>JARFJB010000317.1:2617500-3320000 GCA_036346205.1 Vesta saturnalis | reverse complement strand
TCAAAACGAATTCTGGATCGCAACTCTTTTTATACTTAATGCTAATATGAATAATCAAACAAACAATTGTGTAAAAATTCGAAATACACGTGCTAGCCATCACATACACACACTTAGTTGTAATTTAAAGCAATCTTTATAGCTCAGCTACAATAGTTCAGTAATTACGATACATGGAATGCAAACTTTTTTTTACTTATTTTATTTGCTAATTTAATGAAATTTAACTCAAAGAAACAAGTTAAATTCGAAATACACTGCTAGGACAAATACACACTTGAACATTTAATTTACAAGAACTTTATAGATCAGCTAAAATTCAGTATATATATTATCAAACATATTTTGAAATCAAATTTAATTTGTATCCTATTATTTGTCACTAATTAAAGTGTAACTGATTTTTAATAAGATGTTACGTAAGTTAAAATTACCAGAAATCTAAGCCTTGTAGAGCAAACACTCGTTGAAAACATTTTAATTACAGTGTATGATGCAAGTAAACACACATTTATATAACAAATAGGGTAATTTGGAAATCTCCGAAATTTAAATTTGTAAATAAGTCTATTATTTTGTCGTTTTTCTAATTACTCTAAATGTAATTTTAATGCTACAATGTAAATGATCTCGATTATTGAAGTAAAACCACTTCATTACTCTTATCAAAATACTACACCTTATCGGTCTTTGGGCCTTTCGCTATGTGGCGTTATATGAAGTTAGTTATAAAATATAGATTTATCTCCAGTATAATACGTGTTTATCTGGAAGAGCTGCAGAAAAACCACACATCCGGTATTAAGCAATTTCGAGCGATGATACCCAAAATTAGTTCAATCATGGTAAAGTATTTTGCCCAGATCTCGATGAATAAACAATGATAAAACACTCATGAGTAAAATACAATTAGATGCTAACAAGAATTCCAAAGGTAGCTTAGAGTACTTAAAACCCTATTGTTTGAAATAACATGCCAAGGAACTAAAAAAATGAGTTGCCAACTGGAGAATATGTATTAGTATAAATACTATTTTTTATTGTGCATTAGCGAAAATGATCAATACACAATCATCAATTCAAATTTGAATTCTTGTCCAAAAAAACTATCATCATAACGAAATTAAATATACATTTTTTAACAGTGTATAATTAAAAAAAAAACTTTTAAATGTATATTTAGCACTTTTATTATGTGTTAAGGTCTTGATATATATCAACGTGAAGTTAGCAATAACTGACCAGTATATTCCATGTGAAGTTAGCAATAAGTTTTCAACAATAAATATGCAAAATAGAGATACATCAGGTGCATTATTTATTTTTTTGCACACACGTTATACGACCTACACTACGTTTCAAATGAAATGCACCACTTAGAAATAATAATGCTATGATTTTGAAATTGTGGCAAAATAATGTTTCAGTATCATATAGAAAACGATGGAAGTTTCAATGAAAAAGAACAAGTCACTATGTACTTTGCACCACTGTTAACATCAATTATCAACAGTTTTTACTTACACATTTTAAGAAATCTAGTCGCTTAGTGTCAATTTTTTGTTGTTTAACTGACACATTTATTCTGAAATAATGCCCCCAGAAAGACAACGACGAAACTTTGCCCAAGTTTCAGATTTTCACAGGAGTAGAATTATCGGCATGAAAGCAGGTTTGTCATTACGAGAAATCGGCAGAAGACTTAATCGAGACCGCACCACGGTGGCCCACATTCGGTCTTCTTGGTCTGGAGAAGGCATTCAATGACCTCGTCCCAGTGGAAGACCACCACGTAGCACCAATGATCGTGAAAAACGAATTCTTAGGCGGATGGCCACAAGACATCGGTTTCAGTCCACAAGGTCTGTTGCGGTGAAGTGGACAGGAGCTATTGGTCGTCACCTATCAATGTCAACAATCTACAGGAGAATTAAGTCTTTTGGCTTACATTCGTATCGTCCGCATCGACGACCCCATTTAACTCAAGAGCATAAGACTGCTAGATTGGCATGGTGTCAAGAGCGGCGGAACTAAGGCCTTCAATGGAATAACATCGTCTTCAGCGACGAATCGCGTTTTTGTTTGTGGCGTAACGATGGTCATCAGAAGGCGTGCCGTTTTCGTGGAGAACGTCGAAATTTAGAGTTTGTGGAAAGATGACCCACAGGATTAACACCTGGAGTCATGGTATGGGGCGCCATACGTGTTGGTGGAAGATTTCCTCTTGTGCTCATTCTAGGCACACTAAGTGCTCAGCGTTACATTGATACTGTTTTGGAGCCAGTGGTAGTACCGTTAATGCAGACGTAGCCAAATGGTATATTGCAACAAAATAGTGCTAGACCACATACCGCAAATGTTACAAAAAGGTTTCTGGGTCAAGTACAGCTACCAGTATTGCCGTGGCCTGCGCGACCGCCAAATCTTTCGCCTACTGAACATGTATGGGACATGATGTGTCGAAGACTAAGGCACCTACAAAGGCCCCCAAACAACTTGGAAGAATTACGATACCATCTCCAGGTAGCCTGGGATGAAATTCCTCAGGAGGATATAGACCATTTCATAGAAAGCATGCCTCGGAGAGTGAACGCCTGCATTGGTGTGCGTGGCGATGCAACACACAATTGACATTTTCTTGTTAACTGTTAATATTTTTCCTTCAAAATTTCATCATCTTATACATGTTAATAAAGCATTATTTTACCATACTTTCAAGATCATAGCATTACTATTTCTAAGTGGTGCATTTCATTTGAAACGTAGTGTATAATAAACACCAATAAGTGAAATTTATCAATATCACAGATTTTATATATCCATTGTGAAGTTAGCAATAACTTTGCATCAATACATATGCATTTAGTCCTTAACGTTAAGAAATTTTATTACTTACGACAATTTTGCGTGAAATGAAGACTAAATAAAAGTATGGTCTCCTTAATATTGGGTCTCCGATTTTCTGAGCTCGGTAAGGGCCGCCGGTCACCCTTTTCCTTGTCATTAATCTATTCCCATCCTATCCTTCTTTTCACCCTCACTGTCTTCCTATCGGATTAAAAGTACAAAATTAAAAAAAAAAGATGACCGAGGTTTCTAGGGTAATAACTGCCAGACGTAAAATCCTGCACCGTTTGGATGTCCAGGAGGTCAAGGACCCAAGTGACCTCTGTTATCGAAGGTACTCACGTTCTGATCCATTATTGCAACATCCACGATATCAGATCTTAATGTTGTTCACCAACATCTTGAACAATTACAACCTCACATTTTGTTTCTGTCTGAAATAAAAATCTCCTCTGAAAGCTCCTATACACCCTACTTGCAATTTCCCCAATACAATCTTCACTATAACTTTTTTGATACAAAAGAGGAGTGGATGCCTATCTCATGGACAACATCGCTTGCAAGCGGATGTCCTCTTTAGAGAATAAAAAAATCGACGTGATCTGTTTTAAACATTCTGGCCCTAAATTTGTGAAATTCTACTGTTGCATTTACATATCTCCTAATGACAGTAACTGTCAACATTTCTTCTCAGTTTCTGTCTTGCTATATCTCAATTTTGGGAGATTTCAATGTTCATTACTCTAATTGGCTCCAATATTTATCTACTACTAATCCTGCTGGTCATAGTGTAGAAACATCTGCTATTTCATGTGATTGCATGCAAATTATTTCTGAACCCACAAGAATCCGTGATAACCCGAATCGTACCCCACATCTTCCAGATCTCTTTCTTACATCAAATCCACTTGATTATAAAACTTCAGTTCTTCTACCACAAGGTCTACCTGACCACTCTCTAAAAGAAATAACTTCTATTGCTCCTAATTCGTCTGTTCGCAAAAGTGATAAAACCTAGTGATGCTTTAAGTTAGCCAAATAAAGTGATTTACAGGATTTCTTTGCAACCTTTCCATGCCGTGAATTTTGATTTAAGTCGACCTCATCTTCGGATATTGCTTTTTCAGTATTTGAAGTCATCCTCATGGGCATGGAGTTATACATTCCCAAAAACCAAAATCGTAAAGGTCATTCTCGTTCTCAATCCTGGTTCAATAAGGCTTATATTTGAAAATTAAATTTTATACTAAATGGAAATCTAATAAAGTTATGCTATACATAAATGATCTTATTTCTTCAACGACTAACCCGGTATATTGCTTTGATGACGACAGCACCCTTCATCATAGTTCATCTGAGTCTGCTCATAATGGTAATTCACCTTCTATGTCAAATAAAAACCGTAACGCTGAAATGGCAATTTCAATCAACAAGGACATTGAACCCGTTGAATGGGAAAGTAATAATCTAGTTAAATTTAATACTAATAAAACTCACTATTGCCTTGTGCCCTCCAAAAAAGGTCGATCGTTTTCTGTTGTAAGCATGAATGGCTCAAATCTTAAGTTTTCAGACTCTATCACTATGTTGGGAATCACTTCAAATCTATCATAGGTTCACCATCTTCTGTCAGGTACTAAAGAATCTGCTCGTAAAATAGACTTTATACAAATCTGTGCAGTGCTTTTCCTCCTGATAATTCTTTGCTGTATAAGGCCCAATTTCGACCTGATGAAGAATATAATTCTCACCTCTGGGTTGGTGCTCCCCAATACGCTCTCGATATCGTTGATCATATTAAAAAAAAAGCGATTAGGCTTATAAAGAGTCCGTCCTTAACTTGTGACATACAGTCCCTTGAGCATAGAAGAATAATTTCAGTTCTTTGAATTATATCTATTGGCTATTACGCTACTGAATTACACTATTTGATACCATCTCGTTCCACCTTTGCTAGGAATACTCGGTTCGCTAATTCACATCAACAAGCAGTAACAGTAAAGGGTACATATTTATGGGTTGCTCTAAAAACAAGTTTAAACTATTCAATTACTCTAGTATGCACGTCACTAGCTCGCAAAGGCGACAAAGATGGTTTTGATTTAATATTATTCTACATAAAATAAAGAGTGAATAATAGTTATTTATATATCAAGGGAGTGATAAGGGTGTTAATAACCGAGGGCAACGGATTGCAATCGCGAGGGACGTTAGTCCCGAGGATTGTAAGTTGCCCGAAGTTATTAACATATATAACTGGCGTGGTAATAAAAAATGCATATATTTTTCTTTTGCTCTAAAAGGAATTTAGGCCTTCTAATTTATTTCATATACCTGCGTATAAACAAAGGTTAGTAAGATACATAATTTAGGTTGTTTTACCGCCGATATTGTTCAAGATTTTTCATCATGAAATATAAAGTAAATGAAATCAGTAAAAAAAGGCACATATTTTTCGTTTGCTCTAAAGAATTTTAAAACTTTCCATTTACTCTCATATGCTCATGTATACGCACCGAGCTAGCAGCGTCACGACCTGCTTAGCATTCGGTAGGTAATGGGTTCGAGTCCTGTTACCGTCTACGTTGTATGAGATTTTTTCAGAGGGTTTTCCTCATGAGCATGTAACGGCATGGTCGCTGTATATACGCACATCATGTACGGCTACTTAGGCGCTGGGGTAATATTTTCCCGGTCAGAACCGTAACTCCGTTCCTTCCGATCCTATCCTGGCCACACCCATCCTTAATCCCACCTTGCATATATACGTAATGTATGTATGTATGCTGGGAATCCATGATTGCGGCTGAAGGAGCTTGGGAAGCGCCCTTGTGGAGTGAATGAAATACGTGACCTTTCCTTTCCTTCATGTATACGCGGAAATTACTAAAATGCGTAGTTTGGGCTATTTAGTCGTCATATAGTTCAGGATGTTTTACGTATCAATGGTTATTTAACATGAAATACAGAGTAAATAAAAGCAATACAAAAAGTGCAAATAGTTTTCGTTTGTTCTAAAAAAAATGTTAAATTTCCAATTACTCTCGTACGGCTGTTGTGTGACTTTTGACTTTTGAAAATATCTCAGAAATTAACGATTTTAACTATAGGGAGTGAAAGAACATAAAGTGTATTTTCACTTTTTAAAATAAAATATAGGGTGATTCATTTGAAAAAATTAACAAAATCATGTGTTCCAGTTTTGGCTCGCTCTATATTCAATTGGTGCAATAATAAAGACATAGCACTTTCCCGTAACACTGTACCAATGTCAAAAAGTTATACCTGGAAAAAATTATTGTTAGGTTGTTCTGTCTAGGGTATACATGATGATGAAATGAGAATAATTTTCGTGTACAATTGACCATAACTTTTGAAATACCCTGTATAACGTAATGAAACCCTATATTGGAAGAGCTTAATCTAATTTGAAATAATAGATAGGGTGTCTCATTAACAAAAAAGTATGCTTGGTTCACCCTGGTGATATGTAACACCCTGTAAATACGAAAATAATTTTATAATGTGAAGTTTGAAGTTGCCCATAATTTTTCTAAATAACTTTTTTTGATATCTCCTTTAATAACGGATATATCGTACTTCGACTCACTATTGCCGCACCCTATATATTTTTTAGAGCTTGGCTTATTGGATTTTCTGCTAGTGCAATGTATGTAGTAGAAAATCCAATAAGCTAAGCTAGTCTGGAAATAAAACCCATATAGATTCCAATAATGCGCAAAGAGCTTTTTATTCTAGAGGAGCAACAAAAATTGGTCTTGAATACGCTATTTGTGAAACATTTTAGTAGCTAGAAAACATAAGAGCACCCATTTTTTTACTTAAATTAAACCGTATAAAAGTACGACGCAAACGGTTCGCGAGGACAAAGTGTAGATAATTAATTATTTAGACGAACAACAAACTTGGTATTGGATCTGTATCAAAAGTACATTTTCTAATGAACATCAAAAGAAACAATTTCTTTAGTTCACTTAGATCGTATAAGTGCGCGTCTCAAAGAGCCCACGAGATCAAAGTGTGGATTTTTACCTTCCAACCTACATGTACATATGTAGGTATCGAAGGTTATGCAATCGACTTTTTTTTTACTATCGCTAAATCGAATTATTAGCCCATTTTAAAACTTTTGGCCAAGTTTTGCGATGATCCGTCATGACGTCTGGATGTGTGTCTGTGTGTCTGTGTCTACGTGTTTGTGTGCCTGTGTGCCTGTGTGCCTGTGCGCCTGTGTGTCTGTGTGCTTGCGTGCCTGTGTGTCTGTGCGTCTGCGTGCCTACACGTCTGCGTGTTTGCGTGTCTGTGTGCCTGCGTGTCTGCGTGTCTGTGTGTCTGTGCGGGTACGGGTGCGGGTGCGGGTGTGTGTGTGTGTGTGTGTGTGTGTGTGTGTGTGTGTGTATGTGTGTATGTGTGTATGTGTGTGTGCGTGGGTGCATGCGTGAGAGCGTGCGTGCGTGGGTGTGTGTGGATGTAATGTATGTTAGTATCCACGATAACTCCAGAACGAAAACACCTCCGCACTTAAATTTTGTATTTAAGCTTGTTATCATTTAGCTTGGGGCTGATTAGATTTTGAGAAAAATCCAGTGGCGGAGAGGGGGGGTTTATTAGGGGCAATTTTTGGTTTTTAGCAAATACTTAGCGTCAAAAAATTCGTAAGGTAGAATATAAGCGTTAGTTCAAATATTTTCAATATCTGAATAACGATTAGTTTTATAAGAAAAAGTGTAGACATGTTTTTAAAGAAAATTTAGCTTTACACAACTTTCCTTTATAGAGTTTCTTAGTATAACGCAAGGTAAGTCTGAAAATTAATTAAATACGAACGAAAATGGTTAAACTGTATTGTTGACACCTTATAGAATCGAGCGGCTTTGGAATTTTTTTTTTAAGTTAACATGCATTTATGTCTATTAATCTCTGTCTGTTTTAAACGTCATTCTGACATAAATTATTGTTTTTGTTTTTACAATGTTGCCTGTTTTCGTTATGAACGTATAAAAACAAGGTGCATAGTTATCCTAAAATAATTATAATAAAAATTATTTCATTTCTCTTAAGTTTTTAAGTTAGCACCTAGATGTCTATTAACCTCTGTCTGTTCTATTATTTCAGACGAGCACAAATTTGGTCTTGAATACGTATCAAAAGTACGATTTCGGCGAAAAATTTAAGAGCAACAATTTTTTAGTTAACCTACACCGTATAAAAGTAATACGTAGAGTCCGCGAAGACAAAACATAAATTTTTAATTATTTAGGACGAGCAACAAATTTGGTCTTGGCTATGTATCAAAAATACATTTTGTAACGCACATAAATATAAACATTTTTTTTCAGTTCACCTGGACCGTATATGAGCGCGGCAAAGATAATCCGCGAAAACAAATTATCGATTTTTAATTATTTAAGGCGAGCAACAAATGTAGTCTTGGACACTTGTCAAAAGTACGACGTAAACAGTCAGCGAGAACTAAATATAAATTTTTATTATTTACGGCGAGCAACAAATTTTGTCTTAGATAGACATCAAAATACATTTTCTAACGAACATAAAAGATACATTTTTTTTAATCCAGTTAGACCTATAAGAGCGCGTCAGAGACAGTCCGCGATAACAAAATATCGCTTTTTAATTATTTAAGACGAGTAATAAATTTGGTCTTGGATACGATATCTGCGAAATAATTTAGTAGCTCAAAAATCATAAAAACAACAATTGTTTAGTTAACTTATACCTATAAAGGTACAACGTAAAGGGTTAAATATAAATTTTCAATTATTTAGGACGAGCAACTAATTGCGTTTTGGATACATATCAAAAACATATTTTCTAACGAACCTAAAAAGAAACATTTTTTTTGGTTCACATGGACCGTATAAGAGCGCGTCACAAATAGTCAGCGAGCACAAAATATCCATCTTTAATTATTCTAGACGAGCAACAAATTTGGTCTTGATTACGAATCAAATGTACGATATTCGCGAAATATTTAAGAGCAACAATTTTTTAGTTAACTTACACCGTTTAAAAGTACGACATAAAAAGTCCGCGAGGACAATATAAATTTTTAATTATTTAGGGCGAGCAACAAATTTGGTCTTGAATACGTATCAAAAACATATTTTGTAACGAACATAAAAATAAATATTTTTTTTAGTTCACTTAGAGCACGTCACAGATAGTCCGGGAGAACAAAATATCGGTTTTTAATTATTTAAGATGAGCAACAAAAGTAGTCTTGGATACGTATCAAAAGTACGATACCTGTGAAACATTTTAGTAGCTAAAAAGCATAAAAGCAACGATTTGTTAGTTAACTTATAGCGTATAAAAGTACGTTATATACGGTCCGCGATGACAAAGTATAGACTTTTAATTATTTAGGATAAGCGTTAAATTGGGTCTTTGGTGCGTATCAAAAATACATATTCTAATGAACATGAAAAGAAATATTTTTTTTAGTTCACTTAAACCTATAAGAGTGCTCGCAGAGAGCCCGCAAGAGGAAAGTATGGATTTTTAATTATCTAAGACGGGCACAAATTAATAATAAATTTGGTTTTGGATACGTATCAAAGGTACGATATCTACGAAACATTTTAGTAGCTAAAAAAGCATAACGGCAAATTTGGTTTTGGAAACGTATCAGAAGTAAACTATCTGCGAAACTTTTTAGTAGCTAAAAAACATAAAAGCAACCATTTTTAGTTAAATTAGACTGTACAAAGGTACGACGAAGACAAAGTATAGATATTTAGTATTTACTGAATGTTTGATACGTATGAAAAGCACATATTCTAACGAATATAAAAAGAAAATTCACTTGGATCGTATAAGAGCGCGTCGCAGAGACCGCGAGAAAAAAGTTTAGATTTTTAATTATTTTAGACGAGCATCAAATTTGGTTTTGGATACGTATCAAAAGCGAAACATTTTAGTAGTTAAAAAACATAAGAGCAACATTTTTAGTTAAATTAAACCGTATAAAAGTACCACGTAAAGGGTCCGCGAGGGCAAATATAGATATTTGAACATTTAGGACGAGCAACAAATTGGGTGTTGAATACGTATCAAAAATATACTACATGCGAAACATGTTAGTAGTTAAAAACCATAAGAGCAGCCATTTTTTTTACTTACATTAGACCGCATAAAAGTACGACGTAAAGGGTTCGCGAGGACAGAGCATAGATATTTAATTATTTAGGACGAGCAACACTTTTCGGCTTTGATATGTATCAAAAGTATGCTATCTGTGAAACAATTTAGTAGCTAAAAACATAAAAGCAACACATTTTTAGTAAAATTATACCGCACAAAGGTATGATGTGAGGGATTCGTGAAGGCAAAGTATAGATTTTTAATTATTTAAAACTAGCAACAAATTGCTGCGTATCACTAACGAACGTGTTAATAGCTAAAAACTATTTTCTTTTCAGTTTACTTAGATCGTATTGAGAACAAAGTATCGATTGTTAATTGTTTAAGCCGAGCAACAAAATGTGGTCTTGGATAACTTTACTTATCTGCGAAACATTTTAGTAGCTAAAAAAACATAACAATAAGGGTCCCGCGAGGACAAAGATTTTTAATTATTTAGAACGAGCAACAAAATGGGTATATGATACGTATCAAAAGTATATGTTCTAAAGAATATCAGAAGCAACAATTTTTTTATCTCATGTAGCGCCTCGCAGTCTGCGAGAACAAAGTGTTGATTTTTAAATAGTTAAGAAGAGAAACAAATTTAGTCGTAGATACGTATCTCAGTACACACTTCAGAAATCTTTTAGCTGTTAAACATAAGACAAGTTTTTTTTACATAAATTAGACTGTATAAGACCACGTTGAAGAGCAACAAACACGGTCTTTCATACATATCAAAAGTTCATTGTCTGTTAGTCGCTAAAACAAAAGAGCAACATTTTTTAGTTAATTTAAGCCGTGTTAAGTGTTGTTAAGTTTATATTATTTCAAACAAAAACCACTTTGGTTCCTATTTTATGCAACAAAACTTAGTCTGCAGTAACAAATTAGCAACAGAAGTAGGTATTTCATTTTCGCGATGGTAAGGGCTCAGCTTAACGTAATTCTTCACATATTGTTATTTAAAAGTAAATCAGTTTAGTAATACATCAATTTAATGATAACATTTTGTAGACAGATTGTTTGCAAATTAAGAAATGTAATATTGACATTTTTGAAGCATTTACATTAAATTGCATTCTGTAAAGAACTTTTTCTTTTATACTCTATTATCTATGTATATATCACACATACATCTTTTGTTATTAATTGTATTTAGGCATTACCGCTCGTTAGTGTTTTAAACGAATTTATATTAATATTCCCGGTTACTGTATAAAGTTTGTCTACGGTTTGTACCCAACTTTTGGAAATTTTAAAAATACGATCACCTTTTTATATTACTTATTTTAAAACAAATTAATACTTTTGATTAGAACTTTATAAAGAAGTATTTAAAGGTGCCATGAAGTACACTACAGGTTAATTGACTGATAAAACGATTAAATCCGATAATGGTTAAAATTTTTAATAAAATTCTTGGCACTATGAAGGTCATACACGTGTTGAGCAACACTTGACAAAGAAGTTGTATATTGAGGTCAAACAGCTGATTTTTGTTTACTTCTTTGTATAACGGCGATCACCATGTTATATTATGGAATTTATAAAGTAATAAAATTATCATACAAAAAATAAACTTACTTCTATGAAATATTCCTTCTTCAACACTGTAAGATAAATTTTTAAATCCTATGTTAAGTTCATGTTCTTCTTTGTCTCTAATAACAGGTACATCATTTTCAGGTATTGTCAATAATTCTATTTTTAACGAATCAGGTCGTTTGGGCGTCCGAATTTTAGGCACATTAACTAAGTTTTCGTCCATTATATTGAAATAATAAAACACGCACAAAACGCGCCACTTTATACCTCGACGAGTGAGGTAGCGATGTGGTTATGATAGAGCAGCTCATTAAACTCAAGCATACTCGGGCACCTACTATCGCCAAGATAATTTTTTTACAGTCCCCTCTCCCTTTAACATTTTTTTTTGTTCCGAATTTTGCTCATACGCAAACTGTGTAATCCAGATAACAAATGCACTACAACAATATTTAAGATGCATTTTTTGTGTGCAAACCGACTTGTGTGCTCCAATTACAATAATGCTTTTACGCTCACTTTCACTTAAACTCATTCATTAAGAATATAAACACACATAAATTAAGCAGTAAGCTAATACCATTTACCCCAAATGAATTGGTTAATTTTAAATTTTTTTTTGTTGTATTTTTTTTAAGAAATAACTTGAAAAACCTCTCCGGAAGATGTGTGACAATAAACATATTAAAACAGTGTGGGTACAGGATGTTTGATAAATGTATTTGTAAGAATTTTGTCCAGATCTATTTTGTGATTTATTAGAAAATGTATGACAATTTTTTTTAATCGCAAAAATGAGTATACTTATAATTTTGACACTCAATTTCGTTTATACATTGTTTTTCCTTATAAATACTTACGTAATTCCCATTCTAAAATTTTAATTTAGTGTAATTAGATTCTCGTTTCTTTTCACTTTCCTTCAAATTTTAACAAAAAACATTATCTGCCCTAGAGTAATAAATCAGACGGGATGTTCATAAATGAATGAGCTTGTATAAATTTGTCGCGCATCAACCCATGAACGCCCAAACATTTTTTTTAATATGTATGCATATATATATATATATATATATATATGAGAGAGAGAGAGAGAGAGAGAGAGAGAGAGAGAGAGAGAGAGAGAGAGAGAGAGAGCTTTCGTACAAAACTGAACCATTTATAGTAAACGTTATGCACAAGCCTGCGCCTCTTTGACAAACCTGAGCCCGTATATGGATTCAGAATTGTTTTCCCTTAATTTTATAGCCTTCTGAAGTTAAAAACTATAAAGGAAATAATGTAATTATAGTCGATCTTTTTTGTTCTCAAATAATCTTAGTTGCGTCTCACTCCGACTAAAAGAAATGTGTCTGTTGGTAATTTATGTGTGGTTCATATTTGATATAAATCCTAAATTTTTATTTTCGCATATACACTTGTGATGGCGTTGTCCAAAATTTCATACCGTGTATATTAATAGTAATTTGTACAACACAATGTGAGTCGCCAAAATGACAACATTGCATATCAGGTTGCGCTTAGCCTTAATACGAATATATACCAATAGTGTTATTCATCATTTCCAGTTAGGCAGCTATTTAAAATGGGTAAACGAGGAGCGTTAATATTATCTTTACTTCAAAATCAACCAGGTAAACTGATTAACCAATTTATTTACTCCTAATAAATATTAAATCAAAGTCAATATGTTTAACAGGTGGGAAAATGAGCGAGAGTGTTCATAGAAAAACTCAAAGTGATAAGAGTGTAGTATATTTTTGAATAATATATGTCACTAGTTGATAATATCATATGTCAAATTTATAAATATCGAGATTGAATAATATTCTTTATGAATAAAGAAGAAAGTGATGGGGATGAGAAGGATAGATACTTAGAAAGGCCATACAAATGCAGCGGAAGAACGAAAAATAAAATATCCGAATTTGTTAAAAAAATAAATACACAAGATTTGACAGAAGCAGGAACTTCAGCTTTATCACAATTTTGTGCTAAATGTAATAAATCTTTTAAATCTATTAATATCCATAATACAAAGAAACATAAAAACGAAAAAATTCCAATAAACTCAACACAACAAAATCAAAATTTTATTGAAGAATCTGTAAATAAATGTCAATACTGTCAAAAATTATTCAAATCACAAAGGGGAATAAATACTCACATTCGAAAGGCACACCCAGAAATATATCGTCAAAAATTATTAGAAAATGAAGAGATAGTCGAGAAAAAAAAATCAGATCATGTTCAACAAAATAACTCTAACTCCAACAATGAATTACATAAAGAAATTTTGCTATGGCAAAATGAATTCAATGCAAAGTTTTTAAATGAACAAACATTTAGCCAAAAAGTTGAAGAGTTTAGTGGATTTCTATTAAAATTCCTTAACCAGCTACCAGGCCCAAAACACCCTGCAAAAATATTTTATGAGGCAAGAAAAAGAAAAGGTTTCAAACGTTCTAATAATATGTATACCAAACCTACAAATCCCGAAAGATTGTCAAAACGTAATAGAGAAAAACATAAACAAGAATATGAATACCAACTATCTCAATATCTTTATTACAACCAACGTCGCAAAGCAGTTAGAAGAATATATGAAAAAAATAATCAAAATTGTAAACTAGATCCTAATATTGTTTACGATTTTTACAAAAATAAATTTGAAACACCCAATAATTTTTGCCTAGAAGATAATTACCCGATAATTGACACAGAAGAACAAAAAAAAATTAGTGACGAATATAAAGCTGAAATTTCAGTTGAAGAAATCACCAAATGCATCAAATCAATAAAAATAGATACTTCACCAGGCCCAGACAGAATAATTATGAGATGTATAAAGAATAATATAAATATCATAGAAATTCTAGCAAAAATAGGAAATATTATGTTAGATACAGGTAAAAAAGGTAATACCGATGATTTAAATAATTTTAGACCTATTTCAATTTGTTCATTATTGCGAAGAATTATAGAAAAAGTTCTTGACAAATATATTCGAAATTTCATTCACATAAACGTCAATCAAACAGGTTTTATTCATATACAAGGATGTCTAATTAATAATAATATTATAGAAACTATTTTTGAAAAATCAAAACAATTAAAACAAAATACATCCTTAATTTTTTTAGATATTGAAAAAGCTTATGACAATATAGGTCATAAACATTTAATTAAAATAATAAAATCCTCAAAAATTCCTACTAAATTACAAAATTTAATTATAAACCTGCAATGCAATAATGAATCTTTTGTTGATTTAGGATTTAAAAGAACTAAGAAATTTAAAATTAATAATGGTGTTTTGCAAGGGTCTCCTCTATCTCCTATTTTATTTAATTTAGCAATTAATCATATATTTGAAGAACTTTCAGAGCCAGATATAACAAATTTATTTGGATTTAGAATTAGCGATGACAAATCTATAAATCCAATAACAATTTTAGGATATGCTGATGATACTGTAATAATAGGGAAAGATTATAATGCAACATCTAATATATTATTTATGATAGAAAATAAATTTGACGAAATAGGATTAAAAATTAATTATAATAAATCGTCAGGAATATCACTAGATAAAGGGAAATTAATTAATAGATCATTTTCATGCAAAAATAGTAACGTAATAAAAACTATTGGATCAGAAGAAAAAATAAAATATTTAGGAGTAACTTTTTCAGACAAATTAATATTTGAAGAAGATACTATTTTAAAAAAATTTAGTACTAATTTGGAAATTTTAACTAAATCTACATTATTAAATACACACCAAAAATTAAATATACTAAATCAATACATCTCACCATGCTTAATATATCCTTTACAAACAGCTCCATTAAATAAACTTTCAAAATATTTTTAGACAAAGTTGTCAAACTTATAAGAAGTAGCGTTAGAGAAATCATACAACTCCCAGGAGACACTCCAAATAGTTTTTTTATACTCATCAAAGAATGTTCGAGGTCTAGAAATTTTTAATTCTTTTTGGGAAGCTTTCATTCAACAATTTAACAAATTTCGTTTATTAGAAAATTCCAACTGTGAATTAATTAAAAAAAATTTTGAGGAAAATAAAATGTCATGTCTATTAAAATTAAATATAGATAACGAAGATATAAATATTATAGAGAAATCTAAGAAACAAACAAAATCTATTAGATCAATTTTACGTGAAAGGGAATTTCAAAATTGGACTAATCATACTCAAAAGGGCAAAGGGGTTATTTTATATAGACAAGTCAAAAGTAGTAACAAATGGGTTTATCAAAAAAAATGGTCTAAGTATTTCTGAATGGACAGACTGCATTGAGATGTCTTGTAATGTTTCCGCAGTTCGAACAATCCCAGGTCGCAGTACTCACACATCCCATTGCCGAAGATGCAATGAGTTTGAAACACTTGCTCACGTGTTGGGTTTCTGTAACTATGGTGAATTGTTACGAATTAAAAGACACAATGATGTAAGACAGATTATTGCAGATAATTTGCGAAATAAGGGATGGGAGGTTCATGAAGAAATAATGGGACTATCTTCATTAGATAGTATTAGAAGAGTGGACATCTTAGCTATCAACAGAAAAATTAATAAAAATTATATTATAGATCCCACTATTAGATTCGAAGATAATGAGGAACAACCGGATAAAGTAGATTTAGAAAAAAAAGCCATATATGAACCAACGATCGATTATTACGCAAAGAAATACGATATTCAAAATAGGTTTAATGTTTGGAGCTAGAGGTACCCTTACAAGGAACTATATTGATTTTAGAAAATTTTTTAATCTCGATAAAAATTTAGATAACGAGATTGTAATTAAAATTTTAAAATATTCAGTATATATACTTAGAAACCATTTATTTGGTTCGAAACATTTAATATAATTCATTTTTAATTAATTATATAATTTTTCATTCAATGAAAATATTATTATTATTATTATTATATTCATGTTATTTTTGTTTATACGTTACTATGTCATTTTAGGCAAACTATTATTGTAATAGTTAGTTTTTATGTCAATAAAATATATATATAGAGATTTTTTGATGATCTATGTTCTGACAAGAAAGAAAACGGAAATAAAAAATCTACTAATGCATTCTCAGCAACTAATGTGGAGAATTCAAACAATGATTTGCAAAATTGTTTAAATGAGTCACAACCAAAGCATTTAGAAACCAGTGTCAAAGATGATGATGGATCTATTGTGTCAGCTACCGAATCAACTAAAAGTGATTCACATTTGAATATATTTCAATCAACTGAGTCATGCAGTTTAAGTGAAATACGACCAAAAGATTGTGTTTGTACACTCCCAGAAACTGTGTGTATTAAAAGTGGTGACAAACAGTGTAGTGGCAACCTCTCAACATTAGGAAGTGAATCTGTGAATGACCCTTATATTGATGATACCTACCTAGATCCAGATTACGTTCCCAGTGAAGTAATAAATTCTTTAATATGGTTCATCAGTTATATATTATTTATATATTTTAGTCTGAAGTCAGCAACTATGACTCGAAGGATATGAAGAAGCGACGTTTTACTAATACATCAATTTTGTCTGAAGTTACATCTGAAAAACTAGTCGATAAGGTAAGTCAAGTTTACTTACAAGCTAATTTACATTTACTTTAAAAGTGAAATTATGCATGTTTGTAATGTATAATATCTACACTACATAAAATTATAAAAAACTTCAATTAAGTATAATTAAAACACAAAACCTTTCCCATACGTTAGGTGGTATAGGTATGTACTTGTATTAAGCTATGTGTGTTGACATTGTCAGATGTAGAAAAGTTTTACATTTACCTACTGTATTATATAAATTATATACTTAGTACAGTATATAATTTACCAATTAAGTATTAGTTTTGCTATACCCATGTTCAACATATATAGTTTACTGATGAAAAGTTTGCTAAACATGTAGCATAACACACACACACACAAGTGTATGGGGAAGGGTTTGTGTTTTACGAAATACTTTACTAATATAATACGGGAAACTTCTGTGTTTAGCAAAAGATTTCAGGGCGACAGCGATTACGGCGCCATCTATTGGTATAAGGTGATAACTAACAAGCGCAGTATGGCAAATTCAAACATATGACATTATTATAGATAAGATAGTTTAATTGTGGCAATAACTCTGTTGAAGTAAGTTCAAAGCATATGTAAAATTGTGTGAGGAATGTCATTTATTAGAAATTATGATATAAAAATATTGATTGAGTACAAAACACACCTTTAATATGAACTTGTTTAACCCTTTCAGTCACGGCGTCTACATTTGTAGACACGATATTTACCTGCAGTTATATGTAAATTCAAATACAAAATTTATTAAATGATAATGTGAGAACATAGCCCACACATATTACTCTCGTATGAGGTTGGTTGCGGTTGTAGGAAATGTACAATCTAACAGGGAATTAGTCCAACAAGTGCTAAGATGGAGGCAACGAGTGAACGTGAGTTTTACATACCTATTATAATTTATTTTGTTAAACATATTTTAAATATAATGAATTCCTTATAACTATTATAATATTAATGTATTACTTGTTATATTTATTATAAGATGCTATAATATTTTGTTTTTTTTTACAATGAAAATTTTCCGTTAAATATTTGTCTACAATTGTAGACAAAAGTACTCAACTCATTTTTTTTTGCTGGTTAACTTTTCATAATGTTTTTTTATTTATTGTTTTATAGTAGAAAATAACATACCAAAATATAGTGAACCTCTAACAGATGATCAATTATTGGAAGAACTTGAAAAGAGGCTTTCCGATGTTGAATTTTTAAATGATAGTGAACGTGAAGATTAGGATATACCTACAGTAAAAAAGACGAGCAGGTGATCAACATCCTGACCCTGAAGAGTATATTGAGAATAAGGTAGCAAGCACATGCTGCAAATGATAGTTATGAAAATATAGACATTAACAATATTCACGAAATAGACAAGTATCAATTTACTAAAAAAAGGTGAAATTCGACAGGTAAAAAATGCTCAACATGTGAAACGAGAATTTCTAAATATGAATAATGATGCACAATTAATTGAAAATCAGGATAGTTGTCCTATTCAATATTTGTCCAAATATGTTTCTCTCAGTCTTTCCATAATAATTGATGTGTGAAAATTGCATTAAGTCATAATGTCTAATTTTGTAGACACAAAAAAAATTTTTTTTGTTTTAATAAAATTTTAAAAACAAATTCAAAAAACTTGTTCCCTGACATCGTATTAGTTAAATAAACAGGCACAATTTTTTTTATATATGCTCAATTTAATTCGTGACCGAAAGGGTTAATAAAAAAACACTATTTTATTTATGTGTAAGTTTATGAAACTTTAAATTTTTTTTAGTAATTTTAAACTTGGGAACTGAATCATTTTTTCTCTTAACTACACAGTTAAATAATACATTTAAATATTTAGCAATAAATAATTTGTTGGAGTCACTACATAATTCATTTAATTGTATATTTTCTGCAGCTATTTTATTTATAATTTTATGTTTGACACCTTGGCGATCTTCAGTAAAATATCCAGGAAAGGAAGATTCAAAAATAGTCTTTAATTGAACACAAAATGTTATAAATAGTTTTTGCATTGTCATACTTCTTAATCTCTATATGAATATTTCGACAATCTAAGTTGTCATTTGTACTGCTAGATATCGCAGCCTTACAGTCTTCGTGCAAAAGTTTACTGCATGCCCATCCTCCTACATAACTTATTGCATTCTCTTCTATTAGAACTTGTTTATCGTCTCCAGCAGGTATGAACTCTTTATGCAAAATTATTTCGTTTTTCTGAATTTTTAACGTGATCTTTCTTTGTTCAAAGTCTTGTTTTTGCAATAAAAACTGCGTTGAATCGATTTCACAATTGCTATCCTCCGACGGTTTTAACAATTGATTTGTCATGGTAGCACGTAATGCAGAGCGCATTTTGGTTGCATCAGGAGTTATTATTATTTCCTCCTTAGTTCCTTAAAATAGAAAATAAATTTTCCATCGAGTCCTGTGTCAAACGTCTCGTTAATAAGTATTTAAAGTCATAATTGTCCCTTAAATCAAGCCACAATAATTTCAACGCTGAAATATTTTCTAACCAGCCTTTTAAACACACAGAGTTTGCTAATCTCTTATTTTCAATATTTAAATTTTGCAGAAAAATAGTAAGTTCATTGAGCTTCTGGAAATGAGGCCCTTTGTCGCTCAAACATCGTCGATATATTTTAGCATTATAACACTGCGAGGAATTGAAAATGTCGAACAGAGTATCGAAATTCTCAAAAAATTCAGCTGTATGTGCTGCTGTACTTGGTAAAGAATTAAAAGATACACGAGTTAAAATTCCCCTCGAAACGGAATGACTTAACACTCGTACAGCCAAACATACCCTCATTGGAGAAAACGGTTGTAGTTCTATGCATTTATTATTTAATTTGGGTGCTAACCTGGGGGTCATATTCCTATCACGTTTGTAAAATTCAACAACATCAGACCACTTACATGTTTTGTTTTCTTTTACATTTTTTATGTCATATTTCTTTAGACTATTTCTGATAGACTTTAATAAATGAGGGGAATCATTAAAGAATAAAATCTTTTCCTTCTCAATTTCAATGTAAGGTTTTTCGGTTAAAACCCCTAACAGTGTCCTTACTTTCCTGTTGTTAGTGCCTTGATCACACACGACAGTTTTGGGTATAAATCCTGTATTTTTAACTTCATGCAGCACATAAAGCAGATTCGCTTTCATTGCACCTCTTGATAAAAAATATCCCTACACCTGTTTATAGTTCGTGTATAGGCCTCGCACTATAAACACCATCACTTGATTGCACAGTTGTGGATTCTTATTTGGCACAGCTTCTCCAAAATCTTCATAGCCATCAAAAATGTCACATCTGCAATCATATGACACTAGCTGCTTCAAAGACATTTCATCAAACATAATTGATACAACTTTTTCTTCTTTTTTTTAATTTTTCGGCTTTTATTGCCATCAAGCTGAGTACCATTTGATTAAGTCCAGGTTTTACCTGAAAATTAGAAAGCCAGTTTCGCAGTGATCGTATAGTGGGCAAGCAAAAACTTTGTCGCAGAAATTTATACGATTTTGTGGAGCAGTAATACAATGCTAATGCAAATTTTTTATCCAGATCTGAGTATCTGCGGCCCTGTGGTTTACGAGACTTTTGCCGAATCTGCATGTTAATAAACTGCGCAGCGGTATCCTCCTTGGTTACTGTGGGAAGCGCAGATAAATTTTTGGGCTTTAGCTCTGCGATTTCTTTTTTATATGTTTCGCACTTCTTTTTATACACTGCACACTGTTTTTTATATTTATGCAAAAGCTTGTTTGCACCCCGTATGTTTTTGCGCATCTGTGGACATATTCGGCACAATGTATTACTGTCACTTTCCATCATAGCATCTTGTACTTCTGTGTTTTCACAAGACACGTTCATCGGCTCTATTTCAGGAGAATCCTCACGTTTCCGTTTTTTCGGACTGCGTCTGGTATTATCGGTGTGATTATATAATTTCAGGGAAGGAACAGCACCAGGGTAAATTCTGCAAAAATAGGTAGTTCTTAAAATCAAATCTACATTTCAGGAAATTGTTTACCCTTGACTAAACAAATTCTTGTTCCTGAAATCTTGCGTGGTAAAATGGTCGGAACAAACTGTATAATTTTTGTATAAATGCTCAGGACCTTTTTCTTTAAAAATATCATCAAGGTCTGCCCTTTTGCTTCTTGTAACCCATACTCTGCAGCTACAAATTTTAATATCAGTAGGTAGTTAAAAAATGTTTCAAAACATCTAAATACAGGTAAAGTTCTTAATTAATTATAAAGCACATGTAGTAGTTTCAAAATCTCGTGGCACTCGAAACGCACGGCAGAATTTAAAACAATTTCGAACACTAAAAGTAGGCAACACATTATTTACGTTGAGAAACATCGGTAGGTAAAATGCCATCCTAAGCATGTAGAGTACACAAATATAGGTGTAATTATTTATATAACTTCATATTAATCGTATGTATCGCGTTTAAATAAATCAAGCCCGCATCTCAAGTGCCACGAGATTTTGAAACTACTCTACTCACATTTCCTTATTTTTGGGAAACCTGTAGAAAGACTTTACTTCTTTTTGTATTTTATAATTATTACAACCATATATGGCACATACTGATCCCCTTTGACTCATTTCACAGATTACAAATGGATTTAAAGAGCAAAAAACAGTCAGACACTAATGTAAACACTGGCAAGAACTGTTTAGTTATCAACTCCTACCGCTTGACGGCGTTGATGCGCGTGTCACCGGAAATTTTTCGAGTTTCCCGTATTATATTAGTAAAGTATTTGGTTTTATTTATATCTAATTCGACTACCTCATTTGATAAGAGTAACAACAACCATGAATCACCTTAACTTTAAATTTTCAACACTTACAGTTAATATCAATAAATTTTGAACAGTATGGGCTTATTAGAATTAGTTTTAAATCCATTCCTTTTCTCGAAAAGGTTATATGTACTTATATGTTATATGTACTCTTCATTTGACTTAAGAAATTAAGTAAATACAGGTGACTTGTTTTGTTGAAGTGTAGAAAGAACCAATTTAGAAGTGGTAGATTCTCATGTAGAAATGCATCTACACAATGTCTAGAATTGTTCTCTGTTCGGTTTTCATCAACCATTATGTGATTTACACAATAAATTCATTTTTTTGCTGTTATCTATTATCTCTCCTCTGACACTGTATGTTTCATTATTTCCAGCACCATGTTGTTAAATTTGAGCTTCCACCAAATAAATCTTTCAGATCAACATTGTACCTACTATTCCTGTTACATATAACTAGATACTAATTATGTTTTCCTTTAATATTTTTAAAAAGTTGTTGACTAACCATAGTTACAAAAAGAACCTTTACTTGACTTCTTTGTTGTGGAATCCAAAATTATAAAATCTACACAGAATTCAATTAGCTGTAGGTAATAAAAGCTGTTTTGTGTTAAATAGATTTACACAAATTGCATTTAAACAGGGAAAGTGAACAGAAAATACTTGTATGCCAATGATAGCAAATATGGTTATGTTACATACTAGTGTGAAATCTGCAAATAATACAGTAAACCAGTGAGACCACATCTGATCCTCAAATTTTACATTACCATTAGGGCTTGCTGTGCACAGTCATAGCAGTTATCACTCAAACTACTAGGTATACATGTTTGTTGTTTTACACATGTGCATGTAGTGCACATTGCACAAACTTATACCTTATAATGACCCTGTCAATTTACTGTTTTAATTTTGTCATGAAACTCAATTATCAAGTTCTGATATGAGCATGTATAAAGAATCATTTGTGACTCCTAGAAACCTATAGGCTTGTAATTTACTTGCTAAGTTTTCTTTTATTGAGTATGGTGTTTAAAATGACCACATATGTTTAGAATTTTGTCACATATACCTTCATATTAGCCGTAAATTGTGATCATTTTGTTTGTGTTTGCCCAGATAATAAATGTTGCTTAGTAGTGGAAACTAGACAGTTGAACTGATACTAATTTAATTGTGTTTGTTAGACTGATAAAAAAAGATCAAATTTTTCAGGAGTCACCAGTGGCATATGATGATTTGATCCTTCCGCTTCAGGAAACTAGCACTTCTCAGCTTGGAATCCTTGTAACGTTTTGTTTAACAATAAGCTATATTTAATTACATATATTTCATGCTTCAAGGTTAATGACAATGGTTCAGTAGAACAAGTTCAGCGAAGAAATTACAAACACAAAAAAGACGACTGCGTATTTTGTGAAAAGGATGTTACACACTTATTCCGACACTTACAACGATGGCACAGTTCAGAATTAGAGGTTCAAAAAATATTATCTTTCCCAATTCAGTCAAATGGTATAATAGTAGCTCTTTCTCAGTTAAGAAAGCAGGGAAATTTTATACGCAATAGAACATGCAATACATTAAGACCGGTTAAAAGGGTTCAGCTGTCAAGCGAAAATAAACAAAATTTTCTACCCTGTAAATATTGCTTTGGGTTTTACAAAAAACAAACTTTATATAGACACACTAAACGTTGTCCAAGTAATAACGATATGAACGTTAATAAGAAACGCCAAACAGCACAAAGCGATGGGCAAACAATTTTACTGTGCAACTCAGTATTTAAACATGACCAGATACTAAAAAACAAGTTATTTCCTCATATGAGGGCCGATGAAGTTTCCTTTACTGCCAAGAAAGATCTGATAATATGTAATTATGCATATTCTTACATTAAAGGAAGAACAAATAAGGGAAATTTAGATTGGTGCGGCAAAACGTAAGAAGACTAGCCAAACTACTTATTTCTTGCTAAGAAAAACATGGACCCGAAGTTAAAGATATTTGTAGCTTACTTCGTCCACGCTACTTTAGAACTATTTTGGATGCAGTTAATATGATGGCAAAATATAATCATGAAACGGAGAGATTTGAATCACCTACACTAGCACTTAACTTTGGTACATTAGTTAAAAAATGTTGTGTACATTACATATATTTGCTCCAACAAAGGTCAGATACTAGCCTGGATCGAAAAGAGCTGAAAATCTTAAAGTCTCTTGTTCAAGCATGTTGGGCTGATGAAGTTTCAGCCCAAGCTTCGTCTAACTTAAATGAAAATCGATGGAACAAAGAAGAACCCATACCTCTATCTTCTGATATAAAAAATTAAATGATTACATTAATTTGAACACAGAGAAATATTTTATACGACTCGAAAAGACAAAACAGATTATGAATCTTATAACATGCTGAAAGAATTGTTATGCATTCAAATTCTGTTACTCAATAGAAGGCGACCTGCAGAAGTAGCCCAACTGAAGCTTCAAACGTATAAATCAATCAATTTGGAAAATCAAATGACTTTGAAATTAATTTAACAGAAACAGAAAATTTTAATGAAAACGTCCCCTTGGTAATAAGAGGCAAACGAGGAAGAGGCGTGCCGTACTATTGTCTCCTTCGATGAAGAATAGTTTTGACTTAATAATACAAGCCAGAATAAATTTTGTTGAAGTTAGTAACCATTATGTTTTTCATACTGGTGGACACAGCTTTATTGATGGCACAAAATACTAACATGCAGCAAAGTGTAACAACTTTTGCAATACAGTTTAAGAAAGCAACAATTTGTTCTATGTTCTCTATTCTTAGGTAAACAACAATACAATCTATTCGTGTAACCTCACTTTATTAAGTGCTCAAAATGTTCTCCATTCATAGCTAGACAATAAAACAATCTATTAACGAATTCTTCTCTAACATTTTGAAATGTTTCCGCAGTAATTCGCTGGCAATCTTGAGTGATCCTAGCTCTAAGGGCTTGAATATTTTCTGGTTGAGGTTACGATACACGATTGATTTTAAACAACCCCAAAGGAAAAATCCAATGGCGTTAAGTCGGGAGATCTGGCAGGCTATTCTATTGCGCCTCTTCTGCCAATCCATTTGCCGGGAAACCGTTGATTAAGCCACTCGCGAACACCCAACGCATAGTGTGTGCACCGTCTTGTTGATACTGCAAATTTCTTTCATCTAACAGTGGGTTGCCTTCGTCAGCTTGATTTTCTAAGGAGTCAGTTATAAGTGGATCAATGTAGTTTTCCAATAAATTTAAATACAAATCAGCGGTTAAATTTTCTTCGATAAACAAAGGACCTATTATTTCATTTCCAAGAATTCCTGTCCAGACATTATTTTTTCTGAAACTGCGTATGACCCTCTAAGAACACGTTAGGATTTTGAAGATCCCAATATCTACAGTTCTGTTTATTAACAAAGCCATTCAGATAGAACGTCGATTCATGACTGAAGCAAATATTCTTTACCAAATTGCTGTCATTTTGAATCATTGCACATTATTTCACAGAATTGAATCCTCCTATCGTAATCATCTTCAGTGAGTTTATGGAGAATGGTAAATTTGTAAGCAAAGAACTTGTTACGTTTTAAAGTCTTGTGTATGGAATCAACAGAAATATTCGTTAATGCAGCGACTTTTGGAATTGAAGTCGTAGGTTCAGCGGCAAAATAGCCTAAGGCCTCAATTTGCAGCTTCGTTGAGAACTCGTGGTGTCTTTTTTACTTTGTTACATACTGAGCCAGTTTCTTCAAATTTTCTCACCAGAGTTAGCATCCAACATTTTTTCAGGGTGCGTTTCGTTGAAGACTCGGGCTGTGCTACGAGCACACTTATTCTGGGCTCCATACAAATAAATAATTTAACCTTCCTTGAATAGTGTAAACCATGATTGATTCTTGGTTTTATTCAAATTCAATGTTTCAAACTGAAGTAATAAATTGTCAACATTCAACAACTTAACCGAAACAGACTATGTTTCAAACTGAAGTAATGAATTGTCAAAATTCAACAACATAACCGAAACAGATTTGATTATAAATCGTTGCAGTAGGAATAAATTACAAACTGAAATACGGCTTACCTTAACTGAACTCTGCAAGCAAAATAATCCAAATCGATGAAAACACGATAAAAATATTCGAGAGAGGAGATATAGTTCCGTATCACTTCGTCTTTCAGTACTTAATAAACTATATTGTCTTGAACAATGAAATCAATGAACAAAATTTATCTATAGTATTGAATTTTCGCTTGTAACTTCAAAATGGGACGATGGATTTGTATTTTGAATACCTTCAAAATGATGTATCACAAGCTATAATTTGAAATTTTAAAGTCAGAGTGATTAATGAAAAGTAAAATTCCATAAACACTATTTTTGAATGTCCTCGACATCTAAATTGACGTATTTTTTTCTAGGTCGAGATTCCATTGCTAAAAAAATATTAAGGTGACTAGCTTTGAAATGAAAAACACTGTGTGTGTATATATATATATATATATATATATATATATATATATATATATATATATATCAACACAAAAATATTTAAAAATATATTCTATGTTAATTCTTCGTAAAATTACTGTACTGAGGGAGTCAACGATAGATTAAAGTGAACTGGTGCTTTTTCGTTAAACTTTGCCAATAAAATGCATTTATCAAATTATATTGTTAGTAAGTGTACGCATTTTAAAATTATTCTTGACTATACAGAATGTTCAAAAAACCAGGGAAAGAAAAGTTAGTATTTTTTAATGGAACACCCTGTATATCATTCGATTATAAGTACAATTATAAAACTTAGTGTAGGTTTCATACATGCAAAAAGTAGTGATTAGGGGCCGGTTCTGGACCAATTCAAGGTACTCGCCCTCTGGTAGTGAGAAATGTAAGCTTTTGGATCTCTTCAATACAAACTTTTGGCGTCAAATTTAAATTTTTGAAGCTCGCTAAAAATAGGAATTGCAACGTCATCATCATCATATTACAAGGTCACGCTGCGCTCAAACGTTTTGGTGGCAAATTTGTATGTCAATCAAAAGCTAAAATCGAAATTGCAATGTCATCATCTTATTACAATTTTAGTCTAAAATAGAGTGGTCAAAGTCAAACATTATTGACCTGTAGGTATCGAATGACTTTCTTTGTGTGCATGATTCAGTAAACTTTTATAGGCAAACATGACGAAAATCCAACCTTTCAAACAAAACAATCAATTTTTCTCAAAACTGGCCAGAATTTGCCAAAAATAAATTAAAACCTTCTCCCATCTGTTCGACTTTTCAACGTATCTAACACATATATCAAATTGGGCAGTATGCTAATGTAAATATAGTAGGTCATAGAAATATGTTTTAAGCAGATTTTCTAAGTCCAGCCTTTTCAAACAAAAAATCAGTTTTTCTCGAAAACGGGCCAGAATTTGCCAAAAATAAATTTAAATCAACACTGTCGGATTTTCAACGTATCTAACACATATAAAATTGTGGCAGTACCTAGTAGGTGATAGAAATATTTTTAGAAATTTTCTAAGTTCAGCCTTTTCAAACAAAAAAGTCTAAATTTAAAGCTAAAAATAGAAATTGCAAGGTCATCATCATCATCATGATCATATTACAATTCTTAGAAATCTAAAAATAGAGTTTTCAAGGTCAAGGACTAATGACCTGCAGGGCGTATCATATTAAATTTATTAGAAATCTAAAAATAGAATCAGTTCATGGAAACATGAAGAATGACAGGTTGTTATGTATGTATGTATGCTAAAATGTAGATCAAGGTCAAATGGTACTTAGGTTGACTAAATTGTATGAAGGTGAAATAGTTTTCTAAACTCAAATCAAGGACACATTTAGATCAAAATTTAAAGCTAAAAATAGAAATTGCTAGGCCATCATATTACAATTCTTAGAAATCTAAATATAGTTTTCAAGGTCAAAGAGTAATGACCTGCAGGTATAACATATTACATTTCTTAGAGGTATAAAAATAGAATCAGTTTATGGAAACAACAAGAATGATAGGTTGTTGTCTATGCCAAAAATAGACCAAGGCCATACTACAACCCCACCATATGTAAATTACACATGAATAATTTCTTCAACAGTGTTTAGTCCTAGTACAATTGCGAGCAAGTAAAGTCATTATAATGCAAGCAGCAATAATGTCATTCCTGGAGCAATATAAAAGAAATAGACAGCATCTCCTGATGGTAGCAGTTATTCATCATCAGATACAGATTAGCTTACTCATGCAATTCTCAAAGCACACTCTCCCCTCTACCATAAAAAATCGTGATGCAGTAATATATAGAATGACAGTTCCGGTGTCAACTCAAAATTCAAAAGCGTTCTCGAATCAGTAAAGATGGATTTATCTGCATTGAACAATAGCACTTTCTGTAAATCATTCACGAACGTAAAAAAGTTGGTAGTGGGTGCAAAATATAAAGTGATTGATATGAATACTATCGACAAAAAGTATGGTAAACATATTATCATTGAAACCGAGAACTTTAAGTGCATACTTCCCTTACGATTTTATGAATACTTCAAAAAAGAAGATCGCATTGAAAAGTTTAAGCAATATCTGGCTGAGAATGACCTGTACATCACCAGCGCCGTAACTGTAGGAAAGACAACTAATTTATCTTTTTGTAAAAAAAAAATAATAACATATCTATGTATAATTGTTTGGAAATAAATTATATATTTGTATGCAAAAAAATGTCTTCTAAAAAAATGCAGCGTATAATATGGTATCTGCATGTTTTTATATATTGGCTAAGCTCTTCAAGATTAAAATTTATTGGTATCACATTACAATTCATACAAACCAATTTTCAAGGTTACAGTTTATTGACACGGTATTGAGAAGGTATCATATTACAGTTCCTATGTTACGCTCTTTAAGGTTCTTAGAAATAGCAAAATAAGCATTCTTAACCAATGACTCGTATAACTGGCTTTGTGTATACAAAGGTCAAGGTGAGTATTGTCGGACTTTGTGCATGCTCGGTATTGCTCGGGTATCCTGGTGGAGTCTACCCTTCTATATAAGTTGAAACTTCATAATCACTTATCAGTCGGTTTCTAAAAAGTATATATGTAAAAGTACTGATTTTCCACAGTAAAGTCGCTTACGTAGTATTTACTATTGTAATAGTGTGTGTAAACCTAATCAGAAAATCAGTTCTATTTGTAGCAAGTAGAAATACTGCAAGATTGCATTGGCGCATATACAACGAGCTAACCAAGACAACCAGACAAATATAGAAAAGTAATGGTTGTTATAATTGATGTGCAAGGATTCAAAACAGCAAGAAATATATTTACACCTAAGGAACTAGCGATATATAATGGAGAGCAAATTGCTCATTATGTATTCAAGCCTCCATTTCAATGGGACACCTTGGATAGTGAATTTCAAAAACAAGCTAACTGGTTAATTCACAACCACCACTTTAGCAAGTGGGAATATGGATATACTTCTCCACATCTATTCCCTCGTATACTTAGTGATTTCATATCAACAACAGATGAGGTGTACGTTAAAGGACGAGAGAAAGCTGATTATATTCAAAAATTTTTAAAACAACGCATTACGGTGTTTAAAGAACAACCTACTTTACCCAAACTTAATGCATGCTGTTTTTTTATACACAAAACACTTGCCACTGCGCTTTGGCTCATGTATATCATTTATATGAAAAAATTGTAATGAAATTCTAATAAATAAAGATTTATTAACAAACATCTATATAGATATCTTATTCACATGTATTACTTCAACGCTTTTATGAGTATTTGAAAGAAGAACTGGATCATTTTTCCCTAATACAGATAGCTGTAATTCTTACAAACAAGAAAAAATTATTGGGTTGTTGAGAGAGGAGAGAGAGTGATGAAACTTATCATCACTTTGTGTGGATGTCTTTTCATGTTTATTCATTATTTCAAAACTTAAACATACCGTGCACATTAGCACCAGGCGTGTATTCAAGTCATTTTACACAAATGCTTATTCTTACATAACATTTATGCAATACATTAAGACCGGTTAAAAGGGTTCAGCTGTCAAGCGAAAATAAACAAAATTTTCTACCCTGTAAATATTGCTTTGGGTTTTACAAAAAACAAACTTTATATAGACACACTAAACGTTGTCCAAGTAATAACGATATGAACGTTAATAAGAAACGCCAAACAGCACAAAGCGATGGGCAAACAATTTTACTGTGCAACTCAGTATTTAAACATGACCAGATACTAAAAAACAAGTTATTTCCTCATATGAGGGCCGATGAAGTTTCCTTTACTGCCAAGAAAGATCTGATAATATGTAATTATGCATATTCTTACATTAAAGGAAGAACAAATAAGGGAAATTTAGATCTGGTGCGGCAAAACGTAAGAAGACTAGCCAAACTACTTATTTCTGCTAAGAAAAAACATGGACCCGAAGTTAAAGATATTTGTAGCTTACTTCGTCCACGCTACTTTAGAACTATTTTGGATGCAGTTAATATGATGGCAAAATATAATCATGAAACGGAGAGATTTGAATCACCTACACTAGCACTTAACTTTGGTACATTAGTTAAAAAATGTTGTGTACATTACTTACATATATTTGCTCCAACAAAGGTCAGATACTAGCCTGGATCGAAAAGAGCTGAAAATCTTAAAGTCTCTTGTTCAAACATGTTGGGCTGATGAAGTTTCAGCCCAAGCTTCGTCTAACTTAAATGAAAATCGATGGAACAAAGAAGAACCCATACCTCTATCTTCTGATATAAAAAAATTAAATGATTACATTAATTTGAACACAGAGAAATATTTTATACGACTCGAAAAAGACAAAACAGATTATGAGTCTTATAACATGCTGAAAGAATTGTTATGCATTCAAATTCTGTTGCTCAATAGAAGGCGACCTGCAGAAGTAGCCCAACTGAAGCTTCAAACGTATAAATCAATCAATTTGGAAAATCAAATGACTTTGAAATTAATTTAACAGAAACAGAAAATTTTAATGAAAACGTCCCCCCCCCCCCCTTGGTAATAAGAGGCAAACGAGGAAGAGGCGTGCCCGTACTATTGTCTCCTTCGATGAAGAATAGTTTTGACTTAATAATACAAGCCAGAATAAATTTTGTTGAAGTTAGTAACCATTATGTTTTTCATACTGGTGGACACAGCTTTATTGATGGCACAAAAATACTTGCAAAACATGCAATGTTCTCTATGTTCTCTATTCTTAGGTAAACAACAATACAATCTATTCGTGTAACCTCACTTTATTAAGTGCTCAAAATGTTCTCCATTCATAGCTATACAATAAAACAATCCATTAACGAATTCTTCTCTAACATTTTGAAATTTTTCCGCAGTAATTCGCTGGCAATCTTGAGTGATCCTAGCTCTAAGGGCTTGAATATTTTCTGGTTGAGGGTTACGATACACGATTGATTTTAAACAACCCCAAAGGAAAAAATCCAATGGCGTTAACTCGGGAGATCTGGCAGGCCATTCTATTGCGCCTCTTCTGCCAATCCATTTGCCGGGAAACCGTTGATTAAGCCACTCGCGAACACCCAACGCATAGTGTGGGGGTGCACCGTCTTGTTGATACTGCAAATTTCTTTCATCTAACAGTGGGTTGCCTTCTTCGTCAGCTTGATTTTCTAAGGAGTCAGTTATAAGTGGATCAATGTAGTTTTCCAATAAATTTAAATACAAATCAGCGGTTAAATTTTCTTTGATAAACAAAGGACCTATTATTTCATTTCCAAGAATTCCTGTCCAGACATTATTTTTTTCTGGAAACTGCGCATGACCCTCTAAGAACACGTTAGGATTTTGAAGATCCCAATATCTACAGTTCTGTTTATTAACAAATCCATTCAGATAGAACGTCGATTCATCACTGAAGCAAATATTCTTTACCAAATTGCTGTCATTTTGAATCATTGCAGTCATTATTTCACAGAAATGAATCCTCCTATCGAAATCATCTTCAGTGACTTCATGAAGAATGGTAAATTTGTAAGCAAAGAACTTGTTACGTTTTAAAGTCTTGTGCATGGAACCAACAGAAATATTCGTTAATGCAGCGACTTTTGGAATTGAAGTCGTAGGTTCAGCGGCAAAATAGCCTAAGACCTCAATTTGTGCAGCTTCGTTGAGAACTCGTGGTGTCTTTTTTACTTTGTTACATACTGAGCCAGTTTCTCACCAGAGTTAGCATCCAACATTTTTTTCAGGGTGCGTTTCGTTGAAGACTCGGGCTGTGCTACGAGCACACTTATTCTGGGCTCCATACAAATAAATAATTTCAACCCTTCCTTGAATAGTGTAAACCATGATTGATTCTTGGTTTTATTCAAATTCAATGTTTCAAACTGAAGTAATAAAATGTCAAAATTCAACAACTTAACCTAAACAGACTATGTTTCAAACTGAAGTAATGAATTGTCAAAATTCAACAACATAACCAAAACAGACTTGATTATAAATCGTTGCAGTCGGCAATAATACTTATTAATAATATACTCCATGCCAGTCGGGGAGGTACCACCACCCTTACCATGGGCTCCTTAATATTGGGTCTCCGATTTTCTGAGCGCGGTAAGGGCTGCCGGTTACCTTTTCTATCATCCTTAATCTATTCTCATCCTTATTCTTCCTTCTCGCCCTCACTGTCTTCCTATCGGATTAAAAGTCCCAAATTAAAAAATAAGATGGCTGTGGTTTCTAGGGTTATAAATTCCGGACGTAAAATCCTGCCTCATTCGGATATCCGGGAAGGCAGGGCCCAAGCGACCTCGGTCATCGAAAGTATCAACTTTCTGATTCACTACTGCAACATACGCGATATCAGGTCTAATCTTAATGCTATTCACCAACATCTTGAACAATTACAACCTGATATATTGGTTCTATCTGAAACACAAGTCTCCTCTGAAAGCTCCGAGTCAACCGACTTGCAATTTCGTCAAGACCATCTTCACTCTAACTTTCGATATAAAGGAGGCGTATGTGCGTACATCAAGGACAGAATTGCTTGCAAGAGGGTTTCTTCCGTAGAAAATAAAAATTTTGACGTGATTTGGTTTAAACATTCTGGTCCTAATTTTGTGAAATTCTACTGTTGCATTTATAGGTCTCCTAATGCCAGCAACTTTCAAGACTTCTTCGATTACCTTAGTATGAAAGTTGACTATCTCCTGTCTCAGTTTCCATCTTGCGATATCTCATTTGTAGGCGATTTCAATGTTCATAACTCTAATTGGCTTCAATTTTCATCTACTGCATTTGCTATTTCATGTGATCTCACACAAATGATTTCTGAACCCACAAGAATCCCTGATAACCCTAACCATACTCCACATCTTCTAGATCTCTTTCTTACATCAAACCCTCTTGTTTATAAAACTTTCTTTCGCCTTTAGGTCTTTCCGACCATTGTTTAATAAAAATCATTTCTACTGTACCTAATTCCACTGTTGTTCGCAAAACCGATAGAACCTTGTGGTGTTTTAAGTCAGCTCGATGGAGTGATTTATGGGATTTCTTTGCAACCTTTCCATGGCGTGAATATTGTTTTAAGTCGTCCTCTTCTTCGGACATCGCTCTTTCAGTATCTGAAGTCATCCTTATGGGAATGGAGTTATACATTCCGAAAAAACAGTACCGTGCAGGTCATTCACGTTCCCAACCCTGGTTCAATAAGGCTTGTTCTGATGCAATATCTTTAAAAAATAAATGTTACATTAAATGGAAATCTAATAAATCGGTTGACAGTCATGTAGAATACGTTGGTGCTAGAAATATCTGCAAAAGTGTCATCACTAAAACTAAAAAGTTGTTCGAACAACGAAAATGCAATGAACTAGCTACATCTCCTTTAGGCAGTCGTAAATTTTGGTCTTTAGCAAAAGCCATTAGTAAAAACTTTCGAACATCTTCATTTCCCCCCCTGACATCTATTGACGGATCGGTAGTTGCTGATTCTGTAGACAAAGCCAACGTTTTTGTGGATTTGTTTGCATCAAACTCGTGTCTCAATGATTCTGGAAAAATGTGCCCCTAGTCAACTCTTCTTCATACGTTATGAAACCAATTCATTTTCGGTACAAGCTCTTGGAATCGATCATCAGTAGGCTTGATCTCAATAAGGCGACTGGCCCAGACGGTATCCCAGCTATTGTCTTAAAGAAATGTTCCCCGAACTAGTACCAGTCCTATCTAAGCTCTATGATCTCTATATCTTCTGGGAATTCCCTTCATCATGGAAGTTAGCAAATGTTCAACCTATTCCCAAAAAGGTGATAATACCGATCCCTCAAATTACAGACCAATTGCCATCACTTCCATTTTGTCTAAAATCATGGGAAAAGCCATCAATCAGCAACTGCTCACGTTCCTTGAAACTAACAAACTCCTTAGTGACCACCAATATGGGTTTAGGCAAAGTCGTTCAACAGGCGATTTCTTTCATATGCGACCCAAGTTTGGAACAATACAGTAGAGCAGTCCGGTGAAACAGTTGTAGTCGCTTTAGATATCTCAAAGGCATTTGACCAAGCTGGGCATAAGTGGTTACTTGCCAAACTCACCTCGTTTGGGTTAAATGATACGCTCATGAACTGGGTTTCTAGTTTCCTTGATAAAAGACGAATACGTGTCGTAGTTGATGGCTTTTTCAAAAGAAGTTACTTAACGCGGGCGTACCACAGGGACCGTTATAGCGCCTTCACTTTTTCTGTGTACAAAACGACCTTATTTCTTCAACAACTAACCCCATCCATTGCTTTGCTGACGATAGCACTCTTCACTGTAGTTCATCTCAGTCTACTCATAGTGATAATCCACCTTCTATGTCAAATCAAGAAATTAAAGCTGAAATGGCAAATTCAATCAACAAAGACATTCAACGTATTCTCGAATGGGGAAGCAATAATCTAGTTAAATTTAATGCTAACAAAACTCAGTGTTGCCTTATGTCCGCCAAAAAGATCGATCATTTCCTGGTAATATGAATGGCTCAGTTCTTAAGTTTTCAGATTCTATTACTCTGTTGGGTATGACTGTATCTTCACTTTAAAAACAAGTCATGTTTTAAGTGCTGTTTGTTGTTTCAAAATTGAATTGAATTTAAGGACCATTTTGATACATGTATACATGAAATGTATAAATTGTATGCATGTGTTTCTTCTGAGCTTACGTAAGTACAAAAAGTTGTCTTTGTTATTTCAAAATGGAATTGGTTAATTTATGAGTCATTTTATCATATTTTGATCAATTTATACGTGGAATGGATAAAGTGCCACGTATAAAACACAACTGCGTTGAAACAAATTTTTTTTCTGAGAATTAGGTGCAAATTTTAAATTTTCAGCAGCGGTGCCATCATGAAATTTGTAAGGATAAATTGTTTGAGAAACTGATTGTAATCCATAAAGGTAAAATATGTATTATATTGAAACCCAGCGAGTCTTTAATTGGATCTGGTTACAGTGACTAAGAACGTGGAATTTGCTTCTTCTTCCTTAGCAATATTTATATGGTGCAAGAAGTTAAGACAAATTGTGAAAGTCAGCTTAAATGCACTGAATAACTCATGTTTGCATCAGTATTCCTGTAATTGTATTGACACAGTAATCACATGGAATATGTGCAAACACATACATTTAGTAAATAAATATAGAAAAATGCATCCATCCCAAGAAGTAGAAAAGTTGAAAACACAAATTGAAGCTACTAAATTATTTTTGTACTCATAATATAAATTAATAATAAATATTCAGATTTCTTTGTCTTGTCATTTATTTAACCTGTTTATACTTAATTACAAAATAATTTGTTTATTACAAAACTTTTATTACAAATTAATGACCCTACAAAGTAATTAAATTTTTTGTTTGAAAGATCTGCTTAAAAATATTTCTATCACCTACTAGGGTAGCTTTATATTATGGGTAGCTGCTTCATGCATTACTTTGTCATGTTTGCCTATAAAAGTTTACTGAATCATGCACACGCAAAGAAATCCTTTTATTACAAACTAAGAAATGTCATACGATACCCCTACAGGTCAATAATGTTTGACGTTGACCACTCTATTTTTAGACTTCTAAGAATTGTAATATGATGATTACATTGCAATTTCTATTTTTAGCTTTTGACCTTGACATACAAATTTCCCGCCAAAACGTTTGACCGCAGAGTGACCTTGTAATATGATGATGATGATGATCACATTGCAATTTCTATTTTTAGCGAGCTCCAAAAATTTAAATTTCCCGCCAAAGGTTTGCCTTGAAGAGATCCAAATGCTTACATTTCTCACCACCAGAGGGCGAATGACCTTGAATTGGTCCAGAACCGGCCCCGAATCACTATTGCAAAATTTACGATTTGCGGAATGATTCTAATTTTATCCTAAATATCGCATTTACAGGTACAACTATTGTTATGTAGCATCTTGTGGTTTGGAAAAATTTTATATTTGTACCAAGGAAAAACATAACTGAAGCCTGTGTTCTAAAGAAGAAATATTAGAGATAAATATATGTTCAAATCTGCGAGGCTTGAAATTCAAAAATATCACTTCTTTCAAATCGAACATCTTGTATGTTTTTACACTGTGTTAAAGCAACTCAAAACCGACACAATTCTTTATAAGTATGTCTTAATCTCTCACTGTTTTTGAGTTATTTTGATTTTCTATATTTGTAGGATTTCTGTCCTACACTTCTTACTTTATTTGAGAACATGAAGGACCATGGGATTTTAGCTAATATTCCAACAGAATTCGTGAAATTCTTACAAACGCAATAGTAATTAAATTAAATGTGCGAGAACGAGAGATATATTTTTTATTCTTAGGATATAATTATATTTAGAGATTGATCGTGTGTTTTCGGAAAATTAAAAGAAATTATTAAATATTTGTGAAAACTAAACTAACTCGTGTCACATTTTTCCGTAACCACAACTACAACGCATTGTTATATATATATATATATATATATATATATATATAAGGGTGTTTAAAAAGATGCGACAATATTAAAGGAGTGATTGCCCAGGTCATTTTATACAATAAAGTTCCTATAAACATAGGCCGCAAACGCTTCGTTACCGATCTACAGCGTGTTGAAGTTTAATTTAAAAAACAGTCAAAATTAGATTTTTCCAAAACGGCTTGAGATGTTACAATGAAATTTTACGCGTGTCAATATCTGTGGAGACGCATACTTTGCAATACAACACGATGTTTCAGTCGTATCCATGGTACGACTGAAACATCGCGGCATTGGCATTGGCACGTCACAGGCTATTTTTCAAGAAAAAGTAGAATGCCGCTGATTTCTCTAAAAATAAAAAATATTTTCTAATTCTTTGTTCAATTGTGAAGAAAAACGCTCTCTTGACTTTTTATCGTACGACGTACATTTTTTAGTAAAAAAAAACATTTTAGTGCATGTCCATTTATTACAGAAAAAAAGTTTTAAAAATCAAGGGTTTCATTCAAGGGCAAAAACAAATATTTCACCAAACCAAAAATTTTACCAACTAAAAATTAAAAAACTGTTCAAAGTGACCACCTCGAGCTAGGATGCAAGAATCCAATCTTCTCCTAATTGACTGGCGAATTCTCTCAAAAACACCAAGATCTGTTTTAATTGAGTTGCGCCCAGCAATGATTCGATTTCTTAAGTCTTCTACGTTTTCCAATGGAGTAGCGTACACCAAGGACTTCAAATGGCCCCACAGGAAAAAATCAAGGGGATTTAAGTCCGTGCAGGCCATAAGTGAGGTCTACCCCGGCCAATCCAACGATTTCCGTATGCTTGTATTAGGAAATCTCGAGCTACTTGACTAAAGTGGGCTGATGCGCCATCGTCCATATACCACATTGCATCTTTAATTACTAATGGTACGTCCTCCAGAAATCCAGGGAGCGTGTTTTCCAAAAAGTTTCGATACACCTCTCCAATTAGGCACACCCACAATCCCAATCCAACGTTCAAAGAAAACTGATGTTGAAAACGATCTTTAACAATTTCATTTGGATTTTATTCACACCATACATGGTTATTATGGAAATTTCGTATTGCATTTCTTGAAAAACTCGCTTCATCGGTGAACAGAATCAACATCAGGAGTTAAGGGATTTGAACCATTTTGTGCAAAAGCCATTGACAGAATGCAATGCGAGGAGGAAAATCAGCAGGAAGAAGTGCTTGAACGCGTTGTATATGGAATAGATACAACAAATTTTGCTTAAGAATGTGCCAAATAGTCCCATTACTTACATCCAAAGCTTCAGCAATTTTTCGAGTAGAAATACCTCGATCTTCTTCAATCATGTCCAGCACATCCTCTTCCAGCTCTACCGTTCTTGCTATCCTTGGCCTTCCTGCTCCTCCATTTCGTTTTAATGTGCCTGTTTCATAAAGACGCCGATGAATACATTCGAAAGTTTTCTATCAGGAGCAATACGGCCCGGAAATCTTTCAGTATACAACCGCCTAGCTTCTAATGCATTCCCATCAGCAAATCCATAAATGTAGTGCATGTTGGTCATCTCGGCATTCGTATAGCAATTCATGATAAGGAACTTCAACAAATTCGACACATACAAAATTATTAATCACGAGACTCATTCAATATGTCAGTGATATGTCAGTGAATAATACAGAATGTTTAAAAATATTTTTGAACGCATGATAAATGGACATGCACTAAAATGTTTTTTTACTCAAAACGGTACGTCGAATGATAAAAAGTCAAGAGAGCTTTTTTCTTTACAATTGAACAAATAATTAGAAAATATTTTTTATTTTTAGAGAAATCAGCGACATCCTACTTTTTTCTTGAAAAATAGCCTGTGACGTGCCAATGCGCGCGCCAATGCTACGACTGAAACATCGTGTTGTATTGCGAAGTATGCGTCTCCCACAGCTATTGACACGCGTAAAATTTCATTATAATATCTCAAGCCGTTTTGGAAAAATCTAATTTGGCTGTTTTTTTAAATTAAACTTCAACACGCTGTAGATCGGTAACGAAGCGTTTGCGGGCCTATGTTTAAAGGAACTTTATTGTATAAAATGACCTGGGCAATCACTCCCTTTAATATTGCCGCATCTTTTTAAACACCTGTATATATATATATATATATATATATATATATATATATATATATATATATATATATATATATATATATATATATATATATATATATATATATATATATATATATATATATATATATATATAGACCGGGTTGGAGAATATTTCTTCAGTATCTTGCCCCTCCAACAGAAGCAAGGTTTCAGGTAGTTAAAAACAAAAGAGAGTAAAACGAATAGAGCGACGGAAAACAAAACTATCGACCATAACATTTAATAAATAGTGAGCTAGGTGAATTTTTTTTTTTTATCAACTTGAGGAAGTTGACATAATTTAGTTATACTTCTGGTGAATTCACTATCTTGTGTTTTCCAACGTACAATCCTGACCATTCCATCTGAACCGTGCATGCCCTCTATCAATCTAGTTAGCAGCCAGTTGAGGGGTGAATTATTTTCTTCTTTTATAAGCACTAGATTATTTTCCTTTAAATTAACAGAAGGTTTCAACCATTTTGGTCTATTCTGTAAACGATTGAGATAGACGACTGACCATCTCTTCCCGAAAAATCTGTTGTATTTTGCAACATTGTTGCTAAAATGTAAGTCTATAGTCAGGAATATGCGAATCAGATTTATCGGGAAAGGCTATTAAAGCAATACCTATCAGAAAATGACCAGGAGTCAGAGAATGGAAATCGGAAGGATGATTAGAGAGAGCGCAGAAAGGTCTCGTATTTAGAATTGCTTCTATTTGAGCTAACATTGTAGAAAATTCAAACGTGAATTGAGAATTACCAATGAGGCGATACATGTGATGTTATGTGCTTTTAATTGCTGATTCCCAGAGTCCACCCCAATGCGGAGACCTGGGTGGTATAAATTTCCACTGGATCTCAGTTGAAGAAATGTAGGATAGAATAGAGTCATAATTTGCAGAATTTTTAAAAAAGTCGTACTAATCTCTAAGCTACTTTTTAGAACCAATAAAATTTGTAGCGTAAAATAAATTACTGGAGGGTTTCCTCTTCGTGAAATAAAACGTTTAAGTGTCATAAGAAAAGCTTCGGATGATAAATTAGATGCGAGTTCTATATGTATGGCTTTGGTTACCATACAAATAAAAAGAGCAATATAACATTTTTGAATTGGAGCTTTTCTCGATCTGGATGACTTTATAATGGACGGACCTCCAAAATCAATTCCGCGTTTTTCAAAAGACCGCGAAATTTAAGCTCTGTCTTTTGGCAAGTCTGACATTATTTGTTGAGACACCGTGGAGTTGAACTGAAAGAAAGTGTGCAATTTTTGATGAGGCGTTTCACATGACGAAGGCCATTAAGAGGCCAATATCTCAAATTAAAATTATTATAAAATTAAAGAGAGTATTTTGAAGACCTGCATGCCCTAACCGTTTGTATTCGTGAAGTAACATAAGATTAACTATATAATTATTTGGTGGCAAAAGAGCAGGATGCCTTTGTGCATAACTAATATCAGCGTTTTGTAATCTACCGCCTACGCGAATTAAATCATCTGGTCCAAAGAAACGTTTAAAAGACAAGAGCTGTTTATTTGAAAGCGATTTATTATTAGAGAGTTCAAATATTTCTTTAGAGAAATGCTTTTTGAAGAGTTTTTAAAATAAAATTTGAAGACTTCGAGAGTTCTTGAACCGATAATGGTCCAACAATTTTATTGGTGGAATTTTTTGAGTTATAGATAAATTGAAGAATGTAAGCTAGGGACCTTTACATGCGAGAGGATGATGGCACTTTCGGAAATATCGATACCAAAAAATTTACAGAAGTTTCAGCTGAAACTAAAGAAACCTTTCGTTCTTGAGGAAGATTATTTAATTCTATAATTTTTTCTTGAGTTGTTAAATTAAGTTCAGGATCATGTAAAAATTGTGGACCAAAAAACAAAAGTTAAGAGCTGCTGAATTAAATTCACCTCTTGACAGCGTATCTGCGAGATTTTGTTTAGATTTAATATAATTCCAATAACACCTTGACGTTAGTTCTTGAATTTGTGATACCCGGTTTGCGGTTTCCTTGAATGGCTATTTCTTTTAAAACACGAGGGTGCAAAATTCATCCCATAGGTGACGGTGAGAAGCTCTATACATCATAAAGGATCTTGGGGAGAATAACGCCAAAGAATATTTTGTAAAAATACTTGATCTGGGTTTAACCTAATTTGCCTATATACATCTTCTCTATGTCGGTGGTGAGTACGAACCTAAATGTACGAAAACCACAAAGGATATCATATAAATCAGGTTATACACGATAACCTTTTAAGGTAATATCATTCAGAGAGAAACCTGATGATGTTCTACATGAAGAGAAGCAACCTCAGGAAATATGTTGAGATTTATCAGATGCGACATTTTGATATTGGTTTTGATAGTATGAATTGTTTTGGAAATTTTCTTTTGAGGAATTTAATTTAAGTGTAATGAGATATGATGCTTTTTATTACACTATGAGCAACTTGAACTTGAGGTGCAATTTTCAATCAGATGTTTATTACCTAAATAATTTAAACAATAATGTTTAGATTTAATGAACACCGATCTATCTGGTACAGAAAGTGATATAAATTTTTTGCTATGGGTGTTATCGTTACACTATGAGCAAAATATGATTTGTTTTTACACGTTACGATTAAAATTATTGGAATGTAATGATATTTTATTAAAATTTTCTTCTATTTTAATATCAAGACTAGAGATTTTCGAGTACTGTGCATCTCTTTTCTAGAAACTCGAAAAACTCATCTAACTTAGGCAACGCTTTAATATCTCTTTCTTTCTCAAACATTTTCTTAGAACTATAATCTAGCTTTTGCTGAAAATCGAAAATTAATAATGCTTCAAGTATTTCTTTATCTTCTAGTTTTTCAATGACTCTAAATTACTTTTACAAATAGTATCAAAATCTCTCAAATTCTGTGGATTACACTGTGTTATAATTGGAGCATTTAAAATATTACTAAAATAAGAATTCATAATTTTATTTTTATTTTCAAATATTTTCTTTAACAGTAAAACTGCAGCAACAGAATTATCACTAGTTACTTTTAATGAATCTACAATACTTAAGCTTCACCTTTTAGCAATGTCTTTAAATAATAAAATTTTTCAACATTTGTAAATTGACAGATCAAAAGATGTTTTTCATTCAGAAAAATTGCCAGAGAATTGAGATATATTAATTTGCGGCAATTTTATTTTGGGATAACTGTGAGATGCTATATTGACATTGACATGTTGAGAAGTGTGACTGTCAGAGAAAATGTTATTTTCTTCTATAGAATTTCTAATTGCAGTATCAAAATATTTTATTTCTATCTCGTCCCTATCCTTAGAATCTGTTTGATCCCTATATCAATTAAATAATTTTCAACTTCATCTTGAACAGTATTATATTTCATAAATGCATCTTGCAAAACGTCTTCTCTTGACTTAAATTTATATCATAAAGTATTGTAATATTGCAGGAACTTCAAAGCACGAATAGCTTTAATATTACTAAACCATCTTGTTGCACTAAGTGAACATATTAACTTTGTCTTATTAAACAAATGCTTTTGAATATTTTTGAAATTTCGGTTATGAATAACCGAAGTTGAAAGTATGTAGTGTCTGTACTCCATTAAAAATAATCTAGCTTCTGAAATAGCAGTACAAGTACAAGCACCTTCTAATTCTTTTACATATTCTGTCATTTGAAAACCAACATAAAAGAATTTAGGGCCACTTGCATGGATTTGCTAATAGTGAATCGTACATAATTGTTTTATTTATGATAATTACAGGACATTCTAATAAATTATAACAAACAATTAAATAAGGCTTCTCTGCCTTGTTTAATATCACTCCTACTTCTTCTTGAACACTCACACTTTTCTTGCTTTAGACATTTTTAGACACAATCACAAATTCACAACTGGTGTTTGATCAATGAGTATCGTTTGCAAAATGCTAGTACACTGATAGCAATCCAGTTGTCTACATTTTATTACAATATTTAAAGAGTAACAATAATCAATATGTAATTATGCGATATACTAAGGGTTAATTAAAGCTAAAGTTATTTTGCCATTTTCAACACCTAATTATATTATTCTTTAAATTTAACATTGGGTAATGAACTAATTAGAAAATAATAGGCATTTGTTGTTATACAATTTATTTAAATAAGACCTTATGTTGATTACGTGTAGTTAAAGAAAATGATGGAGTTGGTACCTATATCATACCTTTATTTTGCAAAACCCAATTATGAGTTCTAGTAATTTGAGCCTTAGCACTTGTATGAGTTGATTTTAACTTTAACATATCCATTGTGACAATGAAACCTTATAAAATACATTTTAAGTAAATTAAAATACAGCGCAATGAAGATTAATATAAAGTAAAACACAAAATGTTCTTTATTGTGAACTACTTGGGAAAATACTTGAATCCTCTTCGAAAGTTGAAAATTCACTTAGTTCTTCTTGGAGATTTGAAAGTTCACCTTCAAATTAAACTGCATTGGGCTTCTTAAAGACTGCGACTCACCAAATCGTAACTGATTTTTCTTCTGGCTCGATGTAGAATGTAGGAAACTGATTTTTTCAAAATCGATGGGACCAAAAATGTAGGATTTTTTCCCTACACTTCTTATTTTATTTGAGAACACGAAGAACCATGAGATTTTAGAAAACATTTTCTTTATTAACACGATTGAACTTCAATGCAAAACTATGTTAATATTATACAATGTCCGACTCACAGAATTCGTGAAATTCTACAAACGGAAATAGTAATTAAATGTGCACATAATTTAAGCGAGAACGAGAGGGATATTTTTTAAGCTTAGGATAGAGATTGAGCATGTATTCTCGGAAAATTAAAATGAATTATTAAATATTTGTGAAAAACTAAACTAACTCGTGTTACATTTTTCCGTAACTACAACAACGCAATTATTTATATATATATATATATATATATATATATATATATATATATATATATATATATATATATATATATATATATATATATTTAAAAGGATAATGCTGGGATTTCCTAGTTCCAGTAGACATACAGGTAAAAAGCCAAAATGTGATAATATTTATTACTATTTTTATATATTTCGGTTAAAAATTTTAACCTTCATCAGAAAAACGTCTACAGTTGGAATTAAAAACATATTTGTGTAACTAATTATAAAACATATGTGAACTTACAAATAAATGGAAAATTACTGGTGAACAAATTAACTGATTAACGTGAGTGACATAATTGTGAATGGGATGTTAAGGTGATCTATTAAAATTATTCTTAACCATATACATTGAAGAAAACCATAGTATAAGGTGTACAATATTAAAGAACTCTAATAACATGATAACAAAGTAAACATAAAAATTAACTAACTACTAAACAAAGTTGGTGACCTACAAAATGTGTTTTAATTTTTATACATTGGAACATGGAAATAAAAATATATATTAGAGCTTCAAAACGACTAATTTATAAGAAATTGAATAAAAGATTATTACATACTTACTTTTTTCTTTCTTTTGGTGAAAGGCTGTTTTAACAAATATGTGTAAATAGAACTTAGTCCATTAGTATCAGCTTTATGATTAACACAAATTTCTGTGTTGTTATTAATGTGGCACATTTCTAAAAATTTTCTTTCTTGGTTATCACTTTCAGTGTCTAGAATAGAAATATCGTTAAAATTAAACTTATGTCCTGTACTATGGGAAGGTATGCTAAGTGCAGTTGAATTAGGTTTTCTTTTTACATCACTTTTATGGAGAGCTAAACGTTTGGAAATCTTTTGTGAAGTTTGTCCTATGTAGCATCTATTACAGTTGTTGCAGGGTATTGAGTAAATGACTTCTGATTGGTGCAGTGTAAAAAGGTGCACCAACACAAAACTTGCTAAGTACATCGCTAATATCTTAGATTCTGCTTTTCATAATCATAATAAATTCAGAATAATTACTGCATTGTATCATGTGACGTAAAGTCATTGTTCACTAACATATCAGTAGAATTAGCAGTTAATATCATAGAAAAGAATTATCAACTGATAACACAGGTATGCTCTATTTCTAAAGAAGTTTTTGTTAATATAGTTAAATTTTTATTCATGAACATATTTCATCTACGATGGCACTATTTATTCACAAGTGTAGGTTGTCCTATGGAGGAACTCTGTCACCTTCAATCGCAGTAATTGTAATGAATGACATTATATATTTCGTTATCGATAAAATAGATTTTCAGTTTCCTTTCATTTGGCAATACGTAGATGACCTGTTATGCTCAGTTCCAATTAATAAAGTTGACTATACCTTAAATATATTTAATTCTTATAATGATAGACTTGAATTCACAGTCGAAAAGAAGATAATTTCAGTGTTCCTTTTCTAGATACCCTTGTGATTAGAAATAATAATAATATCATCTTAGATTGGTATCGCAAAGAAACTAGTTCAGGTATATACGTCCCATATTTTTCCCAACATCCTCATAAACAAAAATTAATACAGTTATAGGTCTTAAAAACAGAATTAAAAATTTGCCATCGTTCATTACTACAAAAGAATTACAAGATACTATACAACATCCTTTTGAAAAATGGATACCCAGCTAGTTTATTAAAAACATAATTTTAATAACAATTCTTATAATAACCACAAACACAGTTTTGACAATACAAATAACAATGAATTAACAAGTCAAACCATTTATAAAAATTACCCTACATACCTCACTTAACACCTTCAATTTCCAAACTGTTTATATCTCATAATATCATAGTTGCAATTCAGCAATTCGTACGATATCACCTTTTACACTAACCTTAAAGACAAAACCCTCTACTGCAACAATCAGAAGTCATTTACTCAATACCCTGCAACAACTGTAATAGATGCTACATAGGACAAACTTCACAAAAGATTTCCAAACGTTTAGCTCTCCATAAAAGTGATGTAAAAGAAAACATAATTCAACTGCACTTAGCGTACATTTCCATAGTACAGGACATAAGTTTAATTTTAACGATATTTCCATTCTAGACACCGAAAGTGATAACCAAAAAAGAAAATTTTTAGAAATGTGCCACATTAATAACAACACAGAAATTTGTGTTAATCATAAAGCTGATACTAATGGACTAAGTTCTATTTACACATATTTGTTAAAACAGCCTTTCACCAAAAGAAAGAAAAAAGTAAGTATGTAATAATCTTTTATTCAATTTCTTATAAATAAGTCGTTTTGAAGCTCTAATATATATTTTTATTTCCATGTTCCAATGTATAAAAATTAAAACACATTTTGTAGGTCACCAACTTTGTTTAGTAGTTAGTTAATTTTATGTTTACTTTGTTATCATGTTATTAGAGTTCTTTTATATTGTACACTTATACTGTGGTTTTCTTCAATGTACATGGTTAAGAATAATTTTAATAGACTACCTTATCATCCCATTCACAATTATGTCACTACGTCAATCAATTAATTTGTTCACCAGTAATTTTCCATTTAATTGTAAGTTCACATATGTTTTATAATTAGTTACACAAATATGTTTTAATTCCAATTGTAGACGTTTTTCTGATGAAGGTTAAAATTTTTAACCGAAATATATAAAATAGTAATAAATATTATCATATTATGGCTTTTTACCTGTATGCCTACTGAACTAGGAAATATAACTATACCTAGTTATTAATATATATATATATATATATATATATATATATATATATATATATATCAGACACACACACACACACACACACACACACACACACACACACACACACACACACACAAACACCGGTTGAGAATATTGTTTCAACAATATTATTCAATATTTTAATGGTTTTTGTTGAGATTATCCGCAGAGTGATGAAAACTACTTCATACATGACAAATATTTGACCTGTCAAACTGTTTTGCATTTTGGTAGCCATTTAAAATTGTTAAAGTTTTTTGTGTTCAATAGTAAAATAATAGATTGCTCTAAAAGTGAATTAATTGATAGGGTTTATGTATGTCACAAAATTGTCTTCTTGCTCAAAGGTACAGGATGAAGTATCCTGCTCGACGCCAACCCACTCGGCTCATGTTTGAAAATTTGGTGGAGAGATTCGATTCTACTGACAGTGTGGATTATATACAAGCAACGTGGTGAATAGAAATACTACTAATCAAAAATAAAGAATTTGAGATTCTGCTTCATATTGAAGAAACCCCGCATGTCAGTCGTCGTCAGATAGCAATATCATGTGTAACGTCACAAACAACTGTCAATCGAACAACTAAAAAATATGAGTATTTCCCTTACCATATTAAATTACTCCAGGAATTACTCAATGGTGACTTCGAGAGACAATGGATTCGTGCCCAACTTGAAATCCAAACGTTTTATCGTATGTTATGTTTTCTGGCGAGGCTACTTTTAGAAGCAGTTATGCTGTAAATCCTCCTTCATATGCACAATAATAATGAACGACAAAATATGTGGCAGCAACAGGACCGTGCCTCTTCGCACACCACTGCGTGATACACAAAGATAATAATTGCCCTAAAAAAAAAAGATAGGATACGAGACGCTTGTGGAACGGTAACAATGGAAATGCTGGGAAGCGTGAGGCAAAACATAAAACGATTAAATGTATGCATTCAGTAGGAGGGACACCTTTTCGAACATATTTTAAGAACTCATTAGTAACTGTTGAATTATCCAATGACTTGAGAATGTCTCTTTACTTTATATCAAGTTCTTGTGAGAACGTAATACATTTTCTGTTGTAGTTAATTTATTTCTATGTTAGTTTTCAGTATTTAATGCAACTCTTTGTCTCTCTTGTTTTAAAATTTCATGACATTACGAATAATCACAAGAAAAACCATTGAAATATTGAATAATATGGAAAAGCCAAATAATTCAAAAACATTGAGACATAGGTACAGGACATACTTATGAAGAATTGTGTGGTTGTTGATTCTCCTTAATACAGCGTAAAAATATACAGGGAATTCTATTTGAAAAAATTGATATTTTTGAATTTCAAGTTTCCCAAGTTATAACATATACTTTGAATACCCTGTAGCATTTATCTCTAATATTTTCCTCATGACATAAGCTTAATCTTGGTCTTTCTTTGGGCCTGATATGAAAGTTTTTCTAACAAATCACAAGATGGTACATAATAATAAAATGTAAATGCGTAAATTTTACGTGCATGTAAGCTATATAAAGTTTTATAATACATACATAAATCTTTACGTTCTTATTTACAAAATATTGCAACGTTATTGTGTACACTATTTACAATTGTCTATCTACTGTCTCTCCTTTCCGTACTCCCCTGCACTGTCTTCCTCCCTCTTTTCTCCTCTCCCCTTAACTGTCTTCTTCTTTTCCATATTTCTTCCATCCATTCCACTCCCCTTCCTTTTTCCCCCAGTATCTCCTCTGCCGTCCTATCCTCTTCCTTTAACTCACTGCATTCTTTCAACATATGGTTGATGGTCTCCATCTCTTCCCCACACAACCTACATTTTCTTCGTTTCCACATCTAAATCTCGCTATCATTATCTTTCTTCCCTTCCTCCCTTCCTCGTTCAGATATTACGGTATCCCTTCTCTCCTAATATTCCAATAGTTTATATTATATTTTCTTGCTTTCACCTTCGTCCACCTTCCCTGCTTTTGGACATCCCTATCCCTTCTAATTATGTCCTCTCTCACATTCACTTCTTCCCGTCTTAGTCTCTCCACTTCTTTTTTCGCATATCCATTTATTTCATAATAAGTTTTTCTGGTTTCCTGTCCATATTTTATTCTTCCAGCTTTTATTTCCTTCCAGCATTGTTGTAGTATCTTGCACTCCGATATTCTACTCATTGCCTCCTCAAACTTTGTTGCCCTCTGTACCGTCTCCATCCTTACTTTTTCTACTTGGACCTCCTCTCTGATGACGTATCCGGGTGTACCTCTTTCTACTCCCAGTACCCACTTCCAGTATTTTTCTTGCAATCCCTCTATCTCTTTATTCTCTTTTCCATCCCGTACAGCACCACACGTTTTATCAGTTTTTTAAATAATAATTTAATTATTAATAGAAGCCAACACAGCTCAAGAGCTTTAGAGGAATGAGACCAATCTGTTTTCCTGATAGTTGAAAATTTAAACAAAGTTACATGGGTCTTAAACGCGAGACTTTACGTCATTATACTATGAAATGTAGTTTTAGACGTTAAAACACTGATGGCAACCGTTTTTCTAACAAAATTGAAATGAAGACAACAGTTTTTCCAACACTGTAACTCCAAAAAATTGCACCAATTTAAAGTTCTGTGAATTCAGTGAAAAGTTATGAAGTAAATAAAAAATAGATAGGGAATTCTTCACTCCCTGCATACTTTACCTAAAAAACAAAAACATATTCTTGTCAGACTACGTCAAAAACCAAATGTTTCATGGAGAACTTTACAAATGGAAGAGAAAAAGAGAAAGAAAAAAGAAATAAAAAAAATTGTTCAAAGCTCATAACTTCTTAAGACAGCACAATTGTATTAAGGTAAGTTGAGCTAGAGATCAGTTTATTTTGGCCTAAAGAATCTAGATCTGAAGTACACCCCATAGTTTATGGAGCACCCTGTGTATACTGACCATAAAAATCGCAACAGTTTTCTGTGGCCGTTGGACATTCTTAAAGATGGACGCACCCAACTTAAATTAAACAATGTATACTATAAAATAAGATAAGACAAAAAATTATCCTTGTTCTAAATAAGCTAAAACCGTAGTTAACATAATTTCAGAATTATATTTCGTCCATCAACATAAAAAGTATTTATGCGCTACACAAAATATTTTATAATTATTTCATCAAATCATAAAAATCTTGATTTTGAAAATTTATTCAGTTCAGTTATTCAAATATATTATTATAAAACGCGTTATGACGAATGAATGAACTTAAACAGATGTTTTATATTATTGATGCAAATAATTATTTTAATCAAAATAAAACGTACAGAACACTTTCAAATTTGATACAATATTTTATTGATTCAATAAATAAATAAATAAATATATATATATATATATATATATATATATATATATATATATATATATATATATAAACGCACAATGCGATTATACAGAAACAGATAATTTCTAAACTATTCATGTTAACAACATCCCCTCGCCGTTTGTTAGCCACAGAAAAACTCTTGGCCTAATTATGGATATCATCTTAAGATTTGAGAACACGTAAAATTATGCATACAACGTGCCTATGCAAATTTAAGATACATTTATGGTATAAAGCATCTTCTCAACACGAGTTCAAAAACTATTTTGTGTAATTCTCTTGTACTGGCACATTTTAATTAATGTTCTACTGTATATGGTCCTTATCTTACACAACGTAACTCTAAAAAAATTGAAATTGTACAAAAATCTTGCTTACGATTTATTTTTAGTATCAAGAGAAGGCTACCGATCTCACATAAACTATCCCAGATTAAACGGCTAAATATGGAAAAGAGGCGATTTCTTCATGCACCCGTTCTTTATCGCAAAGTTATCGCTTTTAAGTACCCTCCTTATTTGTATAACAAAATAACGTTTCGTACTAGCGTGCACAATATTAACATTCGACGTATGGATCAAATTAGCATCCTACAATAACCCTTAAACTGCCACTTGTCACCTGTACCCTAATATATTAATGCCTTATTTAATTACTTCATTTAAATCATCTTATTTATTGATATGCATGTCCCGTTAAACTTAAGATCCTACCAAATATCTTAAGGTTGAGTGCAAGAGCAGGTACGGATTTTATCCATGCCTGAATTCCGCCGTTTGGTCATGCTAATGGAAAAAAAAGAAATTCTCTGTACTTAGACTAACTATGTCTAATAAAGTCAATTTATTATTATTATCCTCTACTGAGTGGCCTGAAGCATTCCGTTTGAAAACCGTCCAAAAGTTCAGTATTGGCCCAAAGAAAATCTGCATCTGGTATATATTTCGGCGGCGTGTCAGACACTTTTAACACGTATCAACCCCCCAGGATTTGGTCGGATTTGATCAGATTTGATCAGATATGATCGGATTTGATGGGATTTGATCGGCGTGATGGGAGTTGAACGGATTTGATCGGATTTGAACGGATTTAAACGAATTTGATCTAATTTGATCGTATTTGATCGGATTTGATCGGATTTAATTGGATTTGGTCGGATTTGGTCAGATTTGATCGGATTTGATCGGATTTGATCGGATTTGATCGGATTTGATAGGATTTGATCGATGTGATCGGATATTATTGGCAGTATGAATCAAGATGGCGCGAACATAATTAAGGCTGTAACTCCGTATCTTCACGTTTGTAGGTTAGATCCCACAACCTATGCTGAAATGCTTTAAAATTATCTTCAGCCGATTTTCTCAGATGTAGTTTGTGAAAAAATAGATTTAAAAAAAACCTCACGAATATGCGTCATTTAAAGTTGCGGTACATCTTTCTGACGTAAACAAGGTTATTTGGCTAAGCGGCACCCGAGTAAATCGTTTTCTCTTTCGAAGTGCCAAACCAGTGATAAACAGGTAACATTTTACCATAACCATACAGATCTTACCCTATTTCATACGAATATCCAATCTATTAAAAATAATCTTAACGAATTAGAAACTTTTTTTATTGATAAGGTATGTCACTTTATCTGTATTAGTGAACATTGGATCACACACGAAGATGCAATTAGATCTCTCAAGTTCGGTACCTGGATAGCAGGATCCTATTATTGTACTAATTTTTAAAAAACAAAATAGTATTGCTAAGACATTGAATTCTATTAATAACCTTTCTGTAGAGTGTCATGCAGAATATTATAACAGTTATAATATGTATATCGATCACCAAATGGCGATGTTAATGTTTTACGTTGGAATTAATACTAAAGAAAGTAGTTAACTATAATGTTGTTTTGGCAGGAGATTTTAATGTACACTTCAATGCTGACAAGAAATCTCAAACAATTAGGGATTTATTAGAAACCAATGGATTTATTCATATAATCTTTTCTGAAACTCGTGGAAAAAATTGTTTGGACAATATATTTAATAAATTTTTCTATCTGTAATTATAGTAGTGTTACAGTAAGCACAGGATTGTCTGATCATCATGGCCAACAAATTCAATTAAAAGTGTTATAAAGTTAAATACAATCTCGCATGTTACTAAATTGTGTCGTCCCATGACACAGGCCGATATGTACACGTTTTTGACAAACTATCACATTGTGAATGGGATACCGGCATTAGTAACAGATTTGCGACTGCAATATCAGTTTTCAAATTTTCATGCAGCAGTTTATGAATACTATTTGGAATGCTTCCTAATAGTTAAAATTACTACCTCTAATACAAAGTATTTTAATCATGTTCTTCGTAAGTTAAGAGCTCAACTTGAATTAACCAACTAAATCTATTCGAAATATCGTACTCATAAATCGTATGAAATAAAAAGTTGTCTGCAAACTATAAAAAATAAGTAAAAGAAACATTTTTAAAAACGCTTTTATTTTCAAATGTACTAAAAGAATAAAATAATTTTTTTATCTACCCAGTAACATCAAAATTTTGTGACAAAATAAAAGTGTGGGGCGCTCTTTGTAGTGCCTGCACTTCATTGTTTTAATGTAGGTGTTGATAGGCTTTGTTATAAATATAAGATGTCATGTATGCCCCACTTTAATTTTTGTCAGAAAAATTTTGATGTTACTGGTAGATAAAAAATTATTTTATTTCGAAATAAAAACGTTTTTAAAATGTTTTTGTTTTCTACTTTTAGTCGCTTGGGTGTAAGTTCCAACAAAGAAAGAAATTCAATTTTTCAAGACCCTAGTTTTATAAACAAAAATTTAAAACTTACTTGGCCAATATACACGTGTATGTCGAAATTCAGCTCAACCGAGATCGGAAAACAGTTGATTTTTTTAACAGAATACAATACATTAAGCCCCCCGAGCGCAGCCCCTAATATTGAAACTCAACTGGTCGCATATTTTTGCGCATGGTATTATGCGAAAAGCTTAAGTCAAAAATTTCAAGGCCCTAGCTTTATAAACAAAAATTTCGACCATATTTGGCCAAATTTGATCGCAAAAATCAAAGCAAAAAGCAGATATTCGTGTATTGTCAGTAAGAATACGCGTGTTTGCCAAACTTCAGCTCAATCGGAGATCAGGAAGTTGTTGAAAATTCAATCACAAGATTTGAACCGAACAGACAAAGTGAGTTGAATAAAAGCGTCAAATTAGACGGGCCAAAATAAAGGCTAACGATAACTTTATATCACATTCTAGGAATTCTGATAAAGCAATACTACGAAACTGACATTTCTTTTGAGTTTAAATGTATTTCTCAAGTGTAACTACCAGATGCAATAATCGGTTTGTAGTAATTGTAGTAGTTGTAAAGATATATACGGCTTTAGCACAAATGTGTAATTAAGCGAAATATGAGTGTATTGGTGGACCATTAACAAAGTTAGTAAATATTGAGATTTTCCGGGATGTCTTAAAGAAGCATTAGTAGTACCCTTTTTTAAGAAAGGAGGTGATGCTAATGATATAAACAACTACAGACCTACTTCGATTCTTCCTGTTTTTAGCAAAATAATAGAAAAGTGACTTATTTGAAAGAATCAAATTTTTATAAACATCAGTACGGTTTCAGGAAGAAGAGTAGCACATCCGATGCAATAAAGGCATTTGTTAACAACACCTAGAATGCTTTGAGAATGGTCAATATACGGTGACAGCGTTTCTTGATCCTTCCAAGGCTTTTGATTGCGTAGCTCATGCAATAATAGCACGTAAGCTGAAATCTATATATAATTTCAGAGACATAAGTGTTGCTTTAATTCCATCCTTGTTATCAATGAGTACGTTTTAAGGTTTTATCCAATAAGCTACCCATTAAGCATGGTGTTCCACAAGGATCTGTTTTAGGTCCCTTTTTATTCTTGATCTATATAAATGATCTACCCCTAGTGTTACCTAATAGTATAAAATGTGTACTATATGCAGATGATGCTACTCTGATTTCGATCAGCCCAGATTACAATAGTGGTGGTTTAAATGTTCAAGACGGTATCCGAAATATAAAAAACTGGTGTGTAAACAATAAGTTAGCTCTTAATGATTCGAAAACCACTGTCATGGCATTTTCCTTAAAAAGGGGCAACACTGATCTTATGAATTCTCAGGTCTCGCTTTTGGAATGTGCAATTGATTCACATTTGAAGTTTGATACTCAATGCATTAATATAATTAAAAAAATCAGTTTTCTTACTAAGAAGGTTACAGAGTTGTGTGTCACTGAAAGTTATAAAAACTGTGTATTATGCTCTAATACATAGTGTTATATCTTATGCAATCTTGATATGGGGCCAGAGCTTTCACTGGCAAAGTGTATTTAGGCTACAAAGAAAAGCAAGATTAATAGCTGGTTTGGATTACAGAACAGCCTATCGCAACTTATTTGTTAATTTAAAAATTTTAACGTTTCCATGTTCATACAGTTTCAAAACGGTTTGTTAAGCAAGAAAAATATACATTCAACTGTTCTACAGTCGGATGTCCACAGTATAGCACTAGGCAGAGGGAACAAATAAGAATCAACTTTTGTAGACTAAAAAATCCAAAGGGCTCAATTTATCAATCAAAATGATTATTTAATTGCATACCTGCACATGTAACAGTTCTGTCTGAAACCATGTTCAGGCAATGAATGAAATGTTTTTAACCGAGAATGCATTTTACTTGATTAATGAATTTAAAGAGACAAGTCGCAAAATTAATTAACTATGGTTGTGTTATATATGTATTACTGTTTTTGTAGCGATGCTTTTTATATTGTACTGTTTTATTCTAACTATATTGGTCAATTAGTTATAACTTATTGTAATTGTTATAATATATAACTGTTATTGTGACCCATTTTAAACTTGATACATAGACTTTGTGGACGTGTCTAATATCCTAACTGTGATAACAAGATAAATAAATATTATTATTATTGATCGGATTTGGTCAGATTTGATCGGATTTGATCGGATTTGATGGGATTTGATCGAATTTGATCGGATTTGATCGAATTTGATCGGATTTGATCGGATTTGATCGGATTTGATCGAATTTGATCGGATTTGATCGGATTTGATTGGATTTGTTCGGAATTGATCGATTTAGATGGTCCATGTATTCATCCAACTTATGCTTACTACGGCTAGTAGTTATTACTTTTGGTGTTTTATTTCTGTAGTGCAAAAGTACAAAGTCCAAAATAACTGCAAAAAATACGAATATACCCGGACGCTCATGGAGGTCCTCCACCATCCGGCTAGTAGTCACAAATGGCATAATCGTGTATATGCATGCGATGTTTTGTCAACACGCGTATTATTAGATTAATACGATAGTTATGTCAAAGTAAAAAAGGAAAAACTGTATCAAGGATTACTTCTTATAGATACCTTAGCCCTGAATATACGAATAAAATAAATTTATTTTTATCAAAATATTGACGACGTTCGTTGTTTTTGGTTTGGCCAAGTATAAATTTGATCGTATGTATTGCTTTGGAGGTCAATGTCTGTAATGGAAGAAATATTTAAATGTATATTAGAGAGATCTTTTAGTTTCCTGTCGTTTTTTGCGGATCCTCATGACGTGTCGCGTTAAGTTAATTATATCCCAGTTTAAATTCCTTATTATAACTGTGACCGTAACCTTATTTTTTCAGCCACCGTAAGGAAGCGGGAATGACCGCCGCCAGTCGAGAACCGCCCTCGTATTGGTATACCAGGGTGAGTTCCATAATTTTATTATTCATCTTTCTTTCCTTATTTTAAATTCAAAAGAACTTACTATATTTAATTTCAGATCCCTATATGCTTGTATGTATGTAATTAAGGAAGTATAAGTGTGTTACAAAAGATATATGATAATTTATGTATCAAACCCTTTCTTGTTTATTCGTTAGAGAGAAATATCAAGTAGCAAACGGTCAGCCCTATTTCAAGAACCTTCATAAATGTAAACTAGCCTATCAAGCCAGTACAAACTATCCATCCTTTGTCACGAACTTTGTACAACTTTGCCGAACTTTGTCTATAAAACATTTCGTAATCTTGCTGACATCAGTGACATTTTTCCTTGGACTGACTCTACTATCTCACTTACTTGGATTTGTTCGTTACCTCGCCAGTGGAAAGTATTCGTTAGTAATCGATCCGCTTACAACAATAGACTTAACATCCCTGGTTGTTGGCATCATGTACCGTCGCAGAAAAATCCGGCTGACCCTGCTTTTTGTGGTTTATTACCAGGTCATGTCTTATCGCGCCCCTTGTGGTGGACAGGTGCTACATTTATTGTTTCAGCACATAGCTCGTGGCGTTTTGAGTTAACTTGTAGTTTGTGCTTCTATTTCATTTATACGATGGTGTGGTCAAGTGTGAATTTGATCGTATGTATCATTTTCGAAATAAATCATTAAACTTTCCAACCATACGGTTGAAGCACAAGTACTCATAATATACATAATTACGTTCTCCTCTCGTTACTTTACTTTTGGTCAAGAATGCATTTAATCGTACATACAATTTTCAAGACAAATCAACAAACTTTCTAGCATAGAATATCTCCATTTTAGGGTGTTCTAATTACCTTAGGACCTTAGGACTGTAGTGAAAAGTTTTCAAAAGCAACTCTTCTGATGTTCCTTTGGCCAAGCATGAATTTGATCAGATGTATCATTTTTGAGTTAAATCAATCAATTTGCCAATATTGGTAATCTCTGCACCTTAAGTGTATGACGCGCTAATATCCTTATAACCGCAATTAACAAAAATTTTAAATATTTTATGAATAGTTCTTTTTGTTTTATCTCGTTTGGCCAAGTATGAATTTGATTGAATGTATAATTTTCATAACAAACCAATAAGCTTGCCAACAGAGGTAACATCTAGTTCTACACTGGTTGAAAATTTGGAAGATATTTTTAGATGGTCTTTTTGTTACCTCTCGTATGAATTTGATTACATCTCGGCTTATTCATGGTTTTCGAAACATGTTACAAAAGCTGACAGCAGGAGTATTTACGTTATTAGGTGTTTGCTGCAGCAACATGCTTACGGTTTTGATGCCTGAAATATTAAAAAATTGTTTTAAAGGTGCTTTTGAAAGAAAATTATATTATGCAATTACAATCTCTCTTTGGGCTTATCGTGTTTGCTTTATAGATTTAGTGATAAAGGGTTACAACAGTCTTGCATATATATATATATATATATATATATATATATATATATATATATATATATATATATTGGGATGATTATAATAAACTTAATTTAATTAAAATGATAACAATATTTGCATGTCAAATATTTATAAGATGTAATAACGTTTAAAATTATTTAGTAAATCGTAATGTATTTCACTACAACTTCACAACATTGTTAATTTAATATGATAATAATTGCTACTTGTATTTAAATAACTTGCCTCGACTAGCCTCTCGAAGGGGATAGGGATCAATATACAGTTCAGCGTAAAAATTAAAACATTATAACATTTATGTAAGGTTCTTTTGCATCATGAAATTCAATCGTGATTTTACTTAGTTCTGGAATTGTATAAATTTTATTTTTAATCAAACATCCTGTATCAGGTGAAAATATATTCCACGTTGTGCGAATGTGAATTTCGTTGACTGAAAAAGATGTGTACTTATCATGACTCAACAATTCTATTAATTTAATTTTTGGTAATTATCTTTTATCTTTTTAATATAATATTGAATTACTCTAAATCAATAAATGATTGACTTATTTCCAGTTTAGCACGTAATCTACTTATATCCTTTATACAATACACAGAAATAAACTCTAATAAAATGCAACGTAGCCTCAAATAATAATTAAGATTCTTAGACTCACAGCTGATGTTCTTTCCTTACAGCTGGCTCATTTTCCAATTCTGATGTAATTCGAATTCCAATATCTTTTGTTCACCTCGGTGGAAGTTCTATACAGCATCAGCAAGTTGAGGATATGCTGCACCAATATTTACTACATCGATGGAAATTCCATACATCATCAATATGCATAGGTATAATGCACAAATACCTGCTTTGTCACTTTCCAAAAACACTTTAACTTATTTATTATATTTATAAATATAATAATTTACTTTTACGTTTTCATATTCAAAATACCACAACTTTATCGGCATCCAAAATTATTATAACTTGCATTTTCAATTTTAATTTCAGTTGAATAATAATATAAAAGCAATATGTTTAAAACAATTTTAATTTTAATGCAATCATTGAAATAATTTTATTTACGACACAAAAACGTCACCAGAAACTAGAATTACGTTACTAAAAATTACTATTAATTTTATTAAATATATAAATAAAAAGTTTACCTCGAGTAGGATTTGAACCTACGACCTGTACTTTGCTAGAGTATTTAATAAAATTAATAATAATTTTTAATTGCATATTTACCTTTGAACTTATTTGTTCATAACAAAAACTTATAATAATTTAGAATTACGTTAACCTTAATTTTTGTTACAAAATTGAATTTCACTTGTTTAATTACATAAAACATTTTTTAAAGGTATACGACGAACCACCTGGATGATCTTAAAATTTTAATCATGTGCACATCAAGTGACATGTTCACACTTTGGAAAGTTTGTAAGATAAGATACACAAATTTCTGCCACTTCCTTATATAGCTTTTGAACAAAACCAAATCACCTTAGCAAAATTGGCAATTCAAACATTAAATTGCTTAATTTCCATTGTTTAATCAATTTTCACAAATTCACAAATGATTATTTTTACTGATAAGTTCCTTATAAGTAAGCAGATCTTAAAACTATTATTACTTTTGCATTCTGTGCAAAATTCCCTTGCCATAGGTGCTCCACTTGACATATTTTCTTTGAAATGTCTTATTCTACACAAATTATGACTAATATGAGACTTTCATGTATAAATTTACTTATAACTAAATTAATCTAATTCTTACAGGAAAACTACAAACATAAATGGATTCCTTGTCCAAAATACATAAGAACTCATTAGTCTCAAACACTTTTATGATTCATGTTAATAGGTTATATCTCAAGTCCTGCGGCACGAATCATCACAATCTGGTTTATCACTTTTTTTAGCTTAAATCACATCTGGAATGTTAATTTAAGTTGTAACACTTCCTAAACACTCTGTTAAGTAAGTTTATAACATAATCTTTGTTCAGTTTTACTTTTAAAATTAAGAATTTCTATGAATCTTGTAAACTTCGTTGTGAGTCGCCAACTTTAACATCTCCTTCACACTTTTTATATTGATTGATACAATTTAATTTCATTTTGTTTTAGAATGGAGGCATATTATGGTACTGAACTAGTATATTGTCATAAAAATTGAAATACATGCATTTTATAGATGGAATACATATTTTTACTACTCCGAAGCTGCTCGGAAACTATAAAAATGAAGAATAACACTGTTTAGCCATGATAACACTTTAATATTTATGAAATATGGTATAACTAGCTAACAACATGTTCTATATTCACATCTGTACTTATTTTTATCTTAATTTGCACCTATATATAAAAATTGTATTATCGGTATTTGGTTTTTTTTAAGTTAGCCTCAATGTGTCTATTAACCTCTATCTGACATTAAAGTGCAAGCGTCCATCTAACATAAATTATTATTGCTATTTTTACTGTGTTGCCTGTATTACAATAGATTTTGCATAACTATTCTAAATTATCTTGCGCGAAACAACACAATAGCTTCCACCCATGAATTGAAAATTAAACGTAATGGAATCATTCATTTTTTTAGGATAATATTATGCAACCGCTATTGTGATACGCTCAAAATAAAAATGGAGAACACTGTAAAATCAACCACAATAATATATGTAAGATGGGCATTTAAACATTCACGTCAAATAGAGGTTAATAGACATCTAGATGCTAACTTGAACAAAAATTCCAAAGCCGCTCGCTTCTATAATAAATATGAATTATACATTTTCAGCCTGATTTAATGAATGTGTAATGCTTATTCATTTGGATTTGAATTAAGAAACGTTATAAAGAAAAGTTATGTAAAATTAAATAATCTTTAATAAATACGTCTACACATATTCTTACAAAATTAATCGTTTTTCAGATATTGCAAAAATTAAATTCCACCTTTAGAATTTTTTTGCCGCCAAATTACTGATGGTCCCAAAAAATTGTATAGAACATGATTAATTTACGATTTTAAGATCTATGTAGATATATCTACATATGTGTATTAGAAGAAGCATACAACTATTTGATAAAAACAAAAAAACATCCCTAATAAACCTCCCTTCGCCGCTGCTAGATTTCTCCCAAAATCTAATCAGTTCCAGGAAAAATTAAATCAAGCTTAAATAGAAAAGTTCAAGTGCTTACGTTTGGGCGGACAAACACAAACACGAACACGAATACGACCACGAACACGAACACGAACACGAACACGACAACGAACACTAACACGAACACGAACACGAACACGAACACGAACACGAACACGAACACGACAACGAACACTAACACGAACACGAACACGAACACGAACACGAACACGAACACGAACACGAACACAAACACAAACACAAACACAAACACAAACACAAACACAAACACAAACACAAACACAAACACCAACACCAACACCAACACAAACACAAACACAAACACAAACACAAACACAAACACAAACAAAACATAAACACTAAAACATAAACACTAACATCAAACACACAATAACATAAACAAACACAAAAACAAACACAACAAAACACAAACACAAACACAAACACAAACACAAACAACAAAACACAAACACAAACACAAACACAAACACAAACACAAACAAAACACTAACACAATAACACAACACACAAACAAAACAACAAACACAAACAAAAAAAACAACAAACAACAACACAAACACAAAACACAAACATCAACACAACATCAAACACACACACATCACAAAACACAAAACAACAACAAACACATAAACACAAAACAAACAAACAAAACTAAACACAACAAAACATCACTAACACTAAACACAAACACAACACATAACAACACAAACACAACACAAACACAAACACAACACAAACACACAACACACAACATCAACACCATACACACACAACATACACATACAACATCAACACAACACAACACAAACATACAACACTAACACAAACACATAATGCACACACACAACACAACACACATACACACAACACAACACACATACACATAATCACACATACACCATACACCAACACAACACACAACACACAACACAAACAAAACATAAACACAATACACATAACACTAAACACATACACAAACAAAACAAACACATAACATCAACATAAACACAACACAACATAACAACACACATAACACAAACAAACACAAACACAAATACAAACACAAACACAAACACAAACACAAACACAAAACAAACACAAACACAAACACAAACACAAACACAAAACAACAAACACAAACACTAAAAACACAAACACACAAACACAACACAAACAACAAACACAAACACAAACACAAACACAAACACAACACGACAAAGCACAAAACAAAGCACAAACACAACAAACAAAACACAGAACAAGCACAAACACAAACACAAACACAAACACAAACACAAACACAAACACTAAACTACACAAACAAACAAACACAACACAAACACAAACACAAACACAAACAAAACACAAACACAAACACAAACACAAACACAAACACAACACACAAACACAAACACACAACACAAACAAAACACAAACAAACACAACACAAACACAAACACAAACACAACACAAACACAACACAACACAACACAACACAAACACAAACACAAAACACAAACACAAACACAAACACAAACACAAACACAAACACAAACACAAACACAAACACAAACACAAACACAAACACAAACACAAACACAAACACAAACACAAACACAAACACAAACACAAACACAAACACAAACACAAACACAAACACAAACACACAACACAAAACACAACACAACACAAACACAAACACAAACACAAACACAAACACAAACACAAACACAAACACAAACACAAACACAAACACACACAAACACAAACACAAACAAACACAAACACATACACCATGCACACACTACCACACACACACACACGACACGCACGACACACACACACATACCACACACACATTCACACGTACGCACACTCGCCTGCATTTACGCTCGCACGCACTCAGGCATACACACACGCGCGCGCGCATTGCTTCCTAGTTTAGCTTGAATTGTTAGCCTTATAATTATTTTCCTACCTGTTGTCAAATTAATTATTTTAATATATCAAAAAATTCAAATTTTTTTTGTATCGTAACGTAAGGCAATATTACGACTTGGTTACAAATGTAAAATTTAAAATACTATGCACATCGTAATGTACAGTGAGTTGGTGCATGATCTAAATCAAAAGTTGCTGAGAACAAAACTTAGCTTTGGGACCAAAAGAATCAGAAAAACATACCATAGTGAACTGTGAAATGTCGTTTTTGCTATTCGAAACTATGTGACTAACATTTTCTCCGATGAAACTGTATTGGACACAATATGTTTGGATATGCCGACCTTAAAATAGTGCCTTATATTACAAAAACTGAAATTTTGGTTTGTTCCCATTGAACCAGTGTATCCAGTTGAAGAGGGTATATGTGAACAGTGAATAGGTACACGTGTTTCGTGGTCTTAGGGTTTCTTGCACAAACTTCGTTGTTACATAAACGCGTTCAATAATATCTAAAATGTGATAACTAACAGAAAGCCGTCCTTGGTACACGAGGTGGGCAAAAAACCGACTTTCCATATTATAAATTGCTGAGGAGAATTTTGGCGAACATGAAGACACCTAAACAGACGAACGGTGTAAGCTGATAAATTTTCTAGAAATACGCTGTGATGTTAGTAGCACTGTGGTATGTCTACTTCACTGTAACTTTTGCTACATAGATGGATGGACCTATTAAAGAAGATACTCATATTCTTATTATTTTATTATTAAAGTTTGGAAAGGCTTGTTAGTCTAGTCAAACAATTAAATGGCTTTTGATGAATTTGGGTACGGGTGGCGAAATAGTCGTCAGCGTTTCGGTATGGTTCACGTTTTGGATTTGTTTAGTTCTTGTTAATACTTTGGATATTTGGCGTTTGGTCATCGTTGACATTACTCGACCAAAAGCTGCGAGCTAGACCTAGACCTAAAACTTATCCTTACCGTTACATACATAAAGTACATTCGGTGAGATGGTGGCCTGCGTTTTAAAAAATCTAGCAATTGTGTGAGTGTATTGGTCATACGGCGCAATGTCTTAGCAAAGGCCTCTTTATATAGTGTAACGCTCCGGTTCCTTAACAATTTTTTGAAAAAAATTACTGTATTCATTAAATTGAACACTTAGTACAGGTCTAAGATCAGAGATTGCGGTGTATATGAACCGATCAAATTTGTTTTTGCTGTTGGTGGATGTAGTGACCAAATCGAGACGTGAGTATTATAGCCAAAGGAATAAGTCGTGAATGTAGCAACCAACGTCGATAGACTTGTGATCACAGTAGACGTTGTATTCTGGGCCTGAATAACAATGGTGATAGTTATTCTAACGATTTACACTATTTGCAAGTATTTTACTCTGTTACGTTACCAAACGAGTAATTCTGATTATAATATCCTTCATACAAATAGTTCCTTGATTATAATCATCAATAACATTTGCCACCTCATAACTACTATATCAAAACTGCCACCTATTTTGTTTTGTAAAAATTTTAAATGTTACAAAGTGACAAACCTAATTTAAAAACGTGACAATATATTTTGATAAAAGCAATCACGGTATCTTATCGCATTATCGGTCGAATTATAAATAATCATTGATTTAATCTGTGGTTACAACAAACAAAACAATACTCTAAAACAAATATAGACACTCTTAAGATAACTTACTCACATCTAAACCTTATAAGACAGTCTTCTCGATATGAAAGAATATTAGCTCTAGCTGACAATTCAGATTTTGCATGACCCTGGTGATAAAATTTACCATGATTTTGTTGACCTCTAGTGTTCGGTAGTTTTGCACGATAGTAAATATTGTACCTGCTTTATCAATCTTCGGAGTGAAAAACATAGGAACCATGTAAAATAACGTTCTGTGAGCCAATGGTGCTACCAAGTTTAATGTGATCTTAAGGAATGCGTTCTAACGGTAACAATAAACATGTGGATAACCTTCAATCTTCAAGATGCATTGGTTATAGCCGGAAACCCAAAGTATACAACCAATTATGTAACCCCTTATCAGGAGGTGGAAAAGCTGACCATCAGAGTGAAAAGCTTTACGAAACAACGGATTAAACAAGCGAACTGAAATCAGTAATTGAACAGATCCCCAAATACCAAAGGGGCGTATCGACTAGCAAGTTTTGAATATTACGATAATTCCGTTGAGTGGGGGAAATTTTGGGATTTTTGTAGTCACTAGCCAGAATAGTCTTTTATCTTGGATAAATTAAAATAAAACAAGATTTTATTTTAGAAAGGACAAGGTTGACGTTGGATTTGCTTTAAGAACACTAAATTGGCAACGTCAACCGTATCTTGTTTGGGAATAGTGCTCGGGTGTCTTGTTCGTTGGGATTCTTCCGCTATCCTTGAGTTCGAGTATGGTCCTGACCTGTTTTGCATACATTTAGGTCAGGCAGCATTTTATTTCAGAAGGGACGAGATTGCCATGAGCTCGCCGTAGGAAACGCCAGTTAGGCAATAGTGTCAATCGTATTTCATTAGGGGTGCAGAAGATACTTGCGCGTGGTGTAGCCTAGATCAATGCTAGTTTGTACTAAATATACAGTCGAAGTACTGACAATAAATATCAAGAATCGAAAAAACTATAATCACAGAGCGCCAACGGTCTTTAAATTTTTACAGTATTAAATCATGGGCAACATCTAAATTTGATTATATAAGAACTGGACTCATATACTTACACAATTCGCTTCTCGTACTGAAACCTTACCTGAAATTTGGCTCAATCTATAAAATTAACACAAATCATTTCTAAAAATTCATCACAAAACTCTTAATCAACTCCAAAATTACTTTCACAAAATTTACAAAACCTTTCCCTTAAAAGAAACATTTTGATCCCAATAATATTCATACGCAATTTTTTTTAATCGTGCTACTAGAATTTTATTCAATAAATTCAAAATGTTAATATTTGTGCTTCAATTTCAATTATCTAATATATATATATATATATATATATATATATATATATATATATATATATATATATATATATATATATATATATATATAAACCGCAAGTTGCCTAAGTTCAACATAACATAAAGCTAAGTACATATGTAATTATACGGCATGCTGTTAGCTATTTAATTCAAGGTTCACATGTATTAAATTTTAATCATGGCTGTACAACAGAATTATTCATGCTACTAGTTTCCAATCATCTTCGGAAGTGTTAGTATATGTATTTGCTTCAATGAAATGCATGTTATCCATTTGAATAAGGAAATCCTATTCTGGTATCATAATCTGCTGCTGTTCTGAAAGTAAAAGAAGATTGTAAAATTGTAAAATACAAGACAAACTTAGAAGAGATTCATAGAACTTACAAGTGTAAAATGTAAAGTGTAAAATATTAATGCGAAGAGAAAGTGTTGCAGCTTAAAATAACATTGTAAATGCAAATTAAGTGTAAGTGTTGAGAAACAAGGTTATGTCAAGTACGAACATAGAGGTTGAGATGGAAATTTTTAAAATAAACTATAATCGTGTTAGAAACTGATGTATCCTTATATTTTTTGCGTCATAGAATCCGTTTCTGTTTATAGTTTTCCTGTACAAAGTAAGATAAGTTAGTTTGTTTGTGTAAAATTGCATAATTATTGAAATTTAAATGAATTAAGTATTTTAAAAGCAAATAGGGCATATGAGGTATCGGTGGAAAGAAAATTTTGTGTAGATTTCATGTTTTCAAGATATGTCCTCGTATAAAAACGTTATGTGTAAAACTAATAATTTGCAAATTTCAAAAATATGATTATCCAATCAGAATTAAGGTCTGTTATGTTTGTACAGAAAAATTGTTCCAATCAAATTGATTAGGCAAATAAATCATATTATTTTGTTATACTTTTCAAAGTCTCTATTAATCCTTCAAGCTTCAAGTTTCACTCGATGTGTACATGGGTTCAGACTTAAGATTGATCGTGTTTCGTATAACCTAAAATAATTCAGTTACCAAAACAATTAAAATTTTTGAAATACATAATAAGTAAGGTTAACGTGAATTATTTGTACGAGTGATGTGTTATCGTTAAACAACCGAAGTTAGATCATGTTTTCAATTTTTTTTTTTAAATATAAAATTATTTTAACAAAGTTAACATGGTGTTATTATTTCAATAGAAATAAAATTAAAAAGATTTCAATTAAATAAAATGTGTATGCAGATAAATTATTGTATTTAATTATATAGTAACCTTAAATCAAATAATTATATTTAATTATATAATAAATTAAAATTAGAAGTGTTTACGAAAAGTTTAGTAAATATTTCAAATAAATATTTAAGCATCATACCTGTATAAGCTTATGCTGTATATCACCCACCGCTAGATCAGTATACTCCGTGGGATTCAAATTACATCTGATTTGGAAAATGGAACTTCAATAAAGAAAATTGGAACAGCTGAAAGAAGATAAGGTTATGTTGATGATTATTACTAATCACCTATGTGTACATATGTAAAGGATTCAAGTAAATTATGTACCACTCTGCAAATAGTACAATCATTCATTGTTTTATATTGATCCAATATTATATTAAAAAACAAGGTATACTTACTGAAAACACACAGATTTTGAAAATAATATGGCTTATACAGGGTGAACTTTTGAAGCAGGTCACCTTCGTGAATATTTTTTTTAAAAGAACGCCTTACATATGTTTCACAATCTGCTTTGAGTTCTCTTTCCAAATCTTTTAATGTTTGGTTTTGGATGATGCGTTGAGTTATACAAGGTTCACCATGCGACAGTATTACGATTAATTTAGACAACATATAATTGTGCAGCCACAGGATGAACCGAACCTGCAAAATAATCAAACTTTATTTTATCATATAGGGTGTTTTTTACGATGCAATTAATTTGAAAATTTTCAGAGAGGGTTTAATCATTTTTCCAAATGAAACATCCTGTATATTACTGAATTTTTGGAATGACTCAATAATTACGCTCCATTTTTGTGCATAATGTATTATACCTAAAGTCAATAATTTTCGAAACATTCTCAATTTTTCATTACAAGCCGATGAATTATTTGTTTTCGATTCGATTTAGTTTACCGGCCAGATTTTAATATGCCAAAAGCTTTAACAAACAAAAACACATACATTCAAAAAGTGTCAAATGTTAAAATCCTAATGATTGTTGCGAATTAGGCGTTGCATTAGTGATTTCTAATATTTTTGCCTTTAATATTGCTATTGTATTCTTTCCTGATTGGATTAGTGGGTACGTAGTTTTATTTGTTTGGTGTATGTCGCATATTGTCAATACGGTATTTAGTGAGTCAATATGCAGTTTCATCAATAACTGTTGGGGCCTGGTGTACAGACCAGAAAAAACGTTTTGCGAATGGTGGTTGGAAATGGAAAGGTTAACACCTAACTTCTTCCTAAAAGTATTATTTACTGACGATGATCCTATTAGTTGATCCCCAGGTTTGGCGAAAATGGATTTTTTCCTATGGGAGTACACAAAAATATTGTCTACCAAACGCCTCCAACTACAGCAGACGATATGAGGCAACGTATAATAGACGCTTTTGAAACAGCTTCCACCGAAATGTTACAAGACGTGAATAGATCCATTCTGACAAGACTGCGAATGTGTTCTAATCAAAATATTACCTATAATGAAATTACATTTGGCACCTTTTGTATTTCCTTGATTCTGTTTGTCGAAACGCTTGACGTATCAAAATCTGACCGGTACATTAGATCGAATCGGAAACAAATAATTTATCAGTTTGTAATGAAAAAGTAAGAATATCTCTGAAATGATTGACTTTGGGTATAATACATTATTGACAAACATAGATCGCAATTATTGAGTCATTCCAAAAATTCAATAATACACAGGATGTTACATTTAAAAATAGTGAATAAACGCTCTTTAAAAACTTCCAAATAGTTTTATAAAATTAAAGTTTGATTACTTTGTAGGTTCAGCACATCCCTTGGCTGCATAATTACCAAATATGTTGTCCAACTAGTCGTAATACTGTGGCATGGACTTAGTATGGTGAACCTTATCGCGACCATTTTTTTTACATTTTCATAGTAATTCAACAATGCGTCGTCGAAAACCGAAATTTCAAAAAGAGGATTTAAAGCAGATTGTGAAAGACAAAGAATATATAGGGTGTTCTTTTTAAAAAATATATTTTCGAAGGTTCAGGAATTCACCCTGTATAAGTCAAACACTAATGAGTAACCCTGTATATATATATATATATATATATATATATATATATATATATATAGACACACATACATACACACACACAATGAGTTTTTTTCATTATTTGTATGGGGATCTCGGAAACCATAAGAGTTACACATTTGCTTAAATGGAGAAAGATTTGCTTCTTTAGAAGATCCAGAAACGCTTTTATTGATTTAAGAAAATGCATAGCTTACTAGGTATTTGTAAAAAAAAATAAAATTCTCCAAAACCGTTTCAGTGTTTGAATTCGTGTATTTCTAAAGATAGATAAAACTTGTTCAAATACAACTTGTAGATAATTTTGTGTCAAATAACGTCACCGTACTAGTTTTTTAATTTTGCTTAGCATTTTGAAGTTATGAAGCATAGTTGAATTTTTTTAATGAAAATCATAGTCGGCTATGCTATATTTTAATAGTGCATTTTTTCTTATTGTAATGATGTAAGGGTTGTATCACTGATTTTAATAAATTAAAGTTATTCTATTATTAGGTTTAACAAAAATCATATCTTGCCATAGAAAACAAAAGTAAAGCAACTGAAGCGTTGTTATCTTCATCTTTGACAGTTCGTTCGTTAGTGTAATTCTTATCGGTTTTGTCATTGTGGAGTTGCTTTAGAAAATTAATTATGGTGTTCGCAAATTTCGAGAAACTTGATATGATCGAATGTTACATCATTTGTAACAAAAACAGTCAACGAGGGACCGAACGCTATCTTTATTGTATTTTGATCGCCCTCAACCATCTTTAGACACCTTCAAGAATTTATGTAACAATTTAAAAGAGTTTGGGAGTTTTGGGAAGCCCAGAAGTAGGAGTAATATTGATGAAAACGTGCACATAAATGTTCTAGCTGTTGTTGATCAAAATCCATCTACATCAACACGGCAAATTGCACAAGACGCTTCAATCTCACAACTCATAGTAGTGAAAACATAAATACCATACTTATAAATTTTCAGTTGGATAAGATTAAATTTTTACAAGAAAGAAGACCTCAGATTAAGTTTGGCTTCAACTTATGGTGCGGTGCTATTAGTTCTTAGGTTATTGGGCCATTTATTTTTAATGGGACTTTAACTGGAAATCGATATTTGCAATTTCTTAGGGATGATTTTAACAATATACTAGATGAATTAAATTTACAAACCCGTGCAAATATACAGTGGTATCAACACAAGGATGCCCCACCCCACTACCAGGCGCAAGTGAAAAGATATTTAGATGATATTTTTTCAAACTCGTGGATAGGCAGAAATAGTCCTGTTTTATGGGCTGCACGTTCCCCTGATCTTTCACCTTTAGACTTTTTTGTATTTGGAGCAATAAAAGATCTCGTATATGTGCGATCATATGCAGCCCAGCAGGAGCTACAAGAAGCTGTTATCAATGCGTTTAACAGATTAGATGGGCGTGAAATTAGGAATGCTTAACTCCGTGTTTAAAAGGTGCCTAATGTGTGTCGATAACAATGGTAGACATTTCGAATAATTACTGAATATTTCTTTTGATTTCCATGGCAAGATATGGTTTTTGTTAAACCTAATAATAGAAAAACGTGCATTGTGCGTTTATTTATTAAAATAAGTGATACAACCCTTACTTCATTACAATCAGAAAAAATGCACTATTAAAATATGTCATAGCTAACAGTGGTTTCCATTTAAAAAAATTCAACTTTGCTTCATAACATCAAAATGCTAAACAAAATTAAAAAACAGGTACGGTGACGTTGTTCGGTACAAAATTATCTACAAATTATATTTAAACAATGTTTATCTATCTTTAGAAATAATCGAATTAAAGCGCTGAAACGAATATCTAGTAAGCCATGCATTGTCTTAAATCAACAAAAGCGTATCTGGATTGGTCTTCTAAAGTAGTAAATCTTTCCCCATTTAACCAAATGTGTAAATCTTATGGTTTCCGAGATCCACATACAAATAATGAAAAAAAACTCACCCTATATACATATATATATATATATATATATATATATATATATATATATATATATATATATATATATACATGATTTCTCACGGTAGTAAAAGTGTTCGTAGTTAGAAAAAACTCCAAGATGCTCCTTCATTTTAAAGCATTTTCAAGATCATACAACATTATGGTATCCCGGAAGTCGCAATTAACTTCCTTACTTTAAATAGAACACCCCGTATATTATTTTATTTTGGATCCCTGAGAAAATTTCATTGAGTTCCATCAAGTTTCCCTAGCCCTACTTTCAACTGTTTCATAGATATCTTAATTTTTTTGATAATTCTGAAAGATATAGTGTTACGTGCATGGCACTTACTAGAACATCAGCCCGTAAAGGTAAAGTGCAAGCTACCGATATAGCTCAGTAGTATGGGCGGGGTGCCACAAAATCAAGAAAAATAAGCCACGAAGGCGCCTCCTGTTAAATAAATTTAGAGCTGGAAAAACGTCATGAACTACATCTTAAAATAACGGCCTAACAGGAAACCATAATGTTCACTCGAAGAGAAAACTTTCACCTTTACATGAAAATTCAACTTCAAAAATATCTACCCAAAGCTCACACTTACACTTAAATAAAATTCTGAGCTTCATTTAAAATCCGCAAAAATTGCGATAACTAAATTCAAAATTCATTATACATTTTCAGTATAAACTTCCACGTAAAGTTACTTGTTGAATTAACAAAAAAAAATAACTGGTCAACACGGTCGTTAATTATTCAATTTAAAATGAATATTTGTCACAACAAAAATAAACAAAACGCGATCGTATATTTAAAAGTTCCTATAATTTAATAAACGTCACTTAAAATTCATCAAAACTTACTTTACATTTCTGAATGGTCATAACTTTAATTACGACAACTTTTAAAAATTTGTCGAACTAAAATCAACGTGCTTTTAATTTGGATCGGTTAAGTTGCCCCCCCCCCCCCAATAAAGATTACGATATGATATTACTATGTAATAATGCGCTCGATATGAGCTCAAATGCGCCACTGAAAATAACTTTTGCGCCGTTATAGTTTTTTAGATATTTTGAAAAACATTTGGGGGGGTGCAAGTTCACTCATCCCCCCCCCCATTATGCATTTCACTATGTATTTTGATGCCAACTTATCCCTGTAGTTATGCGCTAAAATGCGCCACTCCCGCATGGCCATAACGAAACATAGAAGGTGGGTGGGGCTAAATTGATGTTTTTAAAAAATTGCACTTTCTTAAAAATGCTTAATGCTATACGTGCTCTTTAATTATGCGCTCAAATGCGCCACATGAAGTAAGTTTTGCGCCGTTACAGTTTTTGAGATATTTTGAAAAACATTTGGGGGGGTTCAAGTCCACTCATCCCCCCCATTAAGTTCGTATAGAAAAGGAATTACACAATTGCCGTACAGTAATAAATTACCTATATTGCGTCTACAATTACCGGCGAATTAAAAATTTGTACTGACTTCCGGTACCACTACTTTTGTACGGTACTAGATTTTTCGTCAATTTTTTTAATGATCTACCAACTAGAAGAAATCCGTACAAAAATAATTAGTCGTAATTCCTCATTTCACCTGGAAAATTCAATTTCCACATGTACGCACATGTACGGCTCAAAAGTGACGGCATAGGGTAATTTTTGCCATGGGCCTGTTGTCTATTTGTGTGTGTATATCAACGCTGTTATGTCTCGAGTGATAATGAAAAAGCCATAGGTGTCAGTCAAATTTCAAGTTATACATGAAATAATTTGTTTAATTATTAATTATTATTTTTGTATTATACTCATTCAAGATCAAATTAAAAAATTTACATATCTACCAAAAAAAAAACAGATACCTACCTACTCCATTCATATTTTGAAAATCATTTCTCATTTTCCAGGAGACATCCATCCTGCATGTGCATCTTGCAATCAACCATTTACTTCCACAACGGATTGTTCAAAATGCGAATTGTGCGAGATTTATATACACAAAACAGACTGCTCTACTGTGTGGAATGATATATTAGTTTGTATCTCATGTTCGATGCTAAAGGACCATGACAAAGCAAATCGCCTGGAAAGCCGTTCGATGGAGAATTGGAAAGGTCTTGGAGTATCTTCTAAACGAAAACGAAGCTCCTATTTGGAGAGCAATACTGAATATTTATGCATGGATTGGAGTGACACCAGGAAAGTTATACCCATCGGAGTATTAAAAAATGGACACAGGCCAGAGCTTAAACCGATAAGAATTGGAAAAAAGTATGTATCACTTTCTAACACGTGTGGGTTTGATACGATTGTGCAAATCCTGTGCAGTGCGTATTGTGATAGTTTAAATTTTAAGAACTTTCTTGACGGGGCAATTAACACTTCAACTGTTTGTAATTTAGTGCATGGCATAATATCTAAAGGAATTAATGCTCAATCCTATAAGGCGAGGGCTGAAATATTATTTAAACTGTGCAATAGTTCTCCGTACCCTCAAAATATGTATGTTGTGAATGCTGAGTGCGAAATTGATGGTATGTTAGATAAGATTTCATTACCATGTATTGAACAAAAATTAGAGTGTTCAAATCCACAATGCAAATTTGTTACATCACAAAAATGCGCATTTTTAGCAGTAAATAGTGTTGACGCATACAACTTTCAAAATGATATACTAAACCAAATAGCAGATACATCCACAAATAGGAACTGCAGTGCACGTAACGATGGTAGATTGTGTGGCAACAAATTACAAAAAGCTTTAATCATATGCGGCCCTCATTTATTTATACAGCCTGTGTCCCTTGATACCATGCAAATGGAAAGGTTATATAAATTAAATGACGTTCCACACCACTTTACATTTGGTACTGCCACATACTTATTAAGAGCAGTAATTGGATACACTGGACATATGGAAGGTTTGGGTTTAGGTCATTTTGTTGCATATTGCAAACGACATAATAATATGTGGGAAGAATACAATGACTTAAGAAACAAAAAAGAAAATATTTTACCGACAAAGGAAGTAAGAATTGTAATGTTCCTTTATACGTCTTGAGTTGTATTTTGATAAAATAAATGTTAATAAACCATTTTTTCCTAAAGTAAATGAACCTATCACTGATATCTTAAAAATTTCCGATACCACTACTGGATTTCATTTTACTTCAAAAATTTTTGGGATATCGATTATTTTCGCGAATATCAATGTATCAACATCTCCATCAACTCCACTTTCAGATATTCTATCAGGTTAAAGTACATACTAACTATATAGCCGAGTCAAATGATCCGAGATTTTGGCAAAGATAGGAAAAAATACTAGATACGCTGTAACTTCGTGGTGAGGTGTGTAATGGGGTAGTAACTACCCAATAAAAGTCCACCCCCGTATCATTGTCGTAGCGAAAAGTGACGATTATGTTTTTATAAGTATTTAAACTACAACCAGCAATAGTAGCAGAGGTAAAATTTGAGTAATGTTTAAGCAATAATATTTTAAGCTTTAAGCGACACGTTTCGAAACTAACACTAGTTTCATTTTCAAGCAATGATAATTAACAATACATGAAGTAAATGATGGCTGAGGGGAAAAGAGGTGAAATTATGATACTAACGTTATTATACATTTTAAATTTAAACGAACCCCACATGGGAAATGCGACACACTGCGACGAAATTTCTAACAAATTCAAGAAGGACGTACACTCAATGAAAATACGGAAACTCCTCCAAGCGGGGGAAAGAAAGACAAAGATCGAGAAGAAATTCCTGAACCTGGATCTTCAGCACGACCTTCAAGAATTATCGTCATATATCATACATAGTGAAATGCTTAATGGGGGAGTTGGGGGCTGAGTGAACTTGAACTTTTCCAAATATCTCAAAAATTGTAACGGCGCAAAACTTACTTCATGTGGCGCATTTGAGCGCATAATTAAAGAGCACGTATAGCATTAAGAATTTTTAAGAAAGTGCAATTTTTTAAAAACATCAATTTAGCCCCACCCACCTTCTATGTTTCGTTATGGCCATAATAAAAATTTTAATCAAGTGGCGCAGTTTAGCGCATAACTACAGAGATAAGTTAGCATCAAAATACATAGTGAAATGCTTAATGGGGGGGGGGGGGATGAGTGAACTTGCACCCCCCCAAATGTTTTTCAAAATATCTAGAAAACTATAACGGCGCAAAAGTTATTTTCAGTGGCGCATTTGAGCGCATATCGAGCGCATTATTACATAGTAATATCATATCGTAATCTTTATTGGGGGGGGCCAACTTAACCGACCCTTTTAATTTGATAAATGTAGAATAAATGCCCAGAAAAATTACACTACAAATATCTATATTACAATTAACAGGCAGCATAAAAAATATACAAAAGAGCAAGTACATTCAGAGAAACATCACCCAGGCGTACATAAAAGTAATTCGCCAAAAACAAAAAAACTAACACCTAAGAAGAGAACAATGCTGCGTCACCTATTTGGCAGCTATCGCTAATGCCAAGGAGAAGTAAGACTCTTGTATTACTTACTGCAGGTGCGATTATCACAATTCAGTTTAAATTCAATTAACTTTACTACTACAATAAAAACAAACAAAAACTTTCTGAAAATCAAAAACGTTAAATCTACGATGAACTCAGAATTTCCACTTCGTCATTGAATAATACTCTAAAATTACACCAAACATTATTATAAACAAGCATTTTAATATACAAAGTAAGTCATACCACAAAGAAAACGACGTTATCAGCGTATTTACGCACTTCCGCAATTTCCATCGTTCTGGTCCAAATTCGATCACTCAGCTGACAACGTTTTATTATAATGGTTGCACAAACACAAATTTATGAAAATTCTAAGTAGGCACATTCTTTATATATTCTTATATAAATTCTTAACACCTTATCAATTCGATGTTTAACTTTCACCAAATAACATAGCACGTGATGCTTTCCTATTAGGTTCAAAAATCACGGTAATAATGTCTATAATTTCAATACATTCGATAAAGGTTTTATCACATAATCATAAAATTCGCTTGCTTCTCAGCGCCGTCATCGGTTAAAAACAGTTTAAAGAGACGCTTTTATTTTTTTGATCAGCACAAGGCTAAATTGTAAATCTTCGGTTTCCTTGTTCAACCCGGACTTTCTCGGTAAAACGATAAAAGGGTATACTATAACAAAACTGTCAGGGTGTACTTATACTTCAAAACCGCATAAAGCGGACTGGTAATATAGCAACGATATTGCACGGTCCTAATCAAATTATGAAGTGCGCCTTCGCTTAACCATAACCCCGACATGACGGGGGACACCGAGGCCCATAATCAGAATTCTCAATGCATCTTAATATGTTTTTACTTCAATTTTCAAGATCTAAACCTCCAGTTGTTTGACGTCGACTGACTAACGAAAAACACAACCCCCCTTTCCTCACAGAATCCTTTTTAATCGTCACATAAAAAAATTCCATACTAAATCTGCGTAATTGACATTTCCCAGGAAAAGAAACAGACTTTATATCTAGAAATGAGTCACGCACATACATCCTGTTTTTCAATAAGAGAAACTTTTATTAAAATGAATCTAATGCAACGTTGCAACATAGTTCAAGCTATGTATACTTTTTTTACACGAGAATCATTAACTCTCGAGTGGTGTAACGTCCAAAAATCGATATAGGATCTATTGTATCATTTTATCTGGTTACTGTTTCTAAAAGCTACCTTAAATAAGTATCTGTGACTTAAAAGTTTAGCTTACTCGTATCTATTTCTTTACTATAATGATTTAAAATTTCTGTATTTACGGCATTTACTAATGAGTATGATGGATTAAATGATTTCTTTCAGTACGCTTATTTTTCTACGTTATACAAAATTATTGCTTTACTGTAGTTAATTTTTACTTCACATATGATTTTCCTTTATGACGTGTACGTTTTTACGTTATACGAAAATTATTTCTCTCTCGTATCCACCTTTGTATTTCAAAAGTTTTTCTCCTTTTTAGTTCCGCTAGTTTAACGTATTTAAAGCTTTCTGTAGTTATTTACCATTTACAAAAAAAAATTAATTTCAATTAATACCTATAGCGCCATCTCTGGTGATTGGTGTACTTAACTCTGAAAAGGGATTTGTTATTCTGCTGTTTCAAAATATAGATGGGGCTATTTCTTAATAAATACACTGTATAAAAAACGGTTTATTCTGTTAACAATACATAAAATTCTATTGTGGTAACAATGATTCGATAGGAATATTTTTCAAGCTGTAAAATTGTTTCTTGAGGCGTTGGCTTTCTTTTCAAAACCGCCATTGCTGTGAAATGTTTGAAATTTCTAGAAAGTTTTCCTTTTTCTGTTTTATAGATGTTAAGCATCATTTTTTTTGTAAAATTTTCACAATACAGTATCGCTTTGTTGTATAGAAGTGATATAATCGTTATTAAAGGCGGGTGTAATGGATATAATTCGGTCCATCCGCACATTTTCGGTTTCAAACACAAAATAATTTCATATTACTTCTTCAAAGAAATAGACGTAACCAATTGATTAAGACATTAACACTAATGTTCGGATTCGACCTTAGAGCAATTAAGTATCCATATAACTTTATCGTTACGATAGATCAAAGTTCATGTATACATTTGGTTTTGTCGTTATTGATGTAACAAGATTACGATTTATGTATCTCTCCGCTTATTGTTTGGATTGTTCTGCTGATAAACTGCGGTCAACTGTGTCTCACGTACTTGGAATTGTGTGATAGTTGAAGTTAAACACAGGTCAGCTCTTTCCTTTATCGCATGTATAAATTGCCTTCAGCAGATTACGATCACCTACAACGAAATTAAGTACCTTAATTTGGTTACCAGTATTTGACAAACATTTTTACCTCCGAATACAACTCGTACCTAAATTGCCTTCAGCAGATTACGATCGCCTACAACGAAATTAAGTACCTTAATTCGGTTACCAGTATTTGACAAACATTTTTACCTCCGAATACAACTCGTACCTAAATTGCCTTCAGCAGATAACCATCGTCTACAACGAAATTAAATACATTTATATTGATTCTGTCAGCGAGTATTTGCTAAACATGTTACCTGTAGTGTAAGATCGGTGTCACGATACGACTTAAATTTAACACAATTTCTCTGCTATATGTTGGTTAAAACATTCTTTAATATTTTACGCACAATCAACAATCAAAATTTTGATTCGTTAAAATTAGTTTTATGTGCCACACCCAGCATGGAGTCATGTACACCCTCTATTTTGGGGATAATTAATATAGCACTACTGTTCATGGGGTCGTGCGTAGTAGCTTTGCTGCAACTTCTATGTTCATAACAGATGTAACTAAGGTACGTTAGATCTTGCGTCGGCCGGAAGAAGTATTGTTGTTTTTAGTATTATAATTATAAATTACTGTGGGCGTAAGTACAAGCTGACGACTTGCCCTCGTCAATCTCATTTTCACTTATATTTTTTTGGTTTTGGGAAGAACATACATACTGTGTATAATTTATTTCATTTATTATCCAAATATTTATATAGCTATACCATAACATTTGGCTTATTGCCTCCTTTGTTGGGAAGTTAAAGAAAAAAAAGTAAATTTACGTTTGTTGAGGGAATTGTCACTTTATTACTATTCCTATTACTCCCTGTTTCAAGCTTTACAGGCTCTCTCCCTCTTCAAGGAATAAGAACCTACTCTCTTTTCTTTCTTTCTTTAATGCTTATGGCGCCTATTCCGGTTCTTCACTAACCAGATTCTAACTTAAACTATTTTATCGATACCTCCAAAACACCCATCCGAGCGCTCTGCGGTCTTCGGACCGTTTGATTTAGTTTTAGCCGAGGTCACTCATTTCTCCCGTTATATGCAGTGTGGTGATTAAACACATGACAGTGGCCTATTTCAAAAAAAGGAAATTTTAGTCTACAGACCTTGAATGTCTATTACCTACATAAAACGAAAATTCTACATTATTCATATTGGCCATAAATGACAACATCAAGTCTTATCTAATACAATGAGATGTTTTGTTAATCAAAATAAAAAACAGGGGAAACATATGCAGGAAATGCAGAGCACAATTTCATAAGCAAGCCAATGTGAAGGATTGTTTTCGTGATAAAATTTACTTACTGCATTTTTCTTTTTCTTTTCTTGACTATTAAGCATAATGTAGAAATATGTTTATAGGCAAACTTCTACTTCAGTCGCAAGTGCAATAAGTAACCAGAACATCAATATGTTTCCATTCAATTTAAACCATCCAGGAAATCCGCAGTGCTTTGTCATAAGTAATCCAATGTGAAGATTTACTTGCGTGATGAAATTTGTTGCGTCGTTCTTTTCTTGGCTGTTACGTACACTTGCAAGTAAATAACCAGAAATGTATTTATGTAAGTGGTAGCTAAATGGAATTGATCACAAGATTGCCGTTTTCGTATCCACAGACAAGACCTGACATGTATTTTTGGTAAAATTTTGATACCAAACAGTGGGGTATTATTCCAACATTATATTACCAGAAGAACCTAAATCCATATAACTATCTGAATCTGAATCAGATTCTCCTAGCGCTATAATAACAGGTGGGATATTTTCAATCCAAAACATCCCATATGTTTCTCCCAATCCTCTAAAATAATATTTCCCGTTTGCGGACAAAAAATTTGACACATTGTACGAAAGCATTAGGATAAAGCCTCAAACCATAATTTCTGAACACTATTTTTCGATGGAGGTTCAGAACTTATTCGCTTATAGTAATCATTTTTACAAAAACGTCATGCCATTTCAACACTATTGTACCTACTAACAATGGCAAGGAGGCAATCGTAAAATTTCATACCCTTGCTTAATCAAAGTATTATCAACTACACAATTATTCGCTAATAAGAAATACATTACACAAAGAAATAAAATTTTAAAACATCCAAAAACCATGAACGTAGAGCGAAAATAAATGAGTACAATCTCTACTATTTTCACACAAGATTCTTAAACTTGTGTTCAATTCAATAATAATTAGAACTCCTCAACAAGGTATTGCTCTTTTCCTATACCTACTCCATAACAAAATTAAAGAGATTTAGCAGTAGAATGCGAAACGCATCTTAGAATTGATCGTAATAATAATACCAAATTTCAAATTGCTAACTTGTGTAAGAGTTTCTTTTGAAAAGAGACAAACCTTACTACAACAGATCTTACAATTATTTACTAAAATGAGTTAAGAATAAAATTAACGTAGGTAAATAATCTAACTTCCGTTAAAGCAGATAAATGCAACACTTAAATAATTATTTCAAAAGATAAGTATATCCAGAAAGTTAATAATTTTATTATTAACGAAAGTTTAGAAATCTTAAATAAAGATCCTACAACGAAATTTCAAAAAGATGTGAATCAAAGTTTACAAAACTGCAATATCTGCTTTACAGATTTAGAGAAACAAATTTTAAACAAGAACCTACAATCACTAAAACTGTGCGGTCTCATAAAAATCCACAAAACAAGCATGTCCATTAGACCAATACTTTCTTACATCCAAACAACTAATCATATCAAGTCAGATATTTAAAAACTGAACTGCACATTCTGTAATTCTGTTTGTATTGGACAAACACCTAGGAACTTTTATATTAGATCCAAAGGGCACATATTTATTGATGTTTAGCATGTATTTATATAAGTAAGCTATGTTTAACATTTTACACAAGTCAGGTATAATATTGAACTCGGATCATAATTCTGTACATTTCAAATTATTGCTAAATTCATTGAGCCAGTATAAGGCCGTCTGTATTCGATATTTTTTTAAAGTATGTTTCAAAGTGTTTACTTGCAGATTTGCAACATTTGTTGGAAGTTGGAAGAAGAATTATTTACAGAAGAGATTCCAAAGTAAATAAATCCGATAATTCTAGCATTTGCAGATTTATAAAGGAGCTTAATGATTTTTTACCACAAGTACTTACTTTACTTATATATTTTCTCTTGGTAACAATACATGTTGTATTGAAACGCGTTGAAAAATGAATATTTATGTATATAAAACATTGTGGAATTATATTTGAAACATTAGTGCTATCCTTGTTTATGTATATAAACAAGGATGGTTTGTATTGAACAAACACCTAGGTCCTTTTATTTTAGATACAAAGAGCACATATTTATTGATGTTTAGAATGTATTTATATAAGCAAGCTATGTTTAACATTTTACACAAGTCAGGTACAATATTTAACTCAGATCATAATTCTGTACTTTTCAAATTATTGCTAAATTCATTAAGCCAGTACAGGGCTGTCTGTATTCGATATTTTTTAAAGTGTTACTTGCAGATTTGCAACATTAGTTGGAAGTTGGAAGCAGAATGATTTACAGAAGAGATTCCAAAGTAAATAAATCCGGTAATACTAGCATTTGCAGATTAATAAAGGAGCTTAACGATTTGTCACCACAAGTACTTATTTTACTTATATATTTTCTCTTGATAACAATACATGTTGTATTGAAACGCGTTGAAAAATGAATATTTATGTATATAAAACATTGTGGAATTATATTTGAAACATTAGTGCTATCCTTGTTTATGTATATAAACAAGGATTGTTTGTATTGGACAAACACATAAGAACTTTTATATTAGATACAAAGAGCACATATTTATTGATGTTTAGAATGTATTTATATAAGTAAGCTATGTTTAACATTTTACACAAGTCAGGTACAATATTTAACTCAGATCATAATTCTGTACATTTCAAATTATTGCTAACTTCATTGAGCCAATACAGGGCCGTCTGTATTCGATATTTTTTGAAGTGTTTCAAAGTGTTACTTGCAGATTTGCAACATTAGTTGGAGGTTGGAAGCAGAATGATTTACAGAAGAGTTTCCAAAGTAAATAAATCCGGTAATACTAGCATTTGCAGATTTATAAAGGAGCTTAATGATTTGTCACCACAAGTACTTATTTTACTTATATATTTTGCTCTTGATAACAATACATGTTGTATTGAAACGCGTTGAAAATGAATATTTATATGTATAAAACATTGTGGAATTATATTTGAAACATTAGTGCTATCCTTGTTTATGTATATAAACAAGGATGGTTTGTATTGGACAAACACCTAGGAACTTTTATATTAGATACAAAGAGCACATATTTATTGATGTTTAGAATGTATTTATATAAGTAAGCTATGTTTAACATTTTACACAAGTCAGGTACAATATTTAACTCAGGTCATAATTCTGTACATTTCAAATTATTGCTAAATTCATTGAGCCAATACAGGGCCGTCTGTATTCGATATTTTTTAAAGTGTTTCAAAGTGTTACTTGCAGATTTGCAACATTAGTTGGAGGTTGGAAGCAGAATGATTTACAAAAGAGTTTCCAAAGTAAATAAATCCGGTAATACTAGCATTTGCAGATTTATAAAGGAGCTTAATGATTTGTCACCACAAGTACTTATTTTACTTATATATTTTCTCTTGGTAACAATACATGTTGTATTGAAACGCGTTGAAAAATGAATATTTATGTATATAAAACATTGTGGAATTATATTTGAAACATTAGTGCTATTTTTGTTTATGTATATAAACCAGGATGGTTTGTATTGAACAAACACCTAGGAACTTTTATTTTAGATACAAAGAGCACATATTTATTGATGTTTAGAATGTATTTATATAAGTAAGCTATGTTTAACATTTTACAAAAGTCAGGTACAATATTTAACTCAAGTCATAATTCTGTACATTTCAAATTATTGCTAACTTCATTGAGCCAGTACAGGGCCGTCTGTATTCGATATTTTTTAAAGTGTATCAAAGTGTTACTTGCAGATTTGCAACATTAGTTGGAGGTTGGAAGCAGAATGATTTACAGAAGAGATTCCAAAGTAAATAAATCCGGTAATACTAGCATTTGCAGATTTATAAAGGAGCTTAATGATTTGTCACCACAAGTACTTATTTTACTTATATATTTTCTCTTGATAACAATACATGTTGTATTGAAACGCGTTGAAAAATGAATATTTATATGTACAAAACATTGTGGAATTATATTTGAAACATTAGTGCTATCCTTGTTTATGTATATAAACAAGGATGGTTTGTATTGGACAAACACATAGGAACTTTTATATTAGATACAAAGAGCACATATTTATTGATGTTTAGAATGTATTTATATAAGTAAACTATGTTTAACATTTTACACAAGTCAGGTACAATATTTAACTCAGATCATAATTCTGTACATTCCAAATTATTGCTAAATTCATTGAGCCAGTACACGGTCGTCTGTATCCGATATTTTTTTAAAGTGTTTCAAAGTGTTACTTGCAGATTTGCAACATTAGTTGGAAGTTGGAAGCAGAATGATTTACAGAAGAGATTCCAAAGTAAATAAATCCGGCAATACTAGCATTTGCAGATTAATAAAGGAGCTTAATGATTTGTCACCACAAGTACTTATTTTACTTATATATTTTCTCTTGATAACAATACATGTTGTATTGAAACGCGTTGAAAATGAATATTTATATGTACAAAACATTGTGGAATTATATTTGAAACATTAGTGCTATCCTTGTTTATGTATATAAACAAGGATGGTTTGTATTGAAAAAACACCTAGGAACTTTTATATTAGATACAAAGAGCACATATTTATTTATGTTTAGAATGTATTTATATAAGTAAGCTATGTTTAACATTTTACGCAAGTCAGGTACAATATTTAACTCAGATCATAATTCTGTACATTTCAAATTATTGCTAACTTCATTGAGCCAGTACAGGGCCGTCTGTATTCGATATTTTTTAAAGTGTTTCAAAGTGTTACTTGCAGATTTGCAACATTAGTTGGAGGTTGGAAGCAGAATGATTTACAGAAGAGATTCCAAAGTAAATAAATCCGGTAATACTAGCATTTGCAGATTTATAAAGGAGCTTAATGATTTGTCACCATAAGTACTTATTTTACTTATATATTTTCTCTTGATAACAATACATGTTGTATTGAAACGCGTTGAAAAATGAATATTTATATGTATAAAACATTGTGGAATTATATTTGAAACATTAGTGCTATCCTTGTTTATTTATATAAACAAGGATAGTTTTATTGGACAAACACATAGGAACTTTTATATTAGATACAAAGAGCACATATTTATTGATGTTTAGAATGTATTTATATAAGTAAGCTATGTTTAACATTTTACACAAGTCAGGTACAATATTTAACTCAGATCATAATTCTGTGCATTTCAAATTATTGCTAACTTCATTGAGCCAGTACAGGGCCGTCTGTATTCGATATTTTTTAAAGTGTTTCAAAGTGTTACTTGCAGATTTGCAACATTAGTTGGAGGTTGGAAGCAGAATGATTTACAGAAGAGATTCCAAAGTAAATAAATCCGGTAATACTAGCATTTGCAGATTTATAAAGGAGCTTAATGATTTGTCACCACAAGTACTTATTTTACTTATATATTTTCTCTGGTAACAATACATGTTGTATTGAAACGCGTTGAAAAATGAATATTTATGTATATAAAACATTGTGGAATTATATTTGAAACATTAGTGCTATTTTTGTTTATGTATATAAACCAGGATGGTTTGTATTGAACAAACACCTAGGAACTTTTATTTTAGATACAAAGAGCACATATTTATTGATGTTTAGAATGTATTTATATAAGTAAGCTATGTTTAACATTTTACAAAAGTCAGGTACAATATTTAACTCAAGTCATAATTCTGTACATTTCAAATTATTGCTAACTTCATTGAGCCAGTACAGGGCCGTCTGTATTCGATATTTTTTAAAGTGTATCAAAGTGTTACTTGCAGATTTGCAACATTAGTTGGAGGTTGGAAGCAGAATGATTTACAGAAGAGATTCCAAAGTAAATAAATCCGGTAATACTAGCATTTGCAGATTTATAAAGGAGCTTAATGATTTGTCACCACAAGTACTTATTTTACTTATATATTTTCTCTTGGTAACAATACATGTTGTATTGAAACGCGTTGAAAAATGAATATTTATGTATATAAAACATTGTGGAATTATATTTGAAACATTAGTGCTATTTTGTTTATGTATATAAACCAGGATGGTTTGTATTGAACAAACACCTAGGAACTTTTATTTTAGATACAAAGAGCACATATTTATTGATGTTTAGAATGTATTTATATAAGTAAGCTATGTTTAACATTTTACAAAAGTCAGGTACAATATTTAACTCAAGTCATAATTCTGTACATTTCAAATTATTGCTAACTTCATTGAGCCAGTACAGGGCCGTTTGTATTCGATATTTTTAAAGTGTATCAAAGTGTTACTTGCAGATTTGCAACATTAGTTGGAGGTTGGAAGCAGAATGATTTACAGAAGAGATTCCAAAGTAAATAAATCCGGTAATACTAGCATTTGCAGATTTATAAAGGAGCTTAATGATTTGTCACCACAAGTACTTATTTTACTTATATATTTTCTCTTGATAACAATACATGTTGTATTGAAACGCGTTGAAAATGAATATTTATATGTACAAAACATTGTGGAATTATATTTGAAATATTAGTGCTATCCTTGTTTATGTATATAAACAAGGATGGTTTGTATTGGACAAACACATAGGAACTTTTATATTAGATACAAAGAGCACATATTTATTGATGTTTAGAATGTATTTATATAAGTAAGCTATGTTTAACATTTTACACAAGTCAGGTACAATATTTAACTCAGATCATAATTCTGTACATTTCAAATTATTGCTAACTTCATTGAGCCAGTACAGGGCCGTCTGTATTCGATATTTTTTAAAGTGTTTCAAAGTGTTACTTGCAGATTTGCAACATTAGTTGGAGGTTGGAAGCAGAATGATTTACAGAAGAGATTCCAAAGTAAATAAATCCGGTAATACTAGCATTTGCAGATTTATAAAGGAGCTTAATGATTTGTCACCACAAGTACTTATTTTACTTATATATTTTCTCTTGATAACAATACATGTTGTATTGAAACGCGTTGAAAATGCATATTTATATGTATAAAACATTGTGGAATTATATTTGAAATATTAGTGCTATCCTTGTTTATGTATATAAACAAGGATAGTTTGTATTGGACAAACACATAGGAACTTTTATATTAGATACAAAGAGCACATATTTATTGATGTTTAGAATGTATTTATATAAGTAAGCTATGTTTAACTTTTTACACAAGTCAGGTACAATATTTAACTTAGATCATAATTCTGTACATTTCAAATTATTGCTAAATTCATTGAGCCAGTACAGGACCGTCTGTATTCGATATTTTTCAAAGTGTTTCAAAGTGTTACTTGCAGATTTGCAACATTAGTTGGAAGATGGAAGCAAAATGGTTTACAGAAGAGATTTCAAAGTAAATAAATCCGGTAATACTAGCATTTGCAGATTAATAAAGGGCTTAATGATTTGTCACCACAAGTACTTATTATACTTATATATTTTCTCTTGATAACAATAGCTCGATAAAAGTTTTAAGTTTCAAACAGCTTCTTTTGTAGAAATCAATGATATAATAAATACTCTTAATAAAACCTCTAGTAAAGATGCGTACAATATTAATCCAAAAATACTATTTACTATTCGTTATGAAATTGTATATCCACCAACCAAATTAATGAATCAATGCATTCTTATCAACACGTTTCCTGATGTTTTGAAAGTATCGCGAGTTGTACCATTTACAAAAAGGGCTCGAACAAAGACGTTGTTAATTACAGACCCATATCAATAATTCCTATCTTTGCCAAAATTTTGAAACATTAATGAAAGAACAACTGGTAAATTACCTAGAAACAAATAATTATATTAATCATGCACAATTTGGATTTAGAAAACACCACTCGACTACATTATCTATTAATACTTTAACATCTTTCATACATAACAACTTTGAAAAAGGTAACTATGTTCATTCTCAATTTGTAGATCTTACGAAAGCTTTTGATTGTGTTTCGCATAATATTCTAATAGAAAATTAAAATATTATGCTTTTAATGATAATAGTATAAGTTTAATTTCATCTTACCTTCAGAATCGTTTCCAGTTTGTTGTCACTCAAGAATCTAGATAAAAAATGCAAGGTTAATATTGGGGTGCCTCAAGGGTCGCTCTTAGGCCCAATTTTATTTCTTATATTTATTAACGACCTACCGCTCTGTGATTTGAACACAAAATTTATTCTATTTGCTGACGACACAACATTATGTAATACAAACAAGGACTTAAAAGATTTATTTGTGGACGTTCAGAAATCGCAAAAAGCAAATGATTGGTTTCTAGCTAATAAAATATGCCTTAATAAGAAAAAACTGAAAACGTACTGTTTACTTTGAAAAAACAACAAAACAAATTCTAATGCCGTAAAATTTCTAGGTTTACATTTAGATCCTAAGTTAACGTGGATGCATCAAATAAATGCTATTAATAAAAATTGTCCAGAATTGCATACTTACTGCGAAACTTGGCTAATATGACATCTCCAGGTACACTATTAACAGCGTATCACGGTTTAGTCCATTCAGTTCTTTCTTACGGTATTTTAGTATGGGGTCATGCAAAAAGTAGTGAATCAGTATTTGCCATATAACGAAAAATAGTAAGAATAATTGCTAATCTGAAATATAGAGAAGATTTTAAAGATGCTTTTATTAAATGGAATATTCTAACTGTACCTTCTGTTTACATTTTATGTTGCTTATTACATATTAAGAATCGCGAAAAAGATTACCGTACACTTACTTACTCATGAACACTTAACTAGACACAAAGAAAAAATTCAAACGAAACAAATGCGTTTATCGAAATCTAGAGATGGGCCCAACTACTATGCAATTAAATTTTATAATGTGCTACCGACCGACTTTAAAACTCTCCAGATTGCGGTTTATAAAAAACGATTAAAACATTTTTTACTAGCAAATGCGTTTTACAAGATTTTTTATTTACAAATTTTGCAACTTTATAGTAATAAATATTGTTATATTTTGTTAACTCAATGAATGTCTTCTTAATAATGGCCTTTTACACCATATTTATGTTACAATGGATTTTAGATCTTTTTTTCTCTCTTAAATTTTAAGATACCTGTTCAAATTTTTTACCCACAAATGTTGTAATGCTTTGTGAAACAATTGTTTGACAAGAATGCAGTTCATTCTGGACTATTAAATGCAACAGAAGTATGAACTGCGTTCCCATAATTAGTAACTTAAAGGAGTAGTTTGTCATAACCTGAAATTATACTTAATTAATATTGGACGTGTAAATACTAATTGTATACATAGCACTAATAAATAAATAAATAAATAAATAAAAATACATGTTGTATTGAAACGCGTTGAAAATGAATATTTATATGTATAAAACATTGTGGAATTATATTTGAAACATTAGTGCTATCCTTGTTTATGTATATAAACAAGGATGGTTTGTATTGGACAAACACCTAGGAACTTTTATATTAGATACAAAGAGCACATATTTATTTATGTTTAGAATGTATTTATATAAGTAAGCTATGTTTAACATTTTACGCAAGTCAGGTACAATATTTAACTCAGATCATAATTCTGTACATTTCAAATTATTGCTAAATTCATTGAGCCAGTACAGGGCTGTCTGTATTCGATATTTTTTTAAAGTGTTTCAAAGTGTTACTTGCAGATTTGCAACATTAGTTGGAAGTTGGAAGCAGAATGATTTACAGAAGAGATTCCAAAGTAAAAAAATCCGGTAATACTAGCATTTGCAGATTAATAAAGGAGCTTAATGATTTGTCACCACAAGTACTTATTTTACTTATATATTTTCTCTTGATAACAATACATGTTGTATTTAAACGCGTTGAAAAATGAATATTTATGTATATAAAACATTGTGGAATTATATTTGAAACATTAGTGCTATCCTTGTTTATGTATATAAACAAGGATGGTTTGTATTGGACAAACACCTAGGAACTTTTATATTAGATACAAAGAGCACATATTTATTAATGTTTAGAATGTATTTATATAAGTAAGCTATGTTTAACTTTTACACAAGTCAGGTACAATATTTAACTTAGATCATAATTCTGTACATTTCAAATTATTGCTAAATTCATTGAGCCAGTACAGGACCGTCTGTATTCGATATTTTTTAAAGTGTTTCAAAGTGTTACTTGCAGATTTGCAACATTAGTTGGAAGTTGGAAGCAGAATGATTTACAGAAGAGATTCCAAAGTAAATAAATCCGGTAATGCTAGCATTTGCAGATTAATAAAGGAGCTTAATGATTTGTCACCACAAGTACTTATTTTACTTATATCTTCTCTTGATAACAATACATGTTGTATTGAAACGCGTTGAAAAATGAATATATTTATATGTATAAAACATTGTGGAATTATATTTGAAACATTAGTGCTATTCTTGTTTATGTCCAGTGCACGAGTGTGGTCTATGAGTCCATGCAGTATCTGAAAATGCCTATAACTTAAAGAAAAATGTATTTAACAGTATCATCTCCTATGTACCTTCCTGAGATGTTAAACTAAATGTTTTCGCTTAGTTAATCTTTCAACACTTATTAAAGTTTTTTATAAAGAAAATGAAATGTACTGATAGAGCCAACCTGCACTCGTGTAACTTTCAGTGAAATTGTAAATTCCATTTAACAGCGTTGTATTATACCAAAGAGCATATAATAATTATTATATGGTCTTTGATTATACCCTAATGAAGTGTTTATAAACATAGTTTGTTTATTTGAGTTGATATTACTTCGTTATGTTCGATGCTGACTAATTTAGGTACGTATAATATTTTACTTATTTGACCTTTCATTTAGTTACAAGTGTGTGCGCTGATTTTCGTACAGAATTTTATATAGAGTGTTTTATGAGAATATAACGTAAAAAGGTAGGAAAGACATTCTGATGCTTCTAGTTTCTTACTTTCAATCAATTCAATTACTCCAGTATTTTATACTTAACTAAACTGTTGTAAAGTTTTTTTTTGTTATCGATAAATGCATTCTTGTGAATTTTTGTTATGATGTCAAATAAATAGTATATACTCGGTACATTTTTTTCTGTGGAAAGAGTACATAAATACATATGTTACACTTAATAACGCAGTTTATTTTTTATTTTTATATTTTACATTTATAACTATTCTATACAGAGGCATCAATGGATTCGTACGAAAGAGAAATAGCTGAGCTTAGAGTTCTTTATGAAGAAGTGAAGACATCATCTGAATCTTCTAATAACGAAAGTGATGACGACTGTTCGGCGGATGAAAATTTCGCAATTCAAAGTGAACACTGATACAGAGCAAGATGAGCCTTCGAGTGAAGATGATGAACCTGAGAGTACAGCATCTACATCAGATAGATCACAGTACTACTATGGCAAAGATGGTACAAAATGGAGCAAGGAAGCTCAACCACTGAATGTAAGAACAAGACAAAGAAATATTGTTTCTCATATTCCAGAAGTATTAGGAGAGCTCAAACATACAATGTCGCCACTACAATGTTGGAAATATTTATTTGCTGAAATCATAGATCTCACTGTTTCAAACACCAACGTGTATATCCAAAAAATTCATACAAGTATGATGATCAACATGACATGAAGGAGACACTAAAGAGATAAGAACCTTATTTGGGCTACTATACTTGGCTGGTACGGAGGAAGGAAAAATATTCAAGAATTTTATAGCGACGATGGGCTAGGAGCTGAAATGTTTCCTGCATCAATGTCTTTAAGGAGATTCAGATTTTTACTTAGATTCTTGCGGTTTGATGACATAAACACTAGAGATGGAAGGAAATCACAAGATAAACTTGCAGCTGTAAGAGAAATGGTAGCCATTTTCAATCAAAGATGTAAGGAAAACTATTCTGTGGGGGAATATGTCACCCTTGATGAGATGCTACTAGCATTTCGCGGGAGATGCAGCTTTAAAGTTTACATACCAACAAGCCTAATAAATATGGGTTAAAAGTTTTTCTCTAGTGGATGCAAGAACTTTCTATACTTCATATAGAGATATATGCAGGAACTCAACCTGACGGTCCTTTCAAAATTGACAATTCGACGGCTGCAGTCACAGAAAGAATGTGTATTCATTTATCTGGTTCTGGTCGCAACATCACCATGGACCGCTGGTTTACCGGATATCCCATCGTAAGCAGACTATTGCGGGAACACCGCCTCACAGTTGTTGCAACTATTCGGTCCAATAGGCGAGAACTTCCCATTGAGCTAACAAATATAAAAAACAGACCAGTTCATTCTTCTATATTTGGTTTCAGTGTCGACATGACTGCCGTTTCTTATGTACCCAAAAGGTCAAAAATGTATTACTTGTTTCTTCCATGCATAACGACAGTAAAATTGATGAGACTACTGGTGATCTTCCAAGCCAGAAATGGTAACTTTCTATAATTTGACCAAAGGAGGTGTCGACCTTGTAGATAGAATGACAACATCCTACAATGTGGCAAGAAACACTCGACGTTGGCCAATGGTAGTATTTTATGGTCTATTGAATGTGGCTGCTATAAACGGTTTCATTATCTATAAAGCAAACAACCCCAATGGCGAATTCACTAAAAGTTGTCTACTCTTCTTGAAAAATTTAGGCATAGAACTTGTGAAGGAAACCTTGACTGGACGAGCAACCAGCAAGCACCTTCGTAGATGTGTTCGTCAAGTGGCGAGTCATCTTTCCAGTGTTTCAACCCCTGAGGATGTACCTGACCCTTCCCCTAATAAAAGAGGACACTGTAAATATTGTAAAAGACGAAGACAAGTGTTGGCTTTGCATGGAACACATTGTTGCATGCTGTAGTGAATGTATTGAAAAAAATGACTCAAGTTTATAGCCGGGTAGTTTGTGTGCAGAATTTTTGTATTCATTTTATTAATGTTTTTATGTCATATTATTGTTTATACAATACATGACATCATCTATAATAAGTTTTTATGTAAAGTATTGCATTTATATCTTTTTAAATAAAAGTGTCCCAAAAGGCATCTAGATGTAATTATTGATTTATATAATAATAATGTATATTTGTGCTTTATACACTAAGTATTTACACACGTCAAGTAAAGTAATAAAATACATGTAAATAAGTCCTTTCGGTAATTTATCAATAACTAAGCTACACTACATATACCTATTTATACATACACATACATAAATAAACAATATGGTGTAAAGAGCCACGGATGCATACATATACACATAAATACATACATATATTACACGGCATAGACTGATTAATAGCCCGTGCACAACTACCTATAGGGAAGAAAAATCTGATTTTTCAAACTCTTCAGCTTTATAAAATGCCATTAAAGATAAGAGTTTTTTCAATCTGTTTTTGAAAGTGTTAAAATTTAAAAATTTGAAATCGTACGGTAGTGCATTATAAAATCTAATTGCATAGTAATTACTTCCAATGCGAGATTTTGTTAATCGTAAAAAGTTAAGTTGAAATTTTTCATTGCCTCTTGTTGAATAATCATGACTTTTATTATGTTTAACATATTCTTCTTAGTGACCCTTTATATATAGCAAGCACTGTAGGATATAAGTAGAGGGAACTGTTAAAATTTTTAGATTTACAAATGTATCTTTACAATCTTCTCTATATTTTAAGTTGGCTATTATTCTAATTGCTTTTCTTTGCAGAGCGAATACCCTGTCGCTCCCTCTCGCATGACCCCATACTAAAATGCTATATGAAATTGTTGAATGAACAATAGCGTGATAAGCGCACAAAAGTGTTGCTAAGGAAACATTATTTCCCAGATTTCGCAATAAGTATAGGCTCTTTGACAGCCTCGCGTTAACAAAATCCGTATGGTTCACCCACGATAGTTTGGTATCTACATATAACCCAAGAAACTTTACGGAGGTGGTATTAATGGTATTGTGGTTTTTTAATGTAAAGACCATATTTTCGGTTTTGCTAGATTCAGAGTCAGTTTATTCGCCAGAAACCAATCAGTCACAATTGAGAGATTCCAAAGTAAAAATCCGGTAATACTAGCATTTGCAGATTAATAAAGGAGCTTAATGATTTGTCACCACAAGTACTTATTTTACTTATATATTTTCTCTTGATAACAATACATGTTGTATTGAAACGCGTTGAAAAATGAATATTTATGTATATAAAACATTGTGGAATTATATTTGAAACATTAGTGCTATTCTTGTTTATGTATATAAACAAGGATGGTTTGTATTGAAAAAACACCTAGGAACTTTTATATTAGATACAAAGAGCACATATTTATTGATGTTTAGAATGTATTTATATAACTAAGCTATGTTTAACATTTTACACAAGTCAGGTACAATATTTAACTCAGATCATAATTCTGTACATTTCAAATTATTGCTAAATTCATTGAGCCAGTACAGGGCCGTCTGTATTCGATATTTTTTTAAAGTGTTTCATAGTGTTACTTGCAGATTTGCAACATTAGCTGGAAGTTGGAAGCAGAATGATTTACAGAAGAGATTCCAAAGTAAAAAAATCCGGTAATACTAGCATTTGCAGATTAATAAAGGAGCTTAATGATTTGTCACCACAAGTACTTATTTTACTTATATATTTTCTCTTGATAACAATACATGTTGTATTTAAACGCGTGGAAAAATGAATATTTATGTATATAAAACATTGTGGAATTATATTTGAAACATTAGTGCTATCCTTGTTTATGTATATAAACAAGGATGGTTTGTATTGGACAAACACCTAGGAACTTTTATATTAGATACAAAGAGCACATATTTATTGATGTTTAGAATGTATTTATATAAGTAAGCTATGTTTAACATTTTACACAAGTCAGGTACAATATTTAACTCAGATCATAATTCTGTACATTTCAAATTATTGCTAAATTCATTGAGCCAGTACAGGATGTATTCGATATTTTTTTAAAGTGTTACTTGCAGATTTGCAACATTAGTTGGAAGTTGGAAGCAGAATGATTTACAGAAGAGATTCAAAACTAAATAAATCCGGTAATACTAGCATTTGCAGAGTAATAAAGGAGCTTAATGATTTGTCACCACAAGTACCTACTTATTTTACTTATATATTTTCTCTTGATAACAATACATGTTGTATTGAAACGCGTTGAAAAATGAATATTTATATATATAAAACATTGTGGAATTATATTTGAAACGTTAGTGCTATTCTTGTTTATGTATATAAACAAGGGTGCTATTGATCATGGAATCAAACGAAGTAGGGTTCGAGAATATAAATTTCATTAGTTTTAGTTTACTCAAAATGTTTATTATAAATAAATGTTTATTACAAATAAGGATCTATGTGCCTAATGCAGATTTTTATTTTAATTAAGGATTTCTATACCTACTCCATATATTCCAAAATATTGTTTTCCAAATTTTGTCTTTAACTTTAACCCTCCAGTGCACGAGTGGAGTCGGAGAGTCCATGCAGTATCTGAAAATGCCTATAACTTGAAGAAAAGTGTATTTAACAGTATCATCTCCTATGTACCTTCCTGAGATGTTAAACTAAATGTTTTCACTTAGTTAATTTTTCAACACTTATTAAAGTTTTTTTATAAAAAAAATGAAATGTACTGATAGAGCCAACCCGTCCACTCGTGTAACTTTCAGTGAAATTGTAAATTCCATTTAACAGCGCTGTATTATACCCTAATGAAGTGTTTATAAACTTTGTTTATTTGGGTTGATATTACTTGTTATGCTCCATGCTGACTAATTTAGGTATGTATAGATAATATTTTACTTTTAGAACTAGTATTTCTTTAACCTTTCATTTAGTTACAAGTGTGTGCGCTGATTTTTGTACAGAATTTTATATAGAGTGTTTTATGAGAATATAACGTAAAAAAGGTAGGAAAGACATTCTGATGCTTCTAGTTTCTTACTTTCAATCAAGTCAATTACTTCAGAATTTTATACTTAACTAAACTGTTGTAAAGTTTTTTGTTTGTTACCGATAAATGCATTCTTGTGAATTTTTGTTATGATGTCAAATAAATAGTATATACTTGGTACATTTTTTTCTGTGGAAAGAGTACATAAATACATATGTTACACTTAATAACGCAGTTTATTTTTTATTTTTATATTTTACATTTATAACTATTCTATACAGATGCATCAATAGATTCGTACGAAAGAGAAATAGCTGAGCTTAGAGTTCTTTATGAAGAGGTGAAGACATCATCTGAATCTTCTAATAACGAAAGTGATGACGACTGTTCGGCGGATGAAAATTTCGCAATTCAAAGTGAACACGAAACTGATACAGAGCAAGATGAGCCTTCGAGTGAAAATGATGAACCTGAGAGTACAGCATCTACATCAGATAGATCACGGTACTACTATGGCAAAGATGGTACAAAATGGAGCAAGGAACCTCAACCACTGAATGTAAGAACAAGACAGGAGTATTAGAAGAGCTCAAACATACAATGTCGCCACTACAATGTTGGCAATATTTCTTTGCTGAAATCATAAATCTCACTGTTTCAAACACCAGCGTATATATCCAAAAAAATTCATACAAGTATGATGATCAACACGACGTGAAGGAGACAAACACTAAAGAGATAAGAACCTTATTTGGGCTACTATACTTGGCTGATTCACAACACGGAGGAAGGAAAAATATTGAAGAATTTTATAGCGACGATGGGCTAGGAGCTGAAATGTTTGCTGCATCAATGTCTTTAAGGAGATGCAGATTTTTACTTAGATTCTTGCGGTTTGATGACATAAACACTAGAGATCGAAGGAAATCAAAGATGTAAGGAAAACTATTCTGTGGGGGAATATGTCACCCTTGATGAGATGCTACTAGCATTTCGCGGGAGATGCAGCTTTAAAGTTTACATACCAAACAAGCCTAATAAATATGGCTTAAAAGTTTTTTCTCTAGTGGATGCAAGAACTTTCTATACTTCTCATATAGAGATATATGCAGGAACTCAACCTGACGGTCCTTTCAAAATTGACAATTCGACGGCTGCAATCACAGGAAGAATGTGTATTCATTTATCTGGTTCTGGTCGCCACATCACCATGGACCGCTTGTTTACCGGATATGCCATCGTAAGCAGACTATTGCGAGAACACCGCCTCACAGTTGTTGCAACTATTCGGTCCAATAGGCGAGAACTTCCCATTGGGCTCACAAATATAAAAAACAGACCAATTCATTCTTCTATATTTGGTTTCAGTGTCGACATGACTGCCTTTTCTTATGTACCCAAAAGCAAGGGCGTACCCAGTGAGGGGCAGAGGGGGGCAGCCGCCCCCCCTAGGAGCAAAAAATCGGTGATTTGATTATTATCAATTGGTGTTGTTTCGTGGTCTTATAATTTTATGAAGGTTAGCTATTTTTGCGAATGTAACGTTCCTGCTTCTTACCCTTGTTTATATATAAACAAGGTTCTTTTACTAATATTTTTTGTATCTCATCTTCTCATAGTACCTATGAACATGTACGTATTCCGCTGTTTAATATAACTGACGCGTTATACCCCGAGTGTGTGATAAAAATTGTTATCCCACAATTGTTTTAAATACATTAAGCATTTCTTTCTTAAAAATCATATAATTCCGCTATCCGTTTGGATCGGCCTAACTGCATACAAATATAGTCCGATGCACGGTTCTAGATACTACGACGTCTGAACCTGAAGAGGCAAAGGGTAAAATTCAGTATTGCGGCGTTGTCCTTGTTATATTAATAATATTAATATATAAAAATTGAAAATAATATAACTATGGTAACATAAAAATATAATGATAACATAATTAACACTTTTGAAGCATTCAATATTAACATTTATCCTTTTAATAAGTCATATATCATTAAAAATACATTTTACTTCCGAAATCCGTTAATACTGAGATTAGTCAAAAGCTATATTCATGTGGAAAGTTTCTAACTCAGCCATACTTCCTTGTAAGCAATCTCAAGATGCCCCTACAATCGCTAGCGCAATTGAGAGGTTTTTAGTTGATAATAATCTTTCAGCAGAGAATTGTGTTGGTTTTGGGTTTGACGGTTGTTCGACGATGGCTGGAAAGGAAGGTGGTGTGCACGCCATTCAGAAGAAAAAGTATAGCAAAGCTTTATTTTTCCATTGCTCAAGCCACAAACTAAATATTGTTATCAATGATGCAAGTAAATTACCGAAAATGAGAAACACAATTGCAACGGTTAAGGATACAATATGCTTCTTTAGAGAGTCGCCAGCCCGCAGGAATTTGGCTCCTAATCTATCAAGACTCTGTGAGACTAGGTGGTCTGAGAAATACAGAGCATTAGATAATTTTCAGCAAGCTTACATGAAATCGTCAATGCATTAGAACATCTCTCGGTCGAAGGAAACTATGCTACAAGAAAATCTGCCTATCAATTGTACGCTGCAGTTACTAAACCAATTTTCATCATAGCTTTAGTCATGATTACAAAATACTCTGCGATTTTGGTACCCGTTGTGAACGTTCTGCAAGGTAAAAGTAGGGATTTGATTATGGTGAGGAAACATATCGGTCAAATCCTTGATGTCATTACAAAGGATCGACAAGAAATTGAGCATGTTCCTGATGAATTGCTTAAAAAACCACATGATATCGCGGAGAAAGTCGGGGTTGAGTTATCAGTACCTCGAATCGCTCAAAAGCTAATACACAGAACTCTAATCCACCAGCCAAGACTGCGATTGAGTACTTGAGGCGGTCATTGATCATCCCTTATCTTGACTCCCTAACTTTATCTTTGAATGTTAGATTCTCACACGAAAATACACCTGCTTTTGCCGTATGTCATCTTCATCCCTCATACATGCTAAAAATGGCGTCCAAAGATTTGGAACAAAATGCAGAGTCTTTCAAGGAATTTTATGAGTTGTGTGATATATCCGCAGAATTAGATTTATGGTATAATCTGTGGAAAAAGAAGGATCTACCAGGAGACAAATTAAAGGACATTGAAGTGGCTGCACTTTTAGAAGAAGCTAATATATTTTTGCCTGCAACAAGGCACGCACTCTTGATTTTAACCACTTTCCCGTCTACCACGGCTACTGTTGAACGATCCTTCACTACCCTTCGAAGAGTAAAGACCTGGCTCAGAAGTACAATTGGGCAGGACAGACTGACTGGGTTGTGTCTGATGAACGTCCATCGGAAATTCTTCGAGCAAAGTCGGGACTGGATAAAATAAGACAGATAATTAACATAAAAATCTCAATTTTTTTCAAGCTAGCTAATTATAATAATTAGTAAAACAGTTCTTTAAATTTTGGTTTCATTCGCCTTCTTCGTTCTAAAATGTTACAACCTGAGCGATCAAAGCTTGCCCCCCTCTAGTTTTGATCCTGGGTACGCCCATGCCCAAAAGGTCAAAAAATGTATTACTTGTTTCTTCCATGCATAATGACAGTAAAATTGATGAGACTACTGGTGATCTTTCCAAGCCAGAAATGGTAACTTTCTATAATTTGACGAAAGGAAGTGTCGACGTTGTAGATAGAATGACATCCTACAATGTGGCAAGAAACACTCGACGTTGGCCAATGGTAGTATTTTATGGTCTATTGAATGTGGCTGCTATAAACGCTTTCATTATCTATAAAGCAAACAACTCCAATGGGAATTCACTAAAAGTCGTCGACTCTACTTGAAAAATTTAGGCATAGAACTTGTGAAGGAAAGCTTGACTGAACGAGCAACCAGCAAGCACCTTCGTAGATGTGTTCGTCAAGTGGCGAGTCGTCTTTCCGGTGTTTCAACCCCTGAGGATGTACCTGATCCTCCCCCTAATAAAAGAGGACACTGCAAATATTGTAAAAAGAGGAAGACAAGGTATCTTTGCAAATTTTGCAAGTGTTGGCTTTGCATGGAACACATTGTTGTATGCTGAAGTGAATGTATTGAAAAAAAATGACTCACGTTTATAGTGGGGTAGTTTGTGTGCAGAATTTTTTGTATTCATTTTATTAATGTTTTTATGTCATATTATTGTTTATACAATACATTACATCATCTATAATAAGTTTTTTATGTAAAGTATTGCATTTATATCTTTTTAAGTGTCCAAAAAGGCATCTAGATGTAATTATTGATTTAAATATATTTAGAACAAGTTTTTTTCCCTATGTTCAACTATAATAACACTAAAATAAACAAACTTCATCACAGAATACAAGATATAGGTATATCTGTTGTTTATAATTATTATTACAATATTAAAAAGTGGTCCTGACACGCCCCACCCGTTCACTGGTGTAACTTTTATAGCACCCGTCCACTGAAGGGTTAAGTTTACATCCAACATATGTGGCAAGTGGCTCTTGCTAGAAACTATCTACTTTACTACTACTGTAGCACAACTTTTTACCACAGAAGTGATTTGGTTCGTGTAAACACCAATATCTGTGTTAAAGTGCTGTTAACCGAACTTAAGTTTTATATATACCGAGCCTTGTAAGTTCAGAATATGTAAACATTTATGTTGTCCATGTCATATTGACAGTGAATTACTAATCTGTGATTTGTTAAAATGTGCAAAAATGCTCGAGATTTATCTCAATGCACTTCACCTCAATATAAAATAGGAGAAATTATTATTCAAAAAAATTACTAAACTTACTGTTCTATCTACAACAGTGAATGGCACAGAAAACTATAAACTTTCTGATGTATAGAAAAAATTGGCAGTATTTAAGGTAAATGTTTCCAATCCACACATGCTAAAATGGACGCAAATGTAATATAGCCTTACAAACGAATTTTAATACAAAAAAAAACCTATTTCACTACCACATTACCAAAGCGGTAAGTGTATTAAAGTTGCTATAAGTTCCGTGTATTTTTTAAATTAAAACACAAAAGATATAGTTAAAACCATTTTCACAATATTCTGTGTAGCCAGATTGAAAACCGTTACCTATATAGTTAGCCACAAAATTACAAATAACTAAAAAAACAAATAATTCATAACCAAATTTATTAAATAATCATTTATTCTTCTTGTACAACTGTAGTTTTCTCAGATACATACAATCCATCTAAGAATTTACGAATATCCTTATTTTTAACAGTGGTTGATTGTTGTATAAGGGCGGCCGATCTCGACACATCTTCCAACGAATTACCTTCGATAATAAGTTCATCCTTTTGTTTTTGTGAGTTCTTTACAGTAACTCCTGGTGACATTTTAACTCTTCGTATAAACTTTTCACCCAAGAAATTTCTTATTTCTAAAACAGTATCACTTTCGCTTGATGTACAATTGATTGGAAAGTGAGCATAAACAGCACGCATTTTGTATTGATATCCTTTAATAACTCCTTTAATCATATTTTCAACATGTGAGCATACTGTACGTACAGCTGCAAGCTCTTTACGAGTACCAAACCATTTTTCTACCAGTAATTGCCTGGGATTTACCATGCGGATATCAACAGATAAATGTTTGAAGGATCGTTGTAAAATTCCTCTGGGTCCTTTTACAATAACTTTGCGATTTTTCGCTGTTACTGTTAAACCTTTCGGTATTTTAACAGATTGGTTTGTTACAATTTGCTTCATTTTGCTAAAATTATAAAGTTAAATATAAATACCAGAATTACAGCATGTACATAACCTAAAACTAAAACAACATTGGCTTTTAAGACTTATCTAAATGTAATGTGATATTAAATTGGATAGATCTTGGATTGAAATTTGTTTGAAATCAATTTTGGATAAATAATTTTAAGCGATGATTTAAAAACAACTCGATAAATGAAATTACTTACGTATCTTTGTACACGGGCACAAACGGAAAAGAAAAGTTACTATCGTTTCATGATTAACTACTAGATGGCATCAGTGTAATAATCAATAAATGTAAGCGGGATATTCGAATTTTCAAAATAGTAATTTCATAATATTCTAACGATTTAACCTTATAACGCCGGAATTTTTAAATAGTTAAAAAAATGTTTTCTCGTGGTTGTGGTTTGTTTATTGATTAATTTCCCCGTTAGAAATAGAACTTGTTTAGAAGCTGTCAAACTGACGTTTTTGTTAAGTGTTACGAAATCGTCACAACCGTCTTTAGGTCCATTAGGCATATATTTTACTTAGTAACAATATTTTTTGTAAGATTTCGGTAATATTGACCAGTTAATTTTTATTTTTGTTTAAAGATTCGTGAGAACCTTTATAATTTATAATAATAATAGATCATATTATACACCTTTTATTAATTCTTATGAAATTCTACAAAACAATTTTTCGTTTTTGTAAATGCACAGATGCACTTTGCATTTAGAGCAAAAACTACTGGTGCACTTTTACAACTAATGTTCTTATAATCAGTAACTTCTGAATAATGATGAAGTCCATTAAAGCGAACATCTTCACCAGGAATACTTTTTTTGGCAGGCCCCCTTTTCCTTCTCTTGTAAAATTCTGTTTCAATGGAACTATTGAAGATCTTCCTCTTTTTGTTGACTGATTACTTTTAGATGCTAGAAGAAGAGGTTCGCTAACACTGTAGATAGCGGACCGCGAAAATTGTATTATTGTAATAATTGGAGGATTTTAATATCTTGATAATACGTCGTAATTTACTGTTTTCAAAATATTTTTATTTATATATTTTTATCTAAGGAATGTAGGATTGTTTGTAACTAATATGTATGTAAACACATGTTAGGGGTGAGTGGCAGGTGCACGCTTAAAAATGCTTTACTGAAGGGGCGCAACAAACAAATCATTTCAATTTTTCTTGTGCGCGCCCTTGATGTAAAAATGGCATTGCTCTAATGATTGACTGTGGCGGGATGGGCCGCGATTAATCCTTATCCCATTGGTGCTACTCGGGTACTTTTCATTGTAAAAATGCCACAACTATGGTTGTTAATGTAATACAGCATTGAAACTTCGTGACATCTCCACAAATCCTTTGCTACACGTAATTTTCATAAAAATTAAAAAAAAATAAATTAAGGTAAATAGTTTATTGCATGTTACGATAACCACCTACTATCTACCATTAGAGGTACCTGGGTACCACTGCATAACTGTAAGTATTCGTCACATTTAATTTATTATAAAAACACCTTTTTCATTTAATTGTTTAATTAATCTGCACATATAAACAAAAAACAATTCTACATTAATTTGTACAATCAAGACACTTTGTTTGTTGTTGATACGTATGTTCGTTACAAACAGGATACTTGCAATTTTTTCTTGTTTTTCTCTTTTTCTTTTCTGATCCAGATAATCTAAGCCACAGTTGACATAAACCAGTGATTTTAATTCTACCAGATGCGACACGTTCGTGTGTTTCACCGGTTTGTTCTGGTAGTACACCAATTCGGGTTCCAAGAATCTCTTCCACTGCTGTTTTTGTAAAATAATACCGGTTGATATGAGGTATTTGACTTCTTTGGATTATTGTTTGAAGGCAACGGTCTTTTCCAAGTGTTTTCAAAAAGGTTCGACGGTGATCAGTCTTTTTGACCACTGTTGAATTATTTTCTTCATAAATAATATAAGAAGCTAAACAAGCAATGTCAATTATGTTACAAAAAAATGCAAGTGGCCATCGGTTTGTTTTTCTTTTGGTTGAATATTTTCCAACCATTTGGTCCATTGTATCGACCCCGGACTCTATTGCATTATACTATCTGATCATTTCTGGTTTTTTCTCTAGAGTTTCTTTTTCTACTTCGCCCGTGGAATGCATGGTAGATAAAAGAATAACAACTTTATTCTTTTTCGGTACGCATGAACATAGTGTAGCATCCTTTCGAAATTCAAATTGTGGCGATGCTATTTCCTTGTCTTTTGAAGCTAGTAGTACCTTTGGAATGTAGTGTTCCAACTAACGTTAGTCCAAGAGTTTTTAGATGCCGAGCTAAAGGCAGTGATGTAAAAAAATTGTCGGTGGTGACGTTACGTCCTGATCCCTTGAAAAATCTGCATAAATCTATTACCGTTCTTTCTCCAACATTACTTTGGCGAGCATCGGTTCCTTGTGGTTTTGCAGTGTATAAAATTCCTTGAAGTGGATAAGCTGTCTTGGAGTCTACCACCCAAAACACCTTTATGCCATATTCGGCGGGGTTTGATGGTATGTACTGCATAAAACGCGTCCTACCACGATATGGAAATAATTGCTCATCCACAGTTAAATTTTCATACGGTTTGAAGTTACTGAGCAAGCTATCATTTAGCATAATAAATCCCTAATCGCTGCTGCTTTATCTTCTTTGTGTCGATCTTGCCTTGTAATTGCATTATCGAATCGAATAAATCGTAGAAGATTCTGAAATCTATCTCTACTCATAGTTGCTCTATAAAGAGGTAAGGCGTCGGTTTTCCATAGCTCTGTTACATGTTCCATGTTGGAATGGTGTACTCCTGCTGTTATTAGTATACCAATAAAAGCATTGAACTCATCAATAGTAACATCTTGCCAGACTTTTGGAGTTTTTTGAGGATACTTTTCATTATGTCAGCGAAACATTTGGTTAGCTTTTCGGTTGGTTTCTCTTATAATACACATACGCATATTCTCTGTAAGTATTAGGTTGAATACGCCAATACAAGTAAGGAGATTTGTGTTACGAATTGGTCCACCTTTTTGACGAATAATGTTATATGTCCGCGTTTGTGCCACAGGGAGTGGATTAGCGTGCCATACGGTTTTGTCTCTACCTATCAAATCCGAACAATCATCTGCTAATTCTTCCGTACATCTGAATCATTAGCGGATGTAGAAATAATCGTCGTTATTGTCTTCAGCCGTAAAATGGTCATCTTCTTCATCCGACAATGAGAGTAACATATCAATTTGATCTTCTGATAAATTAGATAAATTGATAATCCCTTTAGAAGTAAAGTAAAAGAAAACTTGAAATTTGGTGGGTGGTGGACAATACACAATTTGATTGGTTGTTCCGTGCCATTGTGGTAAAGTATAAGTCAATAGTACCCGTAACTATGAATTCCAAAAACTATTCAAACAATTCAATTTAAAAGAATATTCATTGTCATAGTATTTGCAATTGACAATGAACACAAATTACGTATCTTTAAGGCGCTTATAGATAATGACATAAACCGGTAATTAAAGAATTACTAAACAATGACCTCATATTTAGTTATAGTGATTACAAATCTTATTGTACGGTTTTACTTCGTAGATTATAATGGAAATTTTAAAATCCATAGTTTAGGAAAATTGTATAAAGGTACCGGGGTATCTTCAACGGTAGACAGAGGTTGTAATTTTTAATGGTAACATAAGGGTTAAAAGATATCTTTGTTACTGGGAAACTCGAGACACGTAGATATAAGGTTGTTACAGACGAATGCATATTTTTAAAATTAAGATGTATAAGGATTATTATGAAACGTTTCCAACATAAATTAATGTTCCTTGTTTTTTTTTTACTTTTGAAAGACGGGTTGATTTTTGGGTAGTAGATATAGTTAGGTTTGAGTCGGGGGAGAAGGCAGTGACAGTTAGCTTTTCAATCGAGCCAAATCGATTTTTGGGTTAATTAAATCAAATTTATCATAAGTGGTAGTGAAGTAAACCAGTTATCATAATAGAGTAAGTGATTCATTTCAATTCAAAGCATTTGGGGCATTGGCATTTCTTGAAACTTTATTTGCAAGCAGTTCATAACAAGGGGCGAATTTTAAATAATTTATCGGTTTGGCCGTTGGGTAATGGTATCATTGAATTATCGTTCAAGTGAATCTTCGATTTAATCACTTCCCATCTATCTCAACTCATGACTTCAGTCACAATGGGGCAGTTTAGTTTGGACCAGTATAAACGCAAATTGGAGAGCTTCGCCATTGACATTGCAAGGAGTGTTCCTAAAAACTCCTCAAACTCTTCCTTACTTAGCCCAAGGTTTTTATATGGATTTTGTTGCACCGAATATAAGTTGGACTGGTTCTCAATATAAGCAATATCTTCAAAAAAGAAATACTTAAAATATTTTACGGGACGTTTAACTACTCCAAAAGGTTCTAGTAGTGGAATCCTACAGTAATTTTCCTTCCCTTTGTGACCATGCAAAAATTCTAAGGTTGCATAACGAAAATTGTGAGAAAAATCGATCTAAAATCTAACATTAAAAATCATTACATAACTTATATTATAAATATCTGGTGTGGAACAACACATGACCTAAATATCTTTAATAACAGTTTTTTTGGATAATTTAGATAATTATGCATCCTGTTTTATAATAAGCTCATTACGAAAATTTGTAAATTAATAATCATCTTTTTTTAGGATAATTATGCATCCCCTTTTTTAAAGCAATCATAACGAAAATAGACAACATGGTAGAACACAAAAATATTAATCTATCAGATTAACAATAGAACAATACAATTTAAGCGTTTTCAATATTGAAACTTAGCATTATATTAAAAAACAGTTCTTTAAAATTAAATTTCCTTTAAAAAGAGAGCGAAGGGAGAGGGAGAGGGATAGGGAGAGGAGAGCGAGAGGAGTGGAGAGGTAGAGGGAGAAGGAGAGGAGGGAGAGAGGGAGACGGTGAGGGAAAGGGTGAGCGAGGAGAGAGGGAGGGAGAGATTTATACAATTAAAAGTGTTAAATAATGTTTACATAAAGGTTTTGAATTTGTTATTTGACGTTACAAGGTGCTCCTGTCAGATCAATAATCCAAAATTGTCATTTAGACTTCACGTTTCTTCGCGTTTTCAAAGTTCGATGTAAACACGCTAAGGCGTGCTTTAAATAGGTAAAATGGGGCACCAATAAAAAAAAATAAATAATAATGAAAAATTGGCGTTTCAAATTGAATTGGTTTTACAGCCACCTAAAATAATGGCGTCATACCAACCACCACAAAATTCCCTAGATTTAAAATTTTATTTATTTATAAAATGGTATAAAATAGCGAAGTGGAAAAAATAGTATAAAACACTCGTTGCGGAAGGCCATTCAAACACTCATTTGTTCCTCAACTCGCCGCTACGCGGCTCGTTTCGGGATCTCAAATTCGTGCTTGAATAGATGCCCTCTCCAACTCGTATTTTAATGTACTATTACTAACCTCTTATCTGATATGAAGGTTTAAACGTCAATTTAATGACATACATTATTATTGTTGTTTTTACAATGTTGTCAATTTTCGTTATGAACGTTACAAGGCGGTTGCATAATAGTATGGTAAACGGTAATAATAGACTGGATAAGATACTCAAGATTTTACAAACCAAAAGAAATATTTCTGCCCTTTCGTAAGCAACATTTTGAATGTAAAATAAAATAGAATACAAAATACATGTGGGAAATTGGAGAGAACTTCAGTTATTTTATTAATAAAATATCTATTAAAACTGTTTCCAACATCTTTAACAATTTTAATAGATATTACTACTGACGATGATAACTGTAAGTGTTATCGAAACGTTTAGTTTGTATAATTTAAAATACACCATTAAAAAACCCAAAAAAGGTAAGTATTCTATTATGTGTGATAATGGTGAAAGTTTACATTTTCATATTTCAGTTATTTTATGTTATTAAATATTAGTAAAATTATGTGCGACAAGTTTTTAACTTGAAATATATCAGAAATCTACTAAAATCGTAAGTTAACAGAGATTTGTCAATTTTTTTAATTTAAATTTTAGGTAAGCGTAAATACCTACTTATTAAAAACTTGTCGCGCATGCGTATATATTATGGGCCCATAATTTTTCTATTGTCTAATTGCATAAAACAACTGAAATTCTCTTTGCCAATTATATAAACTTTTTTTTAAACCTTATAATATAATAATTTCAAATTGTAAAATGAGCGAGTTGTATTCAAAGGCAAGTGGTAAATGTTATCTTAATTTACGTTTTCGCACCCAGAATATTACTTTCCAAACGGCGGAAATATGTCTAGTTATAAATATTATATATATAATATATATATATATATATATATATATATATATAAATATTATTTCAGTTCTTTTAATTTGCTTTGTTTTACATATAACCAAACTATAAGGGAGAAATACTCTCAACCTAGGTTTGAAGAAGAGCCCAATATTTCTAGATATCACACTGTTCTTCATAATAGTGCTTATTCTTTACAAATTTTAACGAAATTTGATTGACGTGAAGTAATTAGCTCTACACGTAATGCTCCAAAGTTGATAGTTTTCTGCGTATTTCAAAAATGTACTTTAGGTATTGCTTTAAAGTACCTTTTATAAGGCTCATTTATTACCGGATGAAAAACTTTGGAACTAAAACGTCTAAAATTACATTGTCTTTACAGCCTCCATATATTATGCCATAAAGTTAATAGTTTTTCAGATATTCACAAAAAGTAATTTAGAATAGTATGATACACCTTTTAAGAGCTAATTTATTACATCTTTATTCCAGGTTTTTCTCTCAAGATAACATTCAGAAAAGGTACTTATTTCAGTTTCTATACAACACTTTTATGTGTGAACCGATTTGAAATAAAATTTGATTGAACTAAATATTTCAGTATTAACGCTAAATGTAAAGTATTAATTAAATGACCTCGTAGTTTTAATAATGCTGAAACGTGTAACAAAACTCAACTTCGATTTGTTTCACAAACAATTTCACAGATAAGAAAGTTAAATGCTCAAAATTACTGAAACTGTCAAAGTGATAAATACTTCTTGAAAATCACTCAGTAAATATGTAACATGTGCTTCACCAATGCGCTAAAATGGTTAATTACATGCTCAAGAGATTCATTCAGATAAAGCATTGTGTAACATTTTGAATGACTATAATTCACCGCAATAAAATTGTGCAGATTCTGTTAATGCAACAAAGAAAGGGTTAATGGAGCACCCATAAAGCTTTGTCTAAATTTTTAATAACAATGTATTTTACAAAAGTCTTACCAAGAGTAAGGTCATAAATAAACCATCTGAGAAATAACATAATACATTCATAGATGATATCTGCAATATTAGATTTTTAACATTCAATTAATAACAAATTAAGTAATGTATGAATATAAAAAATGTATTAAAATGTAATAACAATTAAATGTGATGTGGCATACCTAAGTATTATTTAAAAAACCAATACCATTAAATAAACAATAACAAAAATTCACTATTTGGAAGAACATTATACATCATCAATTGGTTCAGTTTTAATATCGACAAAATGTATAGTACGATGATTTTCTGTTTTAATTATAACACCAGCCTCCTCGGGATGCTGATTTCTTATATGTCTATATAATAACTTATTCATACCAAACCTTTTATTACATATACTACACCCGAAAGGTTTTTCACCTGTATGTATTCTCATGTGTTCCTTAACTGTTGTACTATGTGCAAAACGACGTCCACAAGTTGAACAGGAGAACGGTTTTTCTCCTGTATGCACTCTAATGTGTCTATTTAAATTCTCTACCGATAAAAATGATTTCTGGCATGTTTCACAAGTATAAGGCTTTTCACCTGTGTGTGTTTTCATATGCCTCTTTAAATTTTGGGCACAAGGAAAAGCACGCATACATAACTCGCATACAAAAGGTTTTAATCCCGCATGCGAATTAACATGTCGTCTTAAATGACTGGAAGATGCAAAACTTTTATCACATAAATGACATTTGTAAGTTCGCATAATCGGATGTTTCCTATGTATCCTCATGTGCGATTGATAATTCTGATACTCCTTAAACTTCTTTTCGCATACAATACATTGAAATGGAAACTCCGTTTTAGTATGCCTACTCATATGAACCATGAGCTGTTTCGAACTCCAAAAAGTTCTAAAACAAACCTGACAACCTATATTCTTTCTTTTAACAATTTGATCATGTGATTTTATATGTTTACGTAATCTCGCTTTCGTTTTAAAACTACTATCGCACTGCTCACACAAAAATGGCCTTTCCATTGAATGTGTTTTTATATGATCCTCTAAATGTGCGAATTGTGTAAATTTACGCTCGCAAACATCACATGAAAACCTCTTCTCACCCGTATGAGTCCGCATGTGTTTATTTAAATTACCATTAATCGAAAATGTTTTCCCACACACTTGACAAGCATATGGTTTTTCACCAGTGTGTTTTCTATAGTGTACATTTAATTGAGTCATATCCCGAAACGTCTTATGACAAGCACAGCATTCAAAAGTACGAGTTTGAGCTGGGTGACGCACATGTAAATCTACATGCTTAATGGATTGAAAACTTGTCGAACATATTCTGCATTTTAAAGGATCAATTTCAACAGGTAAAATATTGACCTCTTCTTGACTGTCGTTATCAAAATTTGATTCTAAATTCGATTCAGTTTTTAGTGCTGGTGTTGTAAGAAAGTGGGGCTCGGGCAGATAATCTGTATCCACTAATACCTCCTCTTTAATGGTTGTGTGTGTTGGAAGAGTTGTGGATTCTTCAGGTATACTTTCTGGTTGTTCGTTTTTTACAAGAACTTCTACAAAGTCGATAGTTTTTGATTCTTCATTAAAGGTATTATAAAAATCTGCTTCCGACACAGCCATTTTGTATTTACATCTCAATTTTATTTTCTTGCTATTGGCATTGCGTAAACAGATAATAATAAAGCAGCAGTTCTCTAGAACATCTGTGGTCCCGAACCATTAATTTATTCTTACACTCAAAATAAAGCATTATACAGTGCGATCATTATTGTTTTACCGTGCGCTACTAGAACAGTCGAATGTTCCGCATCCTTTAAACGAAAATTGTGCTATGTCCAGTGGCATAAATGCAGATATTAAAATAAACACTTCCATAAATGACAAAAACTTTTGTGAATGATGAATTGCTATCATGTAGGCGTACAAAAACTTGAAAAATGTAATTTACGTTTATTTTGAATTAACACTTAATTTTTTTAATTTAGCTTTATTTAATTATATTTACGTACATAATACAGTAGGTATATGTTTAGGTATTATAACGGGGTTGAAAATAGAAAAATAAAGTCAAACATGGCAATTATCTATAAAACAATTTCAAAGTGACCACCATTGTTTGCATTACAGGCATCTACTCTCCGTTTCATACTTTCAAATACATTAATTAATTGAGTTTCTGTAATATTTTGAATTGGGTCGGTTATTGCATTTTTTAATTCATTAACTTCGTAGTTCTGAAAGTGATTTCGATATTCTTCAACACATAATCGTACTGAATACTTTCAGTTTCCATCTATATCTTTTTGGCCGTTCCGGAAATAAGCTTCCAAAATGAACTTGTCTTGTTCGACAGAAAAAGGCATTATAACCTAAAAACATTTATTTACGAAAAAGGCATAAAATACGCAAATTAACCTACCTTGAAAGTCCTGGTTAAATTATTAATGAGTTTTGAAAAAACTATTTTATTGTAATACAAATGTAGATAAAGGAATAATTGAAAAAGCAAAAATTTATGTACGTTTATGAAATATCAATCGAAGTTGAAATAAATATTTGTGCCTAACTTCACCAGAAACTTGTAATAAACTTTTGATAAAAATTCTGTAAAAAGCAGTTTTTTTTCGGTAAATCATTGTTGATATCCTGGTATATACTTGTTTATATCCAGAGATGGGTAAAATGACGCTTAAAATGGTATTTAAAATGGAAAATAAAAAATGCATTAGCAAATACAAATACATAATATTTTTCACACCACTATTTAACACGTTCCCTGCTAGGTCGGTCAAAATAATCCAAAAGACTGCTATCAAATCAGGCCGGTAATTTTTCGGTTATTATGAGCGAAAAATTAATCGATTATATTCTTGCTTCTATAGAGTTTTTCAAATATTTTAAAAAATGCAGTAAATAAATCGAAAAGCATCAAAATGAAAAATGTTTGTTTTATTTTCATCTACATACACTCCTATCTAAGTATAGAAAATTATATCAGGCATATGTCTACCACCACGGTCTTGGTAGGCAGTTGCTCGGGCTATGAAGATGGTGATCACCCTTACACAGGCATCTCTGTTGATGACACAGATGACACGTTCAATTATTCCTTAAGTCGGGAACTGTTTGTGGTCTGTCCAAGTAGACTTTGGACTACACATAACCTCATTCACATGGAATGAAGTCACAAGATCTGGCAAGCCATTCCACGTCACCACGAGTGAGATCACAGACTGAGGGAATTTTTCATGGAGTAGGGTTATTGTCTCGCGGGATATGTGACAGGTAGTCCCGTCCTGATGAAAACATATTGGCTGTATCCACTTCAGTTAGAGCAGGCCATAAGTTGTTTCAGAGCATGTCACGATAACGCTCGCCGTTAACTGTTATTACATTACCGTCGAAATCTTCAAAAAAGAAGAAGTCGATCACACCACCTGCCCATAAACCACACCAAACTATAGTTCGCAGTGGATGCATTTGGCACTCTTGGATCACTCTAGGGTTTTTTGACCACAAATGCTGCAAGTTTGTCGGTTAATGAACTCAGGCAGTTGAAAATGTGCCTCGTCACTGAAGAATATTCGTTTTGCAAATTTGTTGCCCACTTCTTATTTTGTAAGAGTCTACTCGGTGAATATTTTCCGTTTCAAATGATCTGTGGTATTGCGTCAACTGAATCTTGTATGCATATGAAGATACTTTTTCAAAATTTTTTCCAGAAGGCTCTCGAAATTCCAAATTGTTGAGAACAACGTAGAAATAACTTTTGAGGGCTCACAGCCACACTATTCTACACCAATGCAATGTTTTTTTCCGTAAGAATCGTACGGTTTCGTCCGGGCGATTTTATGGTTGCAACGGATCTGGTTTCTTCCAATTTCTTTATCAACCGCAGAACTATTGGTATTGTTAGAGCATTGTTACGTCCGAAGAACCCGCGAAGTCTATGAACAGTTTCTGCATAACACTCGTCGGTTTTGTGTTGGGTTTCACAATGATAACACGTTCCTCCTCTGTAAACTGCTCCACGGCAACCAGGATCCTAAAATAAACAAACAACAATTGATCAAGTTACCGGAATGACAATTCATATTGAAAGTGCTGTAAAATTGAAAACAAAAAATTGACACTCAATTTAAAAATTGCGTAATACGGACGGATCCTATAGAGAGCCGTAAAAGGCACATAAAAAGTCTTGTTTTTCTTTGTTTTAGATTTTTTCCTGATTTATTTATTGGTTAACTAAACATGTTATTTTATAATATATGATATAAAAATAATGACATGAACAGAAGCGTTAAAATATCCATAAATATAAAAGTAATGATATGAACTAAATGAAAACATTTTTTATCAATTTAAACACTTCTGTGGCACAAAACGTGGTTACTTTATTAACATTTTTCATTCCCTAGACCCTTTTCCATTTTGAACTGCTTTTTCATAGCATCCCTTATTCATTGCGGCAACGGCTCTTCTTTCTTTTTTTCCAAATTATGGCCATTGAACTACTTTTCGAAAGTCAACAATACTTTTAACTTTTCCCGTACATTCATTGTATAGAATATAGGCATTTACGATACGTGTTGATAACAGTAACTCTATGCGTAATTTTTTGTAACATTTTTTTCGAACAGGTAAAAAATATGCCGCCATTTGGTCGGGTAAATTCACAGAAAATTTTGCCTTATTGTAGTCTACTACATACCTTAGGTTTAGTAACATTTCCACCGTTCCTTTTAGGAACATCAACCGTTTCATTCGAGTGGTTGGTTAATAACACAGGAAACGTTCCTTTAGCCTTCAATTTTCTTTCGTAATTATTTCACCCTTTTTCATGTTGCCTTTTTGAGTACGTCCTATATTCAAAACGGATTCGTATAATTCCATTACCACGTTTATTAACATATTGTTTTTCTCACTTCAAGATTTTTTCCGACATATATTTTTACATGTAATATATATATATATATATATATATATATATATATATATATATATATATATATATATATTATATATATATATATCTTTTCGTTGCTGGTTTATAATATTTAAAATTCAGAACCTTTAAAGAATCGTTTAATTCAACATAAATCAGATATAAGAGTGAAACTAAAACTCTTTGGCCAGACATACAATTGATTGTGTTAACCCTTTGGCCGTGATCCATGCTTCCCACCAACTTTACTTCTTTTAAACCGTGGACGGTACATTAACACAGTTGTGAGCTCCACCTAGTTTTATATTAGAAGCTGGAAAAATTAAATTTTGTACTTCTGTTATAAGATCTTCATGTTTCTGTATAGGTGTTTTGGAGGTTGTGTTTATGTTTGGATTTTATCAATTGTTGGCTTGTCTGTTGACATAGGTAATAACAAGGTTTGTCGTGTATTTAATTATTTTAGTAATGTAATATCCATTTATATGAATAGTTTGTTAAATACGTTTCGGTGTACTAATAATTACTCATCAAACGCGTTGGAAGTATGTTTCAGAAATGTCAGTTTATAAAATTTATTGTTTGTAAATGTGGTTTTAATCGTTTTTATAACAGTAAATCCACCGCAGACGAGTCGAATATCAGAAATTTCCATTTCAGATGTACAAGCACAAATGTTTAAATGAAGAGGTGAAGAGCTCTAAATTATTTCAGTTTACCTGATGATGAGTACAATTCAGGGACGTTGACCCTGAAGATTAAAAGAATTTGAGGCTTTGGATAGGGTAAAAGCTGGCAGTACTGATGGCGATTCCAGCTTTCTCTTGTTAGAAAGTTGCTAAGATTGACTTTACTGAAACAAAATATGACGAAGATGTTCAGGAAAGTCAACTAATAGTAACCACTTCAGAATTCTCTGAATGAAGCAGATTGCGTTGTCAATTCTCCTCGAAAATCTTAGTGAGAACGAAAGTTGAAGACGAGTGACCCAAGAATGGAATATTTTAAAATCTTTCTGTAGTTTTGAAAAAACCTACTACTAATTTATCTTCTGCATAATAGAAGAAATTTCTTATTTCAAGAAATTTTAGACGATAACATTCTGTTTTTTCAAGAATTTATTGCGAACAAAATGCAAAAATTGAAGCCTCTAACATTAGAAGAATTAAAAGCTTATGTCGGATGTTTGATACTGAGGTACCACTCATTACCACGTTTTGAGAATTATGGAGTAGTGATCCAATTTAGAGTAAACTGGCAAATGTAATGACATCAAACGATTCAAGAAAATCACTGAAGTGCTGCACTGCAATGACAACTCCACTTGCCCATCTGAGATTGTCCAGATTACGATAAATATAGCTGAGACCTATTATAACCTATTTGAGTAAAATATAAAAGTACGAAGTCTTTCAATTTATCAGTTGAATTCCAGTCCTTCAAGAGGACGAGTATGAACAATGATATGTCTCAACATAAATGGTACAAGGTATGGTCGATCATGAGCAGAAACGTTTTATTGCAAAATTTGAAGTTTATACTGTTAAAACAAGTACAAAAGTAGATGGACAAAACAGGTGGAAAATGTCGAATCAAACTACATTATGGAAAATCTTATTATAGATAATCAATTTGATTTTGTAGATGTATTGAAGTTTTACATGCAGGCAATGAATACAGAAAGGCTTTATCCCAGGTGCTGAAGTAATTAGAGTTTTCTTCTTCGACATCAAATCGGCTGATTATCAATGGCGAGATTAATTAAACTGAACTTTAAACGCTGGTTTGAGATACCAATTATTGTTCAATTTAGAGAAACCATCAGTAATTGTACTAGATAACGCTTCTTATCATAGTACCATTATTAACAAACCACCAAATGCTACATGGAAAAAGCTGACATTCAACAATGGTTATCTAAAGAGGGCATCGCATTTAATTCCAATCTCTTTAAAAAAGAACTCTTAAATATAGTTGCAATGTAAGTATAATAATTTGTAATCTTAAATTTTTACACATTAAATTTTAGGAATAAACCTCCCAAACAGTATGTTATTGATGAACTGGCGGAAACATACGGGCACAAGGTATTAAGACTTCCACCCTATCATTGCATATTTAACGCAATAGAGAACGTATCGGGCATCGCCAAAACATACTACAATAAACATATAGGAAGAGATGGCAAAAGTATGTAGAGTTGCTTAAATATGTGGAAAGAGGCTTTACAAACGATTACTCCAGAAATATGGAAAAATTGCGTCCGACACACAGAAGTCGAAGTTACTAAATGGTGGAATCGCGAAGTAATGTTTGACAATTATTATTAATCCAAATGAAGACGATTCCGAAAGTGAAGATGATATTTATAAATAAAATAAATTTAAAGAATAATATTTATATCGTCGTCGCTATGATAATTTTATCAAAAATGAATATTCAGTGTTGTTGTATAACCAAAGTGCAATGTTCATATTTAGTATTCGAATATAATCTTCTTTAAATTGAGCGTTTATTTTAATTTTATAGGTTATTCCTATATTTATAAATGTACCGAAGATAAACATCAATTCCAATCACATACGTTTTAATTCCCAATATTAATTGATGATAAATATAAGCTCCTCGAAATTATACATGACTACTTCAAATTGTTACAATTGCTTAATCATCGCAAAATGATCTAAGAACTGTTAAAAGTATTGTTACTTAGTTGAGAACGAGTATTTCCATCAAAAACTAATTTTCAAAATAAATGTAAACAATATAACCTAAGTATTATGTTGACGTCGAATTTCATACGTTTGGCAACAATGTCAAGCGCTGACGTTTATACCCACATTGGAAAAGAGTTTGACTTTCTATATATATATATATATATATATATATATATATATATATATATATATATATATATATATATATATATATATATGTATGTATATATGTTTATAATATTTAAAATTCCATGCAACCTTTAAAGAATCGTTTAATTCAACATAAATCAGATATAAGAGTGAAACTAAAAACTACCCCTTTGGCCAGACATACAATTGATTGTGTTAAAAAATAGAATTATATATTTTAAAATAGAAATAGGGCTGTAAAAAAAAATGAATGTTGTTGCTAATAAATAAAGAATTGTTGAAAAAAGTAATAAAAAAAAATATATGAAAAAGACATTAAAAGATTCTTTTTTGTGTAATAACTAATAAAATATTATTTATTAATAAAACAGATATTAATGAATTAATGAAAGACAATTTAACTGGCTACCTATATTATCGAAGGAAAAGTTTGTCTGTGACCTGGTCCTTCAACAAAAATAAAATTGGTGAAGACAGATACCAACAAGTCTTTCTTAACATAATAATTGGTACGTTCGAGCCGGATAAAAAAAAATAGAATATTTAATTTTTCAGTATCAAAATAAGTGTAACTGACATTTGTCAAATAATACACGTTGTCAAATTCTGAAAATACAAAGGTTCTAATTATTTGCTCCCAGATTACTTACAAAGTATAATTTAAAATAAGTTAAATCTGAAGCAATAAAACTAGAAAATAAATTGAAGGGGATGGTTTTGGAATTTTTGAAGCCAAATAAATTCTAACAAGAAGCAATTTAAAATCATTCCACTAAATTAAAACAAAAAAAAATTGGATCAAGAGGCAATCCAAAGGACATTATTCCATTAAACTAAGGATACGAAGGTACAAAAGAATAAACGGAATGAAGTGGTAATTTTTGCATATAAGTACCTAGCAGTAACCTTGTAAATTTGTTTTCAGTTTCTGTATTGTTAATCAATTTAAAATGAAAGATTTAAAGAAACTCAAAGCATCTAGAAAAATAATTAGAAATAATATTTTAAGGTTTGAACAATTTGCAAAAAATTTTATTTCTTCAGATGAAGAAACCAGTAGTATAGAACCATTGATTGTTCGAAAAGAATTACTAATTTCTGAATTTAAGAGTTATCAAGATATCAATTATGACATTTGTGCACGTAATGAAACTGATGAAGATAATTACGATGAAATTTTAAATATTTATTGTGACACTCTTGTAAAAATCTATGAGTTTGTAAATAGGTTTAACAAAAAGCAAGTCAATTCCTCCTTAGGTGATATTTCAAATGAAGGAGCAAGTAGTTCTAACGTAAATATTTGTGATTTAGAAATACATACTTTGTCGGGGAATAACATAACAGAATTTAAACCGTTTATATCCTTATTTACGGCAATCATTGATAAAAATGTAAAGTTATCAAAAGTGCAAAAATTATTGTATTTATTAAAATATCTCAAAGGAGATTCAAGAACATTAATAGATAAACTTCCCTTAATTGGTGATAGCTATGATACAGCTTTAAGAATGTTAAATTAACGTTTTGATGACGATTCAATTCTTACTGCTCAATACCTACATTTATTCCTTAACTGATTTGCCTGCAGTTACAAAAGGTAGTTCACAACAATTAAGAGATTTTATTAAACACACTAAACAATTGATCGGTGCACTTGAAAACAAACCAACCTGTTTCGGAGTGAAGTGTCATATTAGCTCACATATTTTTAAGGAAATTGGATAATAATACTAGGCAAGCATTTCAATTGGAGAAATGTTCTCTAAAGAAATGCCTTCAATGGATAAGGTTTTAAAATTCATCGAGGACAGAGCTGTAGCTTTTGAAGCGTCAAATATTTTAAATTCAATTGACAGTAACTTTAATGAAAACAAAAGAAAATCCGTGACAAATGTTACTACTAATAATAATAACTGTAGTTTTGTTCAAATTATTAAAAGTAAAAGAGAGAACTAACTTTGTTAAAAATAATGCACTACCTATGTACATTATGTTTAAAAACTCATGGCATACATGAATGCAAATTTACTAATAATTATAAATGTAAGCACTGTTCTGAAGCACATAACAATTCACTACATGATAATGACCCAAGTACACCATTCACCACACATGAAGAATCTTTCAATGAACAAACAACTCTTCACACAACGAATACAACAAAAAACGTATTATTACCAGTACTTAAAATTAAAATTTATAATTCTAAAGGTATGCCTTTTATAGTAAACGCTTTACTAGACTCAGCGTCACAAACATTGTTTATCACTAAAGAATTGTATGAAAGGTTACATATTGATGCTTTCAAAAGTGATGTAAATATTGTTGGAATTGGTAAAATTAAAACTACGTCCAATTCCTCTGTTAAAGTGAAATTGTTTTCTTGTGTTATGAATTTTAGCATTAATGTTACTTGTATAATTATTCCTACAATTACTAATAAGTTACAGACATTTTATTTTGACAAACAAGATATAAAATTGCTGGACAAGTTGCCATTAGGCAACATACCTGATAAAATTTCAATACTGTTGGGTGCTGAAATTTTTGCATCTGTACTACAATCAGGTTTTCTACAAATACCAAATAGTGAAGGTAAATTAATAAACACTAAGTTTGGTTATGTAGTAATAGGTAATATACAGGATTTGAATAGCAATAAAGAAACTTCATCAATTCTTTCATTTTCTTCAATGGTTTCTTCCTGTAACAGTACCTATAAATTAGAAAAACTAATGAGTAATTTTTGGTAAACTGAAAAGGTTCCAGAAAAGTAGATCTTCCGCTAAAACAAGGCATTACTAATATTCACCTTGGTAATTCATATTTAAAGGCGTCCAATAGATTTTTTTTATTGGAAAAACGGTTGCATCAAGATGAATTACTTTTTTTAGAACACAAAAAGTTTATAAATGACTACTTAGAATCAGGTGATGCAAAAATTGTTGATTTGAATATATATATAAACACAGATTGGATTCTAGTGCTTATTTTTTAGCTCATCATCCAGTTATCAAAAATGATAAAAGGACAACAAAAATACGAGTAGTTTTTGATGGTGGGTTAAAAACAGATCTTAAGCGATCTTTAAATGACGTATTACTAAACGGTCCAGTTATCCAAAAAGACCTTTTTGACATTTTAATATCGTTCAGAATGTGCAAGTACGTAATGATAACTGCACTAAACAAATGTATAGACAAATCCTTATTAATAATAAACAAAAATGTTTACAGAATATCCTTTGTAGAGAGGACAAGGATAGTGAATTGCAATGTTTACAACTTCAAACAGTTACTTGGGACTTAAAATCATCAGCTTATATAGCAGTGAGATGTTTAATTGAGTTAGCTGAAATATATGAAAGCCAATATCCATTAGCCCTCAAATGCTATAATAAATAATTCTTATGTCGATGACATTCTTTGTGGTTCTAACAATTTAGATGAAGCTAAACTGCTTCAGTCACAACTAATAGAATTGCTTAGATTAGGTAATTTTCAATTGCACAAATGGATTTCAAACCATGATTCACTTTTAGTAAATATTCCCAACGAAAGCAGACACTTTGAGGAAATTAATTTACAACATGAAAATGAAAATTACATAAAAACCTTGGGATTAACTTACGATGTCTTGAAGGATTCTTACATAATAAAGCGCCCTACAAATGTTAATATGAACGAATTTTTTACAAAACGCAAGGTTCTTAGTTTTATTGCAAAAATTTTTGATCCTATGGGGTTTTTGAGTCCTGTTATAACTAGAGTAAAGGTAATTATGCAGAAATTTTGGATAGCTAAAATTTCGTGGGACGAAAAATTGTCATCTGAGCTGAATGAAATGAGGGTAGAATTTGTTAAAAGTCTAAATAAATTGCCACCTATTGAGATTAAGCGTGATTTTAATTTTAGTGTTACAAAATCCATAGAATTGTTTGGGTTTTGTGATGCCTCTAACATTGCGTATGGTTGCTCCATTTATTCTAAAGTAACTACTTATGATGGTAAAGTTTCAACAAAACTAATTTGCTCAAAATCCAGATTTCCCCTTTAAATGAAAAACCTACAATTCCAAGAGCTGAACTAAACAGTACTTTGCTCCTATCAAAGCTAATGAAAAAAATTTTCATTATTCTCAACACATACTTTAAATATTTTCTTATATACAGATTCAAAAATAGTTTTATGTTGGCTTAAATCGTCTATATTTAAGTTGAACACTTATGTAGCTAATAGGGTTTCAAAGATTCTTGAGTTAAGTAGACCAATTAAATGGAATTATATTGTAACTCATTAGAAAACCCAAGTGATTTGATTTCACGAGGAATAAAACCTCACTTAATCGTTACAAATGATTTGTGGTGGAACGGTTCAAAATTTTTATTAGACAAAAATATTGAACCACATTGTAGTGAAGAAATTGATTTTCCAGAAATAGTACCAGAATGTAAAGTTAATGTTTTAATAAATCTGCAAATTGAACCATTAAACATTTTTAAGAAAATTTCAAATTTGTTAAAATTGCAACGTATAATTGCATTTGTAATTCGATTTTTGCATAACTGCAAAAACCCTCTCTCAAGAAATGTTGACCTTTTAGACCCTAATGAACTTAAAAATGCATTAATGATCATTATTCGTGTTGAACAGTCTAGTAAATTTCAGCAAGAAATTGGAAACTTAAAGAATAATGTGCCTATAACTTCTAATTTAAAATATCTGCATTCGTTTTTAGATAATAAAAACATCTTAAGGGTTACTGCAAAAACCACTAATGGGTTACTGGCAGATTACAAAATGCCCAAGAAATAAGTTTTTCACAAAAATTTCCAATACTTTTACCAAAGAATAGCCTCATTACAGATTTAATAATTAGATACGAACATACATATACGTTTATTGCATGCAGGTCAAAAACACGTCCTTGCAAGTTTAAATAGGTCTTACTGGTTGATTAGTGGGTCTGGTCAAATTAAGGAGATTATTCATAAATGCGTAACATGTTTTAAACTAAAAGAGGAATGTTCTGAACAACTCATGGGATCGTTGCCGTACGATCGTGTTAATGCTTCAAAACCATTTTTAAAAACAGGAATGGATTTTTTTGGCCCATTTTCTGTAAAACACTCACCTTTAAGGAAAAGCGTGGAAACAAAAGCCTACGTTTGCCTTTTTGTATCCTTCACAACTAAAGCAGTTCATTTAGAACTTTGTTCTGATATAACAACTAAAACATTTATAGCGTGTCTAAAAAGATTTATTTCGCGAAGAGGAAGACCGGTTGTTTTATACTGCGATAACATGTCCACTTTCAAGGGAGCACACCGCGAACTCAATAAAAATTTTGAAATCTACTATAAGGAAAATCGCGATATAATACAAAATACTTTTTCTCCAGAAGGTATTAAGTTTAAGTTTATTCCAAGTTATTCTCCAGTATTTGGAGGGCTATGGGAATCAGGAGTAAAAAGTTCTAAATATCATCTTAAACGTGTTATTGGAGAAAAAAAATTAACATATGAGGAATTTAATACAATAATTATTCAAGTAGAAGGTATTTTAAATTCCCGTCCAATTACTCCACTATCACAAGATGTCAACGATCTTAGTTATTTAACTCCGGGTCATTTTTTATTGGGTGATAATGTAAATTATATTCCAGAAAGTGATATAACCATGTTACCCTCAAATAGATTAAAATCTTGGGGTATATATACTCAAGTACAACAACATTTTTGGAAGGCTTGGCACAAATATTATTTAAATCAACATCAAAACAGGTTTAAGTGGCACAAAAATCATTCTAATTTAAAAAAAAAGTATGCTTGTATTGCTTAAAAATGAAAATTTACCATCTCAAAAATGGCCATTAGCCAGAATTGTTAAAGTATGTCCAAGAAAAGACGACAAGGTTAGAGTTGTAGAAGTAAAGAATGCTTCTGGTAATTTTTTACGCAGTGTCACAAAAATTGCTGTATTGCCATTTAATGATGAAAATACAGATTAGTTTGATTACGTTCGAAATTACTATTGTTTAATTATTTGTTTTTAAGTTTAATTTTATTAATCGGCTGTTCAAAAAAGGTATACTTAGTAATAACAACTGTAAAATTAGTTTAATATCACATCATGTGATTTTAACACTTCTGAAATAAATGTTAAATTACTAAAGATTTTCTTGTTTGCCCTCAGGAGTATGTTAAAAAATAGAATAATATATTTTAAAATAGAAATAAGGCTGTAAAAAAAAATGAATGTTGTTGCTAATAAATAAAGAATTGTTGAAAAAAGTAATAAAAAAAAATATATGATAAAGACATTAAAAGATTCTTTTTTGTGTAATAACTAATAAAATATTATTTATTAATAAAACAAATATTAATGAATTAATGAAAGACAATTTAACTGGCGACCTATATTATCGAAGGAAGAGTTTGTAACCTGGTTCTTCAACAATGGTGAAAACAGATTTTTTAATTAATACCAACAAGTCTTAACAGATTGTGGACACAGCTTTGATTATGAGAAAACCGAAATTCTATATATTGAACAAAATTATGAGAAACTTTTATAACTGGAAATGTTATATATCAAAATTAATGAAAAAAAGTACTTGCAATTTTAAAAGAGACCTGTACAATCTTTCTTCAATATATGACGTTATTTTTAAAAACATTAAGTAGGTAGTGTAATTTGTCGTTTAATTTTAATTTGTTTTTGAATCATAATAGTTTATTTTATTGACTTTAAAACCATGAACAGTTTGATACCATACTTATGGCGCTTTTGTTTCACATATTACCGCTCAATTAGCCTGCCTTGAAAAGAAATAACAACTTGTGAACCAGTAGAATCAGTATTCTCCAGAATCATAAAGAGCTTCAAAATTCTGCACAAGCCTATTGGCTAGACCTTGAATTTTATGTAGTCGGTCTCTCTGTATTCATCGTTGTTGGCAAGATGAACCATACGTGGAAATATTTCAAATCTGTTCCTAGTCATCACATTGGATGGAAAATGTTTTTTGAAAATGGGATGTCTGCGTGAATAATCTTTGATAAATGACATTTTCGTCAATCCCATGTAAGCAATTAGTCAAAAAACGTTTCATTTCAACAGAACTTGTGGGATCCCATTGATAAAGTCGTACGAGGCAGAGACATTCTGTAATCATTCGGAAAACGGAATGTTCAGCTGCTGCCATGTAAAAATCTTCAGGCTCGCTCTGTACCAAGTCTTCAATCACTGCTAAACTTACTCCAAAGTATTCCCGGAATTCGCCAAATTACGTATGTTAGCTGAGGAGTCAGTACCGGGAGTCATTATTTCTACTGTGTACTTGAGTGTTTGCTTCAACGAAATCGTCTTCTGAAGAACTCAAATGAGAACACCGGTTTAGTTCAAATTGATTGTGTTATATATTCTAGTGGGTAGAGTACTTAGTCATCGTATTAGTCTGTATCTTAGTAGGTAACTAGGAGACAGCGGGTTGACAGATTGTATTGTCAATATATTTTTACGTGTTGTAAAATAAACAAATAGAAAATACTTATAGAATTATTGCATACATTATAGATTGCTGCTGGTTTTTTCTCCTAATGATGTAGTAGGTAAAGATGCATCTGAAGTAAAGCTGCTAGGGTTGTTGGATGCCATTATTACAGGAGCCGGTTTACGGTTCTTTTGTGTATCTTGAAGATTGATTGGATGACGATTCACCTGAAAAGTGAGAAATTGTTTTTTTTTGGAAAGCAAAAATATATTTAAAAAAACACAAGTTATTTGTATGATTTTTTATATAATTTTTATTTTACCTTCTGAATTAGGTTTAAAATCTTTGGGTTTGATCGAGTCATCAGTGTCTGCATCGGACATAATACATGCATGAGGATCATTTCAGTTTTCGTCAGTTTATTTTTATTACGAACAACGAATATTTTCTTTCTGACATATTCAAGAAATCGGTATAGTACTATTCAAGTAAATCAAAGTTTCGCTACGTATAAAACTCGAATAAAACGGAATATTGTGAAGCCAATAAACCTGCAGTCCACTCTGCAGCTGTTAACAAATTGCTAAGATGCTGTAAATACAAAAACCGTCTGTATTCGCTGCCGACCCTACTCTTTCGACCGTGCGTAAAATTGAAGGCCAAGTGCTGTTGGGTGATGTGGCATAAAACGACCAAATTAACCCCACTACGCCGCGTCGGTCATTTTGACCGAAAGTTCTAAAAATTAAATAATTTTCATGATCGATAACGTACAATGTTATAACATATTTATTTCATTCTAATACATCACTTAGGAATAGAAAAAAATGTTTTGATCATGTCGTCCATAACACGTTGGCAGGGAACATGTTAAAACACAAAATAGCTATTTTGAATACAATTTCAAACACACAATGGTTTTTAGGGTTTATTAATATCGTAACATTACAAGGAAACACAGTTAGCCTTAATTATTAATAATTTTCTCATTCACTTTCGTTTTAGCATACGAAAACTAAAACAGAGTTCCAATTGGTGCCGAGAATGAAAGTTCTTATAGAGGCTAGTTTACACCTGCGAGAAATTGCGCGATTTTTCTGTCTGGCAGTCAAAACTGCTAGTGTGAACAAATCGGCGAGCAGTGTCGCGACAGCTGCCGCGAGCTGGCTGGCCGAGTGTCTGACATTTCCGCTCGCAGGTCTAAACACGAAACTCAGCTCTAGCAATTTCTCGCACTCGCACTGTCGCTTGATCAAACCGTGGGAGATATTTTCCGATAGCTTTGTGCAAGTTGGGCTAGTGAGTGGTTGTGCCTGCCGAGTCTCGTTTAGTTTGTGCTTTCTGTGTGGTGTTGTTTGTTGTTGTTGTTGTCAATGGATGAAGATAACGAAATGGAATTTCCCCCTGAACAAAGTAATAATTCTAAATTTAAAACAAGAATTGATGGCAGTAAGAAATGGTCAGACTTGGAGACAAAAAAACTGATTGCATTATATGAAGAAAACGAAATTCTGTGGAATGTAACGTTAAAGGATTAGTGAGTTTAACACGAATCAGGCCAAATGATTAAAAAGCCATATACTTACCAGAGGAAAGAAAGCGTAGGGTGACTATCAGCCGCTGACTTGCTGCTATCGATTCCCTCAAAAAGTATCCTGTTTTTGGATTTTAGGACCAACACAGTATAGTAGATCCTCCAGCTCTACAGCAGACATCATGATGAAATTCCTGAACTATTGTAAGTCTTCCATTCGTAACATGCCAACTGTCGCAACAAACAGTGACACTAGCTCGCGCGAGAAGTCGCGGGACAACACGCAGACAACTCTCAGGAAAAATTGCATCTGTGTGTTTCCACTATGCGACACCATTTGCGCAACTAATGTCGCAACCTTTCTCGCAGGTGTAAACCTAGCTTAAGGACCATTTTTGTACATCTGGTACCGTTGACTACTCATAACTCGCACCTCTAATTTTTCTATTGTTACCGGGTTATTAATTACAAGGACTACAAATTAGTTATTTCGAAGCTCGATTGTTAATTTACCTTGTATATTAGTTTTACTTAAATTGCAAATTAGTTACTTACTTATTAGATTATATAACACTGTGACGATTTACAATCTATTCATGAATAATGTAGGTAAATTAGAACAACAACAGTAAATTGTAAAACAGTAACATCAAAGGCCAATCGTAACCAACGAGAAAAACAAGTTTTAAAAATAGTTATTAATGATATAGTAGCGCCGGGGAGAGGTGTCTCATGGCGAACTCGAGAATGGGGATTTAATTATTACTGTGAAATGCATCTGTTTCCCTTTATCTTAGTGCCAAGTTCCCACTTAAAGAAAGACGGGTTATAATATTACGTCTGCTATATATTTTAAATGCAGGACTTAAAAACGTATGTCGATTCTAAAGTCAAAGCACATGACGCTGTCAGATGTCCTCTTGGCAATTTAACCTCAAATTATTCTTCGTATTTCGATTCGTATAATCGCATAGTGTTTTGTAGTTATAATAATTTATCTTTCGCTTCGTAATTTATTAGTTTCCATTGCATTTGTAAACAACAGTTTTTTTCAAAACTATTATTATTAATATTCACTATTACGAGGTAAGTTTATAATGCAAAATGTATTTCCAATTGATGGAATGCGTTTATTTATTTTGCAGCAAATAATGATGTCATTAAAAGGTAAATCTTTGAAAAGCCAAACTCAAGTAATGTTAATGAATATACTGCATTAATTCGAGATGGAACGCGATAACGGGGGGCCAAGTTTACCTTTAACTTCCAGCGCGGCTTAAATTTGAAAATAACCTAGAAACATTGACGATGTTCTGTTGGTATTCAAAATTACTAACTATATGAAGCAATAACGACATACGTTTTTAAAATCTTAAACCATGCTTTACTAAAAGATGAGTCATAAGACACCTCTCGCCGGCCCGACCATATGTGTCCAAAATGCTGTCAATTCTTGTTTCAAACTCATTATTCTAATCTAACGCGGTACTTATTTTATTTACTAGTGACGGTACTTATATTATATGTGTATTACTGGTCAGTAAATAATCCACACTTGATCATCACAATAGTGGTGTACCGCGTGCGATTTGTTTATAATTTATCAGTGTACCTCGGCTATGAGGAAATATAGAAGGATACAGTTTTCGCGATACTGTCCAATTTTTTTTTGTCAGACAAGCGATGCCTCTTTCTAATTGTCATAGCGTACTTCGTTTTTGAATTCAAATTCAGTTGATAAGAGTAACAAAATTTTCAGAGAAATACGGATTTCTTAGTTGTTTAAAAGAGAGACAAAAAGTATTATATGTTTACGAAAAGCTTTAAAACAGTGGTATTGAATTATAACGTATATTTTAAATCTAATTACACCGCCGAATTAATTTGCGTGAAAGTTTCTATCCATACCAGGTTGTATCTTTTCGATAGCTTTTAAAATAACCGAAGTACAAGAAAATTGTAAAATATCTGATGTGTAACAACACACTACCATCCTACCCATAAAAATGGAAACAGAAATTAAAAAGTGAAATAATGCACTTTTTGGGATAATTATGCAACCTCTACTGGAAAACCTTCAAAATGACAACAAGCAACGTTGTAAAAACAACAATAATTTATGCCAGATGAACGTTTAGAATTAGGTGAAGCGAAAGCAGAATTATTTTTCAATTGTATACTTGCTATGGCCAAAGATGTTTTCCAGTCCACAACTCAAATTGAATTGTATCAGTCAAAAAATATCTTACAATTAGTGAAAAAAACCTTAAATAAGGTAAAAAAATCTACATCAGGCTGAGCATGGTTCAACGGTTTTCTAACCGACGTGCCAACATAAAAGAAAGATATTTCAGAAGCACGACCCGATGTAACACGTGATCGTATTGTTAAGTGGTAAGAGAAACAAGATCATTTAAATCCAAAAAGAGGTATATTAAAAGAACCTAGCCATATATTCAACGGGTCCCAAATTTGCCTTAAAAATGGTAAGGTGTTAGGACCTTCTAAACTTGCAGAATATTTTTACGAAAAGGTTACCTCAGAGAAAGTACATAAATTGCCGTATTTGCAACGTTTTCAGCAGACACTAAGGTTGTAACACCGATGATAATATAATGCTATAGTTGAGTCTGTACCTGGAGATATGGGGCTAGGAAGATCAGTAAGTGGCTGGATTAATTCTGAAGTGTTTATTGAATTCACGTAAAACTTGTTTTTGCCTTACTTAAAATCTCAACAAATAGCTCGTCCTGTTATATTCTTTTTGGATGGACACCGCTCGCACCTGACGCAAGAAGTAAGTAAGTTTTGTGACAAAAATAGAATCAATTTAATTTCGCTGTTAGCTAATACAACCCATACGATGCAGCCAACGGATGTTCCGGTTTTTAGACCATTAAAGTCGGGATGGAAATCAGAAGTGAGAAAGTGGAAGTTTGAGAATTTGTCGCAGGATATCACATATACACTTTTGGGTGAATACTGAAACCAGTTTTTGACAAATACGCTACAATACCAACAATACAAAATGGTTTCAGGAGATCTGGAGTTTTTCTATTAATAACATAGACTACATATTCCTAACAGAAACATTTTAACTGAACCAAACAGTACACTAATGGCGGTACTCAATGAGTTAGAAACAAGAACTAAAAATGACGAATTGAGAACTTTTCATAGAACATACGGAAATATAGAAGGGTGGAAGAGGAACTCAGGATCGATAAACCTTTACAATATTTGGTACAAGCTGAAAAATGACTGCCAAAGAATGCATTCTGGAGTAGAGACAGATAAAGAAGATTCTAACGAAAATAAGAATGGAGGGGAGAACGATATAGTCAAGGAAAGAGAACATACGAAAGAGGTGGAGATAGAAAAAAAGGGGAATGGAGAAAATAATACACTAGAGATAGAAAAATACAAAGAAGACCAGGTGCCATTCCAATTTGTTGAAGACGGTAGTCCAAAAGCTCCTTGTTCACAAACTCTATTCAAAACTCCAGAACAGGGTAAACAGCGTTTACATGAGGATAATGAGCAAGAAGGGTTTAAAAAAACCTACACCGTTTACGAAAGTCTTAGTATTCCCTACCATGACGTGTGAAAAATCAGTTCCTTTCCAGCGGTTAATTTCAGAGGAAAATAACGCGAATATTACGAGTACGAGAAATAAAAAAAAATTGAAAAAGGATGCAAACAAAAAAGAACCAGTGATAAAAACACCTAAAGTTAAAAAACTAGCATCCCTACTACTACCCCAAATAATGAGAGTCCATCAGATTCTGATGTGGATCTACAATACCAAGATGATAATGACGTAATTGATGACGACATGGACTTAACACCAGGGAAATATGTTATTTCCTACAACAAATGTTTTGAGTAAACGTTAACTTGAACAGATACAGTAAGATGGGGTGAATCGGATAGGGTTTTGAACTTTGCACATGAGTAACTTTGGTTCTAATGTAGCTAGGAGAAAAAATCCAATGGATATTGTTGAGTCTCTGACTTTTCTTCCAAAATAATCATTCACACCCCCTCCACTTCAATCCATAGCCTAACATTATTTTTTTTTAACAGATCCGAGTGGTCCATAGAACGTGGTGAATCGGATCGGGCATTTGATTTTCTCGTTAAATTCGATTCAACACACTTATGAACCTCTGAGATCGGTTATGTTAAAAAAAAAAAGTTCAAAAACATTTATTTGAAATAAGTTTACGTTTACATCTTAACTAGGTTGGTATAAGTACTACTCTAAGTAAGAGTGATCCAAAATGAAATGATGATGACCCCTCTTGATCGATAATGGACAAATTTTTCTTTCAATATCTTCATGCTTCACCATACATGTATCTACTACGTGTGGAAACACAAAGGACACATTTTTGGTGACTTTTTTTCGTAAACAGGACACCAATACGTCATCTGGATACACTTGTTTAACTTGAGCTACAAATCTTCGAATGTCTTTTTTTGTGGGAAATTTGACGATGATGAAGTCGTTTTTTTGGAGGTTGAATGGTTACACGGGATTTGTATTTTCGAGATTTTTATTGTTTTCGGCAGTTTCGTTTTTCTCACCCTGGTCATTGTCGTTAGAGCTGTCATCAACCGGACTTTTGTCATCCGAGTTGCCATCACTCTCACTTCCATCTTCCTCACGATCAGTAACATTACCGCCACCATCACCAGAGCATTCAGAATATTCTGTATCAGGATCGTCAACATCTTCCTGTTCTACATCTGAAGAATTCTCTTTTTTTCCCTGCATACGCTTTTACCTGGTCTTCCGGCTCTCTTCGTACTGGTGTTGCCATATCGCATATTTTTCAGCAATTCTGTTAACGAATGTGTAACGCTATTTTCCACTTCTAAATTTTCATTCAAAATTTGATCTGCATTTTTGGGAAGACGGTTCACAACTTGTAATGGGTTGAAGGGCTGAATGCCGCATTTCTTGAATCCAGCTTTGATGTTTTCCTCCATTCTTGATTTGATGGTTTCCATTAATTTTCTCAAAAGCCTAGGAAAAACATCTTTTGGTATCGTGGTCTCTTTTAAGTCTGGTCCCGCCTTCCAGTCAGTGAGTATTTTCCGCCAGGCTGATTTTAAAGGAGCAAAGAAGGCGACATCCAACGGCTGGGTAAGATGTGCCGAGTATGATGGTAAAAATATAGGCTTCATGTTGTTTTGGGTACATATATCGATTGTGACGCCTGATAAATGTGATGATAAATTGTCCCCTATGATAATTTTGGGCTGATAATTCTTTAATTTTTTGAAATATAGAACGATAACTGTTTTTAACACGTCCTCGAAACAAATTGCGTCGAACCATCCAGATTTTGTTCGATTATACCTTGCCATGGAAGGTCCACTTGTGGTCCAAGTGTCGTGAAAATTTGCCGACTTGTATACGACATACACGGGTAACATTTCGCCATCTGCTAAAGCTGCGAACATTAGAGACGTAGCTGATTTTGAAGAATTAACCACCTTCTCGGGATATTTACTTCCGCGTTTCATTATGACCCTCTTACGATCAGGATCGTCCAATAAATTTGTTTCATCGTAGTTAATTATATTTGACTTCGGGATTCCTTGGAGTTCTGGTTGTAAATTGTTGAAAAAATCGGTGATAACTTGTTGATTCATTGCAGCTCTTGCTCGTTTAATATTTTGGCACATTCTCACCGCCAATCTTTCTTTATGCCTCTTTAAAAAACTATAAACTAACTCATGGCCAGGCAAATTGTTCTTACATTTTGGAATTATTTTCCCACGTCGTTCCAAATAATCTTTGACAAACAAACGTAAAGTAAATCCATCAATCGGATATCCCCATTCTCCGCAAACGACTAATTCATCTGCAATTATGCTTTCTTCTTCTTCTGAGAGAGGGGTTTGTCCTCCATTTTGTCAAGTCTTTTTTTATAGTGACGATGTAAAACTGTATATGGCATTCCAAACCTACGACTCGCTTCTTTAATAGAAAGGGCACCCTTCTGTATCGCATCTATCGCTGGTTTTACTTCGTCTCTCGTTCTTTTTGTGTAGGGTTTAGACCTATGGTTTCTTTGATAATTTCTCGGCATCTTACCTATCAAAATAATTCGTAATTAATAAAATACACTTATTTAATCCGATTTATTTAGCGATCCTAGTTACCCTATGGGGTGACTAGGATCGGTCCTATTCACCCCGTATCTTTACTAAGTTGATGCCGAATCGAAGATTTTGAATTTGAATTAAACTTACCAAGCTAAGCTAAATTTTAACCACTGTATAGTAATTACAACAAAATTCTACACATGCATTCGGTAACGCGATTAATCTATTGATTATTGTAGCAACGCTACGCATAAAGTTATCACTTGTATCACTTTTCAATTGTATGGAACGTTCTCGAATGAGCACATGTGACACGCCACACAACCACTTTAATAAGATGATACCCCACTCTAGCGATACGCAATGCGCATAGGTACATTCTGAGTCTAAGCATACCAGTTTATGTTTGATAGAGCTGACGTTAGGACGTTTTAAAAAACTTTCCTAAAATGCGATCCTATTCACCACACAGATCCGACTCGTAAAAAACAATAGAGGCCATTTTAGTGTGCCTGGAATGTCTAGCTTCTAAGATAATGTCAATAAATTCGTTTATTTCATAAAGTGCCCACTACTCATCAATAGCATGTCCATTTCCTACTTAGGTAAATATGTCCATTTCTAATGTTTTTGACAGCCGAATATACCAACTCATTGTAAAGGAAAAAACAAAAAATTAGTTAATTTCTTGCAATTTAATCAAAATCTATGAAAATGTAAACTTTCACCATTATTACACATATTTGAAATATTTAGCTTTTTGGGTTTTTCAATGGCGTATTTTTGTATTTATGTTTATACAAATCTAAACGAATCGAACACTTACAGTTATCGTGCTCAGTAGTAATAAAATCTTTTACAACTATTTAAGAGTTTGATACAAATTTTTGAAATATGCAAATTGAAAACGCAACATAAGCCTGCTATTAATATAACAGTTTGATAAACGTATAAAGCTGACAATGGAAGTAAAGGATAACTAGATCCTTAATAAATTAAATATTGTTAAACTGCATCGAAGATGACAAATCAGAACACCCTCTAACGGTTGAAGGCTAACAGTAAAAATGGCATAATCAAAGCGCAAATTTACCAAAATTTAATCAAATTATGATGTAAGTGTAAACTTGTGAAAAACTTTAATTTTAAATTGATAAAAATATTCACAAATAGAAACTTGACATCGATAAAAAATTCAGTCAAATCTTACAAAGAGATAGTGTTAACTTGCTGTGCAAACATATTGTAGTACGTTTTATATAATTTTTAATTTTAATTTTAATTTGTTAAATGTATTAAATTATAGTGCTGTGGTAATTTAATATATAATGGGTGCAGCATTTACTTCAAGGTCTATGGCAAAACATACAAAAAGCTAAACCTACCAGAAGCTAAAATTAATACTTATCATTGTGCCTTTTTTTAATTATAAGGCGCGAAAACCTATTTAAACGGAGACCTTCTTGCCTGTTGAAGTTGTTAGCTTCACATTGCAAACGAACATAATAATGAGTTTGTCTTGACAATACTGGTATATTATCAAATTGAATGTCATGATTTAAATTATTTAGAGCATGCTCAGATACCACAGATTTCTCTGGTTGATCTAATCTACAAAATCTCATATGTTCTTTACGTTTTGTATCAAATCTACGTTTTGTGGTTCCAGTATATACTTTTTCACATGAACAAGATAATTTATACACTCCGAAAAACGATAATGGGTTTCTAACCTTCTTAGGTAATCTTCAATGTTTTTTAAATTTTCTTGTAGGTTTACAAACAGTCCTAATGACATGCTTAATTAGAATTTTCTTAGTGTGTGTCGGCTTTCCGTAATCCTTAAAAGATAGTGAATTAGTAGTTTTAGGTATTAGTACGTCTAGAAGTGGTAAACTCCCATTAGTTTCCTTTTCCATGGTAAACTGGATGCTAGAATGTATACCATTTACAAAAATTAAAAATTCATGCAGTGCTTTTTCTCCATGTCTCCAAATAATAAATGTGTCATCTACATACACTGTGACGCTAATGTTTCACATTTTTCCAAGTAAAAATTAGCTAAGAGGGCTACCCATTGCTACACCATCAGACTGTTCATAGAATTTATTATTGCACTGAAAACCATCATACTAAGGCAGTGCTGAAAAAGAATTGTTATATCCTTTGGAAAAATATGATCAATATATTCAATAGACTTTTTAGAGGGACTTTTGTAAAATGTGAAACAACTTCAAAACAACATCACCCTCTTCAATTTTAAAATTATGCATTTTTTCAATAGAGTTGGCAGAATGTTTAGTATAATTGGGTGTTTTACCTATATGAGGTTGTAATAGAAATCTAAGATGCTTTGCAAGATTGCACTAACAATAGGTTTATAGATTTTGAGTAGACAATATAGTTTTGGTGAATGGTTAATGAATCAATTTTAAATGTATGGAAATAAACATAACTTCAATAGACAAGAATAAAATCTCCGTTTAAATAGGTTTTGGCATTTTGTAATTAAAAAAAAAGGAATAATGATACGCCTTGATTTTGATTTTAATTTTGATTTTTGGTATGTCTAGATTTTTTCCTAGACCTTGAAGTAAATACCAATTATATGATAAGTCACCACCGTACTACAATAATTTAACATGTATAGTTGAAATTGAAATTAAAATTAAAAATCAAATTAAACGTATTACCAAAGAGTAACCCATTGTAGTAGGTACTCTTTGGTATTACATTGTGTTTTCCCTGTAAAATGACTATTACAATTATTAACAAAAAAACAATTAGATGAATAAATAAGTTTCGGCCGTTTTTTATCAAAAATTGGGCATTTATTGTGTAGAATGCTTAATCTTTAGAAACTATCCTCGAATCAACCTAATTTTTGGTATCTTCATATGATGTGTAGTGTTGCTCGGACAGGCCATATGCCCTCGATTGAAACAAGGGAAAATCAGTAGAAGCAACGTCTGGTGAATACGGCGGGTGGGCTAAAACTTCCCAATTGGGTGTTTCCAAATGGGTTTTGACCAGTGTCCCAACATGTGGGCAAGCATTGTCATACAGGAGTATAATTTTGTCGTGTTTGTAGTAGTATTCGGCGACTCAATCTCATCAAATGTGTTCGGTAGACAGTCCCAGTAAATGTTTCGTTGGGTTTTAGCAACTCATAATACACAACACTAAGCTGATCTTACCAAATACACAACAAGAGTTTTTTGCATGAATATTTGACTTGGTATGTTGAAGTTTGGCCAGGTCATGGTTTCTTCCTTTTTAGATCATCATAGTGGGTCCATTTTTCATCACCAGTAACTATACGGTGCAGTTATGCCTAGCAAGCAGCATTTCACATGTCAAAAGTGGCAGTCCAAGGTTTCTCTGCGTTAGTCCATATGGAAAACCAATTTCCTTGTTTTGAATCATACCCAATGATTTCAACCGATGTGAAATGGCTTTTTGAGTCACTCCTAATGTAAGTGCAAGTTTTTCTTGCGTTTGGCACGAATCTTGATCCAATACCTAATGCTTTCAATTCTGTGCCTTTAAATATTTTCGGCCTTACGCTACGTTCTTTGTCTTCGATATCAAATGCTCCATTCTAAAACTTTTGATACCACTCACGACAATTTTATTTTTGGCAGCCTCACCATATGCTTCTACAAGCAACCGATGCGCCTTAGCTGCAGATTTTTTCAAATTGAAGAAGTAATTCAAATGTTATTCGGTTTAAAATTCGGCATCTTCGCACAGAAAAGAATATATTATACTGATAAAAAATCACTAATATTTCAAGGTTATGTTGTTGATAGATGACAATAGATGACAATTTTAACTACCACTTACTGGTGTCATATGGCGTAAACTTATTTGTATACCTACGTATTTCTTTATTAGATTTTACTAAATCTTTAATTGATATGTCAAGTTTCTATTTGTGAACTTTCATCAATTTGAAATGAATGTTTTTGGCAACCTTACACTTACATCATAATTTGGTTTGACATTTTTCACTGTTAGCCTTCAACCGTTAGAGGGCGTTTTAATTTGTCATCTTCAAGGAAGTTTAATAATATTTAACACTTTAACTGCCATGTGTATCTTTGCGGATGCACACTAAGTAGGATCCAAATCGCCACGTGTATGTTTCTTACGAGGTATAGCTCGGCGTGGCGCATGGCTATGTGAAAATGGTTTTAGCGCGAACTTTCAATTAAAAGTATGGTTTTTACTATATAATGTCAGAAATAGAATACTTTCCTACCTCAATTAATAGAAACTACAATTTATTATCGTATATATGTTTATTATTGTTACTAAACCTTAACAAAAACTGGCAAGCAACGTTAAAACGGTAACTAAAAACACAATAACATTTTTTTTAAATATAATGAACTTAACAGAAAAATTGAGTTTTTTTTCTGCAAAATAGTATATCTTTCAAAAAAGCATTCTTAGCACATATAGTTCTCCAAGTATAACTGACATTTCGTAGTAACTTGCTTGGTTTTACGTATCGCGTAACCACGATCATGCTCATCCTTATTTCGTTTATAGCAAATTACACAACGACTTTTCTTTCCTGCTTGAATATATTTATGTTCTTGTTGAATAGGCGGGTTAATTGATTCATTTCTCTTCCCCATGGCAAGTAATGTTTGGCACAAGTTTTCTTTATATTGTGTTATACTCAACCAATCTTTCTTATCTTTAATTTTCTTGTGCATATAGTGTGCATTTACTACGCTTGCACCAGTAATCAGTTTGACTGCAACTTTTTTGAACCATTTGATGCTACGCCTAACTGAAGTTTAAATATGATGATAGCTGATCTGATACATCAATAAAACTTTTGGCATTATTGTAATCTACTATTGCTTCAGGTTTCTTTTTACCTTCAAATTTTCCTGGAATATCAATGATGGTATCTTTATGTTTAGTAGTTAGCATTAAAACATCACGTTTGTCCTTCCATTTGAAAATTACTATCCCATTTTTTTCTTTGTCTATGATTTCTCCTTCCGCTACTTTGGTATTTAACACATCTTTTGGTATTCCCTTTCTATTTCTTTGTAACGTTCCCACCAAATGAGTTTTTCGCTGTTGCAATTCAATGCTCGTATACCAGTTATCGGTAAATAGTGTTACCCCTTTATCAAGCGATTCTTCTAATAATTCAAACACTTTCGTTGCTACTGACATGCCGTCTGTTTTGTATGCACTACAATAAATTTTAGTGTGAAGCGTATAACCTCTAGAAAGATACAGTTTAAAAAGTTTTATTCCGAATGTGTCGTTTTCCCTTGACATATTGCCGGAAACTTAATCGACCACGAAATGGCACCATCGTCTTGTCGATACACATATTTTCTTCGGGTAGTATCACCCGTTTGAATTTTTCATTTAGTAAATCTACTACAGGTTGAATTTTGTACAGCCTGTCACCTGGCGGGCATACCTCGTTATCAGAAAAGTGCCATACCCTAATCAAAATTTCAAATCTATTGCGTGACATGTAGGTAGCTGCTTTGGACCAATATAGATCAGAGTTGCGCCAATAATCAGCCAACCTTGTTTTTTTGTCCAAGCCCATCCAGACAAGCATTTCCAAGAAACAGTACATTTCATTTGTGTCTGTATCTACCCATTTATTGAGACGTGACGAGAGGCCTAGAGATTATTCACAAATTCCTTTTACAATGGTTTGATATACGTATTTATTTGTTTGCTCAACTAATAAGTTTATGACTTCTTCATCTATGAAATGTCGAAAAAAAGCAAACTCATCTTCATTTTTTAAATCTAATACTTTTTGTGTAACGCCTACGTCGTCTTCAAATTGAAAAATTGTTTAAACTAACAACAATGAGTCCCTAATCTTCGGTACAGCCATCCTCCTTTTCTTCCGAATTATCGCTATCAGATTCGGATGGAAAAAGAGTACTTTCTAAAATGAAAGAAAACGTGCATAAATACTAATGAATTCACAAGAAAAAATAAGTAATACCTTCTGCAGTTTTGCGAAGTTTCTTGACGAGTGGTCTATTTGTAACACTTTCACTGCTAGAGCTTTCCGTTACGTAGTTAGGATCTTTGTCCGAGTCATTTGCAAAGGGATCGTCCATACTCATATCACTATCTTCCCACAATGATTGCAACTTAGCTTGTTCTTGCTCATACGTTCCCATTTTGCACTTAAGATGCACTAACAACCCTTGCGACAACCGTATTCTTTCACATCACATTCAATACTGGCGATATAATTCCGAAGTTTACAGGAATGAACAAGTTTTGGCGTGTATACTCAGATATACACGTGGCTCCAACTTTTTTTCACTTCTACGCCATGTGTAAGGGAAGGTGGGGTAATGGCGCGCACATAACTTTGAGTTGAGTTTACGGGGACATCTTAGGGTCATTAACTTTGGTTTTTTAATATGTTGTAGTATACATAGTAGGGAAACTAACTGTCGAAAAAGTGCCAGTCCTATTAACAAGCCGTTTTGAAAAAAAAAATTTTTTTTTGAGATGATGCGCGGTATTACCCACCACCTTGGGGTAATGACGCGCATGTGAGAAAAATCGCAGAATTCCTATTTTAAATAATAAAATGTTGTTTTACTAAGTAAGTATGTTATATTAAGGCACTTTGCAGTAAAAAAACATACATGGAGAGCTAGAATTACATATAATGATATAAAAAATAAAAAATATCTCTGGGTTAAGGTTAAAAAATTAATTTCAAAGTAGGTTAAACGCAAATGACACTGATTTTAAAGTGATAACTGTTTTTTAGAGATTTTCACTCGTTCAGGAACACAATTGTCACATGTGTAATTTTTGGCCGATGACCATCCACTACACTCTGCGTGGCACCAGTTGGAACAGCTTATACAACGGTACCACAATTCGTTGTCCCTACCAAATTCGCCGCAAATCAAGCATATATCATTATGTTTGTCGTGCTCAGCATTTATTTCTTCAACGTCATCATCATCATTGTCATCACAGATCATATCTTCATCAACACTACCATTTGAGTCAGAGTCAGTGTCATGTAACTGAGCCTTTTTGTTTGTCTTTTTGGCAGTGTCTCTACTTTTCTTGAAAGATTTGGGCTGGGGGGCTTTTTCAGATTTTTTATTCGGTCGATTTTTACGAAGCCTTTTCTCATTTTTGTCTTCCAACTCCTTTTTAAATGGAGTAGCAGTTAAAATTTCTGAATGCTGTTTTTTCCTCTTACTCGATGTTTCGCTAAGTTGAACTTTTGGAAGTGGTAAAATGTCAGTAATTTCTTTCTTTTTAGTAATTATAACGTCTGGTGCACTTGAAGGTCCAGCTTGCGGTACCATATTTTCATCACTTACTTCCTCAATCCCATCAGTAGCTGCTGATTCATCCAGATTAACTGGAGCCGCAATATTTGTCACGTCCATAATATTTACGGGGAGAAAATCCTCTGGAGAAAACTTATCTGGATTCATAGGCCAAATTCCGGCTGCTCGAAAACCTGATACCCCTTTATCCATCGTTCCAACTTTAACATAGGCCCTATTGAAAATTTCAGCTAATTCGTAGTGTGTAATTTTTTGGTAAGGGTGGATTTTAAAATATAAATCGCACTCCTTGTTAAAAGCATTCTTCAGTGACCCAAAAAATGCCAAATCTAAAGGTTGTAGCCGGTGAGAAGTGTGCGGAGGTATGGACACCATTACAATTCCGTTACTTTTACAATATTCATAAATATTTAGAGCAATGTGACTCGTATGGTTATCAAGCAACAGTAAAACTGGATCCTCTATCGTCGACTTTACTTGTGCTTGAAAATGTTTAACCCATTCAAGAAATAGACCTTCATTGATCCAGCCATTCTTGGAGCACGTATATTTTGCACCCACAGGTCCATTTTTTGTTAATTGAATGTTCATTCGCCCCCGTGGAAAAATAAACATCGGGGGAATAAATTGCCCAGCTGCACTGACGCCACACACAACTGTAACGTTCTTTCCCCGCTCCCACGAAATAAGGGACCCAATTTGTTTTTGTCCCTTGGGGGCTAATATAAGTCCTGGTTTTTGTACGGTGGAAATCCCCGTCTCATCAACATTGAAAATTTTAGTTTCAGGAAATTTATATTTTTCAAAAACTGTTAAAAGGTTTTCAAAAAAACGGTCTACTTCGGGCTTGTTGAAAGCATTTACACGATTGATACTCGTTCCCTCTGGTTTTCGTAATGATATCTGAGGCTGCCGTTTTCAAAATAATGTAGCCCAATCTCTACCAGCCAATTTAGTTGTATCACTAAATTTATGTAGTATTCCATTGGATTGCGCAAAATCGTACGCCGCTTTCCGAAGTTCTGTAAATGTTATAGCAAAAAACATTTTGGCTAAGGTTACAGTACGTCCCGCTAATGCTTCCTCTTGTTCTTTAGTAAAAATGGGATTTCTTCCTAGTTTTGGCATTGCAGTGTTTCCTGTTTTTAGTCGATCACGAAGAGTAGATTCTGGAATTCCAAAAGCTCTACTTACTTCTCGTTTAGCTCGACCCCCTCGGGTAGCTGTAAGTGCGGCTTCCATGTGCTCTGCATTCCACAAACCTTTCTCAGTTTTCCTATTATAATTTCTAGGCATCTAAAATAAAAAATATTTTAAGACTCATTTTAAAGCTAATTCTTACTGAAAATGCCTTCAAAATAGATTTATTTCATTTCGGAATTAATATTTCAACAAAACAGGGTGCGCGGTTTTACCCCGCGGCTAATGCGCGGCATGCCCCCATACGTGTGACGTAAACATAATCTAATATTTTACGGAGACGAAAACATGTTAAGTTATAAAACCATAAACAAAGTATACCCTATTAAACAATAATTAAAAATATACCTAGTTGATTTAATTATAATAACAGAAACTTTACTTACCGCTTTGTATTATACAACAAATTTTAACATCAATATAACAAAAAATCTTTTAACTTAATAAACATATGATGCAGCGGTAATATGTCGACTAAACTTTTAGCACTACTTCACACGTTGTCGTAGAGACGGATAATTATGGTTACATTGACATAGCATCAGTCATATTTACGAACACGTGATGCGCGGCATTACCCACTGCGCGGTATTCCCCCACCTTCCCCTATCTTTTTTGTACACGGGTCAAAAACGCACGGAGGGGGCAAAAATTAAAAAAAACCTCTAAAATATACCTAGAAAAATGAATTAAAGTACAATCATGCAAAAAAAATAGCGTGGCGTGTGGGGACATTTTATGATATTTGCAGTTAAAGTTTTAATTTTATTAAGAACCCAGTTTAATACAACCGCTAGCTATACTTCTGTATTCGCTGAAAGGTCCCCGCAATTTTACAAGTTATAACGCTTTTGTAGTCAATTCTAAACATGTTTTGGTTTGTTACCACTCAAGATTTTGGCCAGTTCTTTTAATACTTTGCAGCCCATATTATATGGATAATACGTATGTGCTACATGCAATTAAAATATTATATGCTTACAATCACAAATCTGGATGCAATGTGTAAACCAACTATATCGCTTTTGCATAGAACACGTGCTGATCACGCGTTTTCATTACTGAATCTGTTCGGCGCATGGGGTATAGCCAATAAAAAAGCGAACTTCCGAGTGCGTTTGTTTTTAGATCTGTTCATATCACTATTGTTTTGTCTACGATCCAGTCTTAATTTAAGTACGCCGCAATACGGAGTTTCACAACGCGCCGCGCCGGGCCGTCACAAATACGTCGTGCTTGCTTTTGTTAAATATACCTACGAAATGGGTGAAGCCGGAGTGTCTTTACGTCGTAATACTTTAAAATTTAATGAAAATTTATGTATAGTTTGTCAACAAGGTGGCAAGTTAACAAGTGGAATAAACGGTTGTAGAAAAGTGCGGTGGGCTGCTCGTGAACGAAAAGATATTGTCTGTGAGAGATTAAAAATGATAAGCAGAGACTCTTTGGTTTTTTACCATATGACAAATGAGTGTTACCGTACCTATACAATGAAGACCAAAATAGAAAGGTTGATAAAAAATTAGAAGATCCCGAACCTGAAAATTTGGAATCTGATGTCGAAATAGGTGAGCAGTCTTCTTGTAATCGTGATAGATATACCAGATCTAAAGTGAAGTCTCGCAATGTTTCATCAGTTATTAAAGACGAAAAATTTCCCTGCGTAATATGTCGTAAAATATGGCTAGGAAAACATTGCAGTACAACATATAGAATTTGTGAAAGAGACAGAGCCCAAAATCTTTTAAGCATTACTGCTTTTATGAAAGATGAAGTTTTTACTAGAATTGCTGATCTACGCACTATTGATTCTATTTTTGCAGCAGATATCTATTATCACAAAAACTGTATGCGATCCTATGAAAAAAAGTACGAGAGGTTGACATGTCAAAATGTTTTAAAAGAATCAACTAAAAGTTCTTCCGATTGTAATAACTTTACAATGCAAAGGAACAACGCTATTTCTATGGTTGTTAATACATTGACACCGCGGCTTAAGTTTGGAGACGCTTTTACCCTTACTGAAGTATGCTGCCCAATATGTCGGTAAAGAACATACACATAAAAAATTACTTGGTTGCCAACTTCGGAGAAAAAATAAACTTCTCGGTGCCAACAGAAGCAAATAAGCTTACAATTTTTTTTCATTGTAGTGTATCAATCGAAGAAGTTGTTGAAGTTTTGCGATCAAAGGATGTCATAAAAGAGAGCGCAAAAATTATTAAGGGATCTTTGATGAAAGTTAATTTTAACCTTGAAAGTCAATTTTCAGATGAAAAGAATTTGAGACAATCGTGGGATGAAATTCAAATTCCATCAGCTTTATTAACTTTTTCTTCTGAATTATTTAATTTTAGCGAGACCCAATTTCAAGGAAACTAAGCTGACTCCGATTCTGAAGATGACGAACCTTTAAATATTGAAGCACCTCCGAAAAGTATTTCCAAAAGCAAAATAGTTAAAATGAAATCCTTATTTCAAATAATGTACTTTATAATGCACGGTGGGAAAAAAAGAACCCCATTACATGTCATGGCAGGACTAACTGTACATGCTGTTTGTAAAAGTAGCGCCTTAATAAAAAGTTTAAACCGTACTGGGGTCAGCATATCATATGACGAAGTTTTAAGATGTCGTACAAGTTTGGCTTCGTTTGGTGTCGAAAGCTGTAAAAGTATTGTTCCATTACCATCCCATTTCGATCCTTCGAAGTTCACTACTGCAGCTTTCGATAATTTTGATCATGAAGAAGCTACAGAATCGGGTTTAAATGGCACACATGATACTGTTGCAGTACTTTTTCAAGAAAAATCCAGTGAAGTAATAAAGAAACCTAATATTTCAGACACTAATGTACGTTACTCCAATCGTTTGTTTCACAATAGTTTACAATTTCAGCTGTTAAAAGACTTCTACAAAGCCCCAGGACCAATTTCCCTTTCAGAAATATTCGCTGATGCCAAAAAAAATATAACCTTGGAGTCTTATTTTAATTTACGAGCTGACGATGCAGCTTGGTTTTTGTGTAGGATGGATATTTTCGAAGAGCAAATAAAAAGATTAAAAGTACCTCAAACAGTTCCATCATGGCTTGCGTTTAATTCAGTGTTAACTAAAGATGACCGAATTAAACAAAGTGTTGGGTTTTTGCCAATATTACTTTACCCAGTTACTGATTATTCCACTGTCTACTCGGCCCTTTGTAATTTTAAAGATATCTTATATCAGCTAGAGCAAACAAGCCTTGCAGTTTTTTGTGATGAAGGTGTTTACCATATTGCTAGGCACATAAAGTTTTTACGAAATGAAGAATTTTAAAATATTACCTTAATGCTAGGCAGTTTTCACATGATAAAGGTGGTTCTTGCCTGTGTCGGAAAATATTTACGAGGTAGTGGTGCTGAAAATGTATTTGTTGAATCGGATGCATTCGGAATAAATACTGTTGAACAAGTTTTGAATGGCTCAAATTACGCAAGGTCTGTGAAGGGCCTTTTTATGCTTAGCGAGGTATTACAACGGTTACAATTCGAAGCATTTTTTACAGAATATGGTTCATCTAGTTACGAACAAGAAATTATATCTATTCAAAATTTACAAGACACAGTTCTTGAAAGGAATGTAGAAGAAGCATATACTGTTTATAACAGTTTCCAAGAAAACGCTAATAATCTCCTAGCAGACTTTAAAAATTTTATTCTGAAAAGATGCGAAGAGTCTGATCTTTTTAAATACTGGAATAATGTTTTAGTTTTAATAGGATTAGTACGTAACCTAATTCGAGCCGATCGCATGGCAGACTGGAATTTACATTTGGAAACGGTTGAACAACTACAACCTATATTTCATGTGATGGATCGCACTAACTACGCACGTTGGTCATCAGTATACCTCCATGATATGTTGTTATTAGAAAAAACTACACCAGAACTTTTTTCTAAATTTATACAAGGCCAATTTGTAGTAAAGCAGTCGATCATGCCTTTTACATCAGTTGGTACAGATCAAGCATTACAGCAGACAATAAACAGATCAAAGAAAAGCTCGTCAGGGATTATTGAGTCTACTCGTAAAAAAGATTTTGTAGCTGCCTGGGACCTTGTTTATCATGAAATTTTGACAATATCCAACCTTCACAGGGAAAAAACGTTTGTTCAAAATGACAATTACGAATTAAAATCCCATCATGAGTACCAACCAGGAAAAATTGATCGGACTGAAGCTTTAATCCAAAAGATGGTAAAACACAACAATGCCCTTCTGCCGAAACTACAAAGGCGTTGTTAGACGTGTTTAAAACTGGCTGTCGGATGTATGAAACTTTTCAGAAAGAGAGATTTAAAGAATTCAGCAAACCAATTTCTCAATGTATTAGCAGGGTCAAATTACCACAATTTAAAACACCTGCCCCTGATGTCAAACAAAAACAGTCCAAGGCATGTCGTAAACAAAACTACGAGTATCTACGTATCTTTGACTTAGCTAGAGAAAGAAATTGTGATATAAAGTTATTGTTATCTTTTGAATTGACTTATGAGAATATTCTTTTTGAAGAAGAAGATATGCTAAAAAAGGAACCCAATAAATCCAGTATTTTAGAAGAGCTCTATAAAACTCTTGGTGATGAAAATTTCACATTATCAGAAAACAATGATAAATTTTGTTTAATGGTAGATGTTATGATGGGACTACGAAAGTTTAACTGGAAAAACCTTAAAACTTTTAAAGATTTAGCTACTGAGTTTTGTAACCTTATGAGCAGAACATTAAAGGGTAGGCTTAATAGGGTAGACTTCGTATTCGATAGTTATTTAGAACTATCACCGAAAGCAGGACAAAGGCTACGAAGATATAATGACGAGTGCATTTGTGTTCATGAAATTACAGAAGATATTCCGTTACCTGTTCAAGAAAAAAAGTTTTGGGGCTCTACTGAAAATAAAATTTTGCTTCAATCATTTCTTCGCTCATTTATTCTAAAAAATGGTTTTAAATTCTGGCCTGGGGTTCAACTGATTTGCAGTGCTACCAATACCGAATCTTTCCAATCAACGTTATCATCTTCTGAGTTCCTGAATTATTGGAAAAAAAAGAGATAGAAGAAGCTGATATGAGAATAATGGTTCACATAGCTCAGGCAGTGCGCGATGAACATGAAAAAATATGTATTTTGTCGTCAGATACTGATATTATAATCATATGGCATTATATCATATTAGAACATTTGAAGCTACCGGATTAAAGGTAAACCCTAAACCTGCAGCATTGGTTTTATTATTAATTTTGCTTTAATTTTTTCACAGGAACTTTGGATAAAAGCAAGAGCAGGAGCTAGAAAACGAGATATCCCATTACATGTTATGGCTGGTCGTTGTGGAACAGAAACTTGTTCGGTACCTCCTGCACTTTACCACTTAAGAGGGGCGGATTATACGAGCGAGGTTGGAACAAAACGGGTTGCTCTTCATGCCGAACCAGAAAAATATCTTCTAAATTTTGCACAAGGTACAACTACCCTTAAAAATTATACCCCACATATGAACTTATTTCGAATATTTGTTAGGTTTATCCGAAACCGAAATAGAGAGTTCTGTTCGACTTGCAGAGGAGTTTTTAGTAAAAGTATACCGCAACGACAATTCGTGCAAAACATTTAATGATCTGAGATATTGGACTTATCACCACCAAAAGACCGTTTCTCTAGAAAAGTGACCACCCACTTCTGCAAATATTAGGTTTCATATTTTACGTGCTTTTTATATTGTTTACAATAAAACCCATTGTTTGGAGAGAACACAAAGTGTTCTTGATCCCCTTGTTTTCGGATACAAAATCGAGAACGCTTGCCTATCACCAAAGTCTGTAACGAACCTTTTTCCACCAACTGAAGAGCTGGTACCAAGCTGCAATTGTTCGAAATGTGCGCGGCAAAATAGTTGCAGCGGTAGAGCGGCTGGATTGAAGTGTTGCTCATTTTGTAATTGTCAAACATTAAACCAGTGCACCAATCCTAATGACTAAATCTAAATCTAAATCTAAATCTGTTTAAATACCAAAACAATGCGTAAAAAATAAAAATTTATGAATTCACATTTTTTTTATTTGGACCACCCTGTAGTATGAAATTATCTTACTGATACATTATTAACTTCATCTCACAATAATAAAACATTTAAAGATTTGGCTTAGGAAAATTAAAAACTTTTATGTATCAAACAATTTTAATTCCATAGTTCTAGCACTAACAAGGTGATCACCCTGTATAAAAACTTAACTGGCCATTTTTGGGCCTGGTAACCACAAGATTCTTAATAAGTACACCTTTGACAACATAATTCCGCAAAAACATTGCGGGCACCTCTCAAAAACACAGAACGTTACCTAGCGGGTGGACTAGTACTTTACTAAAATTAGATTCCATAGTCGGCTTTATACAGGGGCGCGCCAGGAGCATGCGGCGCCTGTGTCAAAATTTTTGATAGCGCACCATTAATTAAAAACATTTGTATCAAAAACTAATATTATAAATATTTCACATGCCTAGGTGATAAGAGCCCCAACAACTATAGGTTCGGACACTTTAATTTTTAATTCTCTAGTAGCATTTTTAAGTAATAAATACGACATGAATAAAAAAATAATGAATAATTAATTTGAAATACTATAATTTTTAGGCTTATGTTTAGGGACATTTAAATGACTGTTTTTGTTATATTCTTAACGCATTGCAATAAAAAACACACAAAGATTGAAATAGTCTGTGTAAACTTTTTTATTTAAAATACAAAATTACAAACACAAGAAAACAGATAAACAACAATAATAAATGAAAAATATAATATTTATAATATAAACATAATACATATTATACGGTAAATTAAATACAAACAATGTAAATAAGTCATTAAATAAATTTTACTTTCCTAGCTTTTAGCAAAGAAAAAGTTTGGATAATATCATGAATATCAAGTTTATCCAGTATGTCAGACTCAATTGAAATTATTGCAAGATCTAATAATCTATTTTGCGTCATTGTGGAGTGTAAATAACTCTTTATGATTTTTAATTTCAAAAAAGACCGCTCCGCGGACGCAACTGACACAGGTAATGATAAAAGAATACGAAGTGCTACAGTAAAATTTGGAAAAACTCCTACTAAATCATTTGAATAAATATATTATTTGGGATATATCTTTTTTTGAATTCGTAATAAATACTTGACATTGTAAAATTTCTTCACATAAATCATCTGTGTCAATATCGGACTGATTTTCATAAGTTAGTTTTTTGCAGCAAGATAATAGGTATTCTTTATTTTGTAAATTATCTAATGAAAATATAAAAATTGGAATGAATCCATATGTTCTTTTAATAAAGAAAATCTGTCTTGTAACGAAATTAAAGTTTGATCTATTATACAGAACTAAAAATTTACTTTGAATGAATTTTCAGGATTTACTATAGGTTGATCTTCATGTTCATAATCAAATTGAGTAGATTTTTTACGTCGTCTTAATGGCCTCGCACTACGAAATTCAGTTTCTATGTCAAACTTTTCTGCAATTAATTTGGAACTTTCATTAATTTCTGCAAAACTAGTATCAGATCGATAATTACTTAAAAATGTATTTAGTTTGTTTAATGCGTCCGAAGCAAGTTGCAAATTTGTAATTTGAGATTGAAGCATTTTACTCACAAAATTTACTTGATTTAAAATATCATACCACACTTTAACGGAGCAAATAAATGTAAATGTAGAAATTTTTTCTCCCAGACATTTTGCTTGGTATTTAGATTGTTCGTCGACTCTTGTGTGGTCATTGCAAATTTCAAATAATGCATCAAAAACTTCTGGTAAATATTTATAGAGAGTAGTGATGGCCAAACGCAAGACCAAGACAAGACCACATAGGTCTTGGTCTTGGCCTTGTTCTTGCACCAATTGGTCTTGCTCTTGGTCTTGCATTGGTATCCTTAATCTCGGTCTTGCTCTTGGTCTTGAATATGGAGTTTTGGTCTTGTTCTTGGTCTTGCACGCAAGACTCTTGCAGTCTTGCATTTTTACATATCAAATTAATCGAAATTTTGTGTCGCTGCGTGCTACTAAATTAGATTATTGCAGAGAATAATAATTTGGCTACATAGATATGTAGTGGATGTTTATCTAATTAATTGGTATTGGGTTTAATGATCAAAATAAATTATAATAACTTAAATTATTTTATAATTAAATATCCAATTAATTATTTAATTCACGATCAAGAATACTTTTTTACTAACTTATGTTTCAGTATTGCGATGACATACTCTAATTAAGTTTTAATTAAAACAATATATTTATGTTGAAACTTCACAATGAAAGTCAATGTCTTGTTAAAAAAAATTTTTTTTAATGGATATTTGATTAATAAGGAAAAATTAAGTTACTTTAATGAAAAGTAAAAAATTCTGTCTAACTCACATAAATTATAATAGACACGACATGTTTCGACTTTTTATCTTAAGCCATCTACAACTGCATTTGTAGATGGCTTAAATAAAAAGTGGAAACATGTATTGATTATAATTTTATTATTAAAAGGAATGTGCATTAGACAGAATTTTTACTTTTCATTAATCTACTAAACCTACAATAAGAACGATGATAACAGAATATTAAGTTACTTTATTTTCAATTTTACATGTCAACGATCTAACAAGATTTAATTTAATTTTATAGTCACTAAACCATCAAAATACAGATAAATACATAAACAAATATTAATTAATTTAAATTCTTAATTTTGAAGGACCTTAAAATTGTATGTACATTTTTATTAAATGGCTAAGTTTAAGTTGTCATAAACTGGTAATATACACAAACACCAATAATTCTTCAAAATTTTAAACAATAAAAGATACATGTAATAAAAATAATAGTGTGACATAAGTACATAAAAGTAATATAGGTACATAAAAATCATGCTATTGTTGTGGTCCAATTATTAATGCATAGCAACCATCGTGCTGATTCGTTGTTCAATCTGTTCCGGTGCTTGCGAATCACCAAGGCTGCCTTTGAAAATAATCTTTCCGCAGGAACAGACGTTGCCGAAATGGACAAAAAATCCCGAGCCATTTTTGCTAAAATCGGGAATTGTGTTTGATGAGTCATCCACCACTGTAAAATGTCCTCCGAGCTTGCAGCCCTAGGCTGACTCATGTAGTCATCTACCTCCTTACTGGTTCCTTGGGCTCTTGAAGCAGGTGGAGTTGCTATTGATGTGTACAATTTATTAAAATCGATGACATCGTCGTCACCGCTTTGGCAGTCTTGCTCCTTTTCTGTATGCGATTCAGACGATTCAGTCAATGCGATGTTTTCTTCTTTATTCTTATATTGCACATACATTTCTTCAAAATGTTGCAGACTATCAAGGTTTATTTCGGTTCCCCACGTTGTCAAGTTAAAAGTCTCGGCTTTGTGTCGGGGGTCTAGCACAAGTGTCGCACAATAAAGCCAATTGGTTTTTTGGTAGTGCTTTAGCATTTTATCCCTGCAAGCTTGAAAAGCCAATATTAATTTCTCGTCCATCTCGTTTCTATCGACTTTTTCGTCCAATTGATGAATTGTTGACTCAATTTTATCAATTAGTAGGTTGAAAGAAACAATGACAAACGGGAGAGTAGCATACTTATCTCCACCAAGTTTTGTAGTTAAGTTTTTAAAATTCACCAAAAATTTATAAACTTTTTCTAATAGCCACCAATCTCTTTCGGAGATATTAAATTCGTTTAAATTTGCAACACTACTACACAAAGTTATTATACCACCTTTTAATTTTAGAGCGATACCAAGCATGTCATGGGTTGAGTTCCATCTGGTGGGGCAATCCAAAATGGGACTTATTGTTGTTGACACACCAACTGTATCGCATGCTGAACGAAATTTGTTTTTCAATATTTCGCTTTCTTTAATTCTGCTGAAAACAGATCTTATTTTCATAACGCAACTTGTAGCGTCGTTATATTCTATTTCATTGTCGCCTTCTTCTTCGTCTTCATTTTCGTTTTCTTCATCTTCGTTTTCGCAGTTGAATTTCAGGTTTTTCATCAAATCTTGAACACCTAAATTCAAAATATGTGCCATACATCGAAAGTGTTGATTGTATGGATCAAAGGTGGGAATTAATTTTGCCAGTTCTTCCATAAATTTGGTATTTGCAGACGCATTATCCACAGTAATACCTTGTATTTTGTGAATTAATTTATATTCTTGCAAGCACGAATAAAAAATTTTTGCTATATCATTTCCTGTGTGCCCACCATGAGAAGGGACAAAATCAAGCACTACTGACTTATAGTTCCAGTTATCGTTTATATAATGCGCCGTTACACCGTAGAAAGTTTTTCCAGCAACAGACGTCCATCCATCGATTGTAAAAGATATTTTAGATTTACAACTTTCTAACTGGTCCTTAACAAGGAGTTGAAGATCTTCAAATTGTTGTTTAACTTGCCGTCTAAGAGTTTGTCTTTTGGGAAACGTACGTTCTGGGCATATTAATTGAAATAATTTTAGTTGCGTCATCGTCAAAAATGAAAAAGGAGGTACTTTTTGTCACCCAATCCACCGTTGCTGTGACAAAGTCTTTATTTTTTCGCGATGTCTGTAGTCAAAAAAAAAGTTAATCGTTTATATGGATGAAGGTATTTTGTACTTACTTCTCCTGTAAATTGAAAGTAATTCGAAATGGTCGATGTTGATTGTTTTTGTGGAAAAACCTTCTGTGATTCTCTTTTGTGCGCTGACAAAAGATGCTTCCTTAATCCTGAAGTATTGCGATTTTTCATTTTAATTTCAACTCTCCTCTTCTTAGATTTTTCGCTTAACTTGCACAAACCAAAAGGGTCTTTACTTCCAGAATTAAAATTAAAGAATTCGGTAAATTTGCTTTTGCCCGATAATTTACGTTGTTCATTATTTTCACAAACACTATCACTATCTTGAATTGCACTACTACTACAACTTTGCGACCATTCCATCGAATCTTCATCACTCGTCATTTTTAAGATCGTCTTTTCAAAAACGTTGTCTTATATAATTAACCTATCTACAGGACGACGTTAAAGCACTGAGTGAGAATTTAGAATTACGACAAGCTTTTAAATTACAGACAAGTAAAAATATTTGTGAAGGTACAAACTTGTTGAAATGTGCTAAAGGATCGACAATTTTTTTCCCACAAATATTAAAGAATAAGCACTATTGCATTTACAATGCGTCTGTTGTATTTTATAATGTAAGATGTAATTTTAGTTATATTAGTTTTGAGAATTCAGTTGTCTTGAAAAAGGGACACCTCGGCATGTTTGAGGGATTTGCATAAGTATTACAGGCGCCTTGCCGGTTTAAATTCCTTTGTACGTGTCTTTATTGTAAACTAAGTAAAACATGCTTTTTGGTACAAATTTAGGATTAAGAATTTGGTACTTTCCCACAAGTTATTTTATTACTTGTATATAGGTACTTTTATTAAATCTTAGAAATGTGAAGAGTTCATATTCGACGAACTCAAAAAAATATTCAATTACTTCAAATAAGCTAATGTTGCTAAAATTCGTAACAGCGTCTTTCAACAGTTTAGGAATAGATGAGAATTATTATTTTATTGGTACCTATATGCTTTCTATTCATATGTGACAGAAAAACATGTTTTATTTAAAATTAAGAATATCGTTTTGTTTAAATGCAAATTTACTGTAAACTTTCTTCTTCTGGAAAACTAAATTTGTTTTATTGTACACCCTAATTATAAAATGCTTTCTTGACAAAATTTATTTCAATTAAATTAAATTTTAGCCAAATTTCAAATAGTTTTATCTGGTTTAAGTAAATATTTCATTTAAGATGATTCTAGTGGTTACTTATTAATTTTATTTTTCAAACAAACATCATTTTACTAATATGAAAATGTAAACTTTCACCATATTCACACATATTAAATACTTATCTTTTAGGTTTTTTATATTAAAGTATATTTTTGTATATTAAAGTTATACAATCAATCTAAACGTTTCGATAACACTTACAGTTATCTTCGTCAGTAGCAGTATTATTAAAATTGTTAAAGGTGTTGAAAACAATGTTGTCAAATTTGAAAAATTAAAACAATGTTTTAATAATAATAATACTGCTACTGACGAAGATAACTGTAAGTGTTATCGAGACGTTTAGATTGATTGTATTACTTTAATATACAAAAATATAAATACACCATTAAAAAACCTAAAAGATAAGTATTTAATATCATTTTACTAAAGTCAAAGCAACCCTTTTTCAAAAAAAATGTTTACTTTCACGCATACATGCAATAATTTTTTTGGGAGACAAATTTTTTTTTGTGTGTGGTAGAAATAAAAAAAAATAAATAATCGTTCGTAATAAGAAAAAAACTGCAAGAGTCATGCGAGATAGTCTTGTTCTTGCCGATGTCTTGCAGAGCTAGTCTTGCATCCAGTCTTGGTTTTGCAACCTTGAGTCTTGGTCTTGGTCTTGCTAATGGCGTTGCTATCTTGGTCTTGGTCTCGCAAGTCTTGCGAGACCAAGACAAGACTGCAAGACCAAGACCGATTTTGGTCATGACTAATAGAGAGGCTTTATGGCATCAATTCTACTTGACCAGCGTGTTTCAGATAAGGGCTTTAAAGTTAAATTAGTAACATGCTTGATTAAGATATTCCATCGATTAGTAGACGCTGAGAAAAATTTGTATAATTCTTGTATTATATTAAAAAAATTTATTGTTTCGTGGTTGATATTAGCGGCATCATTTACAATTAGATTCAGGCTGTGATTCGCACAAGGAACATAAAGAGCTCGCGGGTTCAAATCTAAAATTCTTTTTTGTAGGCCACTATTTTTGGCCGCGCATGTTAGAGCAATTATCATAGCCTTGGCCTCTTATATTATTTATGTCTAAATTTAATGTTTTTAATAGATCAATAAGAAATATTGTTAATCCAGCCCCTGTAACATCTAAAATTGGATAAAATGCTAAAAAATGTTCATGTATTTCAGTCGATCCTAATGCTAAATTGAAATGAAAGAATCGAATTATTACACTTATTTGCTCAATATGAGAAACATCCGGAGTGCAATCTAATATTATTGAAAAATATTTATTTTGTCGACATAAATTTATAATATGATTTTTAATATTAAAAGCCATTAAGGAAAGTATTTCATTTTTGATTTTGTCTCCTAGATATGTTGGCATTTGTGAAATTCAGAATCGCTATTTATACGTCGTGTGTGTGTTCCGATATAATAGGATCAAAATTTTCTAGCATTTCAATACATTTTAAAAAATTACCATTGTTGCGATTGTAAAGATTATTGCTTTTGCCTCGAAGTGCTAAATTTTGTTTACATAAAAATTGAATTACATAAATTATTCGCTTTATTACTTCATACCATCGTTTACTTTCAATGTCTAATATTGTTTGCTGTAAATAATCAACAGTAGTTTTATTTTTGAACGATAGAAGCAACTCTGTCCATTTTTTGTAGTTAGTAAAGTGAGTGGAAGTTTTTTCATGGCGGTTCAGGTACATTGCTATATGATGCCAGTCATTAAATCCCTGAATAAATCTATTTTGCTGAGAAGGTTCGAAAAGTTTACAACAAAAGCAATAAACATCATTTTTCGTAATTGAGTAAATTAACCAATTTCTATTACATTCTTCACTTTTTAAGTTTCTCTTATAGTAACTTTCAGAAAATTTTCGACCCAACAAATCGCGCGGAAAATTAAAGTTTTTTATTTGTTTAGGACCCGTTTTTATAATATCTTGCCTAGATATGTGAGATATTGGTTCCGGCCAAAGCCCTGGATTATCAAATGCACATTTATTTATTGTATCTATACCTGTCTCTTCAGTATAGTCCCCAGATCCAAAAACAGGGGTAATTTCTTCAACGATTTGATTATCTTCGCTGGAAGTTGGTCATGGCTGACTTTGTATTTTGAATTCATCTACACTGCAACCGGGTACTGATTCCTGAATTGAATCTGGCGGATAATCTTGGTCAGTTCTGGTCGTTTGTTTCGTAAAATACTGTGTTAATCTTGAAGCATTTTCTCTTGTTCTTCTTGGCGTCTTTTTTTATTAATTAAATTTTGGTGCCCGGAGAGAAAAATATTCAATAAATTATAAATGTAATTATTCTATTACCAAAAGTCTTGTTTGCGTTATTTGCTTTAGTTTTGCTTTAATTATAGGAAAGTATGAAGTAACATTTTCGAATAATTTCGCTTTTATTACTTTTTTTTCTAGATTTTGCAAACATGATCGCTACCCCTATTGGGAAATGCGTATTGTTATGTATGTATGTTTATTTTAAATGCAAAATAGCTTACCTTTAATTTTTAATGTTCTTGATATTCTTAAATTCACATTTACTCACAAATATTTTAAAAATACAAGATACATAAATTCTACACTAGTGCAGTACTGCGTGCTGAAGGAGAATGAAGTAAATAATATGTTTGTTCAATCATAGACGATTTCAAGTAATGCATGTTTTAACAAGACTAAACGAGTTAGAACGCTTGCGCTTCATTTTGTAAATTCGTGCGTGGACAAATTTCCGCCGCCGCGTCGCCCGCGCGCTCCCGCCCCCGCGGCTATATATCCATCGGCGATTTAATATGAAGAGTCCACTGTATACATGATATTAACACGACTATACGAACTATTCATGTTAGAACAAGAATAATTACTGAGATCATAAATAAGTTATAATAAAATAAGGCGATATTGAATTATTTTAATCGCAACCTATAACGAATTTTGAATTTATATACATTTTTAAAGCGCCTTTGGCCTCCTGGCGCCTGTGTTCGCTGACACATTCGACACGTGGACGGCGCGCCCCTGTTGTGAAGCGTATAACCTCCAGAAAGACACAGTTTAAAAAGTTTTATTCCGAATGTGTCGTTTTCCCTTGACATATTGCCGGAAACTTAATCGACCACGAAATGGCACCATCGTCTTGTTAATACACATATTTTCTTCGGGTAGTATCACCCGTTTGAATTTTTCATTTAGTAAATCTACTACAGGTTGAATTTTGTACAGCCTGTCACCTGGCGGGCATACCTCGTTATCAGAAAAGTGCCATAGCCTAATCAAAATTTCAAATATATTGCGTGACATGTAGGTAGCTGCTTTGGACCAATATAGACCAGAGTTGCGCCAATAATCAGCCAATCTTGGTTTTTTGGTCAAGTCCATCCAGATAAGCATTCCCAAACAACAGTACATTTCATTTGTGTCTGTATCTACCCATTTATTGAGACGTGACGAGGGCCTAGAGATTCTTCACAAATTCCTTTTACAATGGTTTGATTTGCGTATTTATTTGTTTGCTCAACTAATAAGTTTATGACTTCTTCATCTATGAAAAGTCGAAAAAAAGCAAACTCATCTTCATTTTTTAAATCCAATACAATGAGTTCCCAATCTTCGGTACAGCTATCCTCCTTTTCTTCCGAATTATCGTTATCAGATTCGAATGGAAAAAGAGTACTTTCTAAAATGAAAGAAAACGTGCATAAATACTAATGAATTCACAAGAAAAAATAAATGATACCTTCTGCAGTTTTGTGAAGTTTCTTGACATGTGGTCTATTAGTAACACTTTCACTACTAGAGCTTTCCGTTACGTAGTTAGGATCTTTGTCCGAGTCATTTGTAAAGGGATCGTCCATACTCATATCACTATCTTCCCACAATGATTGCAACTTAGATTGTTCTTGCTCATAAGTTCCCATTTTGCACTTAAATGCACTAACAAGCCTTGCGACAACCGTATTCTTTCACATCACATTCAATACTGGCGATATAATTCCGAAGTTTACAGGAATGAACAAGTTTTGCCGTGTATACTCAGATATGCACGTGGCTCCAACTTTTTTTTCACTTCTACGCCATGTGTATCTTTTTTGTATACGGGTCAAAAGCGCACGGAAATTGAAAAAAACCTCTAAAATATACCTAGAAAAATGAATTATTATTATTATTATTATTGCCATTTATTGAACACTAAATAAAGTTATTTACAAAACAGAGTTAAACTTAAAATTAGTGCACAAAAGGTCGAAGTTCAGTCTTGCCAAATGTGAAGACATTTGGCGACTGTTCTGCCACTTAAACCTAACAATAAAATTGTCATTACTGTCTGCTCATTAGGAGTTGGCGGAGACGAATTTTAAATTTATTAATTGGTAATAATTTTATTCTTTCAGGTATAGAATTATAATTTATCGCTATATTATAGGAGAAAGACCTTTTAAACATTTGTGATTTATGAGTAGGAATTAGAAGTAGATTTTTGTTTCTTAAATTGAAGTTGTGAAGTTCTGATGAAAATTCGATTTTATTGTACAGATACGAGGGAGTTCTGGTATTAATTATTTTGTAGTATAAGCAAGTTGAATGCAAAACTCTTCTGTTGCCCATGTTAAGCCAGTCTATGTCATGGAGCTTGTAGTGGATTGACTCATGTTTTTTTATGCCAAAAATAAACCTGAGGCAACAGTTTTGGATGCGTTGTATTCTTTTAGAGTCCAAACTATCAATACAAGGTCCATACACAGCATCACAAAAATTAAATTGGGACAGAACTAGTGTGTCACACAGTAGTGCTCTTGTGCCACGATTCAAAAGTTTACGTTTATTATAGAGTACTTTTAAGTTTATAACAGCTTTTTTAATGCAGTTGGATATATGTTTCTTAAATCTAAGCTTAGAATCAATTAGTAATCCAAGATTTCTACCCGTGTCAGAGATTGTAATATCCACGTCTTTGGTTCGAATAACGACATTATTTTTTATACGTTCCTTGGAGACTTCTTTACCAAAGAGTAAAAGTACCGTTTTATTTGCATTAATTTTTAAATTGTGACACTCTGAGTATGTAACGAGGCAATTTACTTCTTGATTTATCAAACAGATGGCCGAGACAACGTCATTTTCAGAAAAACTATACTGTGTTTGGGTATCATAAGCGTATAAGTTATAACGGCAAAATTTTAAACAACTACCGAGATTACATGTATAAATAGTATACAGTAGGGGACCCAGTATTGATCCCTGGGGAACACCTGCATTAATGTCAAGCAATGACGATGCTTGATTGTTTGACATAACTCTTTGTTTGCGATTCGAAAGATAATTCTGTAGCAAAGCGATAGCAGCATTATCGAATCCAACGAAGTGTAAAACAGCTAGGAGAGTTTCATGACATATTGTGTCAAATGCTTTCGAGTAATCTAATATTATTAGTACAGTTAACATATTATTATCAGTTGAGGTAAAGATGTCGTCCGTGACATTTAAGAGCGCAGTCCCACAGCTGTACCCGGGTCTGAATCCGGACTGAACACTAGGAAGGATTTTGTATTCGAAAAGGTGATTGTAAATTTGTTGAGCCATCACTTTTTCGAATACTTTCGATAAAACAGGTAAAACACTGATAGGACGTAAATCTTTAAAAGTCTCAGGACGATTGTTTTTAGGTACAGGGATTACATGAGCACATTTCCATAAATCAGGACATACATTATTAGGGAGACAGAAGTTTATTATATAAGTAATAACAGGTAACACAACTGGACACCACAATTCTAGCATTTTAACACTTATACCGTCGCAACCAGTAGCATTTGTTTTTATACTAATTATATGTTTTAAAATTATGGATTCTGGTACTGAACAAAAGTTAAATTTGGAGGTAAAATTGTGCATAAGATTGTTACTATAAAATTTTACAAGCTCAGTATCACTGTTAGAATTAGCTATACTAAGAAAATTAGAATTCATTTGATTCAAGTCTTGTAGATGGGCAGGTATTTCAGGACGATAAGGCTTATTATGGATATCTAATTTTTTGAGTTCTTTCCATAGAGCAGAAGGGCGAGTGTTGCGAACCCTAAATTCTAAATACGCCTTTTTTCCTGATTTATGGCAAATGTCGTATAATTGCGTAGAGATTTATAAAATTCCCAATCTCCTTTCTTTTTGGTACGTTTAAATTTTCTATGCGCTTTATCCCTGAGGGTCATCATAAGTTTTACGTTATCAGTTAGCCAAGGGGCGAACGGTTTTGAAATTTTTACAGTTTTTACAGAGGTGTGTTTATCAAACAAAGTAAGAAGTGTGTCATTAAAAATCTTAACCTTATCATTAAAATCGTTAACATCATATATTGTCTGCCAGTTAATGGAGTCGAGATCAATTAAAAAATTTGGGTAAATAAAATCATTAAAACTACGATAGGTATAAAACTCCGTACGCTTTTTTAAAATATCGCCTATGGGATAGTCGCAAAATATAAGACAATGGTCTGAAATATCAATTACCCCACAGTTAATAGATTCAACATATTTATCTTGGACAATAATTAAGTCAATTAGAGTGGATGTATTTTCAGTTACTCTTGTAGGTTCCGATATTATTTGATTAAAACCAAACGCATCAAGGAGTGATTTAAATTGAGTATATTTGGGTTCACCAAGTTTAAAAAAATCAATGTTAAAATCACCTAAAAACATGAATTCGTCAGTACTAGATAATAAAGAGCAAAAAGAATCTTCAAAAGCAGTTAAAAATTCCGCAAAGTAAAATTCCTGTCTCCTGTATATGGTACCAACCGTTATAGTGGTGTTATTAATTTTAATTTTGACCCAAATCTGTTCAATAGCGTCAGATGTAAGTTCAACATTTACAACAGAAAACTTAATGTAGTTTTTAATATACATACCAACACCTCCACCACGTGTATCAGTACGTCTATCTTTCCTGACAAATGTATATCCAGGAATTTGTAACACGTAGTCCTGAACAGTACTAGAAAGCCAAGTTTCACTTACCCCAACCACATCATAACTTGCAGGACACAATATGCTCCCTAAAGTCAGACAAGCAACTTAAAATAGACCTTAATTATAGTACAATCATGCAAAAAAAAAATAGCGTGACGTGTGAGGACATTTTATAATATTTGCAGTTAAAGTGTTAATTTTATTAAGATACTTTACTAAAATTAGATTCCATAGTCGGCTTTATACGTTTATCAGATTGTTATGTTAATAGCAGACGTATGCTTGCATTTCCAATCATATCTCATAAATTTATCCTAACATCTTAAACAATTCTTAAAGAATTACCACTAATGAAGCTGAGAACTGTAATTGTTACCGTAGGTATAGATTTATGTAAAATATAAATATAAAAATAGGTACGCCATTTAACGAACCCAAAAATGCTAAGTTCTTTAATTATGTATAATAATGGTGAAAATTTACATTTTCATAAAATATAAGTACTTTTTTTTAACTAAGTGTATTACTTTTGGTTTTCACATTATTACAATATAAGTTGTTGTTTACAGTTCTGTATTTGTTGCACTGATATATTTACTACTTCACTACAATTTTGTGAATAAATTTTCACTTTCAAATACACCTTATAATAACAAAATAATAAACAAGGATGTAAATAACTACTGAACATTGAAGTATCAAACACTCACTAGCCTGTTTTTATTGTATTAAACTAAAGGGTCTCTTCGCGTTAGTAGATGAAGTTGTAGAGTTTGTAATTCACAAATTACAACTATTATTAAATGGTAATAAAAACGTTTTAATATAATTTTGTATTCTTAGCAGACAAATATTGGATTGAGCACCGCCGGTCTTAAAGCTGCAACAGTGGAATCGTGTTTACAATGCGTAAAGTGTGTTGCCTGTATTACCTCTCGGCACAAATCTTATGGTCTATTCTTTCAGTAACTTTCACCCAAGAATCAAGGGGAATTAAGTACATAATGCGTATATTAAAACGTATTCCTTGGTATTGTGCTAAATGACTTGCATATTTGAAATTAAAATTTAATACAAATTAAAAAATAATTGTGTTGATTGTAATTAATTACCTACAAATTTCTAAAAGAATACGCATGCGTGATGCACAAATTTACACCTTGTAAAAGGTTAAACGATTTTGAACTTTATTGTCCAACTTCATGTTGTTTATAGTCGTAATAATGAATGAGAGAAAGGTGGGGAGTTAACAGAACGAATGTTGCCACAGAAGCAGAAGCTTCTGCATGTAGATTGTATGTGACGCAGTCGCATTTTTGTTTTTGTGTGTGGTTTATGTGATAAACTTTTTAATTGACGTGTTTTTAAGTTTTACGTTTAAATTAATTGTGATAATTTTTAAACAATTTGTACTAAAAAGGCTTTAAAGTGACGTTATTTTGTGTGCCTCGCCAAAAACGATCATCTCGGAGCGAATGTGTAAGTTTTTTTATCCCTTTAACTAATGTGTATGAATGAGTAATCTAATGCAGCGGTCAAATATTAGGTATTATTAAGCAATTTGTGGTTTTTTATCTTATCTTATTACCTGTTTTTAATATTATTATTGTCCTTCGTACTTCGATTTCCGCTGTCTCAACTCACGAGTTGTTTTAGCTGGAGGCGAAGACAAAGCGGTTCTTACATCATTTCGTGATTCGAGATCACGGTCACAATGCGAGATGTTACAGAGAATTACATTGGAAAGTTAATTTTATGGGAAATGTGACAAATCGAATCCGCTAAAAGTTTTGCTGCAGAGCAGCAGTACAAGGTTATGTCGAGTTAAATCTCCTACAGGGCAAAGCCACTGACCGCTCTTTCACTCTTGCACTCGTACTCTATTATTTAACATTATCTTAAGTGCCTTTTGTTACATAAATACGTTTTGTTCAATTCTAACTTTTCGAGATTAGTCATCCGTATTACTACTACTAGCCACACTGTTGCCAATTTCAACACAATAAATTTTTTTTGGAAAAATAGGTTAAAACTGTCGTGTTGCGACACTGCATTATTGATTGTTTTGTGTTTACGTTAAGTACAACTGTTTTTGTTAATTTTTAACTAGAAAACTATGTCAAGTTCTCTTTCTTACAACCTCTTAACCTAATATCACTTTACCTATAACATAGTAATATCTTGACATTTAGAGATTTACCTAAACCTTGTTGATCCAATTTTATGATAAGGTCACATTTTAGTGAATAACTTGACACAAACATTTAATAATCCTGTTTTTAGTGGCACCACCATTCCTTCCTCTTAAATCCATCCGTTAACCCTTCCAGTGTTGCTGAATGAGCCAGAAATGCGCTCGGGCAGCCTTCCTTCTGATTGGGTGAGTAATGGTAATTACCTTAATAAATTAAATTGTAATTATTGTTATTATAAAATAAAACACACATAAAGACTGTTTAAATTTTTTTTTTCTTTTTGAATTTTAGTGCACGTGCCCAATTCATCTGTCACACTGTCACACAATTAGAACAAAATTACAAACTATGACTCATAATAATATACTCATCAGATCAGACTAACGACAGACGTCGATACCAATTGTAACTATTGAACCACATTTAAAAGGGCGTCCGTAATTCATTTGTTTAGAAGTTGTGGAATAAAGCTTATTAGGTAAATGACCCTGATCAATTTAAACTTCATTAGTAACAATAGAACCACACGATTAAATATTAGAGATTAAAACAAAATTGGTGATTTTTGGACTCAACCTTAAGCAATATACTTAACCTTTTATTAACCGGTACGACACTGCTACCTAAATAAAAAAATTTGGTTAATTTACTGATCACCTTTGAGTATTTTTTTATAAGCGCGTGATTCTTGAGCTCGATCTTTAAATTAAATAAAACTAGCTGTTTTACTCAACGACACAACAGATTAATGTACTTTGAAACGAAAAGATACGCTCGTTTGAGTAGTTTATACTCAACCTCAAATAATCAGCTCAACCATTTCGTGTAACAGGTACGCAAAGAAAACTAAAGTCAATATTTTACTAGTCAAAATTGAACAAGACATGTTCGTTTGAATGTTTGTGTTTAATCTTAACAACAAACTTAAAAAAGTAAAAAAAAGTCAAAATGAAAAAAAAGGGTGCTTTGGGGTAAAAATTTATTTAAATTTTGAGCTCGAACTCAACCGCCTCAACAGGTACGTAAAAGAAACTACTTAAAGGTAAACCTCAACATTGTATTAGTGAATATTGGAAATTGATATTGAGGTAAACAATGCTCGTTTGAATGTTTGAGCTCGTCCTCAAGAAACGTAACAGGTACCAAACACTTACTTGACCTTCACGCCGTTCCCTTGCGGGGTAGGCAAAACAATCCCCCCCGCTTGTTTATTTTTCATTCACAATCGTTTTCCATGCTTTCCTATCTCCGCATACCTCCCTAGCTTCCACAAGGCTCATACATTGTCTCTGACATGCCCTTTTATTTTTAAAACTCGTTATCTTTCTTTCCTTTATCATACATTCTACCACATTCAGCCAAGTTTTACGCGGCCTACCAGACACGGCCTTTCCCCTAACCTCACCCACATATATTTGTTTCGTTAATCTTGCGTTGTTCATTCTATCAATGTGACCAAACCAACATAATGTACTACTTTTATATCTATCCATCATCGTCTATTCCTCGCCACACTTCTTCATTATGCACTCATTCTTTATCTTGTCTCTTGTCGTTTTACCACATGCGCTTCTCAGGAATCTCATCACCGCATTTATTTTTCTTTCGTGCTTTTTTTGACATACCCATATCTCACTTCCATACAGTACTGATGGGACAAACACGCCATTATGGATTGCTCGTTTCGCAGCTAGGCTCATGCTTTCGTTTCTCATTATCGTCCACATACTTTCAGTCACTTTCCTTCCAGCATTGACCCTTCGTCCAATCTCACCCTCTATTGTAAACATTCTACCCAGATATACCAGCTCGTCCACTTGCAGAGTAAATACTCTACTCTCCTTTTCACCTTCCCGATTGAACACCACGATCTTAGTTTTGTTGACGTTTACCTTTAGGTCCATGCTCTCACAGACTGTATCAAACTTCCTGAGAGCGGTCTGTAGCGCATCCGTACTGTCACTGCATACACCAGAAGTCGTACATTTACGTCACCAACCATTACATCATTTGTATCGGTACATGCTTGTCTAACACATTTATCCACTCGGTGTCGCACTCCTTGCTCAATATTAAAGTATTCACTCACACCTTCTCCCACCCTAAAACATTCCCGACTACCGTTGTATACTACCCTTATTCCATTTATTAGACCTTTATTTACGCCATATTTATTCAATATTTCCCACAGCTTCTCCCTATTCACTCTGTCGTATGCTTTCTCCAGATCTACAAACGCACATTACAGCTTCCTTTTTACCCTTAAACACTTTTCGGTCACCTGCTGGAGAGCAACCATCTGTTCCAGACATCCTCTCCCTGGCATGAAGCCACTCTACACATCCCAAATCTTAGTTTCTGTAGTTTCTCGTACTCTATCAATCAGAATTCTTCCAAATACAGACACGCTGATCAAACTTATTCCTCTGTAGTTCTTGCAATCACTTTTGTTCCCCTTAACCTGATACAGTGGTACAATGGTCGCGCTCTTCCAATCCCTCGGCACTTTTCCACACATAAAGCATACATTGAATAATTCACACAATCTTCGTATAAGCTTTGCACCCTGATACTTTAGCATTTCACCAGTGCGCCTTCTCCCTTGCCGTTTTTCAACCTTCCTACCGTTTTCTCTACATCATTTATCCCAACCTCAGTTTCATTTACCATTCCTTCTGCATTCTCCTTATTTGTATTCATCACTCCTGCGGCGTTCAGTTTTGGGACACGTTTTGTATTTTCAGCCATTTCCAGAAGTTTGTTGTTTCCCTCAAAATCATTCTGCATTTTCTCTCTTTCCATAGCCATCACTTCCTCTCTTCTTATTCTCACATCCTCCTTCGCTTCTTCGTTTCTTAATTTGTACACCTCATACTATCGCTTTTTCTCAATCTCATTTTTTACAGCAATCATTACCATGTACGCATCTTTTTTTGTCTTACATACTGCTTTACCGCCTCATTCCACCAAGCACATTTTTTCTGTCTACATACAGTCGCCCTTCCACATATCCGCACGGCACAATTGATTTTCAAGCTTATCCATGCACCAAACGTCAGTGTCTTTTATTTGCTCGTTCCACACTGTTTCATTCACATTCTACTCTTTACTCACAGTATCTGTGTATTTCATTCTCGCACCATTATCCACTAGTTGGTGTATCCTAATTCTGCACGTTCACACTACGTTTGCTTTCCTTCTCCAGACCCACTTTTGCCCTAAGCACACTCTCGATATAACCAAAAAGTGGTCCTATCCACACTCCGATTCGCACATTACTTTTGTGTCTTTCACCAGGTTTCTAAGTCATTCATCATACACTATCAAGTCTGTCGTACTTTTAGATTCACCTCTTTGCCATGTATAGTACATGCACATTTTTATGTTTAAACCACTTATTGGATACAAACAGGCTTTTCTCCACACAGCTATTCACCAGGCGTTCACCATTCCTAGAACACGTTCAGTATGTTCTCTCTGTACACTTACCTATCCGTTCATATCTCTCACTATTATCACTCTTTCGTTTTGCTTACATACGTTCAACACGTTCTCTAGTCTCTTTCTCCATTCACCGATGCATAGCATGCAATAAGAAAAATTCTTCGACACTCCACTTTCATTCTAACCCATATTATCTGAGGAGATACCAATTCGTACTGTTTAACACACCATTTCGCTTTTTCACTTACGATCACCCCAACTCCTTTTGCGCCATGCACTTCAGTCTCACCTCCTGACCAGAGTACTAGGCTGCCTCCATCTTCATACTATCCTTTCCTTTGCGCTTTGTCTCCAATACACACAGAATATCAAGGTGTCTTTCGTACATTACATTCGCAATTTCAAATTCTTTACCATGCAGAACATTCCACGTACCTACTCGCCATTCATTTCTTGCACAGTCGTCAGCAACCGGGCCTGTCTGTTACGACCTTGACCGCCCCTTGTAGCCAGGTCGATCTGAGGCAATTGTTCTCTTGAGTAATACCATATCAGACGGGTTACTGGCCAAATCGTGGTCAGGACGATGTAGCATTCCCTACTAACGGTATCGCCCTACTACCGGACAGTTATTTGTCTACTGCCTCGACACGTAAGGAAGTCAGAAGTAGAAATATAGACAGAGGCAAGAAAGATATAAGTAATAAAGTGTATACTTACTGTATGGATATTTAAATGTACATATACATATATATTTTTCACTTACACACCCTTCAATCACGTCACGTTTCAACCAGACTGCTCCCTACGCGATTCCTGGCTCTCGCGCCTGTCACCGGATGCTGTTATTTATTTGCTACCAAATGATTCAATTATTTTTAATTTAGATTTACGAGTTATAATTATTTCTTTCTTATTTAATTAATATTTATTTATCGAATCTGTTTTATTATTGTCGCGAACTGTGACCACTTAAACATTTCCATCCTCTAAGTTTCTTTTTCTTTATTCAATTGAAGGGTAACAACAAATAACGATAATGGTCCCATTAGCTCTCTCGACATTAACTGTTTACTTTTAGGATTCATTAATTACAATTAAGATCAAATATAGTAATGAAAGGTAAACGTTAGCTTCAATTTTGAATTTGCAGTCAAGAAAAAATATTGTATAAGACAATATGCAACACACTGTTATAATTAAACTTAGAATCACATATAGTACCAAAAACAAAAATTTGATCAACCTTCAAATTTGAAAACAAAGAGAAAAAAAATGTTCAAAAACCTACCACTTAATACGGATCTGCCTTGTATAGTCACATCACATTGTTTGTATTTTTATATACCATATACCAAAAAAAATAGGCAAAATGAAAAAAAAGTGATTATCCTATTTGATAATATGAACGTAAAAATGTGCTCAAGCTTAAATAACCTACTCAGCCACCTTGTGTAACAGGTAGGCAAAGAAACTACTTAAAAGGAAACGTCAATATTTTATTAGTGAACATTGGAAATTGATATTGAGATAAAGATCTCTATTTAAATGTTTGAGCTCAACCTTAACAACAAACTTGACAGGGACCGAAAAAATAGGCAAAATGAAAAAAGTGATTAGGTATTCTATTAGGCAGCATTGAAGTAAAAATGTATTTGAATGTATGCGCTCGAACCCATCCTTAAATAACCTACATAACAGGCAAAGAAAACTATTTAAAATTATGGTCATACACACACACGCACGCGCGCCGCGCACGCACGCACGCACACACATGCAAATATAAAAAAATTGGCAGGCTTTTTCAATTTTTCTATAGTGTGAACATGGTTTATTAAAAATAGGTTAAAATATTTTGACGGTATGTCTGTCGCTAAATTCATAATAGTCCTGCCATTTTCCAGGTAAGGCACGATTCTGGCTTTATCTACTTCCCTTAAATAAGCCATCGTCAAATGCACAAGTTGGTATGAATGTAATAACATTGATAGAAATATTTTTGATGGGTATTGTCAAGTACACAAAGATGACGGAACCGAATTTTTTCATTTCTCCCCCCCCCCCCTTTTTTAATTCAGCTGTACCTTAAAAATGTTGCAGCAGTCGCCATTATTGTTCAATATTAATCATTGTTTCTAGTGTTCAAAATGTCCACCATGATTGTTTATACACTTCATACAACGGCTTAAATCTGAATGTTCAACAATAAAGGTTTAACTTCATTAACGCCGTCAAAGGCATTTTCAAATTTGCTTTTTAGTTCGTCTAGGTTTTGCCTTTTGCGGTTTTGGAGAAATTCCACAGTGAAATATCACATGCGGTTATGCCCGAATTGTGTCACGCGACCAATTAATTCATTACATTTCGAATTAAAAAACTCACGAACTTCAATACCGAAATGTGCTATGGTCCCATCCTGCTCCCAAAAACCTATTGAATATTGTAAACAGGATTGTTTTCAAGTTCAAGAAACGCCACTTCTTGCAGCGTTTGTAAGTAACTTTTTGTGTTAACATTCCCCTCAAAAAAATAGGGAGCTTTTAATGCAGTACTCGAAATACCTCCCCACACCATAACACCAGGATCTGTATCCGGCCAATACACGCAGTTATGGCGATTAACACGTTGACTGAGTTCGAAACATACCTCATCGCACCACAGAGTTGATCGGAAGAAATTTGGATCAGCTTCTACACGGATAGCGACTGTCTCAAGCGCTTCAAGTCAAGATGGATGATATGGCATAAATTTAAATTCCTTTAACATCCTTTGTAATGCTTCTTCGTATTATGTTTAGTTCAGCAGGTGCCTTACGCGTCGATTAACGGAGACTTAATCTACAGTAGTCGTCTGTAGGTTTTCATCGTTGCAAATCGTTCGCAGACGACGACACTTTGGGGCATTTAAAACGCTTTGTGTTTTGAAATTTCTTATTCAACTTCTGAATATGCCTAGACGGTATCGATACAACTGGATACGCAATACTTAATTCTTTGTTTACTTTAGCAAAATTGTTATTGTGCTTCTACCACAACTTAATGATAATAACTCGACTCACTTCCCACTAACCACTATAACTAACAGCAATGAATGATATAAACAAGGGCTGTTGCCAACGTAACACTGTTACCAACCTATCAAAACAAAATATCTTATTTCATGGGGAAACTGGCATATGCGCCACTCTGTAGAACCTTCCAACCTACATATGCCTATATAGGTATAGAATGTTATGCAATCGACCTTTTTTCACTATCGTTAAATCGAATTATAAGATCATTTTACAAGTTTTGCCCAAGTATCGCCAAGATCAGCCATGATGTCTGGATGTTTGTTACACTTGTTCAAATATGCCCCCATGGCGGGGTAGATTTGAACGTCTGTGGGGTAGCTTTGAACAAAGTAAAAAATGGTTTAATTCAACTATGTGTTTATTGGAAACTGTCAGATATGGATAGGGTAGTTTAATCAATTTACATTATTTTGTCTTTAATAGTAGATAAGTTCAAACTAAACGATAAAACAGTGGCGGCCTTCTCAGTTCCCCAGATATGTCGGACGTAGGGAGCGTTAATATGATATCTTCTTTATCTGGGAAGTAAAATTTCCACATATTATCCTTCTTCCTCATAAATTTCACTTTAAAGCCATCTTCCAATATTTCTTCAATCTCGCCCACAAATAAATCTCGAGATTTCTTGATAGCAAGTGACACCAGAATAAAATCATTTATTTTAAAATCACCTGTTTCCAAATCGCAATTCTCTAAGTCGCTAAAAGTTTCAATTGGATCTGATGATTCATCATGAACAGACATGCTATCAGAATTATGCTTGTTTCAACAGACTCTTTATCTTCAAACCATCTTATTTACGTTTTTTTAACTCTGTCGTTTAAGTGTTTCAGATTTTCTTTTCTTAGCTTCTCTTGTTTTTCAGGGGTTTCGGTTAAAATGCGCGATTTCCCTTTCTTCCTACCTTTCGCTGAGCGAGATCTAGGGCCAGTCTTTGGATATGAACGAATATTCTGCGGTGACAACATATTTTTATTACTGTCTTTGCTGGGCGTGTGAAGTTAGCACCCCGACAAAGAGTTCCAATAGTTTTGATTAGAGTTCTAGAGTCCTTTTAGATATTAGTATTTTAAAATCGTAGTTCCAAATTAATTGAATTAATATCGATCAGTATTTGAGAAGCTAAATTACTATATTTGTAAAGTTCTAGAGTTCCTGATATAAAATTTTTTGAAAATTAAATTAAATTTTAAATTAATTTCAATCAACTTTTGATGTTCTTTATTCATTCCTAAAGTTCTCGCCAATTAAAGAAAATTATAATCAACAATGAAAAAGTTACAGTTCTTACTTAAAGAAAATGTTAACAAAAATATTTTAAGGAGTTCTAATAATTCGCAGCAAATTTGGATAGTATTCGTAAAGTTCTGAAAGAAATTCTTATCACCAAAAGCGATCCGATTAATATTTATAGAATTATTTGATTTTAAAGTCAGGTTAAATTCTCCAAATATCGACGAAAATATTTTGAAGATTTCAATAGTTCCAAAATAGTTCTCGTATAGTTCTCGACATGCACAATGCCTTTCAAAGAGTTCCAATGATAAAATCAATTAGATAATTTTTTAACAATTAGTAAAAATGCAAACATTGTGCATATCGAAAACTACACGAGAACTATTTGAGAACTATTGGAACTCTTAAAATATTTGTCGTAGTATTTAAGCTATGCGATTTTTAAAATCGAATAATTTATAAATATTAATTGATCGCTTTCGATTATTAAAATTTTTTAGAACTTTTAGAATACTACCCAAATCTGCGAGAACTATTAGAACTCTTTAAAATATTTTGTTAACATTTCATTTTTAGGTAAAGGCTGTAAACTTTCTCATTGTTCATTATAATTAATTAGCGAAAACTCTTAGTAATGAATAAAGAACATCAAAAGTTGATTGTCAAATTGAATTTTCAAAATTTTAATTTTCAAAAAATTTTTCATATCAGGAACTTAGAACTTGCAAAATATAATAATTTAGCTACTCAGAACTACTGGATCTCGATTTTCGATGAAGTTAACTCAATTTTCAAATTAAAATTTGGAACCGTTAATAAGCGAACTTTTTATTTTTATAAAGTACTACTAAAATTTTAAAGAGAAGCTAGAACTCTTAATCAGAACTATTGAATCTTTATCGGTGTGCTAACTTCACGCCACCCAAATGATCACTGAGTAAATTAATAATTTTCAAGTGATTTGCAGTAATTTTCAATGATATACAAGTGATTTGTAGGTGACTTACACTGATTTCCAATGCTTTCCAAAGATTTCCAAGTGATTTCCAAATGATTTCACGTGATTTCCAAAAACATGTACGAACGATTTCCATTCGGTTAACCTCTCGACTTCAGCGATATTTGGCGACAGTGAAATTACGGGTCAAGGAATGAGACAGGTAAACGTACTTTTTCTTTCGGTCTTAACAACCCAAAATTTCAAATTTAGCCCAAATGTGTCTTCAGTGTTATAAAATAACATCCAGAATATTACACTAAATTTTGGATTGAACTAAGGTAAAATGCTTGAAACGCGACAGCCGTCACGGAAGTGTATAATTTGTCAATTTCGACACACATTAATTCGGTTTAACAAATTATATTAGGTAATATTTTAATTTTTAGAGTGCCGCTCATAATATGCATACATTAAGCATAGATTAAAACAAAATTTGAAAGAAGTCTAACCAGTAGTATCGCTAGATCAGTGGGTAAGGTTGAATGTAATATCCTTATGATAGCGGTTTGAATCTGTTTAATTAAATAAACATTTGCATTCAAAAAGGTTGTAATTTAAATATAATAAATCTAAAAATATTTCATGTTTTACTTATCACTTCGACTCATCCAAGGAAGACTGTAGTAATTCATATTCTATAGTTTTGAGAAGTCTTCAAAAAACAGGTTGTTTTAAAGGAATCAATTTTGTACAGGGTGACCAACTAAGAATGCGAGGTACTGTATCTGGGAAACTATACATCGTAGAGGTTGCGGAAAAAAGTTATACTAAAACGGCCAATACAAAAACCTGGAAAATATTTTCATGTTTCTGAAATGGCCGCTAAGGGCGTAACTGCAATCTTGAATTCTGCTATATTAGACCTAATAAAAATAACTGATTTTGAAGTCAGGATAATCTGAACTTTCTTGTTTGGCACTTTTGACGTATCTATAAAAATAAACATGGTGAGTTATTTTCAAAGTTTTCCTTAAATCACCTTCGCTATCTTCAAAGCTAATCTACGATTTATAACAAACTTTGGCAGCTTGAAAGAGCTTTATCTTGGTGCTACAATATGTTAAAATAATTGTAAGTATTTGTTAGTTTCACATGTTCGTCGCTAGAGGGCTTTGTTCGACATTCCGACAGATAACGTGTTCAATTTTCGATCAAAAACATTAAATGTCATTGGTATGACTTCTTTCATGAACATAGCTAAATGCTAAACGCCTAAACAAGCTCGCGAAACACCGCATCTCGATATCTTGTTCCTAACCTAAAATATCGGCCAAATGAACTTTATACGAAAATCACCTTAAATTTTATATTTTTTAACTATATTGTTCTGGAATTGTTTCTATTTGTAAGTTGTGGCACCATAAATTGGTTACGATTTAAAGGAGGTAAGGTTTTAATGCCCCTAAATGCTCGAAATGCTGACCATCACTCTGTGCATTGCTGAGGCCTCTTATGGGTAGACAAAACTGCAGCTTCAATTTCGGTCTGAATAGTTTACCTAGAAATTGCGATTTTAAATGTTTGTAAATTTATTCACCAGAATTAAAATCACCCTTTTGAAATTACTACGGAGCAAGTAATCAATCTAATAAGTTTACGAAAGGCCTATTTTTGTCTTGTTTAAATGCATATTCACTATGCGATACTATACGAAATACAATTAATAGAAGAGGCAATTGGAAACAGTTACCTAAACAAAACATACATAATCCTCAAATTGTCAATAGTTGTCAATACTTTCGCGTTACTTTGAGCAATTTTGTGCTTTCAAAATGCGCTTTTACAATAATGAAGCTGTTGATATGCTTGCGGTTTATTTTAAATGTCTTTAGAATGCCTGCAGTAGCTAAAAAGTTTACGCCTCATATCCTTAAATCGCGTCCTTGCGATGTAACGAGTTTTTCCGCGATTAGGCGAGCTTACGAACCAATGGTAGTTTTCAGCCTACGTTTCAACGGCAAGTACATTGCGAAGAACATCAAGATATTAACCGTGTACTGGGCTATATTGAGGACATCTCATGTTAGCACAAGAGCATTATCCAAAACTGCAGTTGGGCATATCACGGACACGGTTCCAAAATATTTTGAAGGACCATAGGTAAGTTCTAATGGCACATAATATATAGTATTCATGTCGTTTTGCATCAGGCCTTGATCGAAGGTTAGACTATTGCCATTGGATGTTAGGCATGATACGCGATAAATAGAAATTTTTATTTCAAATTCTTTGGACCGATGAAACCACCTTCAGTAGTGACGAGAGTCATATCTGCACAATATGCATTACTTGGTCTGCATGACAAATCCCCATTGGTTGCGTGAAGTTCATTCGCCAAGGACGTTGGAGTTTAAATGTATGGTGTGGCATACTGGGAGGCAAATTATTGGGCCTATTTTTCGTGCAACCCCTAAATGGCAATGTATTTCTTGACTTTTGCCAATCAATTACTGTTGTTGTTGGAAGATGTGCCTCTGGAAACAAGGCAAATAATTGTTTTGCAGTTGGATGGTTGCCCAGCACATTTTGCTATTAATGTGCGAGAGCATATTATATGCAGTATTTCAACAGCGGTGGATTGCGAAGTAGGAAATCTGTTTCCATGGACTCCGCGATCCCAGATCTTAACTTGCATCGATTTTCTCATTTATGGGGCGCTTAGGACAATCGTAGTTTCGGACTTCAACCTGACTACTAGAGATACCATACTGATATTGAACCGGACTTCGTTACCGACAATACTAAGTGCATATCCGAGCCGTAAATTTGAAGCCATAGCAGTTTAATGTCTAGTACATGAGATCGCTTCAGCAATGCTTAGAGCGTAGATTGTCAGCATTTCGAGCATTTCACGGGGCATTAGAAACCTTCCTCCTTTAAATCTGGCTGACCATTGTTGAGGGCCATCATCTTATAATAGAAACAATGTTCAGAAAATCATGCGAGTTACAAACGTAGAAGAGTTGCATCTGAGAGGGTTTCGAGAATAATGAAGTATTTCTTATGGCCGATATTACTGTAGGTTAGGAACAATGATACTCGAGATGCAGGATTTTTCGCGAGCTTGTTTAGCGCATCATTTAGCTACTTGTTCATGAAATCAGTCATACACAATGCGTTTGAAAATTGTTTCATTGCGAATAGATTAACCGTTTTGATCGTAGAATTGTTCGAACAAAGCCTACTCTAGCGACGACTATGAAACCATTAAATTCAAATATTATAACATTTGTACCAATTGAAGTATTTCAAAATCAGTTATGAGCCGTTTCGAAGCATACAGGTGTGATTTAAGGAATACCTTTGAATACCTCCCACTTTAAATGTTAAGACTTATACGTCAAAAGTGCCAAACAAATATAGTTCAAAAAAGATTATCCTTACTTCAAACCAGTTATTTTATTAGGTTAAAATATAGAACTTCACATGAAACATCATTTAAATTTCAATTGCAAGTTACGCCCTAAGCGGCCATTTATACAGAAACATGAAATATTATATTTTCAAGGTTTTATCAGTATTGAGTACTGATTTTATATAACTTTTTTGCAGCAAAAAGCCTCTACGATGGATAGTATTCAGAATTACAGTAACCTCGCATTCTTAGTTGACCACCCTGTAACATAAATTGATATTAATTTTATGTCATGTTTTAAAATATGATATCTTTGGCATTTTATCTAAAGTGACTTTTGATTGAGTTACTACAGTTTTCGTTGGAAGAATTATAAAAACAATAATTATACGATTTTTTAGAAACTTTAGAGTTGAAAGCGACAAAATAAATAAAGCGATTTTATTAAAAAAATTAGAAACGATGAGTTACAGCCTGTAACGATATGTTCATACTACCAGTTAAACAGTTTAAAGAAATCCTTTATTATTTGTGAAATATAGTAAAACATTCAATGCAGAGTCCAACACACATTTTCGCACTCAGTTGGCAAGAGAACATTCTGCGCATCTTCTACGTTTCTTGTTGGGGACTGGCCTGACGAGGTGTTTGATACCGTCATATCTGACATCATCAGAACCGCGATTTAGCGACAAACTATTTTGATACTTACTGGTCGACCAGGTCTTGAAGGCGGGTTTTATACTTACTAAGTAGTCGCAATTTCACGTCGGAAATTTAAATTCGTGATTGGTACCTGAACATTTGAAGAATCCAAGCATTATGTATTGCAACATCAATTAACCAGGTGAGTAAAGACCAATACCATTTTGCCTCAAATAAGCATTCGGTATCGTGCTAAATCTTCATCCATCCTGTCTATGCCAGCCATGTATCTGTTATACATGACTACATGTGGGCGTGGAATTTGTATGATTTTTCTTGTAGCGCGAATATCGCTTTACATTCATTGGATTTACTCCAAAAGAAGTTGATGCGATGTTACAACCATTATCCAACCATCTTGTTACCATTATACCGTCTTCTTTGTCAATTTTGAAACTATATGACCTCGAACTTGTTTTGACATTGTTTTTTATCGGTGGTAGGAAACATATCCTTTTCTTTTAAATATTCTAATAAGTAAAGTCAGTAAGCAGATTGTCTATATATTTGATAAAGCTTCTTTATCCAATGGACACAAGCGGAGCTGCAGCTTTGGAAATGCATCCTCATAAGCATCATTGCAATTGGGATTTTACCTTGATATATATCAAAATTAATAAGTAGCTGCTTTGAATTCAGGACCATAAACCCAAAACGAATCGTTTTCCTCGAATGAACTGTTTACAATGGTGCACCCATAATACTTTACCATTGATTCGTTGCAGTTCATGTTTTCGGTTGATTGATAATATTTTAGAAAGAATTTTGCAATCTAATTACAGGTCTTAACTACATTCCGATAAAGTCCTGCCATACTATCACATGAGACGACTGCACAGGTTCTGTCTCGGATGAACTGTCGAAATGGGCTTTTAGATTTATAAACATGCCCTAGAAGCTATTAGAGTGTAGTTTCGGAAACATTTTGTGTTATGACCGGCAGATCTTTGCGATATCATATCTCATATAGGTAAAATTTCGCGACGCCAGGCTTTCAGCGAAGGCTGTTTCGACGATCCTCCACTCCCGAGCATAACCGAGATTGTAAGACAGGTGTAACGTTGCGCAACTACTTTGTCCCTGTCGAGGGCCCAACGGCAAAATTTGAATTATAATTATATTTAAGTTCTGCAGGTTATGGCTGGAAATATGAATCTGAATTATAATAAGTATAATGCTAACTTGTAAGACAGATGGAAGGTTTAGCACTTACTTTCAGGCACTCGCTCTTCGACCAAAAATTTGAATTGGTTTGTGACGCCATCTATGAAATCTGAACTTGTATTATAATAATAATAAGGCCTAATGCTAACTTATAAGACAGACATAGGGCTTCGCAACTAACTATTTGTCTTAGCCCTGTTGGCCAGTTAGGCCTCCCTCCTGTCGATGCGCTTTTGGGAAATTTGAATTTGTCTCGTCATCTAGTTGTGTATGACCAAATGAATATTTTCTGTAATAATAAAGGCGGCACCATCTAGTGGTATATTTTGAACTAGCGAATGTTTTCTGTAATGGAGCGACGCAACCTAGCGGTATATTTCTAGGACTAATTAGTTGTTTGTGGTGCAATATAGTGGTGTAAAGGCTAATGAATGTTTTCTGTAATAGAGGTTGATCGTGTTCGTCTCTCCTCGTCTCTTTCTCAAACATACAAATCAATTAATTAAATCAAAACAATTAAATACCAAACTGATTTAACTTAATCATACAAAATCAACTCTCAATTTCCGATTGAAAGAATAAAGTTGATGATGGTCTCTAATCGACGAAACGTCGGATTAATTTTTTCTGTCACCAATTAGAATGTAAACTCAATGGCAAAGTGTAATTTATTTTTATATCTGTTCAAATAAAGAGATATAGCTAAAAATAAAATTGTCGATTTTCAGTTTTTTCGAATATTTTAAAAATGTTTGAGATAGCCTTGTTTTCAGAATGGCATTTAGTGGGTTCAAAATTCTCTAACACTTTCTCCATTTACCGTCTTCGATCTCTATAGTTTCCAGTAATACTGCACAGACCAATTTTGAACACACTGTATAACCGTTTGTCGTTTTTAGCGTTTTCTATGACAGCATGCATACTGCCTTCATTCTGCGTTGTCCAACTTCTAAAATCTATGGGTAATGGTGGTAATCTGGAAGTGCGAAGCGGTTAAGCAAACATGGAAAATATGTACCAGTTTCTATTTTGCCCTCAGTTGTCAGCTCTATGAATTTCAAAAATTGGCGATTTCATTAGGTCATAGCTACCTTCTCATGCCAAACATAGCATTATCTTTCTTTGTTGCCAATGTCGTAAATCTAAAATTGGATGTAACATACTTACTCTTGTAGTCAAAATCGCTTACATTAGATTGCAGGGTCGTTACTACTTTTGGAATCTAACACTTACACACTGTTTCGTCTTCATTGCTAATTGTTATCGGCATTCTTTAAGTCTCGAACAGTTGTTTTGTTTTAATGAATGTCATATTTGTTTTTTTATTTCAGTTCTTGCAGCCAGAATCAGAACCAATTCCGCTAAAAATATTTTGTAGAGAAGTGGAAACATAATTTATTTTCCTTCACTATTCTTCAAATTAAAATTTGGAACCGTTAATGAGAGGAACTATTTTTATTTTTTATAAAGTATTTCTAAAATTTTTAAACGGAAGCTAGAACTCTCAGAACTATTAGAACTCTTTGTCGGTAACTTCACACGCCCACCCAAATGACCACTAAGTAAATTCCAATAATTTTCAAGTGATTTGCAGTAATTTCCAATGATTTCCAAGTGACTTTTAATGAATTCCAGTTCTTTCCAAAGATTTCCAAGTGATTTCCAGTAATTTCCAATGATTTCCAAGTGATTTCCAAAAACATGTACGAAAGATTTCCATATCGGTTAACCTCTCGACTTCAGCGATATTTGGCAACTGTGAAATTACGGGTCAAGGAATGAGACAGGTACTTTTCCTTTCGGTCTTAACAACCCAAAAATTTCAAATTTAGCCCAAATGTGTCTTCAGTGTTATAAAAATAACATCCAGAATATTACATTAAATTTTGGATTGAACTAAGGTAAAATGCTTGAAACGCGACAGCCGTCACGGAAGCGTATAATTTGTCAATTTCGACACACATTAATTCGGTTTAACAAATTATATTAATATTTTAATTTTTTAGAGTGCCGCTCATAATATGCATACATTAAGCATACATTAAAACAAAATTTAAAAGAAGTCTAACCAGTAGTATCGCTATATCAGTGGATAAGGTTGAATGTAATATCCTTATGATAGTGGTTTGAATCTGTTTAATTAAATAAACATTTGCATTCAAGAAAGGTTGTAATTTAAATATAATAAATCTAAAAATATTTCATGTTTTACTTATCATTTCGACTCATCCAAGGAAGACTGTGGTAATTCATATTTTATAGTTTTGAGAAAAGTGACCGTAAACATTTAGGAAGTCTTCAAAAAAACAGATTGTTCAATAGTGTACAGGGTAGCCAACTAAGAATGCGAGGTACTGTATCTGGGAAACTATACATCGTAGAGGTTTGCGGAAAAAAAAGTTATACTAAAACGGCCAATACAAAAACCTGGAAAATATTTTCATGTTTCTGAAATAGCCGCTAGGGGGCGTAACTGCAATCTTGAATCTAAAAAAGTGATGTTTCTGTGAATTCTGCTATATTAACCAAATAAAAAAATAACTGATCTTTGAAGTCCAGGATATTCTGAACTTTTTTTGTTTGGCACTTTTTGACGTAACTATAAAAATAAAGCGGTGGGGGGTATTCAAAGGTTTCCTTAAATCACCCCCCGTATCATCGAAACGGCTAATCCGATTTTAACAAACTTGGGCGCGTTGAAAAGGGCTTTTCTTGGGCTTCGAATGTTAAAATAATTGAAGTTTTGTTAGTTTGACATGTCGTCGCTAGAGGGCTTTGTTCGACATTCCGACAGAAACGGCGGTTAATTATCGCAAAAAATGAAATGCATTGGTATGACTTTTTTTCATGAACAAGTAGCTAAATGATGCCTAAACAAGCTCGCGAAAACCGCGTCTCGATATCTTGTTTCTAACCTAAAATATCGACCAAAGAAAACTTTATACGAAAATCCCTTAAATTTTTATTTTTTTTTAACTATTTTTTCTGGAATGTTTCTATTATGTAAGTTGTGACCCTAAAAAGGACCGATTTAAAGGAGGAAGGTTTTTAATGCCCCCGTAAATGCTCGAAATGCTGACCATCACGCTCTATACATTGCTGAAGCCTCTCATAACTAGGCAAAACTGCAGCTTCAATTTCGGCTTTCGGTATGTTACGTATTGAGTTACGAATCTGGTTTTCATATCTTCTCTAGTAATAGGTTGAGCCCGAAACACGATGTCTTTTAAGCACCCTCATAAATAAAAATCGAGGCAAGTTAAGTCTGGCGATCGCGGAGGCCATGGAAACAGACTTCCTCTTTCAATCCACCGCTGTTGAAATACTGCATTAATATGCTCTCGCACATTAATAGAAAAATGTGCTGGGCAACATCCAACTGCAAAAACAATTTTTGCCTTGTTTCCAGAGGCACATCTTCCAACAACGACGGTAATTGATTGGCCAAAATGTCAAGAAATGCATTGCCATTTAGGGGTTGTTCGAAAAAATATGGCCCAATAATTCTACCTCCCAGTATGCCATACCATACATTTAAACTCCAACGTCCTTGGCGCTGAACTTCACGCAACCAATGGGGATTTTCTGCAGACCAATATTGTGTGATGAAAATCTTCCTCTTTCAAGGCCTGATGCAAAACGACATGATATGGGTGCATTCAAAAGGGTTTAAGCCTCACAGTCATAAAGATTACATCATATATGATGATCGACGTTTTAAGAGAAAACGCCGATATCCTGCGTACATTAGCCAGATTAAGTAAAAGTCAACGTGACGCTTTATTGAAATGTCCGGATAGTTGGCAGGTGAAATGTATTTTCGAGTGTGCACATAACATTTTAAAAAGTCGCGTACCTCTGTCAGCTGATCAGAAGCAGCGATTCTCTCAGCATAAGCAGAGTTTAAGGCGGCTGGCACAGAGAGGTGAATCTATAAAAAAGAAGTAACAGTTTCTTGTACAGAAAGGCGGTGCATTTCTACCACTCTTGTTTGGACCATTACTCGGTGGAATTCTTGGTAATCTATTTCAATAACCATGTACAACAACATGAAGAAGATGATTATTCTACCGCTGGACTTTACTACAGGCACCAGATGTCACACAAAACAACATTTTAACGTAGCTAGGTAACGATATGGATAAAGTTTTAAATAAAGGTGACACCATCTAGCGTTATATTTCTAGGATTAATCAGGGTTTTGTTTGTGGTACCATCTATTGGTATATTTTTAAACTAGCGAATGTTTTCTGTAATAGAGGTGGCGCCACTTAGCGGTATATTTCTAGGATTAATTAGGGTTGTTTGTGGTGCAATATAGTGGTGTAATGGCCATTGAATGTTTTCTGTAGTAGGGGTTGATCGTGTTCGTCTCTTTCTCAAACATACAAATCAATTACTCAAATCAAATTAATCATATCAATTAAATTTAATACCAAACTGATTTAACTTAATCATACAAAATCAGCTCACAATTCAAAAAATAGCAGTATGATTGAACGCACAGAGTGCAAAAGAAAGCCAATCTCACACTTATTGTAACTATCCATCTAACCGCACTTTCGCATTAACCGCAGCATTGTTAGTGCAGGTTCAAACACCGTTAGGAAAAACAAATTTATTAACAAAATTGAAGGAAAGCTTAGCGTTTGAAAATATATTACAACCCCAATGTATAAATAAATTTTCATATAGGTAAAAGTTCACAATCTGTAGATAGGAATTAAAAGAAATACAATTATGCAATCTCATTTGATAAAATAAAAATGGGTCCTAATAGGTACATATTAATAAACACAGCTTAAATAAAAATATTTTTCAATCAGAACACGTGCAATTGCCTAACCTCCAGGGGTTGTACTGCTCTTAATATTACCAAAAGGACCTTAATTATGGTTGAAAAAGGCCCCCCGAAAAGAAGCCGTCACCCAGCCCCAGCCCCAAATCCAAGACTTACGCCTGAACCAACCCCAAGTCCAAGACCAAACCCAACCCCAAGACCAAACCCTAAATACACCCCTCACGTGAGCAAGTACAGAAAATTGCAGCCAAAAAGGCTCTTAGTACAACAAAAAGGGTTGAAAGTTCCATCAGGGGCTGAAAAAGGCATCCGAAAGGAAATCATAAAATAGAACAACAACAGAATTTCTCTCAAAAAGAGCATAATTAGGGATGAAAATTCCATCAAGGGGTTGAAAAGGGCCTCCGAAAAGAAACCATAAAAATAAGGGTGAAAAATACGGTCTCCCACGTGGCCGGCCTTGTGATGTCAAAATCCAAGATGGCCAAGACAAGTGTCCCGGTTCTACCACCGCTTAATATTTACCGCAATGATACAACGAATACTGTAGTAACTCAAAATACGATTGTCTTTACTGGAAAATATACTAATTTCTGACATACGATTTTTGAACGTGTAAAATTGGTTGCAGGATTTCACTTCTATGAGATACGATCTGTTTGGTGGGAAAATATGATTAAAATATAAATTTTGACTCACGTAACTCTAAAAGTGGAAAAACTGAGTTACGACAGATTTCGTTGAATGAGTCGTATTTTATTGAGCCGACTTTAATTTTTTTTTTGAAGATGAAGGCGTGGGTGAAAACTGCGGAAGCAACTGTTGTATGTCACCAATTTTTGTGTATCCGAAACATATTATTCCTGGGGGAGGGGGCGGACGAGAAAAATCGCCGTTATTACATCATTCCCAGAAGATAAACGTACGGTAAAACGGTACATGGATAACGCAACATGCCCATTAGTTTTGAAAAAAAAAATTAGTACTTCAAACTGACCTAAAAAGGTAAAACGATGATGAGTACACACGACAAACACTAATTTACATAAGACCATAAATTAAACCAACTTTCTACTAAAACTATAGTAATTTAGAGCAGAAAAAAACGTATTACAAGATACCGCAATATCACAATCCTGAATATTTCTCAAATAAATCTTATCTGCAATAAATACACAATAAACATTTTTTTTCCTAATTATTAACAATGTAGAATTGTAGAACATAATTTTATACACGCTTCAACCTAACCTAGAAATATGCAAATTTCCATTCATTAGAACCAGGAAAACGGAAAATCGAAATAACGATTATAATGTTATTAAAGCGATTTCTAAATCGAATGCAAATTGCTGTGTATTAATTAAATGATTAATTGGAATTTTTTAATAACTTGGAGTGAAGTGAATAATGCCCGAGCTGCTACAAGAGCAATAATTAAAAATAACATAAAGAGGGGAATCTTGAGATTGTATCTGGTTCAGGTGTACAGGATGTTGAATAATACAATCTTAATGTAGAAAGATAAAAAAAACTACTGTTTGTACATTCTTATCAAAAGTTTATGTGTAAACAAAGATATGCGCTGGGTACTTTAAAATTAAAAGTGGATTTTGTGGATAGATTGAAGCCGATTTGCATATTTTGATAATTAAATTTCAAAAACACACCTACTAACTAAAACGACCTTCAAAAGCTGTCGTATAAGATAAAAATAAATAAATACACAAATATTAAGGTATTCTGGTAAGTGTTATAAAACTGAAGGTTGTAAACTAATAAAAAGTGATAGGTTCCAAAACAAAAACTTTTACCATAATAATGCTATGTACTATACCCGGTGGTGTACCGGCTTAGGACAGGAAATCCCAGTAAATTTAAAGGGGTATAACATTGGCGCCCCTGTTAATTTTAGAGAGAAGTTGTATTAAGACTTTTTAAAGGGCGAGGCAGTGCACCAAAGAAGTTATTTGCAAACATTTTTTAAATAATAAATTTAAATATGGATCTGCTGCTTTCGATAAAACGTAAATATTCACTGATGAGAAAGCTAGTTTTATACGACGGAATAGATGAGAACTATTAAAAAAACGAGAGAGAAAAGAACTCTTCCCTAGCCCTTATTCCTTTTATCAGTTTCACCAATGTGAAAATGCTAAATTACTAAATCATAAAAAAATTACACTATTTACGAGGGTTACTATTTATTTATTGAGAATAGAAAGAATAAACAAATGAATTTGATGAAAAATAATTTTATTGCTTTTCAAAACAATCGCCTTTAAAATCCATACACTTTTGCATGCAATTGAACCACCCTTCAAAGCAATTTGTCCAGTCAGAAGATGGTAGCTCTAAAACATGCGTTTTGAAGGCCTCAACTGCTTCTTAGAGCGGTGAAAATCGTTGTCCACGCAGTTTATCTTTAATTAGTGGGAACAAGAAAAGTCATTGGGTGCCAAGTCGAGCTGTAAGGCGGATGACCCATCAGTTCGATCTTTTGTGTGTCCAAATACTCGTTTGTTGCATGTGATGTGTGTGAGCTGGTATTGTCGTGATGCAAAATGATTCGTCGTTTTGGGTTGGTTTCTCTCAATTTACCGAAAACTTCAGGCAAACAAATGGTCGTATACCACGCTGAATTAACGGTCTTTTGATTTTCGAGAGCTACAGTTACCACAGGACCGGTTTTCATGAAGAAAAACGCCACCATTTGCTTCTTAACGCTTCGAGAACGAAAAACTTTTGTTGGCTTTGCTTCACATTGAAACACCCAATCTGAACTGGCCTTTTCTTTCTGGCTCATACGCATACATCCACGACTCGTCACCTGTGACGGTGTTGTATACCGCTTTGGATGCACCACAGTTGTATTTTGAAATCATTTTAAGGCACCAATCGACACGAGCATTTTTTGAGCATCTGTCAACAAATGCGGAATCCAACGTGCACACAGCTTCCGAACACAAATGTTCGTGCAAAATCTTATGTATGCTGGTCATACTAATGCTTAAACATCTCTTGATTTCGTGATATGTCACATGACGATCTTCTTCAATTAGTTTTCGCACAGCATCGATATTTTCCGGCACAACGACTGATTTTAGACGACCTTCTTTAACTTCATCCGTGAGCGTCCACGTTTGAATTTAGTGTACCAGCGATATACAGTGACTATGGATGGCGCTTCATCGCCAAAAGTTGAATTCAGTTGATTGATGCATTGTTCTTGAGTTAGACCACGTCGAAAGTCATAATAAATCATAGCTCGAAAATTTTCACGAGTTAATTCCATATTCTGGCTGAGATGAAATTTTCAACTTACCGTAAACAGCACAAATAGTGCTCGCACGACAAAACGTTCTGAGTACGTATAACCTCAAAAATGTCAAACTTTAAGATGACGGTGACAAATTTCACCTGGCAATACCAGTGTTGCCAATTCTCAATACATAAATAGTATCCCTCGTATTACCAAAAATTCATAATCTTAACCTTACATTTTACCGCCCTTATTATTCTCGTTTCATTACTGTTTTTCCTATTTTATACCATTCTCTGTTATTTTGTTATCTCTCAGTATTCATTACCTTGCGTTAATTCATTACACTACACCTTTACCTTGTAACAAACAGTCTTTTTCAAGATTAACACACTCATAGTATACACTTGATAAGTAACTAAATGTAAATATTTAGCTTGCATTTGTTTTTGCAAGAATTCTTATTGGTGGATTCTTCAATAACTCTTGCACCGAATGACGTTCCGAGTGCTGTGTTGAATCCGAACTTGAGCATTGAAGATCACACAAAGTTACACTTGCAGAGATGGTTAGAATGTCGGTCTTTAAAACAGACTGGTACCAAATCTAACTTGGTGCAACGGTAAGCAAAATTTTGCGTAGTAGAGAATGTTTTGCAAAATTCCCTTATTTTTAGCGTAACTAATTGTATAAAGGCTGGTAGAGAAAGCAATATTTTCTTTGGTATTGATGGCGGAAAGTGGTACGATGCGAAACGAAAATTAGTACCAATTGCTTCTACTTCTTCAGCAGTACCTACACAAGATTTTCAATCCATTAAGTGGACTAAGTTTCTTTCACAATCTATTTCACATTATTTTGATAAGGGACATATCTACACCTGTACAGGGTGTCCGGAAAAATGTGAAATGATACTTTCCTCAGACCCTCACTGCAGAAGATTGTGAGCATTTTAAGACTAGTACGCCGCTGAAAATAAGTTATGCTTGAATACACTATTTAAAGTACTTGATATAATTTACTGAACTAAAATGTACAATACAGGCCTACAGTTTTAAGGCCTCTTAATGACATAGTATCCTTGAAACATATTTAGCTTGTTTGGTTTAAGGGATGGACTACAGCTGTACATCTTACCGGAAATAAATATTTTAACACCCTGTCATGACATTAAGATCTAAAAAAATATTTAGAGTGTACTTGAACCTTTCTAAAACTAATATAATTCGAGAAAAAAAATAAAATATTGAATGTTTCATAATTAATCAATTGAAATTAAATATTGACAAGTCCAAGTTTTTTCGAATTTTATATCGAGAAAATTAATAATAAAATTTAGAAAACCAAATTAAAATATTAATACCTATTTTAAAATCTTGCAAACTTTAAGTGAGTTTATTGACCCACGAGGTATAATCTTATTTATTTCTTGTTTATTTTATTCCTCTAAAAACATATGTCAAACATTCCTATGATACGAAATAAATAAATAGCCTGCATTTTAGAACTTAACATTTGTCACATCGCTGATACATTGATCGACATTAACTTACTTTAAATTTACTGGTTTTTGGATTTCGTAGTGATTTGAATTGTAAACTTATTCGAAATATGGAATTCACTTTTATTGAATATGCAGATATGCATCTCATGTATGGTCTTGCCGCTTGCAATGCTTTGAAGCAAAAGATATTCAGAAGTTTCTAATCGTACTATTCGAAATCAGAAGACATTTCAAGGAGTTGATCAACGTCTAAGAGAGAATGGTGAATGATTTCGGTTACTAAGGTAATAATATTGACTTTCTTTAGGAATGTTTAAGAAAAAAAGTACTGATGCTGGTCTGTCAAGAACAGTGCGTACGGTGGAATTAGAGAAAAATATTTTGAATGCTGTTGATGGCACTCCTTCAACGACCATTCGCAAATTAGCCGCACAATTTAATAAGCCGAAAACAATAATTCATGAAGTTCTTCAAGAACAGCTGTTATACCCATATCATTTGCAAAAAGTACATGAATTGATTCCTGAAGATTTTCCTCGTAGAATGCAGTTCGCAAGCCGGCTATTGGATCAGCAACGAAATAATGAAAACTTCATTAGCACTATTCTTTTTACAGATAAAGCAGCTTTTACCAAAAATTATACCACGAATTTACACAACTCACGTATGGGTTGATAAAAATCCTCATGCAACTATTGTTTCGCAACATCAGTTTCAATTCAATTAATGAACTATTATATAGTTTTATAATTATAATAAATATAATAAATGTCATTATTTTTGATTCGAAACATTATTATATTGAATGGACAACCTTTTTTAGACGTTCCTCCCAAAATAACGCTTTATCAAGATGTTAATAGAGCATAGTGTACCTCATCCCTGAAACTAACCGCCGAAATATGTATTTATGCACATTGGGGCACCACCTGGCATTCATACGTTGTATGGCAAGACTTTAAAATAACGTCATAGATCCAAAACTTGGATTTAGCGTGGTCCTATCGCTCATGACTCCTAGAAGTTTCTGAAAAATGACTGAACTTGTCTTTATTTTTCGTCTGAAACTTAATCCTTAGTGATATTCCAGTCCTTTATTAGGAAGCTTCTAAGAGTACCAGTTTTATTGAGATTATGATCAGGGAACATTAAGTGTGTACTAGCACCCTTTAAACAAGTTATATGTTCGCAGTGATATTCAGAGCTTCACGAGCCATATATGAACTATCTTTATGAAGTTTTTAATTAATTAATGAAAAAATTGTTTATTCTTTCAATTTATTGAAATATATGTTGCAGTATTTAATGTGATATCTAAACAAGTTCACTTTTTAGGAAACGTGTCATAGTAGTACCATAAAATATGTTTTTGAATCATGAAATAAGGTGTTATGAAAATTTAGGAAATCGAGTAGTACAACTTAGTCCATCCCTAGGTAAGCACTGGAAACAAGCCCAAAATGTTTCAAGCATACATTTTAAGAATAACCCTTACTAAATGGTTCCATCATATCTGAGATGTGTAATTTAGATTCAAGTCATAACTTTAGAAAGTTAGTCAAGTAAATAACTTATTTCAGGCAGTCCTTAGCGGACTGAAACTAACCAGGGTTTGGAGAAAAATTGAAACTTGTCATTTAGATTCACCTGTCTGCATCAAAGAATCCAAGAAGAGTTCCACTTTTTCGGAACCGATAAGTAGGTACGTTTTGATAAATGCAAATTATAATCAGGTAAATAAGTAATTATATAAAACTTTGATAGAGGGGCGATGAATACAGTGATCACATTACCATAAGTGTCGATCTCAAATGGAAAGAAAAGCTATCTTTAAGATCAAAGTGTGATTGCTTTTAATAGATAAAACTGCAATTTATTTGGTACGAGAACTATTCATTAGCAATTATATGTGGGTGAGAGACAGTGAGTAAATATGATTCAAGAAATATTTGAAATGCAACGTCATGAACTGCACTATTCAGTTTATATGGAAAAGAGAATATTATCCGCATTTAGCATGAAGGCAGATGGTATATGAACATAAATCGAGACCAGTAAACTTAGGGATTATCGGATTAGAATGCACCCGCAAAACTCCATTCATGGATCAAAAGAATCCATTCAATCCACACATGTTTTGACACCACGGCAATTAAGTAATTGTGTGTTTGTATCCAAGAAAATGATCATTATATACAAGGTCAAATCATCCAGTACATGTAACAAGTTGTTACATCCATGTTGATTTCTTGACAGCGCGGAATGAAACTTTATCATATTCGAAACCACATGTTGAAACTTGTAAAATCAAGATGAGTAGCTGATTAGAACGTCGACAATGATTTGTAAGTTAGTCGTAGAGTAAAAAAAAACCACTATAGAATGTATATACCAGAGTTATTTTTAATGAAAGTGCCTAGAAATTTATCTGTGTATGGGAATAAAATAATTTGTAATCACTTGTACTTCATAAATATTGTCTTTACTTATTTTTGTGAATATAGGAATTAAATACTGGTATTACAATCACGAATTATACCCATTTTGTGGTTTTCTGTACAGGGTGTCCGGATAAGTGATACGGAGCGGCTGTATCTCGACAATGGTAGGGCCTAGAGGTTTGGGAAAAAAATCCTTATAAGTAAAATGGGCAAGAGAAATAGCTGGAAATTATTTTGAAGTTCGTAATTTGACCGCTAGGGGGCGTAACTACTATGAAGAAACATAAAATTCACGCTATCTTGCAAAGTTAGACGATGAGCTATAAATTTCAAAACATCATTTGGCAGCTTGGGTAATACCGCACCATTTTGCTTGACGACAGTTTTCGTACATATCATACTAAGGGAGGGGGTAGCCAAAGGATTTGGCAATATTTGCATTTTAATGTCGCCTGAACCGTTCAACCGATTTGAATATTTTTGGTCTCATTTGAAAGAGTATTTTATGCTCTTTTAAAGTAAATAAGCTAGAGGGCGTTATCTGCAGCGTTTACACATTTTTGTGATTTTCGGAAAAAGTTAAATGGAAAGGTACTACTTTCTTGAAAGACTCTAAACCAACATAAAAATAGCTAAATTTTAGTGAAAACCGCATCCCGATATCTCCAACCGATCTTGATTTATATGAGAAAATGTCAAAAATTGGAGTGCTTTAATCAGATTAAGTTTCCTTATCGAGAAAAACAAATGCCGCAACCATGGTAACTGACGTAATTTAAATTTTATTAAACTTTCTTCCCAAATTTTATTAAACCATTTAGCACAAAATCGTTAACACGTCCAGCCTTCCTTCGCACTGTATCCAAGCTTAGGACTGGTTCAAAATTAGTTTTGAAGCGTGTTTAAAGGCCAACGGACCAACTTAACTACAGAACAAATGAAAAAAGCACAAAACCCTTACAATTACTTAAATTAGTCACAAAAAGCTCACAAGTGTTCAAAATGTTTTCCGTCATTATCAATGCATTTATTTAATCAATTTTCGGTAGAGAAAACCACATCTTCAATTTCAGCCCTGGACAAGCTTCTAATAGCTTTTCGAATTCGTTCCTTCGTATCTTCTCTGGTTGGGTTTCTTTTGAAAAACCAGGTCTTTTATTCTACCCCATAGATAAAAATCTAAACAAGTTAAATCCGTCGAACGCAGCGGCCAGAGAAACAAACTTCCTCTCCCAATAACACGATTCGGATATTGTTCCTCTAAATGCTGACGTACGATTTGGATATAATCTGCCGGACAACCATCAAGCTGAAACCACATATTTCTTCTTGTTTCCAAGTAGACATCTTCTAACAGTGGTGGAAGGAAAGTACTCAGAAATTCCAAAAACCTTTCTCCATTAAGGGCTTAGTCGAAAAAATACGGGCCTATAATTTTTCCTTCCACGATTCCGCACCATACGTTTAAAATCTAGCGATTTTGATGTTCTACTTGCCGCATCCAAGGTGGGTTTTCCTGAGACCAGTGATGCATGTTATGCAAATTTACACCTCCTGCTTCATCCGTCCATAATATTAGTGACAGAAAATTTGGATTTTCCCGAATCATATTTAACAGCCAGTGACAGTGGTTCAGTCTTCTATCATAATCTGTATCTTGTCAATTGTTTTTGGGAACCCCAGGTCGTTCGAAATTTTTCTAGTGCTTAACGTGGGGTCGTATTGCAGGTAGGCCAAAACATTAATATTTTCTTCAATACGTGTTCTTCGAATTCTTCGAGGTGCTTGCATAGGATGAACGTTGCCTGTCTCCGTAATCGCCTAGCCAATCTTGAAAACACTTCTCGAGAAAAATGTTGTCTTTGTGAATATTGCATTGCATATTGACGAGACGCAATTACAGCATTTTCGTGACATTGAAAATAAATGCGTAGCATATCATATGCTTCCGCGTTAGTAAATGGCATGTTTTATGATAATCGAATTAAAAAAGTAAATCTGAGACACAAAAACTATAAGAACTAACTTTTGACAGTTGTGAAATCAGTATGTTTCAATTTAGCAGTTAACAATGGCTGCGGCATTTGTTTTTCTCGATAAGGTAACTTAATCTTGTTAAAGCACTCTAATTTTTGACATTTTCTCATATAACTCAAGATCGGTTGGAGATATCGGGATGCGGTTTAGCTATTTTTATGTTGGTTTAGATTTTTTCAAGAATTTAACTTTTTTCCGAAAATCACAATCACTTTAAACTAAACAGTTTACTAAAAAAATTCTTTAAAAGAGCATAATATACTCTTTCAAATTGGACCAAAAATATTAAAATCGGCTGAACGGTTCAGGCGATATTAAAATTCAAATATTGACAAATCCTTTGGTTCCCCCCTCCCTTATTATGAAATGTACGAAAAAATGTCGTAAAGCAAAATGGCGCGGTATTACCAAAGCTGTCAAAATATGTTTTGAAGTTTATAGCTCATCGTCTAACTTTCCAAGATAGCCTGAATTTTATGTTTCTTCATAGTAGTTACGCCCCCTAGCGGTCAAATTACCAACTTCAAAATAATTTCCAGCTATTTCTCTTGCCAATTTTACTTATAAGGATTTTTTTCCCAAACCTCTAGGCCGTATCATTGTGGAGATACAGCCGCCCCGTGCCCTTATCCGGACACCCTGTACATTTTTAAGTTGTTATAAGTTAAATGTGTTACTACAAGCATTTGTAATACAAGTGTACACTGTTTTTTCTTTGCCTTGCTATCTGGCATTGGACATTTACAAATTTATTAATTTTTTTTTATTAAACAAAATACTTACCTTTACGAAATTAATGGTTTTTCAAAATTAACAAGAAAATATATGCTGAAAATATTTGAAGTGACCGATAACATGCTTATTTGTATGGGTTTTGCAAGAATTTGATATGTTTTAATTTTCTGAATTGAACGCTCTACATGAATACATTTTGCTTTTTTTTTGTAAACAGCTCCTCTTCAGCTATAAGACGTGTGCGTCCAGCTAAAAATGGTGGAATAAGTAGCTTTAATTTATTTTTGTCACATACCTGTTGGATCGTAAATCCTCGGTCCTCCTTCTTCCAAAAAATTGAATATGTCGGATGATTTAAAAAGTTCATTGTCTGATATCGATCCCTCGTACCCTTCACTATTATAAATAATGGCCCCTCTACTAGAAATGCCCACCAAAAATTTAACAGAATTATAATGCTTGTACCTAGAATGTGTCTTTGAAAATTATGTGACATTTGTCTGTCTAATACTAAAGTCACTTTATCATTTAAATATCGAAAGCTCCTTTAAACAAATCATTCCGTAGGCTACAGCACTGGAGATACACAAACTGCACCCACCTATAAAATATTATCCCTATATGAGTAGCACTGATATTATAAAATATGGAAAGTTCTTTTAATGTATATCATCTCTTCAATCGCACTAGCATTAAACACAATTTGTCTTTGAAAGAAAGTTGACTACACTTTGTTCTTGTGGGAGTATTACTCTTTCTGGTATATTTTAAATAGGGCATTACACTTTCATCTAAAAAATCATATAGAGCTTCAAATTCTGGTACTGTCAAGCCAGTAAAATATTTAAAGTAGGAAAAAGGAACGTGTAAAAGAACGAATTAACGAAAGGTAGTAATGATAATGAGAGATAACAAAATAGAAGAAAATGGTATAAAATAGGAAAAACAGTAATGAAACGAGAATAATAAGGGCGGTATAATGTAAGGTTAAGATTATGAATTTTTGGTAATTTTTTTATGATTTAGTAATTTAGCATTTTCACATTGGTGAAACTGATAAAAGGAATAAGGGCTAGGGAAGAGCTCTTTTCTCTCTCGTTTTTTTTAATATACAAACAAAGATGGTAGCCACAAAATCCTAAATCTTTTTTTGCGTTATAGCAAGCTATGATATTTTTTTCTGTAGTGGTATTCCCATTTGACAAAATGACAAGTAATCAAATTAACGCCGTCAAATAGTGCAGCGGGGGAAAGTAGGGGAGCTAGGAGTATACTGGGACACTAATTTTCTTTCAACTATAATTTTTTTTATTTTATTATTTTACGCAGTTTTCTGACATTTCTTAAATGAGATTGCATTGATGTTTATTTTTAATACCTTAAAATTTATATTTTTTATTAGTGAACAAATAATTTGCCAATCCCACTATCTACCACTTGTACAGATATGTACCTGTACCTGGTATACAGGGTGGCACATTAGTGTGTGGAAGAACAATAACTTACTTAGGATCAAAATTACAAACACATGTTTTAAATAAAAGTTGTTATGTTTGCGCAGATACACATTTCTAAAATATTTTGAGATATACAGCGTGTTTAGCCTAAGCGAGACAACACGAAGTTTACTTTTTTTTTTAATAGAACACCCTGTATATTTGTTTACCATCGAATTCAGCCTAAAATTCTGCAATATAGCTCTATCTTTTCTTTTCCCATAAATTGCGACGTTGCCAAGCTGGAGCCAAAAATATGAAGATTTGACGAAAATTGGTGCACTATAAATGCTGCCAAATAAACGTTCTCAGTGATAAGCAACTAAACTTATTTGGTAGGTACGAAGGTAAAGGATGGCTGAAATGTCTGAACATAGTGGAAGTTCGTTTGGGGTTCGGGGTGTTTTTTGGATAAACATTAATTCAAGAGATTTCAATTAGCAAACACTTCATTTTTTTAAATGGAACACCCAGTATATTATTTTATCATCTTGTAAAACTATTTTATCCCTTCGAATTATAGCGGATATTGCCGGTCACAATAACTTTCCGTTTAATTAGGAAAGTTAAAATTTAGTGTTTATCAATCATAACAATTTAACGATTTTTTTCGGATTTTAAATATTTTTTCAATATTGCGATACAAAATCGGGTTTAATAACTTAAAATAAAGAAATTGGTATTACAATATTACTACCATTTTGTTTATGAAATTGGATCATGGATAGAAATGTTCAATATAGCGATACAAGATGACGTGCATTATATAAAATAAAAGAAATACGTGCTCTTTCTCCGTAACAAGGGAACTACTACCCTTATTCCCGGCGACATCGAATCATAAATAACAATGTTCAATATGGCCACACATAATTAATAACTCAATCAAAATCGTAAACAAATATAAATCAAAATTATTAAACCTGCATTTTTCATAACATTTAGTGGTAAAAATTTAATAGATTATAATATTATACAGCAAAATAAAACATGTTCTGATAATGCGTCTACATACGACGTATCGCAATTGGTTTCGAGACATCCCGAATACCACTGCAATAAATTAGTTTAAGAAATAATTTTTATTTTAGAAAATATAAAATTAATTTCGACTGTGTGATGTAAGAAGAATCGTGTATATTGAAAAATATTTCCAATTGAACTGACAGCAGGATATAAGGTGTTACAATTTCGAACGGACGCTACAACTAAGCGCTGTGTACACACAAAACCGCCACAGATATTGAAATGCACGAACACAACACATACGTGCACACTCCACTCGCACTCATACGCATACGCAGATGCTTGCAATCAATCCATCAGAATGTGTAATGTGTATACGCGCACGCATCTTACACACATTCACTCACTCACTCTCTCTCTCTCACTCTCACTCACTCACTCACTCACTCACTCACTCACTCACTCACTCACTCACTCTCGCTCACTCTCACTCACACTCACTCTAACTCACTCTCACTCATTCTTCTCACTCACTCACTCACTCACTCACTCACTCACTCACTCACTCACTCTCATTCACTCTCACGCACTCACTTACTCTCACTCACTCTCACTCATTCTCACTCGCTCTCACTCGCTCTCACTCACTCACTCACTGCTCACACTCCACCCACGCGCTACTTACACACACAAGCGCGCGCACGCAGGCATACTCAGACTTGACTGACAGACGCACGCTCGCACACACACACACACACTACTCGCTCCGACCAAACTCCACCCACACTCTACTTACACTCACACACGCACTCATACGCACACACTCAACCACACGCACTCACACTCGTCGCACACACATTCACACTCACGTACGCCAGTCCGCACCAGAATGAGTGATGAGCACGAACACAACACATACGTGCACACTCCACTCGCACTCATACGCATACGCAGATGCTTGCAATCAATCCATCAGAATGTGTAATGTGTATACGCGCACGCATCTTACACACATTCACTCACTCACTCACTCTCTCTCACTCTCACTCACTCACTCACTCACTCACTCTTACTCTCACTCACTCACTCTCATTCACTCACTCACTCTCACTCACTCACACTCACTCTCATTCACTCTCACGCACTCACTTACTCTCACTTACTCTCACTCACTCTCACTCATTCTCACTGCTCTCACTCGCTCTCACTCACTCACTCACTCACTCACTGCTCACACTCCACCCACGCGCTACTTACACACACAAGCGCGCGCACGCAGGCATACTCAGACTTGACTGACAGACGCACGCTCGCACACACACACACACACTACTCGCACACACACACACACACACACACTACTCGCTCCGACCAAACTCCACCCACACTCTACTTACACTCACACACGCACTCATACGCACACACTCAACCACACGCACTCACACTCGTCGCACACACATTCACACTCACGTACGCCAGTCCGCACCAGAATGAGTGATGAGCACCCCTCCCCCACGAACGCGTACGCTGGTTCTCTCGCTCGCTCACTCAACTCATTCACTCACACGCAAGCACGACCGTCCTCACGCGCACGCATATGCGTGATATGTGCGCACTCATGCATACGAATGCATACTAATAAAGACTCATACGCACACGCTTGCAATCCATCTGTCTAGTCAAAATGGAATTCCAGATTTCGACTATTATAGAGTGTATAAATACGAACGGCTATTTGTAGCAAACCTACGTAGGCAACTAATTGTACCATCCTAGAATTGAATATCTACCAAGTTTTTCGTTTGTTCGTGAACTCCTTCGGTAGCGCAGTGACAGCGCGTGATGTCCCGGCGTCTGTTTGAAGGCGCATAATGTACGAGTTTTTTTATCTTATCTTATTAGACGTGTTAAGGCATTTCTGGCATTTTGAAAAGATTTAAAAAAAAAATTGTTGGCCCTTTGGTCCATTTTCGACTTTTTTTTTCATTTTTACACGTTTTGGGCCATTTTTGACCACTTAAGACGATTTTTGTAAAAAAGAATTTTTTGATCCTTTGCTAAAAAATGTCCAATTTTTTTGCATTTTTACACGTTTTGAGACATTTCTGTACATTTCAGATTTTTGGGGAAAAAATCTTTTCGCCCTTTGGTCAAAATTTTTCTAATTTTACACGTTTTGAGACATTTCTGACCATATGAGATGAATTTTTGGAAAAAAAATTGTTTGGTCCTTGGGTCAAAAATTTCCGAATTTTTTTTTCATTTTCACACGTTTTGAGTAATTTCTGACCATTTGAGACGATTTTTGGAAAAACAAATTTTTGGCCCTTTGATTTTTGATTTTTGGGGGAAAAAATTTTTGGCTCTTTGGGCAAAATGTTTCTATTTTTTTGCATTTTTACACGTCTTGAGTCATTTCTGACCATCTGAGATGGATTTTTAGAAAAAAAAATTGTTTCACCCCTGGGTCAAAAAATTTTCGAATTTTTCACGTTTTGAGCCATTTTTGAGCATTTGAGACGATTTTTGTAAAAAAAATTTGTTGGCCCTTTGCTAAAAAATGTCCAATTTTTGCATTTTTACACGTTTTGAGAAATTTCTGTACATTTGAGATTTTAGGGGAAAAAATTGTTTTGGCCCTTTGGTCAAAATTTTTCGAATTTTTACACGTTTTGAGACATTTCTGACCATATGAGATGGATATTTGGAAAAAAAATTGTTTGGCGCTTAGGTCGAAAATTTGCGAAAATTTTGTTTTGCATTTTTTCACGTTTAGAGCCATTTCTGACCATTTGAGATGGATTTTGAGAAAAAATGTTTGGCCCTTGGGTCAAAAATTTTCGAATTTTTTCATTTTTTTGAGCCATTTTTGACCATTTGACTTGATGATTTTGCAAAAAAATTTTTCTTTGTTCAAAAATTTTCGAAATTTTTTTTTACGTTTTAATCGTTTTGAGCCATTTGAGACCATTTCAGATATTTTGGAAAAAAAAATTTTTGGCCCTTTGGTCAATTTTGACACGTTATGATAAATTTTAAAGTGTCAGAATTCTAATTACTTTTCTTTATTAATATGTAGAATTTATGTCATTTAGGAATTATATAAACAACTGTTGTTTTCGCAACAAAGAAAGTTAACTATGGATTAAATGTAAAAATGATAACCGCATCAATTGAAACATATGGGTAACAAGTGGATATAAATGTTTATAAAAATTTTACTTTTATGTACATATTTACACATTTTCAATTCAAGAACTAAATAAATGTATACTTGGTGATTATGATTATTTTACTTTCTCTGATCAATTTTTTCGTTGGTGATCAAGCTTTATAGGTATTATTTAAATAATAACTTAAATTTAAGATAATGTGTCTTGGTCGTCATATTTCATTGTTTCTGTTGATTTTTTTAATAAAACAATTTAATGATTTGAAAAAATTGTACAAAATTTTTAGTAACAAAAAAAACACAGTACACTAGTTATAAAATATCAAATTCTTTAATTTTACTTGTGTTTGTTTAAATTACATTGTATTTGAGGTCATGTGTTGCACACATCAGATTTTTTTATTATAAAAATTTTGACCAAAATTGGCATTAGGGTGTCATATGACCCGAGTAAAATATTAGAAGATCTTTCATGGAAAGACCTACGGGAAAATCAACGTTTTCAAGCGCATCAGGTTCATTAATAGTGTTTGAATAGATTCTTATTTTATATTATTTAAATGAAGCATATCTCCAAAACGAGGGGCTGCGCAACCACACCACATTGATATGCAAACTTGCTATAAAACATAATAGCAGCTTTGATAATACATAAAATCTTATTGAATGCAAATGTCGCAGTCTGGTCGCTGTGTATTCCGGTTAATAATATACAACAGCTTGCATAAACCGGAAATGAGCAAAATGTCTCTATCATTATGCAACTCGTACGTGGTTACTAAATTAAGCTATAACAGCGAGTGAGAATAAGGATTTCCCATAATGATTTAATCTACATAATAAAAGTGATAACAGTGATAAGCTGGAAAATAATATAAAAAATGCAAACTCAAGTTTGCTATGTGATAATATAATTTTATACGTTTATAATTAATTATAAATAATTTTATTAAAGTTCTAATCTCAATTCCTCTGATTGAATGATGTCATTATTTCATAAACAATAAGAGCCTTGTTGAAAGGTAATGAGCGGGATTGACCAACAGATTAATGAATTTAGCGAATAAGAGTAGCGAATTTCTTACAATTATTAGTAGGCATCCGTAGCCATTTTTCACATGTTCGAGGTTAGGATTAAATTTACACTAAATTGTGGATCAAGAGAGTATTTACAGAATTGGTATTACTAGAATAATATAAATATTATTTCTTTGCTTTTAACCATCTACAGGGGGAATTTAAACTAAATAAAAGGTAAGTGTTAATATTATTTTTTTTAATACTCGAACACGCTAGAAGGAACTTACAATGTCCGTAGATTAATTTTCGATCCTGGGAAAGCGATGCAACACTATATACAACTCATATTTGTCAGCCAGTACTTTTATTTTGAATAGTACTAAGCAGTAGTACTTATTACGTGATTCATCCTAACATACGCAATTTGTGCGCAAACATTTTTGGCTGTATTTCCCGCATTCACTTCATAAAATCCTAACATCATCATGGGTATTCCGCATTACTGCAGGTCATTAGTGGTTAGTTGATCTTCTCCACCGGCTCCTCTATTGACCTCTCCTCTTCATACTTCTATATTCATCTCCCTCCTTCAAAGTCGTCAATCATTGTCCTTCTTCGTTTTCCCTTTTTGAGCTGTCCGTTACCCATCATCTCCATCACGTCTCTTACTAGACAGTTTCTCCTTAAAATATACCCCAACCAATTACCCTTTCTCTGCGTCACTAAAATCACCCTTCGCTCTCCTCCAATTCTACTTAAAACCTGTTCTGACCACTTGATGTTCCGCTTCCTTTTCCAAACGTACATTTCAAACGACTTTCCTGCTCCCTTTTTATCAATGTCCAGGTCTCACATCCGTACAGACGGACATTCCAAACGAAGCAGGTTACCAGCCTTTTTCTCAAGCATTAGTCCACCTTACTGCTCAAGATCTTGGCCTTCCCATTAAAGGCGCCTTTGCCGTTGATTCCTTTATTTATAAAAAGTATTTAGTTTACGAATTAGGTAAACTTTTTATTTATGTAAAATTAATAATAATTTTTAATTACAAACTTAAACTTGCTTAAGACGACAATAAAAAGCAAAATTGTATTGAATGCCAATAGTTATTTATGACTGAAAATGTTTGTGATGAACATGCAAAAATTTTAAAATTGGATTTATTGAAGTAATGACATCCCATGAACGTCATTCACATTTAGTGAAGGTACGAAGAATCCCCAAAATCGGACACTTGGTACGAAATACTGTCACAATATAATGTGCTATTTAGGTGGTTAGAAAAAAAGATGTACGTTGGATTACTTAGTGGTAAAGGTGTCAGACTTGTAAGTTAAAGGTCGAATCCGAAAGTAGCAAATGCTCGAGGAGAAAGATAAATAAAGTCGACTCAAGTGCGAAAGTCCGAAACGTCGCGCTACAAAAACAAAAATTGTGGAAATATACCAATCAACCCAACTTAAATGATTAAGATTGTGCTGATTATGATTGTGCTGATTATGATGATTATGATGATGAATGATGATTATGATGATTATGATGTTTATGATGATTATGATTCTGATTATTATGATTATGATGATTATGATTATTATGATGATTATGATGATTATGATGATTATGATGATATTATGGGGTTTCACAATTTACCTAGTCTGAGATTATATTGGAGTACTGACTGCAATTTAGGCGTACCTCGGATACAACAGGTTATGCCCCTGAAGAGATTTTTAAAAATAATTCGGCTATTGCATCTAAATGATAATTTTTGCATGCCACAGAAAGGGCACGACAGTACGAAAAGCCTATTTTTGGATTATGTTACAAAAAGGTTTCAAATATTATTTTCTCCGTCTAGATACCTTTTCATAGACGAGTCAATGGGAAAATGTAAAGGCCGCAGTACTCTAAAACAGTACATGCGTATGAAAGCTATAAAGCACGGTTTCAAAGTATGGGTGATAGCATGTGCTGTAACAGGGTACTGTTTGGGGATGGCATTATATGAAGGAGTTGAAAATAATGCTAATAAGAGTTTATCCTTGGGTGAGAGGGTAGTAAACAAAGTCTCTACGGTATTCGAAGGTTTAGGATATTGTTTATTTTTCGATAACTTTTTTTCATCCATCTCACTAGCAAAAAATTAACTGAAACGAATTTTTTTCTTTTGTGCCACTACTCGATAAACACGGATTTTTTTTCCAAAGACTTTTCTAAAGCCGGACAATCAAATGAAAACTAGAGAGTACGATGGTGTCATAGATGGAGAAATTGCAATATCGAAGTGGAAAGATCGAGCAAAAAAATCAGTTTGTGTAGTAAGTACCATGCATAGTCCTTTAAAAACAGTAAATGTACTGAGAACTCACAAATCAGGAAATAGGGAATCAGTACAATGCCCAGATTCGATATCAGACTATAATAAATACATGGGAAGAGTCGACCACTTTGACCAACTTTTGTCGTCCTATAGCATATCTTGGAAGAGTCGACGATGGTGGATGCGGATTTTTTATTATTGCTTGGACGCTTGTGTATTTAATAGCTATATAATATACAAAACAATAATGAAGCAATTAGATAACAAAAAAAAGCCATTGAGCCACCTGGAATTCAGATCTATACTCGCAAATGAACTGATCTTATTCGAGAAGAAGTAAGCCTGGACCAATTTCCAAGTTTGGACGTGGTATAAAAAACAATCAGCCTGGAGGAAGATCAACAGTTTATAATTCTATGAGGTTAAATAGCGTGGGTAAACATATGCCAACTATTGGCAGTAGAAGAAGATGTTGCCACTGTAGTACAACCAAGAAACAGCAAAGGTCTAAAATAATATGTGTTGAATGTAATGTGGCTTTGTACATTGTATGTTTTATACTATTTCATAGAAATGACTGGTTGATTATATGTTCCATGTTAATTATAAGTAATGTAGGTACTTTCTTTGTGTCTGCGATATGTAGTAATGTGCAATAAATTTTTTTTATGTTTTTTCAAAAATATCATATATTTCTGGAGTTACAACAAAAAACTACACAATCTAAGATGTGGGATGTGCAAGGTGGCTTCATGCCAGGGAGAGGATGTGTCGATCAGATGGTTGCTCTCCAGCAGGTGATCGAAAAGTGCTTAAAGGTAAAAAGGAAGTTGTACTGTGCGTTTTGTAGATCTGGAGAAAGCATATGACAGAGTGAATAGAGAGAAGCTGTGGGAAATATTAAATGAATATGGCGTAAATAAAGGTCTAATAAATGGAATAAGGGCAGTATACAACGGTAGTCGGGCATGTGTTAGGGTGAGAGGAGGTGTGAGTGAATACTTTAATATTGAGCAAGTAGTGCGACAAGGCTATGTGATGTCACCGTGGTTGTTCAATATATACATGGATAAATGTCTTAGACAAGCATGTAACGATACAAATGGTGTAATGGTTGGTGACGTAAATGTACGACTCCTGGTGTATGCAGATGACACAGTCTTATTAAGTGACAGTGCGGATGAGCTGCAAACCGCTCTGAGGAAGTTTGATACAGTCTGTGAGAGCATGGACCTAAAGGTATACGTGAACAAAACTAAGATTGTGGTGTTCAATCGGGAAGGTGGAAAGGAGAGTAGAGTATTTACTCTGCAAGATGAAATTGTGGAACAAGTGGACGAGCTGGTATATCTCGGTAGAATGTTTACTGCAGATGGTACAATTGAGAGCGAGATTGGACGAAGGGTCAATACTGGAAGGAAAGTGATTGGAAGTATGTGGACGATAATGAGAAATGAAAGCATGAGTCTATCGGCGAAACGAGCAATCTATAATGGCGTATTCGTCCCGTCAGTACTGTATGGAAGTGAGACATGGGTATGTCAAAAAAAGCACGAAAGAAAAATAAATGCCGTGGGTATGAGATTTCTGAGAAGCGCATGTGGTAAAACGAGACGGGACAATATAAAAAATGAATGTATAATGAGTGAGTGTGGTGAGGAAAAGACTATGATGGATAGATATAAAAGTTGTACATTACGTTGGTTTGGTCACATTGAAAGAATGAACAATGCAAGATTAACGAAACAAATATATGTGGGTGATGTTAGGGGAAAGGCAGGGCCTGGTAGGCCGCGTAAAACTTGGCTGAATATAGTAGAATCTATGATAAAGGAAAGAAAGATAAGGAGTTTTAAAAACAAAAGGGCATGTTAGAGACTATGCATGAATCTTGCGGAAGCTAGGGAGGTATGCGGAGATAGGAAAGCATGGAGAAAGATTGTGAATGAAAAATAAATAAGAGGCAGGGATTGTTTTGCCTACCCCGCAAGGGAATGGCGTGAAGGTTAAGTAAGTAAGTAAAAACCTGCAACGAAATATATGGTGCACATTTGTACCAGTGCACTAACGATTTATATTTTTTGCTGGAACGTTTACTGGTACGTGTATGTATGTACCACCCCTTTTTCATAATATTTGCAAAATTAAAAAAAAAAGTTATACCTGTTTTAGTATCCTTAAAACCCACTTAATGTCATTACCTAATTAAATTTTCCATAATACAAACCTCAGGATTGTGCCCGTTAAAGGGTAAAATTCGATACCGTTAACCAACGGGACTCTTCAACCCTTAATAATAATTCAATTCTTCATACACCAAAACATAAATCGGGTTCAGTTCTTATTTATTAGAATTTTTTATTTTTTCTCTTGAAAGTTTTATTAATTTTGAACCGGAAGTGTGGGCGTGTATTTAATATTCGGTCAAAAGTTTAATGTAGCTTTATTTTGATACTGGAAAATTGAGAACAAAATTGAGTCATTAGATTTTTTTCTATAACTAATTTTTAGTAATAACAATAAAAAATGGCTGCCTTAAGGCAAGCACAACATTCCAAGGAATAAACTCAATACATGTAAATGCATAATTTGTAATGACCTTTACCATGGCCTTGTTCATACTAATAAAAGTGGGGAAAAAATCCGGATGGCTTTAATTATCGACTTTTCCTACTTTAAATAATATTTACATGATAAAAAAACTTATAGCGAAATCGTGCGAAATAATTATTTTATAAACAGTTCAAGTCATCATGCTACTTGTTTCCTTCACTCCGTCATGCTACATGCTTTTTTAATGTACAAGAAGGAGAAGAAGACGTAATTAAATATAGATTACGAACGCTCTGAATAATCAATGGTTTGGTAACTTTTTCTCAACATAATGTATAGATAAGATCGTGCATGAAAAATTTTATCACATTGTTTATTTTGCAAGAATTTTTATGAGGAGGATACGGAAATGGAAATCTGACAAGAAGAGGACATTGACTTCTTATGACAATAGTGTCCTCCTTTAGCTTGTTGCGTAGCACGAAACTACATTTTCTGATATTCTTTTAACTACATCCGTTTAATTCTTAAATATTTCCTTGTTTGTCTCTAAAGAAGGGATTGGAATTTAAAATGGTTGAAAATAAGATTTTAGCTGTAGGGGGTCTTAGGGTTTATTGTGTTTTTGGTGTACGTGATCTTACCCTTGATATTTTTAGTGCACTGTCTACCAGTTTTATGACTATCTTTTGTATTAATCATCGGTATGTACTACATTATGCATAGTGAGTAATAATTTCATTTTAAATTTATGTTACTTGTGGTGTATCTTGGTCAAATTGTTATTGGGAGCGGGCGTATCTGCATACTGAATGATGTTTACTCATCTAACGAAAAATTGATCACTTCCGAAATATGTCACCGTTTTTATAAATTTTCGTTGAATTGATTCTGAATAAATTCTTTATTTTTGTATGTCCTCGACTTAATATTATATACAGGGTGTTTAAAAAGTGTCAATAATTTCGATCAAAATAAGCTGTTGTCCTTGTCAACAAAGACAATCGTACGGGTAAGAAGTGTGGCAATACTCAAAATCATGCCAATAATGTGTAATTAAGAATATTTAACAAATGGTTACTAGTTTCGACATAATTGGTATCTTCAGACTTTGAAATGTTGTGCATATTGGGTTTAAAAAAAATTGTAATAAATGGAAAAATCATACAGGCATGGAAAAATATTATCGCGGATCTGACTTATAATAAGTAAAACAAAGACAGTACAGTGCATCCCCTTTTTTTTTTTATGATTGTGGACCTGAACAGGCTAAATAAGGCCTATCGTGCTAAAGCACTCAAGAACACTTAGGAGGATGGATAGAGGGATAATGAATTGCCAATAGATGCCTATGAACAGCTACCTTAAATTTTCTCATATCATAAGTGAGAGGAAAACAGGAACTAGGGAGATCATTCCAGAGTTTAGAAGCCGTGTAGAAAAATGTGGATTGCGCCCGTTTGGTACGACAAGTGGAGATTTGTACTGCATACTGATGATGTGATTGAGCGAACCGAGTGTTTCTCGCAAAGATAGCCGGAGATAGTATCAAAGAATGTAATTCACCAGCACAATAGCCGTTGTAATAACGATAATACAAAGAAAGAACTGAAACCATCCTTCTATGCTCAAGGGACTGTATGTGAGAAGTTAAAGACGGGTCATTTATAAGCCTAATCGCTCTCTTTTGAATACGATCAACGATATCGAGAGCGTATTGGGGAGCACTAACCCAAAGGTGAGAATTATATTCCAGATGAGGCCGAATTTGGGCCTTATACAGCAAAAGGAGTTGTCGAGAGGTAAAGTACTGCTTAGATCTGTACAAAAGCCTATTTTACGAGCAGCTGTTTTGGTAGCTGACAGAAGATGGTCAACCCATGAGAGATTTGAAGATACAGTCATACCCAACAGAGTAATAGAGTCTGAAAACTTAAGAACTGAGCCATTCATACTTACAACAGGAAATGATCGATCTTTTTTGGCGGACATAAGGCAACACTGAGTTTTGTTAGCATTAAATTTAACTAGATTATTGCTTCCCCATTCGAGAATACGTTGAATGTCTTTGTTGATTGAATTTGCCATTTCAGCTTTAATTTCTTGATTTGACATAGAAGGTGGATTATCACTATGAGTAGACTGAGATGAACCACAGTGAAGAGTGCTATCGTCAGCAAAGCAATGGATGGGGTTAGTTGTTGAAGAAATAAGGTCGTTTATGTACAGCAGAAAAAGTGTAGGCGCTATAACGGATTCCTGTGGTACGCCCGCGTTAATGCTACCTTCTTTTGAAAAAAAGCCATCAACTACGACACGTATTCGTCTTTCATCAAGGAAACTAGAAACACAGTTGATGAGCGCATCATTTAACCCAAACGAGGTGAGTTTGGCAAGTAAACACTTATGCCAAACTTGATCAAATGCCTTTGAGATATCTAAAGCGACTACAACTGTTTCACCGGACTGCTCTACTGTATTGTTCCAAACTTGGGTCACATATGAAAGAAGATCGCCTGTTGAACGACTTTGCCTAAACCCATATTGATGGTCACTAGAAACGTGAGCAGTTGCTGATTGATGGCTTTTTCCATGATTTTAGACAAAGTGGAAGTGATGGCATTTGGCCTGTAATTTGAGGGATCGGTCTTATCACCTTTTTTGGGAATAGGTTGAACATTTGCTAACTTCCATGATGAAGGGAATTCCCCAGAAGATATAGAGATCGTATAGAGCTTAGATAGGACTGGTACTAGTTCGGGGGAACATTTCTTTAAGACAATAGCTGGGATACCGTCTGGGCCAGTCGCCATATTGAGATCAAGCCTACTGATGATTGATTCCAAGAGCTTGTACCGAAAATGAATTGGTTTCATAACGTATGAAGAAGAGTTGACTAGGGGCACATCTTTTCCAGAATCATTGAGACACGAGTTTGATGCAAACAAATCCACAAAAACGTTGGCTTTGTCTACAGAATCAGCAACTACCGATCCGCCAATAGATGTCAGGGGGGGGGAAATGAAGATGTTCGAAAGTTTTTACTAATGGCTTTTGCTAAAGACCAAAATTTACGACTGCCTAAAGGAGATGTAGCTAGTTCATTGCATTTTCGTTGTTCGAACAACTTTTTAGTTTTAGTGATGACACTTTTGCAGATATTTCTAGCACCAACGTATTCTACATGACTGTCAACCGATTTATTAGATTTCCATTTAATGTAACATTCATTTTTAAAGATATTGCATCAGAACAAGCCTTATTGAACCAGGGTTGGGAACGTGAATGACCTACACGGTACTGTTTTTTCGGAATGTATAACTCCATTCCCATGAGGATGACTTCAGATACTGAAAGAGCGATGTCCGAAGAAGAGGACGACTTAAAACAATATTCACGCCATGGAAAGGTTGCAAAGAAATCCCGTAAATCACTCCATCGAGCTGACTTAAAACACCACAAGGTTCTATCGGTTTTGCGAACAACAGAAGAATTAGGTACAGTAGAAATGATTTTTATTAGACAATGGTCGAAAAGACCTAAAGGCGAAAGAACGGAAGTTTTACAAACAAGAGGGTTTGATGTAAGAAAGAGATCTAGAAGATGTGGAGTATGGTTAGGGTTATCAGGGATTCTTGTGGGTTCAGAAATCATTTGTGTGAGATCACATGAAATAGCGAATGTTTCTGCACTATGACCAGCGGGATTTGTAGTAGATGAAAATTGAAGCCAATTAGAGTTATGAACATTGAAATCGCCTACAAATGAGATATCGCAAGATGGAAACTGAGACAGGAGATAGTCAACTTTCGTACTAAGGTAATCGAAGAAGTCTTGAAAGTTGCTGTCATTAGGAGACCTATAAATGCAACAGTAGAATTTCACAAAATTAGGACCAGAATGTTTAAACCAAATCACGTCAAAATTTTTATTTTCTAAGGAAGAAACCCTCTTGCAAGCAATTCTGTCCTTGATGTAGGCACATACGCCTCCTTTATATCGAAAGTTAGAGTGAAGATGGTATTGAGGAAATTGCAAGTCGGGTGACTCGGAGCTTTCCGAGGAGACTTGTGTTTCAGATAAAAACAATATATCAGGTTGTAATTGTTCAAGATGTTGGTGAATAGCGTTAAGATTAGACCTGATACCGCGGATGTTGCAGTAGTGAATTTGGTTGAGACAGCCAAGTATCTCGGTTGTTGTTGAAGATAGAACCTTGCGGTTTTCGCGGTCCTGGCCAATTTATTGTGAAACTCAAGATGTCCTGAACGGATTTTTCCTAACTTCTTTCGTTCATAAGTTACAGGGCGTTTTTGAAAATTCACACTTTTTGGACCCCCTCCATATCTACGAAGTTTCTCAGCGATAATGTCAAATTGAAAACTTATCCCATAGAGAATTTTATGTAGAATGCAGTGGCGCACTCAATTTTTTTTTCGGGGTATGGTTATGGAGATACGATTCAAACTTATGATTTATTCAATGGAACGCCCTGTATTTTATCACTGCATTAAATTCCTTATTTTTTTCCCTTCAAAATGATATATAAACATAAATTCTTCAAAAATGCTCCAAAATCACTAAAACATTGATTTTTAATAGTAGGCTATGGATTTTTCATACAAAAAAAGTTCAAATTGAAGAAATACCACTTGTGATTTTTCCATGAAAGGAACAAGAACAATACTAACACTAATTCACTAACAAAACACAAAACGTAGGTAACTAATAGCAACAAATAAATAGTAATATTATTCGGTAACTTATTCATTGAATTGTTCAAATTGATGTCCATTTTCCCTAACACACAATTGACACAATTTCTTAATACGTCTTAATGCATTTAAAATTATGAAAGGCCGATTTTGTAAATTCTGGAAAACTGCCTCCGTTGTTGCACGAAGTTCTTCAATATTATTGTGCCTCTTACCGTATATTTTATTTTTCAAAAAACCCCACAAAAAAGTCCAACACTGACAAATCAGGTGACCTCGCAGGCTACCTAATGGGTCCATTTGTTCCAATCCAATGGTCTTGGAAAGTTTCTTCTAAAAACGGCACAATCAACCTCGAATTGTGGGCAGGGGCACCGTCTTGTTGGAAGTAAATGGCATTAAGATAGGGGAGGGGAACATTCTCCAGGAATTCTGGTATTACTTCTTCTAAAATTGCCAAGTACCTATTCGTGTTAAGAGCCCCTTCAAAAATGTATTTTGTTGATGTCCCCAATAAGAAACTGGCCACATTAAAACCAAATCGACCCTGTTCTTGTTGCTGAAAAATTAGGTGTTGGTTTTCATCATACCAGTGCCTTGTATTTTGCCTGTTAAATAAACCGGCACTGCTTATACGGGCTTCGTCTGGCCATATGACTTTACTCGCATAATTATTGTCCCTTCGAGTTTGGTTCAAAAACCGATTACAGAAATTCACACGCCTCGCTGCATCACCATGGTATAAATGCTGGACAATATTCACTTTGTAGGGTTTCAATTTGTGTTTTTTTAAAATCCTTTGTACCCGTGATCGGGGAACGCCAGTGTCATTTTCTAACTTCGTACAAGAAGTCTGAGGAGAGACACGGACGCTGGCTAAGACATTTATTTCATCCACTTCATTATTTTACTTGCTATACGTCTTGGGTCGGGGTTTAGAATACGCACCATAATTTAGTAGATTATTCTTTAGTCGAAATATCGTTGCTCGACTAGGTTAACGTCTCTCTGGATATAAAAACAATATGTCATATAATGTCTTATTGTAAATTACTAGTTTACCTGTTTAAATATAATTCTAATGCTTCGTCAACATTTTCATGGCATTGATTGAAACATTGTATGATATCATACTTTTCGTTGTTCTGAAAAAATCTTTCAGCCATTATAAAATTTCACAAATTAACAAAATCGCCAAACACAAACACAATAAAACGCATCAAAATTTATCATCATGACAGCAGATCTGTTGATTTCTCCACAGTCACTTGATAAAACAATGCTCCAAAAGTCAACAACAGTGTTTGTAGCATCCATGACCTACTATAAAAAATCACAAATAATAATCCCTGTAGTAAAACTTTGAAATCCATGGCACTCTATTCAAATTTAATGTTTTAGTAATTTTGGAGCATTTTTGAAAACTTCATGTTTATATATTATATATCATTTCGAAGGAAAAAAAAAGTAATTTAATGAGATAATAAAATACAGGGCGTTGCATTGAAAAAATCATAGGTTTGAGTCTTATCTCCATAACGATACCCCGAAAAAAAAATTGAGTGCGCCCCTGGATTCTACGTAAAATTCTCTATGGGACAAGTTTTCAATTTGACATTATCGCTGAGAAACTTCTTAGATATGCAGGGGATCCAAAAAGGGTGGGTTTTCAAAAACACCCTGTAATTTATAAACGAAAAAAGTTAGGCAAAATCCGATCTTGAGTTTCACAAAAATGTGGCATAAGACCGCGGAAACCGCAAGGTTCTATCTTCAACAACAACCGAGATATCTGGCTGTCTCAACCAAAATGGGATGCACTGTACAATCAGCTCACGTGCTAAGTGAGATAGAATACACAACAAACTAAAAGCGCTGATGCCATACATGCGTTTTTTGTGTAGACTATTATCAATGACACATTTAATTGCTACTGTCAACGAGAATTGAAAATCAGTGTTTTTGCAGGTCCGACACAATACTCATGTGTTCCACTGAAGAAAAAATACAGATTATTATTCAGGATGCACTGCACTAGAAATAATGGACAGGTTTACTTTTTCCTTTGAAAACAGGCCAATTCCATCAGAAAATACGATTTTGCGTACTGTTTGTAAATTTGAAAGGTGTGGATGTTAAAATAATTGTAAAAAATGCAGTAGCATTGATGGTAATGACGGTGAGCATCCTGGTTGTAACTTAAACGAAGAGCGCAAACTCCAAGAAATTGCAATATGTAGTTTAGCAGATACTAATTTCCCGTGCAGTAGTACAAAAATTGCTGAAGAAATGAATATTGAACCAAGAACATTTCGCAATATCTTGAAAAGGAATAAATACTGTTGCTGTAAGTTGCAAACTACACAAATTTTTCCAGATCATCACAAGCGTATGGAATCAGGCTAATGAAAATGAAAGATTTATTGAAAATATTTTGTTTACCGACGAGTGTTCTTTTATGGCCATGACAATCCACCTGTCGCTATTGGTTGCTCTCGGGAAAACAAACATATTAGTATTCCTTACCGGACACAATACTCCCAGAAAGTTATGTGTGGGCAGGAATTTTAGGCAATTCCATAATTGGTCCATTCTTTATTAACGGAAACTTGAATGCGGACAAATATTTAGAACGGTTGAGAAACCAGATAGTTCAACACCGCAATATAAACTTTGATGACATTTGGTAACAATAAGATGGCTGTCCTGCTCATACTGGAATAAGAGTTCAACAGTTTGTGGAAACTACGTTCCATAACCGTATTGTTAGTGGAAAAAGTACTATTAAATATCCTCCTCGCTCACCTGATTTCGCGCCGAACGACTTTTTTGTTTGGGAACACGTATCCCAGCAAATTTATGTGCACAGGCATGAACGTACTAACAATTTGGACAAACTTCGTATCAAAATTACAGACTCTTTAAACAACACCACCCAAGAAAACACCCGAACTGAATTTTATCACAGATTGGGTTACTGCCTTGCGAAAATCTTATAAAGTAGAGTTTTACAAAAAGTGTATTCTGTTCATTTTTAAAAATAGTTGGTTTTTCAATAAGAATCATTATTCTAAAGTTAAACCTTAAATTTAAGTTATACTTTCAATGTAAATGTTCTTGTTTGTAGCTCTAGTAAGTTTCTTCCTACGAGTAGTAATCGAACCATGTCATACATTCGCAATTACCATAAATTTGAGGTATTATCATTTAATGTTTAAGTGTAAAGTATTTACTTGATAGTTTCAAAGAACACGCGACTTTTTAACACCATCTTAATTGCTTTGTTTTCGTAAGAAATGTTGAAGCTAGATTGAAAGAGACTTAAGTAGTTCATATTTTGTCCCTATATGCAAATATGTACAAGTGGCAACATCGGTAAAGTTATGTCTCTCTCACACTCATATAATGCTTCTTTCTAGCTTATTATAAGTCAGACCCGCAATAATGTTTTTCCATACCTGTATAAGGGTGTCTTGACGATAGCATGTTAGACGAATAATGAGAACGGAAAAACCGATTCAGCTGAAAACTTGTAACTTTGTATAAATGAACATGATCTACTTACTGAAAATATTTTCATGGCGGCGTCACTTCCGGTTATACCGAAAGTCGATACCAACTTTGTTATTTTAAATACAATGCCTTAATTTTTATTTTATTTTCGGTTTCCGCATAAAATTTTACGTCTTTTACTACCAGGTTTGGCGTACCTATCTCTTACCATTATTAAGAAAAAAAATAATTTCAGGCGTTAGCAACGAAAATTTGAATCTACTGAAAAATTAGTATTTCATGAAACATAAAGGGCAGATAAGTGAAACTTGTACAACGGTTAGACATGATATTGGACTATGTTTTCAGTATTAGACATTTTTGAAATTTATTTCTAGGGGAGGTCCGGGAGTAACGGTAGTTTAAATTAAAAATGTCAGAGTCATTTCTTTTAATTGCAACTGGGTGTTTTTTATATTCTCATTCGATGCCTAATTTAATTACCTATCTGCTGATATATAATGTTCCTATACCTAAACTGAATGATTTTCGTGTTATCTGCTTTTTTTCTACTTTTCTTGGAGATGATGTAGTAAATACGCCGTAAATTAATAGTGTGCTTTGCAAACTGTTTTGCTGCCTGTCGTATGATACCTTCAATCAGTTGGCTATGCAGTTGAATTGTCACATTTATATTAAATGACAGTTATTTAAATTCTTTTAGGATTTAATGACGAAGATTATTTGAATTTTTTGTTGGTACACCGCGAATATGAAAGAATTATTCAAAGAACGACTAGAACCGTTATTCAGACATATTTACATCGGCCTCGTCCTAATTCTCGAACATGAATCCTTTAGACATACTCCCCAGAAAAGGAGTGCATCTGCTAATAAGGCATGTTTTTATAACAACACAACAAAAACAAAAAAAGACATGAATCCAGAAAAGGAGTGCATCTGCTAATAAGGCATGTTTTTATAACAACACAACAAAAACCTAAACACTAGTAACAACAACCAACAACTAACGAGAAGAACAATATTAATTACAATAAACAACTCATTCTTTTTTTATAAGATAGATCCGTTTTGGTCTAAACACGACGTAAAGTATTGGATACAGTGGCTCTTCTAATATCGTCCGCGTTCAAACTACCGAACGCAACTTGAACTCTTGCTACGGCATTTTCCCTTATCGTTAAAGGCTCACTGTAAACCATGTTTTTAATAGTTCCCCAAATGTAGTTGTCAAGGGGGCTTAGATCGGACGATCGAGGGGGCCAGCGGTAAGGACAGTTATTAGCAATCCATTTTCCATGGAACTGCTCTTCCAATAACCTTCCAACTTCACCAAAATTGTGTGGTGGGGCACCATCTTGCTGGTAGTATGCTAGTAGTATTGCTTCTCGCAAGGGTAGTTCTTCAGTAGCGGGAATTACCAGATCTTGTAAATTATTCATATACCTCTTACCATTTAAATTATTATCATAAAACTGACGACAAAAGACTTGTCTTTTATCGCACAAAACACATTAAAACTCCAAGAGTCTTGAAAGTTTCTTTCCCAAATGACATGTGAATTTTCATCAGCCTAATAATGGTAATTGTGCCTGTTAAAGACTCCGTTTTTTTGAAAATTTTGCTTCGTCCGTCCACATTATGTTTTTTACAAAATTTTCATTTTCCTGTGACATTAGCATGAACCACTCACAAAATTGAATGCGTCGTTCAGAATACCCAGCTGCTAAATGTTGCATCAACGTGTATGAAAATGGGTGCCATTTATCCCTTACTAAGATCCGATGTATTGTTTTAAAACATACTCCTAAACTTACAGCAGCCTCTCTCACTGAAGTATTAGGATATGCAGTAAAGTATCCCAAAACGGTAATGTTGAGATCATCGTCTTCGACCCATGTGTTTTGCAATTTTCAAGCAAAGTTGTAATTGTTCGTAAATTAGGGCAATTCCAATGTGGATACCTCTGAATAAAGGTTCTAATCGTTCGTCCAATAATTCCTCCGCATTCGCCGTGTATTTGCAACAGAAGATGACTCTTTGGCATTTTTAATTTTCTCAACTACCGTTACTCCCGGACCTACCCTAGAAATAAATTTCAAAAATGTCTAATACTGAAAACATAGTACAATATCATGTCTAACCTTTGTACAAGTTTCGCTTATCTGCCTTTTATGTTTCATGAAATATTAATTTTTTAGTGGATTCAAATTTTCGTTACTAACGCCTGAAAATATTTTTTTTCTTAATAATGGTAAGAGATAGGTACGCCAAGCCTAGTAGTAGAAGACGTAAAATTTTATGCGGAAACCGAAAATAAAATAAAAATTGGGGCATTGTATTTAAAATAACAAAGTTGGTATCGACTTCCGGCATAACCGGAAGTGACACCGCCATGAAAATATTTTTAGTAAGTAGACCATGTTCATTTATATACAGTTACAAGTTTTCAGCTGAATCGGTTTTTCCGTTCTCATTATTCGTCTAACATACTATCGTCGAGACACACCCTGTATATATCTTATAACAAAACTATTTTTAGTTTTTTTCGCTCTAATTAAAAAGTTATATTGTATGAAAAATACATTTTTGAACCCAGTACCGGAAACACGCCGACAGTTCCCGAACAAACCAGAGCGCGTTGACGTCACAATGTTTATTTTTACTCATCGTAGCATACAGCTGATACAGTGTTTTGACTTTTAATCGTTTAAATCTTGTTATTATCGTCAATATATTGATAAGTATATCAAAAATGTCAAACTATGAATAATTTAAAACGATTAAATAATACATTTGTACACGGTTATTGAATGGTTTCGGTTTAATTTAGTATTTTATATTTTAATTACGCGCTAGGTTATGCACTATACAAAAATGAAATTTTAAAAGTGTATATAATAGTGTTTCTTCCGTTGTTATAATATCATTTAAATAATTCTCATGAGTTTATGTTTTTTGAGCTGAATGAAGACATGGAGAATTATATTTACTATACTACAATGGGAAGTGGAGCAAAAATTATAGTTGATGTAGTACCGCACAAATTTAGTTGTCAACCTAACCGTAAAGTTCACTACACATGACTAAACTAGCTATTATAAATATTTTTTTTGTACTAAATTTCGGATATTTTTAGTCAATTTACATGTAGAAGCCGTTGACACTGTAACGGGTGTCTATTAATGATAGAAGCTGACATCATGTAGCAAATTTTGGTTAGGTTGGTACCACTAGACTTCATTTGGCTCGCAACAATTGACATTAGCGTCCCATGGGGAAATCACCTTTGATGAAATTACCCCTACTTTTGGAAATGTTTATTGCCAATATTTGCTAATTACAATTATTTTACAAAATAAATTTTGAAATCATTCTTATGACAAAAATACAGACAAACATTCTTCATTAAATTAATATAACTACAAAAAATGATGACCCTGATGCTGTAAACATAAATAATTCTCCGCTTCATGTTTTCAAAAACATGCTGAAGTTCTTCCCGTGTAATAGCCTGAATCTCGTGTTCAACTGCTTCCATTAATTCATCTAAATTATGAAATCTATTTCTATAAATATTGTCTTTAATCTTTCCAAGTTACGAAAATAACTGATTGTGAATATAACGAAAAATGAATACAGGAATAAGAATGAACGGAAAAATTATAATACAAGCTAATGAAAAACAGACACGTGCGACTATGGCAAAAAAGGTAGAAACCGATTGATTTTACAATATAATTCTCAGTGTTGCAAATACTAAGCAAAGAAATTTCCTAGATTTGACATGACGTCAGCTTCAATCATTAATAGACACGTGTTATTATTGCGAATTAATTTAACATTATGATGTCACAAACATGGTGACTAGTCGTGACGCGTTTGTAGTTGCGTGATTCTTTTTAACATTTTATCAATTTTAAATTGTTTATAATAAGTAAAAAAAAATTTTTAAGAGTTTTGTGTATCGACTATTAATATAATTTATGGTCAAGTTTTAAAATACATAAATAACAATGAATAATTTTTTTTCGATAACTCAATTGACATCAAATGTATAGAAAACAGAATATATATATATATATATATATATATATATATATATATATATATATATATATATATATATATATATATATATATATATATATATATATATATATATATATATATATATATATATATATTATTCGTAATTACACATTTAAAATGTTTGCGACTTTGCCAGAAAAGGGCTTTAAGTTTTACTAAAAAAAAATGCTATAGATAAAGCTGGATTATATTAATTAACACTAGTGTTAAATAATAAGATGCGACAAATTAACTTAAGATAGTACCACATATTATTTAAATGAACAATAAGACTGTAACAAACATGTTTATTCATTTCGGTGCATTCCACATATTTTTTGTGTCTAGATATTTTTTGTTGGTACAAGTTTTTTCAGTTTCAAGGAATTGGCCACAACCACAAACAATTTTTTTTGGTAGTTTCCGTTCTTTCATCAAAACAAAAATATTCTGATATAAAATACTTAAACATGTATAAGGTTTCAATACCGATATGTTATTGGTTTTTGGATTTGTTAATAAAACTGTAAGGATTACTGAAATTGGAGGTGAAACTTTGAACGTGAAGGAAGGGTACTGAAGATATCATCAGCAATAACAGTGTATACATCCCTAGATTTTTTTTACTTATAGTACTCCCGAACAGGTTTAAGAATTGCCTAACCTGCTAAAGCACTCAGGAATACTGGGAGGGTTTAGGGATATTGTTAGGCTGCCGAGAAATGTTTATGAATGGCTACTTAAATTGACTTTAAGTCAAAGTTTGGGGGAAAACAGGAACTGGGTACTTGTGCATTCCACAATTTGGTCGCCGTGTAGAAAAACGGATTATTATATGTTTATTATTAAGCTGTGTGAAGCTGGCTCCCCAAGTTGCATATTTCGTAAGTAATTAATGGCATTCGATTGACCACTTATTGACCACAAATGACTACCAACAACTTTCATTGACCTCCCTTTGTTAAAAAGCTATTTGCAAAATAAGATTGGGAAGGGGGGGCAATTTCACACTTGGCCCCCGAAATCGAAAATCGCCAATTTTTATTACTCTTATCTGATTGGCCATCGTTTGGCCATGAATTCGATTATTAAAGAAAATGCACTAATTGTTCTTCTGGATGATTATTCATAGGAAATGAAGGGTGGTCAATCCTCAAAAAGAATTTCCAGGATTGACCATGGCTTATAATGAATATAAAAGTATATTTTAGTTTTTTTTTTAAGGGTGGTCAAACAAATCGAATTCATGGTCAAACGATGGTCAATCAGATAGAGTAATAGAAATTGGCGATTTTCAATTTCGAGGGGTAAGTGTGAAGTTGGCACCCCCACTCCTATTTTAACTTTTTAAGAGAGGGTGGTCAATGAAATTTGTTGGTGATGATTTGTGGTCAATCGAATGCCATTAATTAATCATGCAATATGCAACTTGGGGGGCCAGCTTCACACAGCTTTATTATTAGGGAAATAAAAGGTAATTAAACTTTAAAACTGCTCCGGTTACCAATGAAGTATACTTTACAATAGAGTTAATTTACATTTCTATAATAATTAACATGTTTATGCAATCAAGGTTACACATTTTAAGCTATGGCGGAAGCTTATTATTTTGGTCAATTGATTTCTTGCTCACCCACACCACGCTTTATAGTTTTTAAAATATTTCCATTTTTTTCATTTTTCTATAATTATTTTAGAGTGCCGTGATTTAAAAACAATAAAACAAAATTTTAATATGTCAATTAGGTATATTTTAACTTGATTTCTTTCAAAACTACTTTTTCGCTAGATTTGTATTTAGAAGAAAAGTTGAATTAAGAGAAGTTAACTCTAAATTTTAAAATGAAATATACGAAGAACGAATTAATTCAAATGATTTACATAAAGGAGAAGCCCAATGTAATTGTTTACTTGCTTCTAGAATTTATAAACAAAAATTTCCCGAAGTCCGTTGTCCAGATGAACGAGTTCTTGAAAATTTAAAAAGTAGATTTGAGGAAACAGGGTCGGTTGCATATAAAAAAAACAATTGTCCAAAACCCGTAAACAACGAGGAAAAATGCAGTGGAACGTGATTTACAGAAATCAACAATACACAGTATAATTAATGAATATAAATATCATCCATACAAGATCCAACTCCACCAGGCATTGGATGAATATGATTTTGGAAATAGATTAAATTACTGTCGTTGGGGATTGCAATGAATAACCACATAATTTTTTTTAATACAGTTATGATGACAGACGACTCTACTTTTCATAACCATTATTTTGTAAATAAACATAATTGTCATTATTACGCCATGGAAAATCCACATGCAATTAGATACAAAACAATCAGCATCGATGGAGTCTCAATGTTTGGGCTGGTATTATTGGCAATAGAGGATTAAGACCCTATTGTTTGGAAAACAGTTTAAATGCAGTAAATTATTTCAATTTATTGCGAACCAACGTTCTACCATGGATTGAAGAGTACATCCCATTCGCTAATGAAGAAATATAATTCCAACAAGATGGCGCTCTTGCACATTCGGCTCGTGATGTGACGGAGTTTTTAAATCAGCAATTTCTTGATCGTTGGATAGGTCGTTATGGGCCTATTAGGTGGCCAGTTAGATCACCCGATCTGACTTTCATGGACTATTTTTTATGGGGCTACGTGGAAAATGAAGATTATAGAACATCGCCGACTACTGCAGAAAATATGAGGGAAAGAATTCAACAAGCGTTTCGTAATGTAACCCAACAAATGTTACATAATTTACAACGTTCCCACATACTAACGATTGAATCAGTGCATTGAGAAAAGAGGAGGCCTGTTTGAACCTTACTTGTAATTTTTTTAAATGCACATTTGTATATGTTTGACTTTCCTACTTCTTATTGTGACTTGAAATCATGGCAATCGATTAAATCTTTGCGTTATAAAATAATTACAGACAAATTTAAAAAAACGGAAATATTTTAAAAACTATAGATTTTAGTAGTATCAATGTATTTAGATAAAAGTTAGGTCTGTAAGAGTACTATTCGCCCACATCAAACTATACAGGGTGTTCCATTAGAAATAAGAGAATTGACGTAAGTTGAACATGCTAAAGTTTCACAGGAGCCTTCTCTTACATCTTTTCAAACCTATACCTAGCTTAATTATATCCTTGAACTAATTTGTCTCAATTTAGATAATAAACCATGAATTAATTTTTATTGCTAACCTTACATTCAGGAAAAAAATACATATTTGTTAAATAACTTGGCAACGTTGAATTTTATATGTACGATTGTATACATCGTTGAAAAGCTTATTCATCAGGATATCCAAAAATGTAATGATATACAGGGTGTTCCATTTAAAATATAACTTTTGATTAAATGATTTTAATGAAAAATCAACAGCGAAGCCACAATCTTCCGTCGCGTGATGCTTTGGACACTCGGTATATATGCTACGTCCAATAGATGTATATAGGTTGATGGCTATGTTGAAAAGTGTGCTATTGATGGGGGACCCTTGAGGAATTTCGTTTTCGAGGGCGTGTTAGTGTGACAGTGTGTTTCCTACTCTCACTTGAAGTATCTGTTACTTGTAAAGTTTTTAATGAAGTACGCCATGTTTTCTTTTAGTCTCTCTTTATGTACCTTTTGTAACACTGCATATCGCCAGACCGTTTCGTAAGCTTTTTCTAAGTTAAAGAAAACTGTGGTGAGATGTTTTTTCGATTAATTCGACTCGTCTCTTATTGATAATTTTTCCTAGGCAGCATAATAATGAAATTGGGCGATAACTGTCCGCATGTAAAGGGTCTTTATTTTGTTTTTCAATCAGGATTATTATCGCGAGTTTCCAGAGATTAGGATACTGTTTTCTTTCCCAAATAAATAGTAGATCTTCGAGGCCCTTTTTAAATTTTAAATTTCGTGTGTTAACTCGTCCATGGTAATAAAAGTGTAATGGTATTTCTCTTTCATTTTTTATGGCTGCGAACGTTTGATTGTAGCTTTCTGTGCTGCTTATTTTTTCATAGTGACAGACGAAGTTTTCTGATATTTCAAATGGATCTGCTGTGTTGCAATTTGGGTTGAGGTAAGTAGTTATTTTTACCTGAAATGGCTTGAATTTTGTTCCAGATTGTTTTAGGTGGAGTGTCGGTTTTTAATTCCGATACGTACTTATGCCAGGATTGTTTTTGGGCAGTTCGGATTAGTCGTCTAGCTATAGCTCTATGTTTTTTTAAATAAGATTAAATTTTGCGTTGTTGGAATAATTGTGTTTCACCTAGGGTCTCACGTTCTGTTAATTTGCGTTTGTTGTATCGTAAACTTTGCAGCATGCTTTATGCCTTTGTTGAAGCTTTCTACTAATTCGTTAATGCCTGTTTGTCTACTGATGGGTTTGATTTCTTTCTTAAACTTGTCCCACTTGATCCAGGGTGTTATTTTGAACGGTGCCTAAAAAATAAGCGTGTAACTTATTCTATGCTGCATTTTGTATTTACATTTCGTATTTTATGAACCCATTATGGACCGCTGTCATATATATAGGACAGCAAAAATAGCAATTTTTATTTCTTGGTTGTAATTCAAAAATGTATTTTTTTTTAAATTTTATATTACTTTGTCATCTTTTTAGAGGCAAGATTGTATTTTTACTTTTATAAGAAATTAGTAATTATTAACAGAAAAATAATTTACAAGAAAGGTGGTTTTTTCTTCGCTTGTTACGCGTTTAGTTTTCCATAGTTTTTTTGAAAATACAATAAATTATGTAATTTTTCTGTTCAGAATTCATAAATAGAAAGTTTGTTTGCTAAAACTGGATAATTTTTTCAAACGTTCATGTTATCATAAACAGGAATAAACAAGTACAAAATATGATGTCATATTTATAGGACACTGGTCCAATTCGTATACTTTTATACCTTGAATTTACACGTCCAGACTAGGATGATTCTTGCAGATATTGTCGGTATATAGATTAGAGGCGATGCTCCCTTATTCATTTAGTGCATTTAATGTGGTGTAAAACATGGCAAGTAAGCGGTTTTTAATTGTTAAAGATACTGAAGCGTTATTCGAAGATGAGGAATTTTATAAACATTTGGAAAATAGCGGATAGTGTAGATATAGCTGTTTTGCCACCGAATCCGGACGTTTTAAGTGATTGTGATGAAGGCGAAAATGAAGGTGAAAATGAAATCAATCATATTCCTGAAAATGCAGGGCTTCTCACGATGAGCGTTAATTAGACGTTTCTGGCAAACCAGACAACGGATCAACCTGAAAATTTGACAGTATATGCATAAACTAATATGAGCTACATGCCTAAAATATTTTAGTTGTTGCGCTTCTACTATAAAGTAGCGACTACTTTGATTTTTCAAATGGAACACCCTGTATATAATATCATATTATGATTTCCTATTACTTTGTCAACAACTTCATGTACTATTTCCCTATACCTAATCTATTACCGTTTACGAGATTTTTTTTACATAACACGTACTTTTATAACCGCTGATAATCTTGAACTCTCTGGTTCTAAGACGATCAAATTCGAAATGGAGTGGAATGATACCATGAGGATCTCCACTTCGAGTCATATTTTTATTTGCCTCATACAGGGTCTTTAAAAAATGCAGATACTTTGTTCACATGAAAAAAGGAGTGGAAGGCAATTTTTTCAAATGGAACACTGTATATTTACACATTTTTAGATAAACTGTTTCAAACAGAAACTGACGTGTTTTCCTTGTATTCATCACTTATTTTTGAAATTTAACAGATTCCGTTCGATGTTCCTTCATCAGTCACAGATAATACAATGAATAAATAATTATTAAAATACTCTTCAACCATCAAATGAAACTTCTCTTCAAACAATAGTTTTATTAACGCTCATACGGTGATGTAATTTGTACATTGATTAAACGCCAAAAGTAATATCCCTAACTATGATGATGTAATCTGATAATTAATAAATAAGGAAATTGGGCAAAGTTTTCCCTAATTACAAATTATTTAACAAATTGAAATACTAACCTTTCACCACTAATTATATGCCGTCTCGTCCACAATCGGTAGATTAAATATAGGGTGGGTTCTACTATATTGACTTGTTAACACACATGAAATGCGGCTTGTTTCTCTCTTGCTTAATTATTTTCCTTTCTCTAATTAATAAAAAACAATGTAAAAAAATTATAAAAAAAATATATAATTAAATGAATTCTCGAGCGCCATGTTATCTTTGTCATAGGAATAACAAAACCTAAATAATGAACAATAAAAACTTTCTATAAATATCAAAAATTAACAATGTGCAATTAAGTTTATTTACCCAATATATGGATGGTTAAGGAGAGGAAAGAAAAAGGTTTTAAAGCTAAGCTTAAAAAATAAAAAATCACCACATAAATACCTCAGTACAATGATTTTCTTATAGACAGCTTCCAGTGTTTAATTATGGATGCGGAACGGTCAACCAGTATGAAAGCGTTTCTACATCTTCCTTGCGTATTCTTGTTACAACGCGATCAACTATGTATTTGAAGAAATTTTCAATCCACTAAGCTTATTGTATTCTTGATGTTTTATTTTATTAAAATTGCATTTTAAGATGATATTATTTGAATGAAGAGAAACTTGCGTAAATGAGTAACTTAAGAGCCATTTGAGATTAAAAATATAGTGACTTATAAAAGTACCCTATCAAAGTAAGTAAAATATAAGTATGAGTATGTAAGTAAGTAAATAACTGCCTTAAGTGAGTATAAGGGAATAATATAAGTGCTATAATGAGTGTACGTGAGTGCCTGGAAAGAGCAAATGCTTAAGCTTAAAATATAATGAATTAAAAAATAACTTACCACCAAAATCTGATGGCACCAAATATAAAAATTAAGTAAAAACCATTATAACAATGTCTTCTGCTTTAACATTCAGCAGCAAGTGAAGAAAAAAATAGAGGCTTTCAGAATTGGTTCTGTAAGTGCCCCCCCTTAAGAAGTTGTCACGAATTGCGCGAAATACCATGAACGGAGTCCAATTTTTGAAAGAAAGGGAACTATAACTATTTATGTAATATTACACCCAAAATATATGTTCTATGAAATGCAATTTAAGTTGCCTTTCTCAATTTTACATGTAAATAATTAAAAACTCCTCTAATTTTACGCCAAATAAATTAATGATCTTAGATTAACGTATTTTTTAATACAACCACAAAAAAAGGTTGTTACACACTCTCTCATTAAAGCTTTCTCTTAGAAAACGTCGCACGTTACGAAGCATTATGAACCAGGCAGCCATCCTGCCAAGTGTTTGGCATGTTATCAGGGTTAATAATTTGTCTCTTGGCGGGCATTATCGCGTTTGTTAGGTGCTCCATACACCAGGCATTAGAACAAAATCGAACTTGAAATCTTATTTGATTTACCGAACGTGGATTTTCAATAGACCAATGGTGATATTTATGTCTATTAAACACTACACAATTGATAAACCGTGTTACATCTGTTCCAAGTATTTCCCGAGGAAAATCAGCATCATTTACACATTTTTGCACATACCACCTGCTGAATTGTAATCTCCGGTGGTAGTCTTTCTCGCTTAAGCCTTCTACAAATGTTGGTTTGTATGGTTTGTATTTATGTAATATTACACCCAAAATATATGTTCTAGGAAATGCAATTTAAGTTGCCTTTCTCAATTTTACATGTAAATAATTAAAAACTCTTCTAATTTTACGCCAAATAAATTAATGATCTTAGATTAACGTATTTTTTAATACAACCACAAGAAAAGGTTGTTACAGACACACGAACTAAAAATAATTTCATGAATTAGTAAGTTAATTCAATTATCAGTGTATTTCAGAAAATGTTCGAACACAACTCCAGCTCTACTTAAACAAACATGTAATCTCTTCAAAAGATTTTCATGTGTAGCGCTTCTGATTAAGTCTGGAGTTAAACTATTGAAAGCAGTTCTAACTCTCGATTTTATATCTTCCATTGATGTTACTGGGTTGGAGTAAACCATATTTTTAATGAAACCCCACACAAAATAATCTATTGGATTGCCATCTGGTGTTCTAGGAGGCCAACGAAAAGGTCCATTATTACCAATCCATCTGTCTTCGAAGATTTCAGTTAAAGCTTCGCCTACTGAACGAGAATTATGGGGTGGAGCACCATCCATTTGGTACCATACACGTTCTCTTCCTGGCCTATTATTTAAAATCATTTGAATTCCATTTCTCAGTAAATCTTCATATTTTGTTGCATTCAAATTATCATCATAAAACTCGATATAAAAAATTGACTCATTCTTTATGGCACAAAATACATTAAATTGCCATCTTTCTTGAAAACCCCTTTGGCGAACGACATGAGGATTTTCTGGCGCCCAATAATGACTGTTGTGTCTGTTGAAAATTTCATTGTTTTGTAAACTTGGCCTCATCTGTCCATATGATATTGTCGAGGAAATGTTCATCCTCTTGAGTCTTGACAAGTAACCATTCAAAGAATTCACTCTAGGAGGCAAATCAGTCTCTTTGAAATGTTGGACATAGTAGAATTTATAGGGATGCCATTTGTGCTTATTAAGAATGCGATAAATTGTCACGTAGGGTATACCTATCTCCCTTTCAGCCTCGTGTAGAGAAGCATTTGGAGATGCATTAAAAAATCCCAAAACTGTTATACCATTGTCATCATCATCCACTTCAGGCTTTCTACGAATGATTTTTGGACGAAAGGTTTCATTCAACCTACAGTTTTGTAATAGTCGATTTATCACATTATTATCCGGCTTCGGAAGTTGTGGATATCTTTCATGAAATACTCGGCATGTTTCTACTTGCAATTCTATTGCACTCACCATGAATAATTAATAAATTCAAGAAATCTTCATTACTGTAACCTAATCTTGACATTTTTCTATTATAATTAGTATCACAATCAGTCAAAACTACCAACAAAAGTTTGACGTTTCAAAATTGGCTCATTTATTTTTCCAAAGCACACTATTAAAAAATATTAATTTGCAATGTTGTACGGTAGAGACACTCAATACCTCAATGCATACAAATTGTAACTTTTTCTAAGGTACATATCAATTTCGAATTGACTGATTTGAGAGAAATAGCATTATCTAATTAAAGTCAATCTAAAATTAGATGTAGAGCTCAAAAATGTGTAAATATACAGGGTGTTCCATTTGAAAAAATTGACTCCACTCCTTTTTTCATGTGAACAAAGTATCTGCATTTTTTAAAGACCCTGTATGAGACAAATAAAAATATGACTCGAATGAAGATCCTCATGGTATCACTCCACTCCATTTCGAATTTGATCGTCTTAGTACCAGAGAGTTCAAGATGATCAGCGTTTATAAAAGTACGTTTTGTAAAAAAAAAAATTGAAATTAATTTATATCTCTTAAAAACGATAATAGATAGGTATGGGGAAATAGTACATGAAGTTGTTGACAAAGTAATAGGAAATAATAATATGATATTATATACAGGGTGTTCCATTTGAAAAATCACAGTAGTCGCCGCATCATCTAAAATATTTTAGGCGTGTAGATCATATTAATTTATGCATACTGTCAAATTTTCAGGTTGATCCGTTGTCTGGTTTGTCAGAAACGTCTAATTAACGCTCATCGTGAAAAGCCCTGTATATGGGAGGTGTTGATCATCATGACTGGATAGTTGTCCATAATTAATGCATGGATTTTGTACAGAAAAATTCACGGGCCAGGTTCTTTATCTTGTTTAGATTTCCAAAGAAGTGTTGCCACATTTTATTTAAAACAAGGCCATTTTAGCCATTGGAAACACAACGTGTATGGCGTAGTGCCTGATGTTCGGTATGATGGAAACAGTCATTGGATAAGACGGAGGGAAAAACAGCGTAGATGCCAATTTCCTAATTGCCAGAAAAAAGTTTTGACTTTTTGTTCAAAATGCGATGTAACCCTGTGTGTACAATGTTTTAAACCCTACCATAAATAAAAATAGTTTTTTGTTTCATGAGTCGTTAAACCTATACTATTGCAGATCGCGCGTAGTACGTTCATTGTTATAGGGAGTGCAATCCTAATCACACTGTACCAGTGTCATATATATAGGACACTTCTTTCTTGTGAAAAAAAAAATCTGAGTATTTTTATCTAATGAAAATAGATTATAATTGATAATTAGTAATAATTTTCTAAATTTCATTATTATTTTTGGTACCGGTACTTAATGGGTTAATGAGGAGTTAAATTATTTAAGATTTTAGGAATGTCGTAAGGTTTAAGCTAAGCTAAAGTAACACATTTAAAATGGTTTAATTGCATAAGCTTATTTATAAGGAAAAGGTAAGTGAACTGTGCTGTAGCTAATAAAAGTGAAATGCAAAATATTGATGACTGTAATTAGGTACTAGTTGCTTGTTAGAATTTCACGAATTGTCCTTTCTGTTTGCTTATATAATCTCATCAGCCATTTTGAATTTCTAATACGCACGCATCTGCTTGTTTACAGCATGACTTACTACACGTTCCCAAAGCTTTTTTATTTTTCAGATGAAGTTTTCAGTTTGTTGCGCTCTCGTAATTATGCAGTTTTTATCCGTTACACACACAATTTTTTCCACGGCAAAAACCGTGTCGCTTTTCACCGTTAAGATGCTATTCATGGACCATGTTATTTTAATTCAGTGATTCATTTAAACTCACGCACTTACCATAATCATCATGATCTTTCAACTGAATCAAATCACTGAAATGTGGAACGTCTACGCATTTATGGTAATTATCGTTATTATTACGCAATCATCAATACAATTAATTTACAAATGTGCTAAAGTTTATTTTCGTATTACTAATGTGGTTTTCATGGTGTATTATTTTTGTTAGTTAATGCAGATAATGTTATCCTTATTTTACACTTTACGCTTTTATTTGTGAGGGAGTATTACAGAATGCCGATTAACAAGTTTAAATTCCAGACATCTGTTAACAAATTAGTTATTAATCAAATTTTTTCTAACCTAAATTAAAATATCAAGCACTCGGGTTTTTACTAAAAATACTTTCTTTGAACAAATTTAGATTATCGGCTCTTGTTTTAGGATTAAAAGTTAAAGCGGATATACCTTTATACATAGAGGATTTTTATGACATGGCTATAATCCAAAAACGTATATTTACACACTTTAAAAAAAAAAGGTTAAAAATAAAATAACCTTGCATTTTTTTTCTCTCATTTTTGTAATCAGTTTTTTCAATAAAAAATTTCGAAAGGATGCTACAAATCAGCGTTCATGCGATCGACTAATTAATTGTCAACGTTAATTATATGGATACTGATACATGTTGCTTTTAAGGAAACCAAATCTCCTTCTTCCGTTAGGTGTGTAACAATGGAGCTACGGTACTTCCAATTGAAAACAGTGAATGCTTTACGAATTATTTGTTCATTACTCTTATTGCCCTGTTTTGGACTAAACATAATCTAAAATTTTGGAATTTATTCGGCTGATTTTGTTTATAAGTATATAGTCTATGCAAAATTACTTTTTGTAATTACCACGCACGAAATTTCCGAATGTTATGGGTAATTATGTTTTAATTGTTTCATTATAAGGTGAAATTTGCATTTTCACAATCGTTTTTCATGCTTTCATTTTTTTAGTACCGTTTCTATGGTTTTTTTTATAATAATAATAAAAGAACGACATAAGACTTAAATTGAAGACCTTAGAGGAAGGTGACCATTATGTAAAAAGGAATACGGGACATTGACGCATCGCCCGTAGAGTCTGAGGGGTATCATTCTAGTCTAAGTGCGAAATATAGTGGTTGTTTATGGTAAGTTTTTAGGCACACCACGTCATAATGCAATAGTGTTAAAAAAATATATTTAATTCTGTATTTTGCTTCGATTTTTAAAAGTATTACATAAAGTACGTCCCAGAATATCAGAGAGTAATAAATCATGTTATTAGTGAAATGGTGCTGATTTTTTTGCCTGGAAGCGACAAACTGAAATCACTAGCAATCCAAGCTAGTTTAAACGAAAATGCTGTAAATGTGCCGCTTGCAAAATATTATATTAAATAAAGACGTTTTCAGGTAAACAACAAACAAAAAACGACCCTTAACCTTCCGGTACTAACGTGGATTTATGTGACATAAATACTAACGTCGGACTCTCAGTCATTGAAAACAGACCGAAAACTATGTATAACTAAATCAGTCCTGGTAAAAATATACAAAAACATTCAATGTAAGTATATTTACATATTTTCAAGGTAAATTAATCAAATCAAACTGTCTAGAAAATATAAAAAAAAAACAAAGTGCAAAATCCTGTTTACAATTTTTAAATTGTAGAAAACACGTAAATCACAAACATAAAATAAATAAAACATACCGGTAGCAGCTAAAATTTCCGAAGATACCCGAAGTGTACGGGTGAAGATTTAAGCAATTATAATTCCAATTAAAATGAATACGCCCCTAAAAACAGACAAACAATCTGATAAAGGGGTTGCAAACGTAACCCCTTTATCATATCTCAAAAACGGCACATACTATCACGATTAAATTTTCGTATTAGTATAATAATCTTATAACGATTAAGCAATAAAAATATCTAGGTACACTACCGTCCAAGGGGTAGAAAAAACCACCCCTTTACCATATCTCGAAAACGACACATACTATCACAATCAAATTTTCGTATTAGGTTGAAAATAATCTTAAAACAATTAAGCAATAAAAATATCCAGGTGCACTGCCGTCCAAGGGGTAGAAAAAACCACGCTTTATCATATCTCGAAAACGGCACATATCACGATCAAATTTTCGTATTTGGTTCATAATAATCTTAGAATGATTAAGCGCTAAAAATATCCAGGTGCACTGCCGTCAAAGGGGTAGAAGTAACACCCCTTTATTATATCTCGAAAACGACACATACTATCTCGATCAAAATTTCGTATTAGGTTGACAATAATCTTAGAATGATTAAAACGAAAATTTGATCGTAATGGTATGCTGTTTTCGAGACATGATAAAGTGTGATTTTTCTACCCCTTGGACATCAGTGCACCTAGATATTTTTATTGCTTAATCATTCTAAGATTATTTTTAACCTAATACCAATAATTTGATTGTATATGTGCTCTTTGAGATATGATAAAGGAGTGTTTTCTACCTTGGACGACAGTGCACCTGGATATTTTATTGCTAATCATTCTAAGATTATTATCAACTAATACGAAAATTTGATGTGATAGTTGCCTTTTGATATGATAAAGGGTGTTTTTCTACCCTTGGACGACAGTGCACCTGGATATTTTTATTGCTTAATCATTCTAAGATTATTCAACCTAATACGAAAATTTGATGTGATAGTATGTGCCTTTTGAATATAAGGGTGTTTTTCTACCCTTGGATGGCAGTGCACCTGGATATTTTATTGCTTAATCATTCTAAGATTATTTAACCATAATACGAAAATTTGATCGTGATAGTATGTGCCTTTTGAGATATAAGGGGTGGTTTTTCTACCTTGACGACAGTGCACCTGGATATTTTATTGCTTAATCATTCTAAGATTATTGTCAACTAATACGAAAATTTGATCGTGATAGTATGTGCCGTTTTAGATATAAAGGGTGGTTTTTCTACCCCTTGGACAGCAGTGCACCTGGATATTTTTATTGCTTAATCGTTTTAAGATTATTTTCTATCTAATACGAAAATTTGATTGTGATTTTGTGTGCCCTTTTTGAGATATGATAAAGTGGTGGTTTTTCTACCCCTTGGACGACAGTGCACCAGGATATTTTTGTTGCCTAATCATTCTGAGATTATTGTCAATATAATACGCAAATTTGACTGTGATAATATGTGTCGTTTTCGAGATATAAAGGGGTGGTTATTCCTACCCATTGGACGGCAGTGCAGCTGGATATTTTTATTGCTTAATTCTTTTAAGATTATTTTCAACCTAATACGAAAATTTGATTGTGATAGTGTGTGCCCTTTTTGAGATATGATATAGGGGTGGTTTTTCTACCCCTTGGACGGCAGTGCACCTGGATGTTTTTATTGCTTAATCGTTTTAAGATTATTTTCTATCTAATACGAAAATTTGATTGTGATAGTATGTGTCCTTTTTGAGATATGATAAAGGGGTGGTTTTCTACCCCTTGGCCGGCAGTGCACCTGGATATTTTTATTGCTTAATTGTTTTTAGCTTATTTTCAACCTAATACGAAAATTTGATTGTGACAGTATGTGCCCTTTTTGAGATATGATAAGGGGGTGGCCTTTCTACCCCTTGGCCGGCAGTGCACCTGGATATTTTTATTGCTTAATCGTTTTAAGATTATTTTCTATCTAATACGAAAATTTGGTAGTGATAGTGTGTACCCTTTTTGAGATATGATAAAGGGGTGGTTTTTCTACCCCTTGGACGGCAGTGCAGGATATTTTTATTGCTTAATCATTCTAAGATTATTATCAAACTAACAGGAAAATAAGGTCGTCATAGTATGTGCCGTTTTCGAGATATAATAGGATGTTTTTCTACCCCTTGGACGACAGTGCACCTGGATATTTTTATTGCTTAATCATTCTAAGATTATTGTCAACCTAATACGAAAATTTGACTGTGATAATATTGTATCGTTTTTGATATATGCTAAAGGGGTGGTTTTTTCTGCCCCTTGGACTGCAGTGCACCTCGGTGTTTTTATTGCTTAATCGTTACAAAATTATTGTCATACTAATACGAAAATTTAACCGTGATAGTGTGTGCCGTTTTTGAAAGGGTTAGTTTTGCCACCCCTTTATTAGATTGTCTGCTTTTAGGGGCGTTTTCAATTTAATTGGAATTATAATTGCCTAATTGTTTATTAGGAAACGAACAGTAATAGAAAAATGGGTATATAATGGTCTATTTCACTAATTTATTTTGTTAAATAATTGTAATTAGCAAATATTTGCAATAAACATTTCCAAAAGTAGGGGTATTCTGTTTAATTTTAACAAACAATGTTTATAATTACATCAAAGGTGCAACCTAACCAAAATTTGCTACATGATGTCAGCTTCAATCATTAATAGACACCCGTTATACCCAGCTAAATCTTGTAGGCCTATTTTTTTTTGCTATCACAATAAAAGCAGCGTCGTTTATTGTCTTCGGTTTGTGATTTGTGTATTTTTTCCTGCAGTGGTAAACGCAAAATTTCTCAAAGGCGAAGTTTGATGGTACGTGGTATCCATTTAATTAGCAGCTCTTCGTCGTAAGTGTTCGTCTAGTAACTGCGTGCCAAGATTCAACAGAAACGTTCTTCGATGTGTATTATCCATATATTTTGAATTTCCCTTGGAAGTAATGAAAGAGTTTATCCCAGCCATATTTAGTTGCATATAAAATACAACCATTGGCCAGCGACGAGTAGCTCTGATACAATCATAAGCCACACACATTTTGTCCACTGTATCAAACCCACTTTTGTCTGATTGTAATCGATTATTATTTGTGGTTTTCCAGTTTCTTGGTCTACTTATCTTCATTATGATGTATGGTTGATAACATGAGAACATTTTTATTTTTTCTGGGTATATACGACGTTATGATTGCTTAGTCTTTGAATGCAAACATGTTGTCTTTTCGAGTCGTTCAGCAAGTTGGAAAATTCAAGTAGAAGTTCCTTTCTGTACCAAGAATCGTAAGTTTATGATTTGTTAAAAGTGCGTTAGCAACAGTCATGCTGGTAAAGAAGTTTTCCATTGTAATGTGTCTACGGCTTTCTGAGATGGGGCGACAAAGTGGGGAAAGGAGAGACCATTATCAGTTTGAACTTGATATGGTCCAATCCGCTGTCGTCCAACATAAATTTCCATGACCGCAGTATAAAACACTTTTGCGCTTACTAGATAATATATTTTGATTCCATATCGGTTAGATTTATTGGGCATATATACTTAAAAGTTACATCTCCCTCGGAACATTTCGTCCACTGTTGTGAGCTCGAAATACACCAAAGCTCTCTGGGATCGGTGCTCATTTGAGGTGTTTTTGTCTCTCTATTCTAGTATTTCTATTGTCAAAACGAATCTATTGCAACAAAAATCTAAACCTTTCCAGAGACGTTGTCAAACGAGATATTTCCAAGGATGGTTCCATTGGTTCTAAATAAATCAGAGGCATTTTACCCGACTAGTTTTTGACATCCAACATATATAAAGCAACCATATAAGCGCTTTCAACTCAATAATATCTGCTGATCGGTTGTTTGGATTAACATTGCACATTCCAATGTAGATATTTGTATTATCAACAATGACTTGCAACATTTTGTTTGTAAAAAAAGACTCCAGATCTCTGCGGCAGATGTTAAACCTTTTGCATTCCCCTTTACCCCAGTGAGAAACTTGATAATATTTAGGGCACTTGTTTGTATCTGAGAATTTCCTGGACGCTTTCTCCACTTGGTTTGGCTATCTTTTTTAATATAATACGCAACTTTCTCGTGCGCCAATGCATCCATTATTTCATCTGGAAGATGGGTCATCAATATCTTGCTCATCGTCCGTGTTGTGATTTTGAATACCCGAGTCGTCGTCACACGTCTCGACATAGTCGCAACTTCGTAGAGATGGCGAAGGTAGTCTTGTTCCTTTTCGTAATTCATTTTAAGTACTGTAATGTAGTACCCTGCTCTGTTCACCTCTTAACAATAACTTCTGGCTTTCAACGGCAACTACTCAGCGGTACAGCCGCCCACTTGGAATAGTTCGGTAAATACCGGTCAATTTTCGAACGCGCAGACTAACAGTCCGCACGTTAGTACCAGAAGGCTAAAAACGGTGTCGCTCACTAGAGCGGAACGCGCCGAAGCGCAGCGCAGCGGAGCGCATTTTCTTGCCTATGCGCAAATAGAGCGCTGCACCTAAGCGACGCGGACCGGCCTTCTATATTTCTCAGTTTGTACAATGTTGTCGTCTGATGAAGATGTTTTATAATTTCTGCTTTATGCGAAGAAGCGGAACAAAAAAAAAATAAAAAGAAAAGAAGGTGCTGGGTACATAATACATGCAAAAAACGTAAAACGGAGGGTGAATTTCATTTATTTCCTGATCTAAGAGAAGACGAAATTAAATTTCATCAGTATGAAACTATTAGATTACCTAAAACCAGAAATAGAAAGACAAAATACTTCATTTCGTCAAGCTATGTGTCCAGAAGAAAGGCTAGCTGTAATGCTGAAGGTAAGTTAAATTGTGAAAGTAATAGTTTGTTCGATTATTGCTCTCAGGTTAAGATTGAGCAGCAATATAGACGAATTTAAATTGTTGACACCCTTCTGTGACGCATGAGATGACAGAGAAACCCGTGCAGTCGGACATATTGTTTTTATGCGATTGATTTGAGAGCAATAATTGAAAATGCTCTATGTTAAGTGGATAAAGATAAGAGAACTAAAATATTAATTTATCTTGCAGTAATACCAAAAGGAATTAAAACAAGGCAGCTTTTTAAATAACATTTTTATTCTCATAAAAAAATATATTAATTTACAAAGAAAAATAAACCTCTTATTTACCAACAAATAAACTAAAAAAAATTGTCTTATGATAATATATAAAATAAAAATCAAAGGTACTCGTGTGACTCATCTAGGTTGTGTAAATTAGTGGATCATGGGAACATTGTGAGGCCTATGCCTGATCACATGTGATGTATGGATAGTATTGATGGTTTATGCCTGGTGATGGTTTGAATGTCGTTGACTAAGCGGTTGTGAAACTGATGATTGTTGATGTGGTAAATATTCAGGAGCCATATTTAAATATCCATGTTGACTTTGAGATAAAGCTGATAACTCTGCTTCGTTTTTTTGATTTTACCTCTATTTGGAGATGAACTGGCAGTCGCATCCGACATACTTAGGAAGAAACTCCGTATTAAATTTTTTTCTGCTTTCTTTTTTTGGCTTTCATCTTTAGTGTTAAGGTAGCCTTGCAGTACCTCTGCTACATTAGGTGTAGGTACCTGACAGCATTTTTGAATTTTTGTTCTTTATGCCCTGGTAGTCGATGTAGTTGATTATATCGATGGAGTTGGCGGTGGTGAACTAATATTGGAGTAAGAATCCTCTTCATTGGAATCACCAGTTTCGTCCTCTGTTGCTTGTATGTTTGAAGTTTGAGCTCTTAGTGACGTGTGGAAGAAGGAAAGTCATCTGTTATTCAAACTTCCATGGCCTCATTTGTTTTGCCACATCCCCACTCTTTGTTTTACGTGCATTAATGGCTTTGACAATATTATCCCTTAATTTTTTTCATTGGTTTATATTTTCTGTTGGAGTTAATTTATATCTTTGTTCAATGCAACTTTTTGTCTCTCTCGTTTTCAAAATTTGCATTGCACTACTTTTTTGGGAACCCCTTATTTAAGTCGCTATTACTATCAGACATTTCTATTTACCGTGTAGTTTACAATTAATATTCGTTGGATTTTACCTCTATAAATTTAATTCAAATGTGATACATGTTACTGAAATAATATGAATATTGATAGTGAGTGCCACCGACGACAACAAAAGTTGATTTGTGTTCATAGATTTTCGCTAAAAACTTACACTTGTTTAAAACAAAAATAAAAAGCAAAATTATATTGAATATCAATAGTTATTTATGATTGAAAACCTTATTTGTGATGAACATGCAAAAATTTTAAAACTGTATGTATTGAAGTAATGACATCCCATGAACGTCATTAACACGAAGTTGATATTTAGTGAAGGTCGAATTACTATTTGTACAGTTGCCATGGAGACACCGAAGAATCCCGAAATCAGCGACTTTTGGTACGAAATATTGACATAATATAACGTCTTATTGAGGTGGTTGGAAAAGAAATGGATTTCAAGTTTTTAAACATATATTTTGAACACCCTGTACCATTTATGTCTAATATTTCGTCCTCTGAACATAGACCTAAAGCTGGTCTTTCCTTTGTCCAAATATCAAAGTTTTGCGAACAAAACACAGGATGGCATATAATAATAAAGTTATACCTGTAAATGCCATTTTTTGGATAAAATTCGAATTATTTCAAAAATTGTAAATTTTACATGTATGAAACTTATACGGGGGAATCCGGAATTGGCGTGTACAACGTTTAACCAAAGATTCCTTGGCCAACAATAAGGCGATCCGGGTAAACTATATTCGAAGTTGCTTCGTTTTGCCGCTAGAGAGCGTCAAAGTTTTTAAAATAATTTCGTTTTTTTGAAATAATTTCGCTTCAATCGATTTTAACTAAATTTGGGAAACAGAGTTGTAACATAAATTTGGCGTAAATGGGAACTTTTTCCGATACGTAGAGAATGAAATTGAAACTAAAACATTTTCATGTTTCTCTCGCTTTCCTTTCCGGTAAGCAGACAATGATTAAATGTAGGATTGAGTAAATTATTTTTTTGGCCGAAACTGTACATCTGACCAACATTTTAGAGGACTACAAAAAGTTTGTAAACAAAATGATCTATTAGTAAAATCATGTCATATCTGCAGATAGTAAGAAAATACATCTTTTTTTTTTGGATTTTGTGGATTTTTTTCATTTTCTATGTATCGAAAAAGTTCCAATGTACGTCAAATTATATCAATTTATGTTACAGCTTTGTTCCCCAAATTTAGTTAAAACCGGTTGAAGCGGATATAGGTATGTTTACCCGGATCGCCTTATTTTTGACCAAGGAATCTCTGGTTAAACGTTGTACACGCCATTTCCGGAGACCCTGTATAAATAAAGTTTTATAATTGCACCTAAAATTCCGAAAATCGAATGATATACAGGATGTTCTATTACTAACAGTCTTGCTCTGCCTTTTGGAGCAGTCTGTATAGTTAAGAATAATTTTAAAATGCTCACACTTACTAGTCATATTATATGATAAATACATTTTATTGGCAGTTTACCGATAAAACACCAGTTTACTTTACTCAATTGTTGACTCACCGTGTACGTAAAAATTCATCTGTTTTATCGGCCAACTCTCGCATTTGACATAAGAGAGTCGACGGTTTTTTATCGCCTAACTCTGTTTCTGTTAGCAATGTTTTAGTCTTTCTTTCTTCCGGTTCTGAAAATTGAGATTCTACTTGAGTAAACTGTACTGTAACATTTCTCTTCCAAAATGTAGATATTTTGACAGAACATTTTTATATTTTATCCGTATCTTCTTCGATTCATATTTTTTATTGTTTCAATTGTTTTTTAATTAGAGTTTTTTTTTATTTTCGATCGGGATCACCAATTGTAATAATTGAATAATTTGAAATCAAAAACTATGCCAAAAGGACCCCGCACCATTTAAATGGCAAATGGCTTTCTGTGGATTTTGGCTAAATTTTTGGTATGTTGTACCATTATAAGGTTCTAATCAAAGACTACCATAGGCTGAAAGTCGAAAAATGGACGGTTTTTGCGCTACAGCTCGCCAAAGTTTTGATTTTGACGTCTATCAATTTACCGCGATTTTCGTAAAAAGTCATAACAAGCATAACAACACGTGTCTCAACATATGTACCTAAAAAAGTATTGTCATTCAAAACGTCACGTCTTTTATTTAGTTCGAAAATCGAATCGAAATTCGTTTGAGCAGTTTTGCCGTAAAAATTCGTATAATTGGCATTTAAAAATCGTTTAACCTGTTATGTCTGTAATACGCTAGCATGGCCAGAGCTAATGAATGGAATTGATGGCGATAATAATAATGTTAAAAGGGCAATAGCCATTTTCAGAAGAAATGGGAATGGAAGGCCACCGCTAGAAGTCACAGATTTGACCAGAGCTTGCGCTAATTGTTTTCGGATGATCCTTAACGAAATAGCTCTTGTTGAAAATGATACAGCTTGTTTAAGACTAAATGTTTTGAAAAAAACATCAATCCATACTTGCTTGATTAGTAATGGTAATAATAATGTGCGTAGGAGGTCCGTATCGTGTAGAGTAAATATTTTTATTCCTTTAAACATTTATGTATCAGAAAATGTACGATGTTGCGGGCAGCACTTGCATGGCAAGGGTTTTATTTTGGAGCATTTACTTCCAGGGTTGCAATCTGTTAATAGGCCATATGTATTAAAGGTCAGCAATTACAGGCAACCAAAGTGATATACGTGGCCGAAGATAGCTTTAACGAAAAAGATTTCGAATCCGTAGTCTCCGTTACGAAAGAACAATTTCGGAAGGAATTGTATATGTTTTGTGATTCAATACTTCGGCAGCAGGACAAAGATATGTGACCAAAAGAACTTCTTGACGTTTTTATGCAAGATTCGGCACGGTTTGTCGGACGAGTTTTTGAAATTTTATTTTTCACTCCCCAAGTATGGCCATTGCTACAGTTAAAGAATCACTAATGCAAAGATTCATACCTAGTTATATTGAACTTGAAGCCATTACAAGGGAGCATTACATTGCCAACCATATAACATAATTTTCCAACCAATTATATAATCCGCAATCCAATACACCGATGGCAATTGCATATATTGACGGGACCTACTATATATATCAAAAAGTAATAACTTTCGTGTCTTATACTGTTAAGACATTCTTACAACTTGCATAAGAGTCGCCACTTAGGAAAACCGGCTCTCATTGCAGCTCCAGACTACAGTATACTAGCAATCCAAAGTCCTTATTTTTCTTTAAAAATAATTATGCCAAAATGCTGATTAATGAGTTTAATATGGATGGCGATGTAATAAGAGCATGGGTTCACCAAGGTGATATTTTTGTGCTGGATCATGGATATCGAGATTCCATACGTTTGCTTGGCGATTCCAGCTTTTCTTAAACGGGCCAAAACCAATTGTCGACTGAAGAAGCAAATCAGTGCCGCATAATAACTAAAATAAGATGGATTGTTGAAGCCGGAAACGGTCACTTTAAATCCATATTTAAGTTTCTTGGTCAAACAATTACAATACCACATATCGAAAACCTTGGCGATTTCTATCCTATTGCTGGAGCGATAATAAACAAATGTCACCCTCGCGTTCTTATGTTAGGCGCTAACGAAGAGCTAGTTCGGCAATTATTGGAAAAAGCATGCCAGGTTAATATTATACAAGCCCGGATGGAAGTAGAATAATCTTTGTAGACGAAACCCTTATTGGGTTCAAATAAATGAGCATGATTTAGGTGACCCTCGCGTTCTTATGTTAGGCGCTAACGAAGAGCTGGTTCGGCAATTATTGGAAAAAGCATGCCAGGTTAATATTATACAAGCCCGGATGGAAGTAGACAATCTTTGTAGACGAAACCCTAGTAGGGTTCAAATAAATGAGCATGATTTAGGTGACTTCCCTAATGTTACTTTGGATTATATTCGAGATCTCACTGTAGGGGTAAACCAAGTTAACCTGGCCTCATCTTACATTCAAGATAAGTTGTAACGAGACGAAGAAGAATTCCATATACACTCCTATTCAAAATTAACGCACCGCGACAAATTTTATAATTATGTCTTTGTTATTGCCCTTAGTATGTAATTTAACGTTAGCATAATATAAATGAAGGTAATTAATCAATATTGCATTAATGAACACTCATTTTTATCTAGAATCCGAAGAATTATACAAAATTTGGCGATCAGGCACAAAAATTGGAAAATTGCAAAAATCAACTTAGCTCTACAAACAAAGGAAAATTTCAATTTACAAAAAGTATGCTTGAACCTAATACCTCGTATTACCTCCACGGGCTCTTATAACTGCTTGCAATCGTTGTGGTAAGCTTGTTATTAAGTTCTGGATGGTCGCTTGGGGAATGTTTTCCCATTGTAAGAGAACAGTTCGCTCCAATTCTCATTGGGCAGGTATATGACATCGGACCAATCTTTTTAGAACATCCCAAAGGTGCTCGATTGGATTTAAGTCTGGGTTGTGCGGTGGCTACTCCAAGACTTTAATGTTGACTTCGTTTAAGTAATCTAAGACAGGTTTTGCGACGTGAGGCCTTGCATTATCTTGCATGAAAATGTAGGGATCCCGTATAAATGGCGCAAACGGCATCACATGATCTTGAATAATGTTTTCCAGATAGAATTCTGCATTCATGGACTGCGTACGAATAGGGACTAATTTTGTACGTGCCTCAAAACATATTCCTCCCCAAAACATTTTTGATCCACCACCAAATGGCTCTCTTTGAGAGATGGTGCATTCGTAAAATCTTTCTCCAGGCTTCAGTCATAATCTATCACGACCAACTGGACTTTTAAGCTCACTCTAGTTCCATCTGCGAATAAAACTCGCTTCCAGTCTTCGATAGTCCACTATTCATGATCTCTAGCGAATCGTAAACTTCGTGATCTGTATTTTTGGGTAAGCAGTGGTACACTAGCAGGCCTTCTACTAGACAATCTGGCTTCTTTTAGTCTTCATCTGACGGTTAAAGCAGAAATTCTAACATTTTTGACAGTTGCGAGTAAATTACTTAGCTCTCTGCCAGTATGGTTTCTGTTTCGTAACATCTGTAGTCGGAGAAAGCGCTCATCAATTTGACTTGACCTTTTTCTGCCTGGCCACGTTTTCTATGGTGCGATCCGGTTTCGCTAAATCTTCTAACCATTCGACTGACCGTAGAATGGTTAACACCTAACAAAATTAGCCACATAAGGCATACTTCTTCCCTCTTCTAGCTAAGTTGAAGCTCTTGCGCAATCATCATTGCTTAAATGACGTTCCCGATTCATTTTAGTTAAATGGTTAAATATTCAGCTAGTGAATGAATCTACAAAAGAAAAAATAACCAACGCTCAAGTAGCAAGTTTAAAAAATACACTCACCAAACTGAAAGAATTACGTGAGCAAGGTAATTAATCTTTTGCACTAAAGATTAATGACGTGCAATCGCAAAAACAGTACAAAACTGATAACAACATATGTTTGACACAAGCCACCTATTATTTGTTGTAGTAAACCCTAACATTTTCTTAAATAATCAAAATATAAAAAAAAAATGAGTAGTGCGTTAATTTTGAACAGGAATTTAGATTCTCTTAACCCTCGGGATGTCGCACTTTCGATCGTAACGTAAGTAGTCGCGTGCATGGTCAAAAAGACCGCACTTGACTAACACCTTATATCTAATGTTTTTGTTATTGTTTGTTTTAATACTTTTGTTTTTTTAGGATATATTTTGTATTTTATTATAATTAATTATAATGGTTCCTACGGTAGATAATTAACTACAAAATAAGGTAATAAAGTACAGCGTAGTACTTAATACTACAACAAGATACGAGTATAAAAGTAGATATAAGTAGGCCTAATTAATTATAATGTTTCTTAAGGTAAATAAACTAAAAAATAAGGTTTATAATAAATTACAGAGTAGTAACTATTTATTGTTATGGTTATTTACTGTGTTTATTAACTACATCAAAACTGACATGGTATCTAGAGTGCTATAAACCAAGATCTTGAAACACCTTTGTTTTATAGTTCGTTGCTATCGGTTGCTCCAGCGTCTGCCCTCGACTCAGACAGCACTCCTGACATGAAACAACTGTATGCTCTCTGTATATTGGCGCCAAACATAAAGCATACGTCGTTTTTGTCTTCCTGTTCTTCTTTCTGTCACAGTGGTAACATCTCCCTGTGTTTGTATCTTTCTGCTTCAAGGAGCTCGTCAAGTCTTAATTTGATGCTTTGAGGGATGGTTTCTATAGTCTGCCAATAGCCGAGATGGTCGTGGCACAGGCTTCATGACAGCGTTTTCAAAAATTCCCGACGATTGATATCGAGTTTGTTTTGGAGAATGATGAAGCTGTTGATACCTCCAATATTTAGGATGCGGTAGAACAAAGTCAGAGACCACCTGCGGGAAATCCGAGACACGGAGTAGGAACCCTTCAACTTGTCTACGACATGAACACCACCCTTTGTTAGGTTGTAGAAAGTCTTTGGTACATAAGAAAGTAAAGTGGAGACGTTGCCAAAGCCGAACATACTGGAATTTACCGGTCTTTCTTTAGTTTGGACGAACATTGGGGGTATTTCCCGCTTGTTCTTTCTTATTGTCCCGACCATTGTTATGTTATAGTTGGCAAACAGACTATTTGCCAAAGTCTGTCGACTACATCTTGACTCTTGTTACTAATTTTGTACGAGCCGTCCGTCTGTTTTCTTGTGCATACTTCCAAGTTTCCAGTATAAAAAGTTCTTGCGTCACACAGAGCATGGATCTTCAAACCGTACTTAGCTGGCTTGTTTGCGATGTACTGACGAAACTAGCATCTTCTACGAAATGCATCAAGCATTTCGTCAACCGTCACATACTTTTTGCACTTCTCGACAAACTCAGCGCAAACGCAACGCGGTCAACAAAATCTAAACCTTCGTTTAGACGGGTTGTGCGAAAAATTCAACACCAGTTCCATCTTTTGGGTATAGATCTATTAGGTTTGTGTGCAATGACTTCAATACTCCGGCCAGGTACAAAGGCCTATTGCTGCTTTTAATTCTGCACTGTTGGTTTCAGCTGGGTCACGAGGTCTTATGAATATTTCCCTCCTTTTTGATATCCACAGATTGGTGAATTCCAACTATTTTGTCCAACGTACTATCAGGAAAATAAAGCTGTTATGCTTCAAGAGGATTTGAAACCTGCTTAGTGTCACGTAATGGGCCCGGCAAAATGAGTAACAATGTTGTGGCTGCGGGTTCATCCACGGTAATGAGTCTTGAGCATGTTCCATTTTGTTTCGTTATCTTTTCCAGTGAACTGTGGCAAAGGAAATTGATTGGGCACAGGTTGGTCAATACTAAGAACTTGTTTGTTCAATTAACTCGCAGACTCCTCACTTCTGCTTTCGTGTTCACTAACTTCAACATTATCTTCCTCATCATCGTCTTCAGAAAAATATTCCACACGCTCATCGATTTGGTGGTTGCCTTTTCTTAACTTTTTCCTGGCTCCTTTCAATCTGTTCGTTGCTACTTTCTTCGTTTTCCACACTGTCTAGCATTTTACGAAGCCTTTCTACCTCTTTTTCGTCCATTTTGTATACAATTTATTAAAACCGAAACTAAAAAAACATAAACGCCAATAGTCGCACGCGGTGTAAAGCACCGCAATAAAGTTAGTCATCGCGCTGTGATCGAAAGCACCGCGCAGTCACTGAAACAGCTACTACTAGGGAAGGTGGGCAACTGATGTCAGAGCGAGTGTCAAGGACTAACGGCAAGGTGGTGGGGAGAGTAGCTGGAGACAAAAAACAAATTCCCCGCGGTGCTTTCAACTGCGCGCGCGACTTCCCGAGGTTAATAATGGTTTTATAAGAATTAAACATTTTTCGCGCTTTCGCAATGCGACAAAACATCAATTGTAGATTGCTTACAACTCCACCAAAATCAAGAATGAGAATGTGGAGGATCTAATTCTTGGTTTCTACTGAACGTGCAAATCAGGTGCAATAACTCTTCGAACATGTGCGCACATTGCGAGTGTTTTGTGGTTTTCTGGGGTATGCGCGTTATGAAAATGATGTTCACTATCTAAAATCAACTTTGTTGGATAAAATATTGGACGGAGCTAATAGAACCCAACAGCATGATCCAAACATTGCAAATAATAACAATGCGATGAAGTAGATATCAAAAATTTAGTCAAATCCACAGAAAGCCATTTGCCATTTAAATGGTGCGGGATCCATTTAAAAAAAATTTTTTACAATCACAGTTTTACACCATTCAATATTGCGACTGAAAAAGACTGAAAAATTAATAATCGAACAGTCAGTAGTTAAAACAACTGGTAATTAAAATTTTACATGATGTCACTTTCTAGCATTATACCGGATGCCCACGAGATCACTTTCCGGCTGCCATTTTTTTATTTATCTATCGATTGAAATGAAACTTGGCAGGGTTGTTACTCTAACCAAACGTCATTTTTGACAAGCATTTCCGACTTCCGGTTTCACCGAAAATGACCTTAATTTTGATTTTAAATGACACCCCTGTATATTTTAGTTTTCGGTTCTGGAGGTCATTTTACGGCCGATTGCGTAATATTTAAATCGATTTTTTTCCAAATGTAATTTTAAAATTGAATTTTATTTTCTCATCCAGAGTGCCATGACCATCTTAAAATCATTCTACATACTTAACTCACTTCCAGAAAAATGCAAACTCACTATTATCTTTGTTTCTTCTCCAAATCGTTCTTCTAAGTAATTTCTCACAACAATAGCGTTGTGAGGCGGCGCACCATCTTGTTGATAATAAAGGTGTTGATTATTTATTTCCAAAGGTAATTCCTCCAAAAAATGTTTAATTTCATGTTGTAAAAACCCAAATATCGTTCTGCATTTAAATAAATGCCCTTGGAAAAGAATCGCTCCCACAATACGAGTACCAATTATTCCAGCCCATACATTTGCTCCAAATATCTCTTGAAAATTACCTTCCATCATTCGGTGTTCATTTAACGTTGACCAATATCTTGTATTTTGCCGGTTGAACATTCCATTATTGGTAAATCTCGACTCGTCAGAATACAAAATAGAATTGGCTAGGCTATTATCGGCATCGTTATGTTCCAAGATTGCAATATTCCAGTCTTCTAACAAAATCTCCTTCGTACAAATGTTGGTCAAGCTGGTACTTAAATGATTTGTATCCATGTTTCTTCAAGATCTTTCTTGCTGATTCTGCGCCAATATCTAATTCAAAGGCAATTTCCCTTGTGGATGCTGGGTTTTGAATGGCATATGCTATTACATTTTCTTCCGTTTGTTCATTAATAATAAAATGTTTTTGCAAATTATCTGGTTCTTGGCGCATTTTTCTTATAAGGTAGATAATGTATTGTCTTGTAGGATGATGAAGACGCTCAGGATATTCTTGCCGATAAACTCGTTCGGTTTCCGCCGCATTTTTGGCACATTGTCCATACATTCTTGGTAAACATTTTTGATAATTTTATAATTAAATTAAGTACAAACTTTAATTTAATTTTTAAGTAAAATATTAGATTTATGTTAATAAACAACAACCTTTATTATTACCTGTCAAACTTTTAAATTTACCATAGTGTTTCCATGGCAACCTAGCCACCTATTGTTTTCATGGCAACTCTGATGTGCTGTGACATAGGAAGTGTATTTTATTAAGGAGTAAGACGTAAATATAAAAATAAAAATGTTTTAAATCGAAAATGGGTAAAAATGACAAAACGTCATTAAATTCGTTTTAAAATACTGCATTTAGTAGTTTTATAAAAGTGGTGTGGTTCCATTTAATTTTTTTGAGCTATGGCAAAAATAAAGTTTAGAACGTTCTAGTAAAAAAGTTAACCAAGATAAAAGTGAGTTTGCATTTTTCTGGAAGTGAGTTAAGTATGTAGAATGATTTTAAGATGGTCATGGCACTCTGGATGAAAAAATAAAATTCAATTTTAAAGTTACATTTGGAAAAAAATTGATTTAAATATTACGCAGTCGGCCGTAAAATGACCCCCAGAATCCGAAAAACTAAAAATATACAGGGGGTGTCTTTTAAAATCAAAAGTTAAGGTCATTTCCGGTGAAACCGGAAGTCGGAAATGCTTGTTAAAAATTCCTAAAAATGACGTTTGGTTAGAGTAACAACCCTGCCAAGTTTCATTTAAATCGATAGATAAATAAAAAAATGGCAGCCGGAAAGTGATTTCGTGGGCATCCGGTATAATGCTAGAAAGTGACATCATGTAAAATTTTAATTACCAGTTGTTTTAACTACTGACTGTTCGATTATTAATTTTTCAGTCTTTTTCAGTCGCAATATTGAATCGTGTAAGTGATCTCGTGGGCATCCGGTATACGCCACATATGTTAAAATTTGATCAAGTATTCCATCTCAAATAATGGAAGGTGGAAAAGTTGAGTTGGCCGACATGTACTTATTTTTCATAACTGTATCCTCTAAAATTGGAATATATAAAATAATTACTGTAAATTAAACCTAATGTGTAAGTACGAACGGTATTCTAGCGAATAGATATTATCAAGGTTTTTCTAATAATAAAAAGTTCATTAAATGTATTGTTTATTCTCATTCTTACGTAAGCAAAATGTCAAGAATTTTGAAAAGTTATAGTTATGTTGGAACATTTATTACAACTTTCTTTGACAATTCCAAATTAAGCGTTGCGCCGCCATTTCTGTAGGTCACGCTATTATTATTATTATTATTATTATCTCAAATATAGTGTCAGTTGAAAATATTCATATTCTATGATTACGGTTGTACATTTTAATTATCCGACCATATGATTGCAAATTTAAATAAATAATTTGCATAACAACAAAATTAAATTTACAGTAAAACAAAAATACGTTTACACAGGAAAGGAAATGGATCAAGGATTACGCAGTGGGATTATCAGTGTGGGTATTATCGATAATTTATAAGGAAAAACATTAATTTTTAGATAAAGTGGGATCTCATTTTAAAATCCGATTGTAAAAAAGTAGAATGATTTTAATAATCAAAATTCATTTAATTAGGTTATGTTATGTTAGGGTGCGGTTACTAATGTAATAACCTTAATTGTAATAATGATAATAATAAAAACGAAGGTCGCTCGCTTTTAATCATTATTAAAACACTTTAAACTGATAAGTCTTAATTAAAGCAATTGTGAATACATTTTTTATTGGATTGAACCTGCTTGAACTTTTTGAGGTGCTTCTTCATTCGGTAAATATCCTTTGTTTTTATTAATGGCGTCGGCGGCACCGTTGAGAATAAATATACCAACCCTTAAACTTTACACGCAACGCAACAGTTGGCTTTTCACCCCCTGTTTAATAAAATATGAGAAGCAAAGTTAAACAGGTAATTTAGTTAATGGCTTTTGAAGTGAATGTATTTTAATTTGCCATATGGTACCTACACCCTCTTTGTGTACACTCTTGGGAATCTATCTCTAAAAGAGTTTTTAATTAAATTTTTCTATCTAATGTTTGTTGTACGGACCTGGGAAAATGTTAATTTTTTTGAGTAAATTCATCTAAAAATGGCGATTTTAATTAAAACACTTTTGCGAATGTTATCAAATCCTATATTTCCGATACGTTTAGTGTCAACTATTATTAATAGTATTAATGTTTATATAACTGTTTACTTCCCAACGCGTTTCAATACGACATGCATCATTATCCACAGAAAATTTATAAGTACAATAATGACAAGTGGTTACGGTAACAAATCAGTAAAACAGCAAACTTGATGTAAATTATAACTGTATATCTAAAATATTAGTTAAATGTAAGTCTATACGATCAACCTGTTCGTTCATTAAAGGTGGTTTTTGTTTATGTTTGTATCTAATATCAAAGTTCGTAAGTGTTTGTTTAATATAAACGGAATTACAGAATATGCAGTTCAATTTATAAATACCAAATTTCAAAATTCATTAGTTGAATCTTTGGCATTAAATAAACATTTATTATTTTTAAAAGCTACTTTGTACTTCTTCTTCTTTTGTAAAATGCGAGCTATTTTGTCTGATGTGTTTCTAAAATATGAAATTAATGTGTATTTTTATTTTCTGTCGGTTCTGTGTTAATTGGTGAAACGTTTTTGATAGATAATTTGTATTCTGAATTTTTAACTAAATTGTCAATTATATTTGAAATGTAACCATTTGCTGATGTTTCTTTATTTTAATTTGTTTGGTGTAATAGTAATGACATTGCTCTATACCGGGTGTCTAGAATCTACCCACGTTCTATGGCTATCTTTGTTATTATAAGAGATACGGAGTCTGTTAAATTAGCAAAGTTGGGCAGAATTACATGATAAACAGACATAAGATCTCCAAAACAAACACGAAAATCGGCACATGGAACGTGCGTACATTACATCAATCCGGAAAAATTCACAATGCAATACATGAAATGAAAAGGTTGGGGCTCGAAATTATGGGAATTAGCGAAATGCGCTGGTCGAGCTGTGGTGAATGCCACATAAACAAACATAAAGTGTACTATTCGGGAAATACGACTGGCGTTCATCAATACGGAGTAGGAATTATAATCAACGAAAGAATCTCCAAATCAGTTACAAACTTTATACCGATTTCAGAAAGACTATTATTGGTACAAATAAATACTAGCCCAATCAAACTTAATATCGTACAAACGTACGCACCGACGTCAGATAGTAGCGAAGACGAAATAGAAGAATTTTATGCCTCGCTAACAAACATATTGAAGTCACTAAATAAAAACGAAATCATAATAGTAATGGGTGATTTTAATGCCAAAATAGGCAAAGGCAAGCAAGGAGAATTAATAGGTCCTTTTGGCCTAGGAACCAGGAATGAAAGAGGTGATAGACTCAGTATATTCATAGAAGAACATAAACTAGTGGTACTTAACACTATGTTCAAGCTACACCCAAGAAGGCTTTACACTTGGAAAGCTCCTGCAGACGATGAAAATACAGTGAGGCGAAACCAAATAGACTTTATATTAGTAAACAAACGTTTTAGGAATAGCTGCTTATCTGCAAAAACATACCCAGGGCTGACATAAACTCAGACCACAACCTATTAATAGGAAACTTTAGATTAAAATTAAAGAAAATAACCAAGAAAAACAAAGTTGTGTTCTGGGATTTAAGAAAACTTAAAATGAGAAGACCAAACAAGACGCCGCTCAACGATTAAATTACGAACTTCGACAAGTAGAAATAAAAACGATATGGAAGAAGAACTAAACATAATTAAGAACTCAATAACGATAACAAAAGAGCAAAACTTGAAAAGAGACAAACAAAAAGAAAACCTTGGATGACAGATCAAATACTACTTCTAATGGATAAACGAAGAATAGCAAAATCCACAAACAAAAAAGAATACGAAAACATTCATAAAGAAATAAGAAGGAAAATAAGAAACGCTAAAGAAGAATGGCTTAATGATAAATGCAAGGAAATAGAAAACTTAGAAAAACTTCATGATCATTTCAATTTACATAAAAAAGTAAAAGAAGCAGCAGGATTGTACAAACCAAGCCCTCCTGGCAAATTGATGGATGAACATGGCAAATGGATAACAGACAAACAGAAAACAATAGAAAAATGGCAAGACTATATAAAAGAATTATTTCAAGATGACCGAAGTAACATAGATATACCTGAATGCATTACTGGGCCATCAATTACAACAGATGAGGTAAAGAAAGCAGTGCATAACATGAAAGACGGAAAAGTGCCTGGCCCCGATGATTTACAAGTAGAACTTCTAAAACTACTAGATGACGAAAATATCAAAAGATTGACCACATTATTTAACAAAATTTACAACTCGGGAAACATCCCCACTGAATGGCTTAAATCTACGTTCATCAGCATTCCCAAGAAAACAAATTCCAAACAATGCAATGACTATCGAATAATAAGTTTGATGAGTCATTTATTGAAAGCATTTTTGAAAATATTACATCAAAGACTATACGCACGTTGTGAACAACACATGGGCCCTACACAGTTTGGTTTCAGAAGAGCAACAGGTACACGAGAAGCCTTATTTTGTACATAGGTCCTAATCCAACGATGCAGGGATGTAAATTGCGAAGTCCATATATGCTTTATTGATTATACAAAAGCATTCGATAAGGTACAACACCATAAACTTATCAAAATTTTGAAAACCATCGGAATAGATGATAGAGAACTTCGCATTATAAAAAATCTCTACTGGAATCAAACGGCGCAAATAAGATGGAAAGGAGAATTATCAAAAGTCATTGAAATCCAACGCGGCGTACGACAGGGCTGCATATTATCACCACTCCTGTTCAACATCTACTCGGAAGAAATATTTAGTAAAGCCCTACTCAATACATCGAAAGGAATTAATATAAACGGTGAGAGAATTAATAACATAAGATTTGCCGATGACACCATGATACTAGCAGAGAAAATGGAAGATCTGCAAGAATTAGTAAATAAAGTGTCACAAAGTAGTCAAGAATTTGGTATCGATATTAATATATCAAAAACTAAGTACATGGTGGTAACGAAAAACATTATACCACAGAGACAACTAACCATCAATCAAAAAACAGTAGAACGAGTCAACACACTCAACTACCTTGGCAGCACAATAAACGATCAATGGGACCACACATTGGAAATAAGATGTCGTATCGAAAAAGCAAGAACAGCGTTTATTAGAATGTCAAAATTATTAAAAAGCAGGGAGTTAAATTTGGAAACCAGAATTAGACTACTCCGTTGCTACATCTTTCCCGTTCTCCTGTACGGCGTAGAATCATGGACGGTGACAGAGACATCAAGCAAGAAATTAGAAGCCTTCGAGATGTGGCTGTATAGACGCATGATGCGAATATCATGGACTCAACATGTCACCAATAAAAGAGTATTAGAACAACTAGGTAAATCAACGGAAATTATGAATATAATTAAACAAAGAAAACTCGAATACCTAGGACATGTTATGAGAAATGAACAGAGATACGGACTATTACAGTTAGTTTTACAAGGGAAGATAGAGGGAAAAAGGGGTCCGGGCAGAAGACGCATATCCTGGCTGAAAAATCTTAGAACATGGTTCTCGACAACAACAACAGGACTTTTCCGAGCAGCTACAAATAAAGTCATGATAGCTAGAATGATCGCCAACATCCGGTAACGGATCGGCACGTAAAGAAGAAGAAGACATGATAATTCAAATACCGATAAGAAAATTCAACATTGTTGTCAAGTTTCTAAGATATCTGAAAATAACTAAAAATCGTCCAAATTTTTAATCGGCTATATCTTTTTTAATATTCAAAATATGAAAAAGTTATAAGAGAGACTTCATAGCTATTTTTACGCAAAATGAGAAAATGCGACTACAACCCAAACATACATTTTATTAAATGGCACTATAGGTGGCTATGAACTCATTCGATGGCGTATTTTTTCTCATTTCAAAAATGTATAGGTTTGTACATTTAATATTATTAGTTAACTCACAAAAAAAAGGTAATTATAATATTTATTACACAAATTAAAGTGTGCCGTGAACATTTAAATAACAAAATAAGCTCATATTGTACTACTAAATTTGTGGAAACAACAAGAAATAATGTACTACATTATCAAAATAAAAAAGTTCTAAATAAATTTAACTTACAACGAAGAGTAACAGCAAAAAATATTAACAGATAACACAATCGTAGAAGTACTTCAAAATGCCCTCCATTATTTTGAACACACATTTGACATCGTTTTAAAATTTCGTTTTGAACTTTTAATAAACTTTGGGTTCTAATTTGTTGTATAGCAACACTGTTTTTATTTTTTAAATCGTTTAGATTATCAGGTTTTACTTGGTACACTTTGTCTTTAATTGCATCCCACAAGAAAAAGTCCAGGGGAGTTAAGTCTTAAGATCGCGGTGGCCAAGCTATTGCACCTCGATTTCCTGTAAATAGTTACACACAAGTAATCTATTGTATGCTGGTGCCCCGTCGTGTTGAAAATAATCAAATTTTGAATTACGTTCAATGGAAGGTCGTCCAAAATTTCTTCAAATTCGTTTCATAAAGAATTTAGATATATTTCGGAATTTAAATTGTATTCATAAAAAAACGGCCCAAGGATTTTGGTACCAATAATACCGCACCAAACGTTTACTGAAAAAGCATATCGATATCTCCTCTCAACAGTAATATGAGGATTTTCTTGGGATCATTGGATATGATTTTTTCTATTGAAGATACCGTTGTTTGTAAATTTTGCTTCATCGGTAAAAAGAATGGTTTTCGAGAATTGGTTGTTTGTTCGACTTTCATTAATCAACCATGCAGCAAAACGTAATCTTTTCTAATAATCTTCAACATACAATGTATTTCCTATATGAAAATGATATGGCTTAAAATTATTTTATTTCAAAATAGCATGGGCTCCATCTTTCGCAATTTCACGAAGAGATGTAGTAGGTTTAAATTCGACCCATATTTTTTTAAAGTCGATTCGAGTTTGGCAAATAATCCCACATCGTGTTGTCTTCTTTCCATATAAGTTTGAAGATATAATTTCGAAGCAGCATTAGCATCTCTGTTAGGTACGTAATAGTAAAAAAGCATCTTTCTTCAGAAGAATAAGCCATAAATAAATTAATATTCACTATTTAAGTACGAACTACAACTGGTTACAACAAATAATTCAATATTTACTATTTGACAGTCAATCAATGCAGAGTTTTGTTTTTAATTGTCACAGCACACCACAGCAAACATTGCATTTGTTTAGTAAATACTATAATTACAATTTTTTGAAAATTGTGAGTTAACTAATAATATTAAATATACAAAGCTATACATTTTTGAAATCAGAAAAAAATAAGCCATCGAATGAGTCCATAACCATAGTTGGCATTTAAAAAAATGTATGTTTGGGTTGTAGCTCGAAAAATAATTACTAAAAAATTTTTTTATTCGCATTTTCCCATTTTGTGTAAAAATAGCTATCAAAAGTCTCTTTTATAACTTTTTCGTATTTTGAATATTAAAAAAGATACAGCCGATTGAAAATTTGGACGATTTTTACTTATTTTCAGATATCTTAGAAAGCTGGCAACAATGTTGAGTTTTCTTATCGGTATTTGAATTATCATGTAATTCTGCCCAACTTTGCTAATTTAACCGACTCTATATCTCTTATAATAACAAAGATAGCCACAGAACGTGGGTAGATTCTAGACACCCTGTATATTAATAATAATTTATAAAGAGAGGATATAATGTAAGTCTCCCCCATCTTATTTTCTTAAACCATTGGAGATATAAAAATGAAATTTTGGGAATATAATTAACAGTAGGTTTAAGACTTTTTTAAACTGTTTTGACAACGTCAACATTCCATGTGGCGCTGTGACGTCAAGTGACGTGAATTAATATACTTCCCTAGAATATTTTTAAATTATTCGAATCTTTCTAGAAGTTAGAAAGAAAGCTTTGCAATCACGTATTTTCAAAAACACAGAAAGTCGTGTTTGCCGAAGATTCATAAGAAAATAGGTAACAAAGGTTTTGAGAACGAAATCAGTTCAAAATGAGCGTCGCTCAGGTCGGCCCCCAATTTGTGAGAATAACAAAATTGACATTGTAACAGAAATTGTTGAAAATCCGAATTTTCCAATGCGCGTTATCGCTGAAAACCAAGAAGTTTGTAAAAAAAAAAAACAGTTAACAAAGTTCTTAACCCTCCGGGAATCGGGTGGTTTAAAATTAAACGGTCAGGTCGGGCCTGAAAGACCCAATTTTGAACAACCGTTAAACAAAATTGAGCAAAAAAAAAATGGAACTCTTGGCTATAATATATTTTTTGTTATACAGGGTGTCCTCGGAGTGCGACAACGGAGGATATCTCTTTACACTATAGGGATAGAAAAAAAGTTTAAATACAAAAGTTTTTCAGTAATCAAATCCACATTTAAACAAAATATTTATATTTATACAGGGTGTCTCGTATGAACTGGAGAGGATGCAACTTAATTTGTTTTAAATAGGACACCCTGTATTTTATTACATTTTCTGATTTTTTTACAAATTCTGAATCGGTTTTATTAAGGTCTATTATCATCTAAAATTAATAGTTTTTGAGATATTTAATGTTTTTTATAAAAATCGCAATTTTCACGTGTCGTTGACAAAGGGCATACTTTTTTTATTTCATATCCTTAATGGAAAATATTTTGCAGGTTACTAGTGCATAGACACACTTACTTTGTGTTCCTATAAAAATTTGAAAATATTATACAGTATGTTGCCAATACTATTCACAAAATCATAATCTTCAAAATACAAAATCTCAATTTTTTTAAATGGAATGACATGTTTTTTACGGGAAAAATGTTGATTAAGTAATAAGCTAGCTTTTATTATAAAACATGTCCTATACCTATCTTTCATAGTTATTGAGTTATTTTAGTTTTTAAAATCTATTTTTACTTTCTCGTATACGTAGTATAGAGAAGGTATTGTAATCGTGAAAAAAATCTACATCGAGATTTTGATGGTTCTGGACGTTTTCGAGGTCTCTGAATCCAAAAAGCATTTTTGGAAAAATGTCTGTGTGTGTGTCTGCATGTAAACACGATAGCGCTCGTGCGCTTTGAATCGTAGATCTCTATCAAATTTTGGGATAGATCCGGGGACCGGAAGTGGCACTTTACCTTCACACATTTGTGTCACGCTTCAAATAAACTACTCCAAAATATCAACGTATCTGTTTCAAATTTGGCAGAGGTAAATTATATTAGGCGACACATCTAAATATAACGTTTCATCAAAATCTGTGTACCGGAAGTGGCACTTTCCTTAATAGTTTTGTGTCACACTTCAAATAAACTACTCTAAAATATGAACGTATCTATTTCGAATTTAAATATGATTTTTGAACAAAATTAGTGTATCGGAAGTGGTACTTTACCTTAACCGATTTGTGTCACGCAAACATCTTTGAAATATTCTATTGGTTTTAACGATTAAGCACAGACGTCTAGATTTTCATTTTCCCTTATTTAAAAGTGTTTTAACAGACAACCTATTTTTATTTCACTCTACTATAATTGCATTAGTATACGAGAAAGTCTAGGTAACCACACTTCGATTTTTTAAAATACACACCTCAGTTTAAAAAATTTATAATAGTTGGCCATGGTTGTCATGGAAACATTAATAAACAAATGTTTGTTTGACACTGACTATTAAAAAATTCAATTTAAACAATATTTAAATACTGAAATGAATTTTTCAAAAGAAGAATTCATACAAATGGTTTATTGCATTGGCGAATCCGACGGAAATTGTTTATTAGGGGGTAGAATTTCCAAATACATAAAGACTTCCAAATTGTAACAACCTTTTTTGTGGTTGTATTAAAAAATACATTGGTTTAGGATCGTTCTTTTATTTGGCGTAATATTAGAAAAGTTATTAATTATTAAATGTAGAATTGAGAAAGGCAATTTAATTTGCATTTCCTAGAACATATCTTGTGGGTGTAATATTTCATAAAGAGTTATAGTTCCCTTTCTTAAAAAATTGGATTCGGATTATTGTATCCGCGCAACGCGTGACAACTTTTAGGGGGAATACTCACTTGAGTTATTCGGAAAGCCGCGATATTTTTTTTACTGAATGCTGAATGTTACAGCAGAAAGCATGGTTTTTACCTAATTTTTTTATATTTTGTGCCATCAGATTTTGATGGTAAGTTATTTTCTAATTCATTATATTTTAAAACTAAAGCATTTGTTTTTTTTAGGCACTCATGTTTCACTCATATTTGACTTATATTTTACTTATATTTTACTCATATTTTTTAATGCATACTTTTATATGGCATTTTTATAATAATTATCTTTAATGGCACTTATAAGTCACTAATTTACTATTCTATTATTTTTCTAATTTAAATGGAAATTTTTACTTGAATTACATTTTACAACGCAAGTTCTACATACTTAAACTTCAAAGAAATTCAATAAATTTATGGACACAATATAGTAAGGATAAATAAGCAAGGCATTGACCTCACCAAGTTCACCATTCTGCTTCATAGTTACCAGCAGTAATACAGTTTATGTACCGAACCGTTCAAAGGTAATGTTTTTATATACTTTTAGATTAGTATAAGACTTCTGATTTTTAACCTTTTCAATTAGATATTGAATAAACTTAAGTATATCATGTTATTTTATTTTCATTTTGATAAATTGTTTATTATTATTCATTAACTAGGTTTTGTTGTTCCTATAAAAAAAAAGACAACATGGCGCTCGAGATTTTATCATTTTTTATATTGCATTTCTTATTAATTAAGTGCAGTGAAAATAACTAAGCAGATGGGAAGCAAGTAGCATTTCAGGTAGGCAAACAACTGAGTATATTAGAACTCCCCCTATCTTAATTTACCGATTGAGCCAACGGCAGTAGCGATTGTTATTTGGTAATATTTTTTTATTAATTTAAAATTATCTGATCAATCGCAAATTGTTTATTACATTTGCGTTTTGGTTATTACATCATCGCTTTTGTTTTAATGTTATAAGTTGGCCCAGTTATAGTGTTTATACTTTGGCGCCGCTTTTTAATGTTATAAAATCGCTTGGCATTTGAAAGGCTCAAAGAGATGTTTGAAAGGAATGGAAACATCAATTATGAATCAAATGGCGAACGATCAACCATTGCATGTCATCAGTTACATGTCATGCAAGCCGTCGTGGAAAATCCGCAAGCTTCTTGCAGGCAAATCGCACTGAACAACAATATCGGAAAATCAACGATAAATAAAATAATTCGCAAGCAAAAGTTTCATCCATACCACATCCAAGTAGTACAAGAATTAACGGATCAGGATTTTATAAATAGGAGAAATTTCTGCCTTTGGACATTAAATAAAGTAGAGGAAAAACAGCACTTCTTTGATTACGTATTGTTTACTGACGAAGCTACTTTCCACAAAAATGGATTTGTAAATCGTCATAATTTCCATTATTATAGTGATACAAATCCAAGATATGTAATGCCATTAGACCATCAACACTTAACTTAACGTATGGGCCGGTATTATTGGAACAAGAATTTTGGGACCCTATTTTTTTGATCTAACAGTTAATGGTGAACCATTTTTAAATTTGTTGGAATTGCAAGCTTACCTTGATAATTTACCGCTTCAAGTTTTACGGCAACTGTGGATTCAATTGGATGGAGCGGAGCGCCTGCCCATTTTAGTGGTATTGTGCGTAATCATCTAAATTTGCAATTGGCAGGAGAGGGCCAATTTCTTGGTCATCTACATCCCCGGATCTTACAAAACTTGATTTTGTTTTGTGGGGGATTTGTAAAAAATTAAGTTTACCAAATACCTCCCACAACAAAGGAAAACATGAAAGAAAGAATAAGAAATGTTTTTCAAGGCAGAATTGCTTCAAAAAGTAAGCAATTCTTTTGTTGAAAGGATTCGTTTGTGTGAGGAACATCAGGGCAGACACAGAACAATATTTTTAGTTATGATTTTTAGTTATATTGTTTTAAAAATATCTAACTTAAATTGTTTTTTGCATCTTTTGTTTACTTGTTATTAATATTATTAGAGTTAACGAAGTTTTACACCAATAAAATTATTTTTCACATTTTTCAATATTGTTTAAATTGAATTTTTAAACTGTCAGTGTCAAACAAACATTTGTTTACTAATGTTTCCATGACGACCATGGCCAACTAATATATATGAAAGATAGGTATAGGACATGTTTTATAAAAAAGTTAGTTTATTACTTAATCAACATTTTTCCGTAAAAATTGAGATTTTGTGTTTTGAAGATTATGGTTTTGTGAATAGTTTTGGCAACACCTTGTATAGTATTTTCAAATTTGTACAGGAACACAAAGTAAGTGTGTCTATGCGCTAGTAACCTGCAAAATATTTTCCTTTAAGGATATCAAATAAAAAAAGTATGCCCTTTGTCAATGACACGTGAAAATCGAGATTAAAAAAAAACATTAAATATCTCAAAAACTATTAATTTTAGATGATAATACCTTAATAAAACCGATTCAGAAATTATAGAAAAATCAGAAAATGTAATAAAATACAGGGTGTCCTATTTAAAAAAATGAAATTGCATGCTCTCCAGTTCATATGAGACACCCTGTATAAACGAAAATATTTTCTTTAAATGCGGATTTGGTTACTGAAAAACTTTTGTGTTAAAACTTTTTTTTATCCCTATTGTGTAAGGAGGTATCCTCCGTTGTCGCACTCCGCGGACACCCTGTATATTTGATGAGTTTACATGATAATAACGACAAAACTGTTACATATTGAATTTTTGTCACAACTAAAAAAAGTTTATAGAAAAAGAACAAATAATTTTTGTTTATAATTTAATCTCCTTGTCCGTCATGACGATAGTCACTACACATAGGATGTACGTGTTCCAAAAAAAGCCACTTATGACACTTTGAACAAAAATATTTTGTTCTCTTGTCGGTCATGAAGACAGTCACTACACATAGAATGTACGTATTCCAAACAAAGCCACTTATGATACTTTGAACAAAAATATTTTGTTCTCCGGTTTGTGCAATACGCACAACGGCCTCTTATATTTCCACCAGGAATACGTGCAGGTTCGATACAAGTACTGCTTAATTTTTTCCCTCTTTTTTCAGATGAGCATTAGTAGCTCGAGCTGTTATAATTTCCTTTACTAACGCTAATCCTAAGTTTTTCTAAAATATTTTTCTCTTAGAAATCATTTTTTCAGTCGCAACATTGCTTCGATGGACTACAGACGCATTAATTTCTGCAATATTCATGGCCCATCATGTGCCATCGACGTATGTTCCTGCTAACATAGTAAACTGCGGATTTTTGATCGACTGAGTCAACACCTGATTTTGTCATGTTATAAAACAATAATTTCTGGCTTACATGCCTCGCCCGAACTTTCATCAATAATATCGTTATAGTGAAAGGACGATAATGCCAAAACGATTTTGTTCTTTTTGGGCATGTACGACACTAAAGTCATTATTAGAAAACCCAAATATATATGAATATTGTGGCCTATTGCTAATGAGAAATTCACGATCGTTATTTTTTGAAATTTTAACATGCGGTTCACTAGTTCATAACTAATGAACCAATTGCCCATCGTTACATTCCTTGATGTTCCTAAAACTGGCTCACATATTCTCTCCACCAAATCAATAGTTTTATTGCTGCGATGATACGGTCCAAGGGGTTGGGTTCCAACGTAAACTTCCATATTAACGGTATAAAAAGTTCTAGCATCTACTAAAGAAAATACCTTTAGGTCGTACTTGGCCGGCTTATTAGGAATGTAAACTCTAAACCGCAGCTCCCACGAAAGGCAAACAACATCTCATCTAGTGTCAAGTAAGCACCAGGTTTTACAGTTTTGATTAAAATTTTCAAATAAACATTTAATGGTAACAAGCTTATCCTCTCTAGTATTAATGTCATCAAACCGCATGCACATTAACAAAAACCCAAAACGTCTATGGCCCATTGTGGCGCAAACACTGCTACACGAGCCCTATCTGTAGACCAGATTTTAAAACACCTGCAAGGTATAAAACCCAATAAGGCCTTTCATTTCAATTACATTAGTGTTCTTTGCTTCATGTGGATCTTTATAATTTATTCTCATTTTGAAAATATATATGTTTGTAATTTCAACCAATAACTGAACAATAGGGTCGTCTATAAAGCATTTCAAACACTGTAAAGGCTCTATTGCTCGGCGAGCAGACCCTTTTGTACCCGGCAGAAAAGATACTATATTGTAACTTCTTGTTCTAATATTTCGAGGAGGAGCAAGTTTTTTCTATAAAACACCAACCGTTGATTTATAAATTAGGTGTCTGTTGTTTCCGATATTTGTACATTGACCCATTACATTAGGTTCATCTTCTTGGGTTTGCCTGTCTACCAGTTCTTCTTCCGAGTCAGAGTTACGGGTTTCTTCACAATAATCTGATTCTGAGCCGGAATCGCCTATATGATCTATTTCTTCAACGTCTACTTCATCATGAAGTTGTTGCAAATATTCAAGGTCTTTCAACTAGGGATCCATTATCAGGCACCTACAAAATTGGTTTAGTCAAATAGATACAAAATTGCATTATCTTAAATTTCAAAACGATCTATTTATAAATAACATATATACTTAGACTTAGAACGGATAAAATAGAAGCAACTAATCACAATATCAATACTTTTTAGAATTTATTTACAAGTCTGATATTCAATTACTCGCAAACCTTAAATCGAATCAAAGAATTGGCCGTCTCGTGGTAGGTACGCTGTGTTATTTGAATTAGATAGGCTTGATGAGGTTAAATGTTGCGTCATGTGAGACACGTAAACAATGAAACTACTCAAGTGAGAAATTATATTGGGAAAGAACCACCAAGAAGACTCAATTTATTCATAAATAAGTAATTGCGCATGTACAATAATAAGTCAACAAAAAAAAACAAAGAAAGGGTTCAATATATAACAAAACAAACACCATTAGATCAGGTTAAAGTGCGTACAAAATTAATACATTAAGGAACAAAAAAAAATAAAAAGCAGTTTAGTAAACACAAACACAGTAAAAAACAGAATAATCACATGCACAATTATGACAAATAAATTAGAATAAAAATCGTAATACCAAACATGTGGCCCTATAAAACCAATCATGTCGGTCTTTAAGTAAATAAGCAATTAAAATAATAAGGCAGCCTACGGTACATATAAAAGAAATTTGCAATACACAATTGCGTACAATTACGATAAATTACATATAAAGGGAAATTAGTTCGCAGGCAAAAAATTCTACTTAAACAGGTTGAATCAAAGACTCATTAAAACAAAGCCTTACAAGAGTAAGTACAAATAAATAACCACGTGACCGATACACAAGCTTCAGTGAAAAAATACAACGTCCCTTTCTCAGGTTACACATCCATCTATACAAAACGATAAAAACAGTAAACACGGAATTCGAAGAGCCTTTTACGGTCATCTGGACCCGTGAGTGTGTAAATCAATCAGTATTGCCTATATACAATTATAACCGTGATTTATTCTTTACACGTTTTGTCCACGCCAGCTCTCTATACAAATATAATCAAACAGACGACATTGCTAATTCGCCCAAGTAATAAGGGAGGGAGCCCTGTACTGTCTGACGCTATCCCTTTTATTTTAACAGATTTCAACTTAATGAGCTCGAGTGCGTAATTAGATACTTCTTGCAAGGCAATTCTTGGTTTTTAATACGTTATATAGGCTTGTAGAATTATTTGCTGCGAGCTTTTTACATTAAAATATCTTCTTACGTTTTGAATTGCTTTAATTGATCGCAGACACAAGTGATTAACATACGCGGTTTAACTTCAAAATGGTAAAGTTTATTTATAGACTAATAGTTGAAAAACACATTAAAACTAACACCCAAGAGAAAACAACAAATTCGCGTTGGTTAGTTCAAAAGATAAATGTACACGCAAAAAATATTTAAAGACAGACTCTTTACAATGAAGGTATTTTAATCAAACAATCAGATCGATCTTACTCAATCGAAACTCTTAACTGTCACTGCCTCTCCTCCGACTTCAATTACCTATATTTACTCCCGAAATCAACCCCCGTTTTTCAAAAGTAATTAAAAAACCAGAAATTATTACGTGGGAAGATTTTTCACATTCATTATTGAACGAAAACTGAATTTTAAAAAGATGCACTCGTTCGTAGAAAATCTACATCTAATACCGAATTTCCTAGTACCAAACAAAGATGTGTTTTGATTTGCGGTATGTTCCGACGTAATTAATTATTAACTAGTGACGTTTTTACACCGAAAATGTGCGCCTAGAAATTTTCAAAGATTTGTTACGGTTCCTGGCAGTAAAGAAGTGTCGAGCGGACACCTGTTATTCTACCCTAACATGTGTTTTTCTTTTTCAACCCTTGCTCAAATATCAGTTTCACACATTCACATATTTCTTACATAAAATACATAAAATAAAACATTCCGAAAACATTAGCAAATTACGACTTATTACAAGATATTAAAAACCCATTAATTATCTCATCTATCACGGTAACAATTGCGGTTTGACAAATGTTTATTATAAGAATAAAATTTTCTCGATGCGCCACCTACAAGTTTTATAACGTTTTATTACTACGTTATCCTATAAAATTTTGAAACACGACTTTTTATTTCTGCCCGGGCCAACCTATAAAACTATAGTTTTATATACTTTTGGAAAGCTGATAACAGGTGCAACCAAATTGTGAAATAATATACAGGGTGTTTCCTTTAAAAAAGGTAATTTTGATTTATTTTGAAGAAAAGTTACATACGCCATTTGATGTTACGTAAAAATATCTATCAGTATCAGTATTCACTTTCTATGTTACTTGCTAATATAGATACGAAGGGGGTCCTAAAATGACAAATTTTCAAAATCGTGCTGTATATCAGAAACGAAATTTTTGTTTGGCCCATCTTTCACACCAGGAACGCGAAATCGCAACTTCCTATCTCAAATCATTCTTGAGGTACCCTGAAAAAGCATCGAAATCGGGACACACGATACAATCGAAATTACTAGAAACTTTGGGAGGTATTCAAAGTTTTGTAGGCTATTTTAACTTATTCTGCATTGTGTTTCTTCCGTTAAATACGAATCTGAAAAACTGAAGACACTAAAACGACGTTTTTATTACATTATGTATCAATATCTGTCGTAAACATTCCAAACCTACAACAAATTACAAGATTTTGGAATCCATGTTTCTAAGAAAACAAAGAAAAAAAAACGCAGATCAGTGTCTCCGAATACTTCGGATCCCCGATTCGAATCCCCGTTGACTGTAAAATAAAGCCATTGAAATAATACTTTTCGAAAATCAAAATCTTAGTTTTTTAGAATAAAATTGTACGCCATAAATCGAAGATTTAAGTTTGTGGTTGGAAGCTTAATTGTTATACAGGGTGTTCATCTCAAAACTTCCACTTTCTCGAAATGTGAAGATTTTTAGAAAAATCGCTGAAATACGTAAAAAGGATTATGGAGGGGGACAACGTTTTAACCAAAAATTGCTTCACCTCCAGGAGTTACCCTCTTCAAAATCTTAAATGGTAAGATATATTTAAAGGTCCTTTTGATTCATTTATTTTGGCGTTTATTTTTTCTTAATCGGTTCATTCGTTTGCGAGAAAAGTAAGAAAAACTTTTTTTGTTCTGTGGAAGTCCCAAATTCTTAATGTATTATTAAGAAGAAAACTGTCATAGACACAATGAAATGTCAAATGTTAATGTCGCAATACATTCTTCGCTTTATAGTCACTATAGCAACTCAAGGTAAATTGAATTCCTTCATTTTCTTATTGACAATAAAGTATCTAGGTACCATTCGAACCTTGTTTTATGAAATAGATATTTGTTCAACAAACAATAACACTTAAAGCAAGGCAAAAGGCATTTCTGATTTATTAAATACGGTGTATTAATATCCATTAATAAATAGTAAAATAAATTTGAATGTTGTTATTTGGTCATTTAGGTCTAAATTAACTGCCTACATCTATGTTTCTATGACAGTTTTCTTTTTAATACGTAAGTGGGGAGCAAAGAAGTTTTCTCGCAAACGAATTGACTAATTTAAAAAAATAAACGCCAAAATGAAGGAATCAAAAGGACCTGAGCTATCTATCTATACCTCCTTACCATTTAAGATTTTGATGGTGGCAACCCTGGGGGTAAAGGGGCGGAAACAATTTTTGGGTGAAAAGTTGCCCCTCCTGTTTTTCAGCGATTTTTTAAAAAAATTTTACATTTCGAGAAATCCGAGGTGGGAAGTTTTGAAATGAACACATTGTAATAATAAATTTGTCACTAAAGATTGATGATATCAAACAGTGACCTTTTCCGTTCAGGGCAGAGTTAATTTAAATTATACGCTAATTTACTTAAACGATTGTTATTGTATACTAGAGAAATTGTGAATAGTTCCAACATATTTACAGCGTTATGTTTTTATTGTGTTTTAGAAAATACAATTTACCTATTTAAAATGAATATTTAGAGAAGTTATCTGAGCGTGATGTAATTTCTTAGTGCTTTTTCTGTTATTTATAGCTGTAACGATATTCTCACGTTTAATTTGAAATTTATAAACGATTTTTGGTTCAGATTACACATGATGCATTAGGGTTAGGAATGTCACTTAAATGCCAAACCAAGGGTGGCTTGTGTCGAGAGGGTGTAATGTGACATTTAATTAACAGTAATTTTAAATCGAAATTTAAAACCTAAATTATCATTTGTTTAGTATAAAATTCAATATTTTCAGTCTTGCAAGTTTTTATAGATAATAAAGTTTTAAAAATTACTTTAGACAGTTTTGGTTAATAGATTACTTTCAAGGTTTATTTATGTACGCTTAGTTGAACTGTAAGCGTTGTTAAATTGAGAAGATGGACGCTTGATGTTGAGTAAATATACATACATATGTTAACCAAATGAATCATCGAAGTCTCTTTTGATATATAAACAGAGACACAAAAAACGGCATAACTCAATACATACAAACTTCTAAAATAGTAAACATTTAGCAGCCAAAAAGTCGAATAAAAAGCATGCGTTATGGATATAATGCATGGTGTATAATTTTTGAGAATTTTTCTCTTAGACGATATTAATTGACAGGATTGTCAAAATGTATTGGGCTATCTTCTTTGTTGTTGCTACTTTATAAGCACTTTTAAAGGTATCTGGTGTTGGGCGAAGGATGCGATTTTCCCGTTAAGCAATCTTTAACATTCTATTCCACTCAGTGCCGTAAACCCTCTTCAGTGTAGAATCGAATCTTACAGCCACGATGTGCATGGAGACAGTTACTTAATATAGTCATTGCAGTAGAAATAAGAATAGCTTTCATTTACAAAGGATCGGCCACAGGGAGGCCCGCCGGAGAGTAGTTAGCTTTTGGCGCCCAACATAGAGCGGCTACTGTCATCCCGTTACTCCGTGTAGCATACAAGTATTACCATTTTGCATTTGTTGAGAGTGCAGCAGTAGACAATGCTGTGCAAAACTTACCAGCAAGTGCCGGAAACGCACATCATGATTTTCTCTGTCTTCGAGATGATCACATCCAACCCGGTTTTGTCATGCTATAATGTCCATTTCATCCGTTCTTGCAGGCCAAAAGTCAAGTTTCAATAGGACGTCTTCAATTGCAGAGAAAATTGGAACTTCTGGTCTCCTGTTCTGTATTCAGACAAATGTCTTCTGATTTTCTTAACAAGTTATTAACACCAACATGATCTATCTCAGCTTTATTAAGTGGTAACAAATGGCCCATGGGCCTTGGTCTAGAAATAAATTAACACCCTCGCAATGTCTATTGTAAAGTCTTCAAAAATGAAATGGACGAATCGGAAACAAAACGTAATTAAAAATCTGATCAAAAATATTAAAAACTATACGGTGATTTAAAAATCCGCACACAAAAACAAGCGCGGCACAAGAACAAGGAACGGCATTCGATTCAGTTCAGTTAAAAAAAAACACTCATCCTTTACTTCATCATTTATTCATTAAGTATCTTATGTGCAGTATTCAGGTACCGGGAATCCAACCTGGTTTAAAATCGTAAATTTTTTTTTGAACAAGTGCGCTTAAGCTACGTGGGTTTATCAATTAATCTATATTTATAAATTTTTTGTAGCCATGCGCACTAGTGCCTCTGTTCTGCGCAGTAAACCTTTGCACACTCGTGGGCGCATGGTTTAGATCTTATTTAAATTTTATTTTTTCTCAACATTTGTACAAGCAGGTTGGAAAAAATATTAAAATGGCAATGACATCATACAGATGGCGATTGACCTCAGGGGGAAAAATAAAGCCCCCGAATCGTCGCATATTAAAAAGTGCCCAATGCAGTATTTTTTTAACTTTAGTTTTGTGTATTAGGGAGGCATGCTCACTTCCAGATTTAGCTCCAAATAACACACATTAACTACAAACACCTCTGGTTGATATATACCGAGTGACCCAGCAGATTTTTGGTGGAAATATATGCTTGGCCCTACCTGCTGGGTAATTTGGTATACCGAAAATAATTCCATAAGGCCAAACGAACTAAGTGGGAACATATATATATATATATATATATATATATATATATATATATATATATATAAAAGGTATAATGGAAAACACATTGTACCATAAGTACAATTATATCTCACTTAAACTCCTCCTCCCCACCCCAATGCACTCCAAAATTTGAAGCAACACTTGTATCATATCCAATGACAGGGTTTATCAATTTATTTTCAAAGTACTGTCTTATTCAAAACTACTCAACGAAAATAATTATTAAGGTGACTGTCCTTTCTTTGAAATAGGGCGTATACTCGTACACCTACCTCCATCCCCATTATGTATTATTTTACGGTCAGTAAACTCCCAAAACGAGTTACACTAAAGACACTACTGGGTGAGCATTTTTAAACAGGGACCCATTTAACGTTCATGTGATTCCATTATATTTTTAGTGCTCATATGAAAGATATACAATTGTGATGAAAATAGTCATTATTGACAATTGTAACCTCTCTCGACTTACTTTAAAAGTAACAATAGCGGATTACGCTCAGATTCACTCACTCTCAGCCATTTTAAATTGTTATTTATCAGCCACGGCATTTCCCTCGCGTAACTTTGAATACTCGAGTTCTGTTTACACCTATCCTATAGTTTGGCCGGGAAAACTATTGGAGGGGGGGGGAGGGAGTTATTTTTTACTGGTTTTAAAATAAGCGAATATATGAAATTTAAAAAAATACAGATGGCGGTGTAGAGAACCTAGAGACATTTCATTTGATGCACCACTCGTGTCGCAGAGTAATTATGTTTGACCACACATGAATATCAGCGTAACGTTTAAGTTGGTCAGTTTTTCCTAGAACACGTCGTATTTGGAAAATAGATGGATAAATTTTAATTTTCCTACGTGATGGTTCATCTTAATCCCTATTATTAAAGATGTCGCAAGTGATGGGGATTATATACGATTTTGAAGAGAATGGTGGTTGATTGGGGGAGATATTACGTAAATCTGTATGATTCTTATTATGCCTGGTATTTGTCTTGTAACACACCTGAATGTATTAAACATGGATCGTTTTGATGGACCACTCTGTTTATAAAATTTTCTGACATATACATTGTTTTTGTAAGCCGAAACGATCGTATACAGAATCATTTGTTCTAATAACTCGTGTTGGTAATGCTTAAGCGTAGTGTGTAATTTTTGTATTTGTGAATTCTTGATTCTATTGGCTGGTGCTGCAAATGAGCTGTGTCGTTAAAACTTGTACTAACATGTTATTGCAGCTTCGTATGATGATATAAAGGAAAAGTTACTCTGTACGTCTAAGCAGGTGTGCACAATATTTTGTTTAGTTCAAGTTCGTTGCTTTAATCACGCAGAACGCCTTTCACCTGTTTCTTGACCTTGATTGGTTCTTACCGAAGTTAATTGATCGTAGCTATAATTACTATGGATTTTCCTTGTTGAAATTCTCAATTTAAATAGCCCCTATTGCAATTGTAATTTTTGCAATCATTCTGTTCCATAAATTGTTTAGTTTGTCCTATGTAACTTTTTTGCACGCGAGCATGGAATATGATAAACACCGTCTTTAACTTTCATTGACTCAAGCGGTACTCTACAGATTATTAATGTGCCCGTTTTTTGAGTTACTCTGTTTGCATTCTTATTTTATCTCTATTTACTGCTTCATGAAAACCAAGAAACTGATAAATATTGTTTAGTTGAGTTTTATGGAGATTCATAATATTATGGATATGGAAGCATTGAAGACGTAGCAGTTTGTCGTTTGTGTATTGTTGATTCAGAGATAAGCGCTTATGAAATAAGTATGTATGTGCTCAAAAGCAGTAGTTTTAAAAGGCGAAAGAACAATCAATCTGAAGAATTTAATGTGAAAGGTGTTTGGTTGTAGTTTTCAGGCATCGATCTATAACTTGTTTGTGCTGAACAGTTGGTTTAGTGGAAATAGGCGTGCATGGAGTTTTTATTTGCCCTATGTCGGGCGACCCGCGATTCGTTACTACCATTACTCCGGGGAGGCCTCTGTTTTACTCGCAATGGTGTATATTATAGTGGTACACAAGGTATTCGCCCATCTTGTGAGCCCATCCAAATTCGCATTGGTCGTTGATTTTGTTTATGCCATTTTCTCGATGTTTGGAATATATTCGCATGTTTTAGTTCCCATCTTATCTGCTATCTGGAATCGTAATGCCGTTCTATTTTTGCTTTGTCTTTTTAGGTCCTTTTACTGCGTGTGTTGAGAGGTGTAGCTCCTCTTTGCCTGTGGTCATGTTTTTGTGTTCTTTCAGGAAGACTGTCTTGTTTAGATGTTGTGTTTAGCACCTTGTTGATGACAAGTAGTGAAGTGAGAAAGCGTCTTTTTTTGTCAGGTGCTTGATCTTAGTGTTCTTAATTTTTGTGTTACACTTGTTCGCGTCCATTTTACCCCTCCTGCAACATTTCCTCTTGTATTCGTCAATTCTTTGTTCAATTTCCTCTTCTATGAGAATTGCGCTTGTAAGTTTAATTGTTTAATTTTTGGACCACAGCTGCCCAAGTTATTCCTGGCTGGATTGCCCCCTTGTATATAGTTAATAGAGTTTTGGGTTTCCGCCCCCAGTTTTCTTTAGCTGCCGATGCAAAGGTATTTTTTAGTTTTTGGCCTTTTCAGCAGTTTTTATGACATGATCCATGATGTTTACTTATTCTACCATGTATACGCCGGTATACTTAATTGTTTTGGCTATTTTCAATGAATTGCCATCTATTTTTATACTGAGGGAGGCGTGTTCGACAATAGTTCCAGCTTATTTTTCTCGTACCACTCTTTGGTATGCAGTTACTCGGAAGGTATTTCTCTCGATTTTTCTTCTGCTTCGTTTTGTGTTAAAACTGATTTTATCGTCTGCCAATGCATTTGTGTTTTGCCCACTCTGAAGCTGTTCTTAAAAGCAGGTTTCACATGAGCGGTCCTAGGACTGATCCCCTTGGATAGCCTTTTGTGGTGTTTTTCTTGTGTTCTGATTCATTACGAGCTGACCGCTATAGATTATCGAAAGCTCCTTTCATGCCGATTGCGATGCCATAGGTGAATTTGTTGGTTATCAGGCTTTATAGCTCTGCTATGGCGTCCTCTGTGACCTCTGACCCAAATTACATTTTTCAATTTCTACTTCAGCTATGAGTTAATCAGCGGCATTATTGGTCTGTAACTGCTTGGCTTGCTGGATTCCCTGTCTTCATTTTTCTGTATGATTATTTTATTCATGCACATAATCCTGCCTCATTTACAGTAGCCACGCAGCTATTTCAGATGGTTTCACGTTTTTGGTCTGGCGGCGCTTTGATAGTCTTCTGACATCACTTATTCGAAGTTTCAGTAGCTCCTCCGACCACCATCTGACCTATCTCTTTGGGATGCTTTTGATTTGAAGATTGGTAAGGTCTTGGACCTAAACATGTATTTGATCCGGAGACCTCGTTTGGTTGAAATCAGTGTTTTGAGTGGCGAATGAGTCGAGTTTCTGTCAGTCAGCATAATCGAGTATATACCCTCTGTTTTGTGTATTTGAGTGTTCCCTGTTTTTGTTGGTCGATCGATCAGTCACTGGAAGTCCAGTTGTCGTGTAGCTTTAAGGCTAGGAGTTTGAGTATCATTCTACTGTAAGGTTGCCTGAGTTGGTAGGTGGTTGCGGTGGCTGGCTGAGTAAGTAGTTCCATGTGGGCACTAATTGGTTCTACTTCCAGACCTCTTTCGTCCGTTCCGGTGCTGTGCCAAATTGTTACGTTAAAATTTAAATACCCTAATCATTACTCAAATAGCTAAGATGTATGGTGAACGAGAGGTAGATTCTATTAAAGAATTCGCTAATACTGATAAACAAATATTTTCTTCTGTTCTCGATTAATGAATAAATGAATGAACGAATAATAATGAATCGTTAGATTAAAACTAATACAGCGTGATCCAGATTGATTGTAGGGTTTGTAACTCCACTATGGTCATATTGTTATCAAAAATGTATTCTAACACTGGAAGTTGTTGTTTCTTATCAAAACTTACATCCGCTGGGGCCATGAGCGTGCGTAAATACGTATGTATAAATTGTCATAATTTTCTTCCTTCTGTTCTTGTCGTTTTATTAGTCTGTTTATTGTTCCTGTAATTCACGTTAAATCTGTCTTTTTCAAGACAACAACTGCACATACTTGATTGATTTGTCTAGTTGGTATCACTAAATTAGAGAAGTGGAGAATACCTTTTTTGAAGTAAGCGCACCGCTTCAATCAACCTAGATCACCCGTTACAATATATTACAAAAACGACAGTTATATAAACGTGTGAGCGAATAAAAAAAATCAAATACGTAAATTATTCACCAAAAATTCCATATAGGTATTTAAAAAGTGACCCAAGAAATTTACCACAATTGAAATTAATATCTAAGCACTGACAGGATTTTACACACATACAGCTATTTCTGTTCTATAAGTGTTTTGTAAGTGTGGTCTCATATTAGTTGATTGGTCAGCCTATTTTCAGTTTTGACTTTTGTTACGCGACGCTTCGGGAGGTGAAAAGAACTGATTTCGCACTACAGTCGATTTATTTGCTTATGATTTTTTCAAGTGCTCTTAGATTCGAACTTCGTACCTCTCACTTACAGCGGTAAATGTATTTGTAAGTGAAAGGTACCAAGTTCGAATCTGAGAGTACTTAGGTGCTTGGAAAAAATCAGAAGTAATCAAGTGTGAAATCAGTTCTTCTCAGGACTAAACCTGATGACAGAAGCAAAGTTCGCTTCCGAAACGTCGCGCTACAAAATCAGAAATTGGAAATGAGCCGATCAACTTAATAAATACTGCGATGTCTGCGATAGGCGCAAAAAGCTAGATTTAATTACGTGTGAAAATATGTGCAAATAGAATTTAACAGTTACTAAAAAAACCAAAAGGAAGTACAGTCACAATTTAAATTAGAAATAATTGATATTTGAGTGCGAGATTAACTAAAATGTAAATACAGCAATTTGCATATTTTATCGTAACCAAACCTTTAGTTTACATGAATTTAAAAATGAAATAAGTATATCGGTAATTTCCTCTAAATCTTTATACATAGAACTGATTATGTAGTCCTAAACCATTTATCCAATTGCCATAAAACTTTGTAAGTTGTTGTTCCTGTGGCTTTTATGGTTTCTGCGTTTTCAATTTTTTGTCTGAAAAGGGGGAGGGGAGTCGATAAACCGTGAAATGGGTAAACCAATTTTAATAACATTTGGTATATAGGGGCTTTTTGGCACGCGGAGTACTTTTGCGTTATCTATTTTTTTCTGAACATATGAAATTTCAATAACAATGTTGCACTCGTAGTAAGACAATATTAAATTTAGAAAAAGTAGCTAAATAAATACATATGTATAAGGTGGTATTAAATTAGTGTGAAATAAATAAACACATTGTAATCATAAATCCGGGACTGGCTTCCCATAACTCAACAAACTAACATTTACACGATTATCACTCATAATTAAAGTACTTATCTTCTGGGTAATTAAGCGTCGTATATTTTAATAAAAATATTTCCCTCGCATTAAAATTAAAACATTTTGATCACGGTATTTAAATTAAATAACTGTATTCAAAGTAGCCTGAAAAATCAAGTCATTTGTAAATTTAGTAGAGGGCGCACATGGTACCGAAAAATGAGGTTACTTGATAATTGATGGTTTACAATTAAAACTAAATGCACGCATTAAATTTCAAGAAATTGAGAGCGTCGCTTTCCTCAATTGTAACAAATCATTCAATTTATGAGAATAAAACCAATTCCATTCAATAATTATTCTTGGTATTAATCACACCGCTTTAAATGTTTAATGCTGTAGGTGGGTTCTTAACACCCGAAAAGCCGGACACAGTTCGTTTCGGTTACCTTCTATTCGGTAATGGTGTCGTCTTTAAAATTTCGTGTTCGCATTCAATTATGATGTTAAACAATCCGCCGGCGAACCGTAATACTTGCGTAATTATTTGTTCTCTTGTAATTTATGTGGTTGTGACGTGTGTATTGCAATATTATTTTATTTTAAGAACGTCGATATTACTGTTGACTACAATTGCAGCTATCTTCCGACTGGATCACTTTGTGGGAGTAAGCATTGGCCCCCATTACGCTACGGCACTGCGCAGAACAACTTCTAATGGCACGTATTCAAAGACATAAATCAGTCCCAATGTTAATGATCAATTTTCGTTTCTCTCTTTCGGTAATTCCACTCTATACGATACCATCTAATGACCAGTTTCCTATTTCTCATTTTTAGTCGCTTAAATTTGCAAGAATTTTTACGAGTTTACGATGTGTTTAAAAAAAACATGACAAATGTGGACACGAAGCCAAGATCAAGCACAAGATTACCTTTCCATAAACTACTTCTGTTACGCAATAAATTACGACTTTGAAATTACATTCACGTGATCCAATTATAAACTATAAGCTTGAATGATTTCACACAAAATACAAGACATTTTTTTCCCATAAATAATGTACAAGAAACACGTGCGGATAATGTATATTGTTCTATAACTGATTAATTACTTCGTCCTTAAGAGTGAAAAAAATTTGTGAAAATTTCAATACGTGATCATTATACCGTCAACTTTGATAATTAGTACGAAATGAAAATAACAGGAAGCTGCGATTATATTAAATATTTTTTATTTAAATACTTGTCTATTGATGTGAATCACGCGAGTTTTCGAGGACATTTTGTTACATTTACCTCATGTCTAATTTATGTTATTTATAAAATTATGTATATAGCCGCATGGGGTACGCCACTGCAAATTTTATTAATAGTTTTTGATGAGGGCAAATACTGTAAATCTGTTTTTGTAATGAGATTGCAAAAATAATTTGTTTACTAAGCGAGTAGGGTGAGTCATACATGAATGAATTAATAACAGGTACCTATAAATATGTCAACAAATACTGACGATAGCAAACAATAAAAAACGTCAATGGTGAGATAATGATAGTGATTCATCCGAATTGTTTAAGAGCGATATTATTGTCTGGTAAAGGACTACGTAATAAAGTTTATATTTGGTGTTATAGTCCAAGAAAATAGACCTTTAAATGCGAATTTTAAGATAAGTTCAGGAATTTTTGATATAAGCCACTCTGAAGTATTTAAAAAAGATGGTGAAGAATTTTTTTTTCAACCCCCAGGGAGGGTGAAAAAAATTAAAGAAAGGGTTTTTTCTAAATTTTGAAAAAAACGGTAAGAGTTAGAAAAAAAAATTGTTACTAAAAGTTGTAGAATTGTAAATTTTACACAAAAATGGTCCATTGTTTTTTTTTTTTTTTTGCTATTATTAAAATTAAGAGAGTTAGGGAGGCTAGAAGCTAGGGAATCATAGTTACAGCTTCAAAAATTCATAACTCGCTAAAAAATGAAGATATTCTAAAAATTAAGTGCAGTTGTAAGAAAAGTGGTATAAAATGTAATCAACATTGTAAAAGTTGTCAGGGCCCAAACTGCGATAATGCTTCCAAATTATTATTCGTTCCTGAGGAAGACGAAAATGAAGATAAAGAAGAAAGATATGAAGAAGATGATGATAATGATGATGACGAAGATAAAGAAGAAGGCGGTGAATATGATGACGTGAAGCCTACATGACAAATACAAGATTGGCTGTTAAAAACGCCAGTTCTGAGGCTTCCAAAAAAAAGTAATAGCGTATTTTCATACATTTTGTTTTCTTCCATCATGATATAGGGACACTGAAGGTATATTAATTTTTACAGATTGTTTGCGCCTGTAAAAATAATTGTGCATCAGCAAGATGCAGTTGTCGAAAAAATGGCTTAAAATGTAATAAATTTTGTAAAACTTGCCGCGGTAATAGTTGTGAAAATATGTCAAAACCTCACTCTGCTCTCGAAGATGTTGCTGATGAAAATAAAGAAAAACAAAAATAAGAAGAAGAAGAAGAAGCTGTCCGAAATACTAGTTCATCTGATGAAACAGATCTGAAATTTGAAAAGTTTTAAAATATTTAATGGATTTAAAAAATTTGAAAACCAAAAATATATACAGTGCGGCTCACAGAAGTCCCCCCTGCAATATTTTCTGAACTGTTTAAGAAAAAAATTTGAAATGTTTTGGTGAATTTGTCATGTCAGTAAAGTCCAATATGGCGGCTGGGCGCCATATTGAATTTTTTTAATGGAAATAGGGGTTGTGCGGTACATCAAATGAAAGACCTTAACGAATACTAACTAATCCCCAAGTTTCACTTTTTTAATATTGCCGAAAACAAAATGGCGGCGGATTAAAGTTTAAACGACCAGTAAAAAACAAACAAAAAGTGTCAAAAATTAAATTTTCAATCCAGTCACCTGGTGTTAAACAAAAGAAAACTTGTAAACAAATTGTATAGACGTCAGTTTTTAGAATATTTGTATTAGTGACATTTAAAAAATATTTTTGCTCTTATATCTGCTTCTGGCAAATCAGAAATGTGAAAATGGTTAAGTTGCGGCCTATGCAAGAAAAAGTAGAGGCTATTCTCGTTTATGGTGCAAGTCGAAATTATCATGAAGCAGTCAGAGTATTTAATGAACGGTTTCCTAATCGCCCTATCTGTAGGAAGTATCTGCGAGAATTGGTAAATAAATTTTATAGGACTGGCTCTATAAATAATGAAAAACCTCCTGGCCATGTGCGCATTCCTGAAGACATAACTGCCGAAATGGTTGTAAATCCCACAACATCTACGCGAACTCTTGCGGAAACTTCTGGGGTATCTTCAGTGACAGTGAAAAGGGTATTGAGAAAAAATAAATTCCATCTTTATAAATTCAAATGTTGCATCAATTGACCGAAGATAATCCTGATAGAAGAGTACAATTTTGTGAAATAATGACCGCCAACTCAGAAAGGCACCCAACTTACGTGCAGAATATTTGTTTTAGTGACGAGTGTACTTTTTTCTAGAATGGAAATGTTCATAGACAGAACCTTCGGTATTGGAGTGATACGAATCCGCATGTATTCCGGCAAAATCGCACCCAATACCCCCAAAAATTAAACGTTTCGGCTGGAATACTGGGAAACCACATTGTAGGTCCCTTGTTTATTAACGATAATCTTACAGGAAGATTTATTTAAATATGCTGGAAACTACGATCGACCCAATTATTGTTCAAATAGCAGAAGATAACCCTCATGAATTTGATGTGGATGTAGTTTTTCAACAAGATGGTGCTCTGCCCACTATTGCAGATCAGTAAGGAATATCTAGATCAAGTGTACCACGATCGTTGGATAGGACGCCGAGGTCCAATCGAGTGGTCTGCTCGATCCCCCGATTTATCACCATTAGACTTTTTCTTATGGGATTATCTAAAACTAAAGGTGTATTCCACAGAAGTCGAATCGATCGCGGAATTACGAGAAAGAATGAGCAACATTTACCAAAATATTAACTTGGATACGTTCCTTAATGTGCGAGCAGAAATTAATGCTAGACTTGACCATTGCCTATTAGTAGAGCGTAATCATTTTGAACACCTCATAAATTAAAAAGTAGATCAGTGTCCACAAATGTCTTTTTTCGTTTAATACAGGTTTTGCATCAAACCTTTGTTTTGTGACATTTATGGTTAGAAGTTTTGAAATTTTCCCTCGAGTGATTGAAACAAAACATTGACTTCTCTTAAAAAAAAATGAAAAATAGTTTCCATACCTACTATTTCTAGTGTTTTATGAGTGTTGCCATTTGCTTATTTTTATGTTCGAATTCGCCTTATAATAATACTTAATATTGATAATACTAATTTTAAAATAAAGATTTTCTTTTTTTTTATTTTAAAATTAATTCAAGAAATTGATGGAACGAGCGTTTAAACGTTAAGGGCTTTCATTTAATGTATCGCACAACCCATATTTCCATAAAAAAAATCAATATGGCGCCCAGCCGCCATATTGGACTTAACTGACATGACAAATTCACCAAAACATACTATTTTTAGTATAATTTTTGTGTGGCAATTTTCAATTTTTTTTCTTAAGCGGTTCAGAAAATATTGAGGGGGGGGGACTTCAGCGAGCCGCACTGTATTTGTTTTTTTTTTTTTTTTTTTTATGATTGTGGACCTGAACAGGCTAAATAAGGCCTATCGTGCTAAAGCACTCAGGAACACTTAGGAGGATGGATAGAGGGATAATGAATTGCCAATAGATGCCTATGAACAGCTACCTTAAATTTTCTCATATCATACGTGAGAGGAAAACAGGAACTAGGGAGATCATTCCAGAGTTTAGAAGCCGTGCAGAAAAATGTGGATTGCGCCCGTTTGGTACGACAAGTGGAGATTTGTACTGCATACTGATGATGTGAATGAGCGAACCGAGTGTTTCTCGCAAAGATAGCCGGAGATGGTATCAAAGAATGTAATTCACCAGCACAATAGCCGTTGTAATAACGATAATACAAAGAAAGAACTGAAACCATCCTTCTATGCTCAAGGGACTGTATGTGAGAAGTTAAAGACGGGTCATTTATAAGCCTAATCGCTCTCTTTTGAATACGATCAACGATATCGAGAGCGTATTGGGGAGCACTAACCCAAAGGTGAGAATTATATTCCAGATGAGGTCGAATTTGGCCCTTATACAGCAAAAGGAGTTGTCGAGAGGTAAAGTACTGCTTAGATCTGGACAAAAAGCCTATTTTACGAGCAGCTGTTTTGGTAGCTGACAGAAGATGGTCAACCCATGAGAGATTTGAAGATACAGTCATACCCAACAGAGTAATAGAGTCTGAAAACTTAATAACTGAGCCATTCATACTTACAACAGGAAATGATCGATCTTTTTTGGCGGACATAAGGCAACACTGAGTTTTGTTAGCATTAAATTTAACTAGATTATTGTTTCCCCATTCGAGAATACGTTGAATGTCTTTGTTGATTGAATTTGCCATTTCAGCTTTAATTTCTTGATTTGACATAGAAGGCGGATTATCACTATGAGTAGACTGAGATGAACTACAGTGAAGAGTGCTATCGTCAGCAAAGCAATGGATGGGGTTAGTTGTTGAAGAAATAAGGTAGTTTATGTACAGCAGAAAAAGTGTAGGCGCTATAACGGATCCCTGTGGTACGCCCGCGTTAATGCTAACTTCTTTTGAAAAAAAGCCATCAACTACGACACGTATTCGTCTTTCATCAAGGAAACTAGAAACCCAGTTGATGAGCGCATCATTTAACCCAAACGAGGTGAGTTTAGCAAGTAAACACTTATGCCAAACTTGGTCAAATGCCTTTGAGATATCTAAAGCGACTACAACTGTTTCACCGGACTGCTCTACTGTATTGTTCCAAACTTGGGTCACATATGAAAGAAGATCGCCTGTTGAACGACTTTGCCTAAACCCATATTGATGGTCACTAAGGAGTTTGTTAGTTTCAAGAAACGTGAGCAGTTGCTGATTGATGGCCTTTTCCATGATTTTAGACAAAATGGAAGTGATGGCAATTGGTCTGTAATTTGAGGGATCGGTCTTATCACCTTTTTTGGGAATAGGTTGAACATTTGCTAACTTCCATGTTGAAGGGAATTCCCCAGAAGATATAGAGATCGTATAGAGCTTAGATAGGACTGGTACTAGTTCGGGGGAACATTTCTTTAAGACAATAGCTGGGATACCGTCTGGGCCAGTCACCTTATTGAGATCAAGCCTACTGATGATCGATTCCAGGAGCTTGTACCGAAAATGAATTGGTTTCATAACGTATGAAGAAGAGTTGACTAGGGGCACATCTTTTCCAGAATCATTGAGACACGAGTTTGATGCAAACAAATCCACCAAAACGTTGGCTTTGTCTACAGAATCAGCAACTACCGATCTGTCAATAGATGTCAGGGGGGGGGGGAGAAATGAAGATGTTCGAAAGTTTTTACTAATGGCTTTTGCTAAAGACCAAAATTTACGACTGCCTAAAGGAGATGTAGCTAGTTCATTGCATTTTCGTTGTTCGAACAACTTTTTAGTTTTAGTGATGACACTTTTGCAGATATTTCTAGCACCAACGTATTCTACATGACTGTCAACCGATTTATTAGATTTCCATTTAATGTAACATTTATTTTTTAAAGATATTGCATCAGAACAAGCCTTGTTGAACCAGGGTTGGGAACGTGAATGACCTACACGGTACTGTTTTTTCGGAATGTATAACTCCATTCCCATGAGGATGACTTCAGATACTGAAAGAGCGATGTCCGAAGAAGAGGACGACTTAAAACAATATTCACGCCATGGAAAGGTTGCAAAAAAATCCTGTAAATCATTCCATCGAGCTGACTTAAAACACCACAAGGTTCTATCGGTTTTGCGAACAACAGTGGAATTAGGTACAGTAGAAATGATTTTATTAGACAATGATCGGAAAGACCTAAAGGCGAAAGAACGGAAGTTTTATAAACAAGAGGGTTTGATGTAAGAAAGAGATCTAGAAGATGTGGAGTATGGTTAGGTTTATTCTTCTATATCACACAGAGAAAAACGAAGAAAGTCATATACATAAGCAAATAGTCACTGTACACTTCTAAAGCTTCTTTTCCGTGACATCCTTGAACGCATTTTCGAACAGTCCCTTTTTAAACTCCAGCAGTAATCTACCACCATGTGAATATCCGCTCTTCCTTGGTAGCGGTTCTCCATTGTAGCAAATCCTGGTGAAATCTTTCACCTTGTTCCTCACTGGTATCTCCTAAATTTTGAGGAAAACGGTGTAAGTGGCTGTGTAAATAGTGAATCTCATGTTACACCCAAAGGATCTGAAACTGTTAAGCATTTTCTTTACGAGATCAACATAGTTGTCAGCTTTGCGTTTGCGCAGAAAATTTTGAACAACTGTAACCAAGGAAGTCCAGGCTTTTTTCCCGTGCTGATTCATGCAATTTACAGAGGCAGGATCCGGAATGAATTGTCTTATTTATGGTGCCTCAAATATTCCTGCTTTAATTTTTTAGGCCTGGCTTTATATGTAGTGGAGGAAGGATGATTTTCTCTCGTTCAATGAAGGGGTCGTTAACAACATTATTTTCCCCAACAACCATATTTTCTCTCATGGACCACTCTTTTCTAATCCAGTGGTCGTTTTTGTCTCTACTAACCCACAGACACAAGAAGCAAGGATATTTCGTGTAGCCACTTTGCTGTCCACACAAATCACCCATTGATATTCATGATACTTTATCTTATGTAAGATCAATTTTATGGTACCATATTCTTCCTTCAATTTCGTTGAGTGAGCAATAGGAACTGTACCATATTTGTTCTCGTTATGTAAAAGGACATATTCCAAACTTCGCTTTGAGCTGTCAATAAATAGGCGCCAGTCGTCTGCTAAATATTCAGAAAGGCTCATGTTTTTGAGAAGACCTCCAATATCTTTACAGAAGACAGGTTTTCTTCTTCAGTGAAAAAGGGCAACAGGACCTTTTCTATCGTTCCTTCTTCAAGTAATTCTTTGTCATTCCACCTAGAGGCCAGTAATTCAGAAGCTTCTTTTGAGATCTCTGGTGAGGTCATTTAACTCGTCCTAGTTGAAACGTTGAGGAATTCATGACATCCCCTTTTTGTCACTGTCACTTTCATTGGTATCGTACAGGGTATCAGTGGGGAATTCTTCTTCATAGAGCTCTGGTAACTGGTGAAACGTTGGAATGGGAACTTCATCTGAGTGAGGGACCGGACGATTAAATCTGGCTAAGTATGGCTACGATTGTTCCGATTGATTCCAGAAATATTTACAACGCAAAAGGAACAGTCGTCGTAGTGGTTTTTAGGCTCTCTCCAAACCGTTTGTATGCCAAATTTTTTTTCTTTTCCCGGCAATCCACTACCGTAGATGTTCTATGCATGTTTTACACACCTGATGCGGATCCCAGGTTTTATCCCGATCACCAAGCCTAACACCAAAATAAGCAAGATAAGCTCTCTTTAGAAAGTCAGTAACAGTTTTCCTGCTTTCCTTCAACATCTAGTCTCCACATACGTAGCAAAACACATCAGGATGATTCACATAGCTTCTTCTACTTGAACTCATTTTATTTCTATTTAACAACACAGTTCCAGTTAGGTTAACTCTTTAGTCTTACCTAAACAAAAATCTGACGTGGGACGCACTACGATCTATTCTGCACAGCAATAACTCACAAACTAACCTCAACTATATAGCAGTGAATGTCAATCACAGTTACAGTAATACTTATACCATCTAGCGGGCGTTAGTGGAACTAACTGGACTGCAATAACTGGTTCACTCTACCGTGTTCTGTCATATTATATTTTAGTGATATTGTCACTTTCATTTTTATACAAATTGAATTAAAATGCTAATAACAAATGAAGAATAAAGTAATACTATACATTTTAATATTTTTATTCAATAGTTTTAAAAGAATGGCTGACGTAGGACATATACTCAGCATCAAATCCTTGTAGAAACTACCAATAAACGTGACTAATAAAAAACAAAATGTTCATAAAAATGTTTATTAAAAAACTAAAAAAGTAGAGCTGATAGAGAAAAACTGATGTTACATTTAGATTCTGCACCCACAATACAGCTAAAATCAGTTCGAAAATCCTAGGCACAAAAAAAAATTTTTTTTTGTAGGCCTGTGAATTATATCTCTCGTTTCGATACCAATTTTCTCCATACTTCGAAAAATTTTGAGTTAACGCAGGGGCGGACTAGCTATTACACTGTCCAGATGGATTCGAGTTCCTTAGAGTCCAATATAACAATAATTATAATAAATACAACACCACTTAGAAGAGAATTAACTGCATTAACGGTTCAATAGAAATTGAATTCTTTACAAAATTTTTTCTTAGTCTTCTTATATTTTGCATAGTTTCAAAGAATTCGCGTTTGATTGTAAAACAATTTTTTTTCTATTTTCACTATCTCTCAAACTAAGCAAGTTACGGAAAAATGTCAACAGACTTTTTATAGGGCTGTAAATATTTTTAGTCGTTCTCCCCCATCTCAAATAATTTAAACGATATTCACGTCTGTATGAAAAATTTATTTACGCACTTTCCCTTTTTTCCGTTATAACTGTAAAAGTAAGCGAGTTACGAAATAATGTCAAGAGATCAGTTTTGTAGAGAATTAAATAGTACAACTATTTTGTATCTCTAATAGTTATACAGTTATAGATGGACGGACGGACTAACATTGCGTTAAAAAGGATGTGAATCCATGATTCTTGGGGTCTTAAACGTGGAGAAAAATGGTTACCACGATTATGATATCATTAGAAAGCTTATTAAATAAGCTTTCATATCATGTATTTATATACAGGGTGTTCTATTTGAAAAAATTAAGTTTTAGCTATTTGAAAATGACGCATTTGGATGATCTGTTCTGGACACCCTGTATATTTTTTATAAACTTAATACTTATAAAAGTGTTAGTTAACATGTTGTCTACTAAACTGGTAATTTTTGTCGTTCCGATTATAAAAACAAAAAAACACTGATATTCTTTTTACCAATATGATTTTCCCGTAAATTTTAGTAAAACGTGAATAACTTGGCAACGCTGCATCCGATGACTAAAAACGAGGTATCGTTGTAAAGCTTACAAAAGACAGTTTCTAAAAATGAAAAAATATACAGGGTGTCCGTTTAAAAAATGTCGAAATTTTTTGCCACGTATTTATGGAGCACCCTATACACACAAAAATAATTTTAAAAGGTAGCTCTCTCGGTCTCCAATAACATATCGTTGGAATTTTTTATAAATCTCTATTGATTTAGGAGCTATATTCCGAGACCAGATAGGTGAGCCACCCTGTATATGTTTAAAATGGTCTCTACGACAATATGTAAGAACGTCAGATGGAGGTAATAAAAAAAAATTTGGGCAAAAAAATTACAAATTTGAGGGCGTCTGACAACACTTTTGCAGCGACCTAGGCGTCTGACGATTTACATACGTCATCTATGACCTTGAAACTAGTAATAAACAAATTTTCAGCCGGAGGTACGAACATTTTTTTATTTTTTTCTTCTTTGACTCTTCTGACGTGTCCTTTGCAGTGGTTTTGAACAAAATCCTTACAGATGGCACTTCTTAACCGTCCCCCCAACCAATTCTCAAAATTCTAGCCTGAGGTAAATCGTAGTACCTCCGCGGCCGCCAGCTCTCCGTCTATAAGAGTTATTACTTATTAATTGTGGTCTATAAAATATCCACATTTGCCATATTTTTGCTGTATTACTGTTTGTTTTCGCCGTTACCTTGTTTATTTTTGCATAAAAATGTCTAAATCTGTTAAGTTTTTATAAAAGTTAGTTTTTATTTTTGATCTATAGAATATCCACTTTTTACAAAATTCTATAAACAACGTGTTTTGTAAGGTTTGTATTTCCAATAAAGTATATTTTTGCATAATAATAGGGTCTCTTTTATTTTTATCTTAAGATCCCATTAAAACAGCAAAAAAAAAAATTCAAAATTGACGGACCAACATCAAGGTCTAGTTCCTCGGGCCACTTACTTTCAGCCCCCATCAGAAAATCACATCAGCGAGATACACGTCCTACGTTATGTGACCAAATAGAACTGCCAGCAATTAGTGTTGGGCGATAATTCGATCACTGTTATCCAATCACAGTGAACCGAAAATCACTGTCACTGCCGGTGATAGAAAGCCTGCTGATGCAGTTATTCAGTGATTTGAATAGTGCGCAAGTCTCGCTACCCGCACTGTGTACTGTTTAAAATTGCCATTGATTTACTTTACGTTAACCGGTGAAAATATTAAGAAAATCAAATAAGTTCTTAGAGCCGCGTCACGATTTTGTTTTGATTTCAATTATGCCGTTATTCTTTCTTTTTCCGTTTCACGTATTCGTACGTGTTCCTTCTTGCTCCTGACATGGCAGTTTTGGTGCAATAATCAAATGAGGTAGTAATAAATAGTCATTTGTTTTATTTACTATTATGTGCTGCTGTTTTGTTTGTTCAATTCAGTTTAGTGCTGGATACAAGATGTCAAAAAAACAAAAAACAAGTGAAATTTGGAACTTTTTTTACACCTACTGAAAATGATAATTTTTTTGCAACATGCAATATATGCAAAAAAAAACTTTCATACTAAACCACCAATTGAAATTTGAGAAAACATATTATTTCAAATCATCCGACGCGACATTACAAAAAAATAAAAATAAAGTGCCAAATGAAAACTTTGTTGATAACACATTAGCGTTAGCGTTACCACCGTCGACCAGCCAAATTAGCAATTCTGGTGATGCATTAGAAGCCTCATCGTCCAAAACAATATTTTCTCGACAACCAAAATTAATTTCCTACTTGCCGAGAAAAATCGGAATATCAGCACTTAACTAAATAAACAAAAAATTTTTGCAGCTATTTATCTCAGAAGTTTTAGGATTGTGGAAGATGAGGTTTTCAGAGATTTCGTTCATGCATTAAATCCTTCATATGAACTTCCAAATAGAAAAAAAATCTCTTCAACACTTATTCCTGCTCTGTATGAGCAACGTCTAAATCATTGCCGTAAAATAATACTGACTGTCAAAAAAATATGTCTTACAACTGATTGCTGGACTTCTGTCAACAATGAGAGTTTCATTGCACTAACTGGACACTTTATTAATGATAATTTCGAACTTCAATCAATTAAAAATGTTATCGTCAAAGATTTGGGTTGGAAACACTTTGGATTCTGCATTAGAAGAAACTATTGAGCAAAATCAGGACAGTAGTTGATCATTTTAAGCGAAGCTCCCTATCCACACAAAAATTTATGGAAACTCAAAAACAAATGAACCCAGATGTTGATCCATTAAAGTTAATGCAAAATGTACAGACTAGGTGCAACTCGACATTTTATATGTTGGAGCGTGTGACACATTTAGAGAATGCAATAAAAGGTACAATAGCCATTTTAGATAATGCAAATATTCCTGTTTTAACTCCAAATGAATGGAAAATTTGTAAAAAACTATCTACAGTTCTTAGACCATTTGAGAAAACAACAAAAACTACCAGCGGTGAAAACTATGCAACGGGCTCATTCGTAAATCCATTAGTAAATGACCTTTCTGTTGTGTGCGGGAACTTACTGACAAGAAAATTTGATCCTGCTATAATTCACGTGGTTACCAAGTTAAACGAAGGAATTCAAATTAGGCTAGGGCAAGTAGAAAACAGCAACGCTCTAGCAGTTGTAGGCCTTCTCGACCCAAGATTTAAAATGAATGCGTTTCAAAGCAATTTAGCTGCCGACTGTACAATACATACCGAACGATTCGAACTCATGTCTGTCGAAATTGATAATGAGGAGGAAGATAATGAGTTATCGATATGGGGGCCACTGCAACAAAACATTTTTAAAAAAGATCAGCCCCAAAATAATAATAATGGCTTCAGTAGGGCAATCATTGAGGTCCATCGATACCTAGAATTTGAAAATTTGCCCAGAAATGAAGATTCATTAAAATTTTGGAAGGAGTAAAATTTTTATTTTCCCAATTTAAGTGCCGTGGTTTAAGAAAAGTTTTGTGTTCTTGCTATGTCGGTTGCCTGCGAGAGCGGGCCAAATCAAAGGTAGAACAGCTTATCTTCCTGAATGCTAACTACTCTTTGTTTAAAAATTAATATAATTTGTATGTTTATATATCGTTAAATATATTAGGTTTTAAGGTAAACACAACATTATTTGTTTTTGATTTCTTTTATATTTTATTTTAAACGAAACGTATGTCATATTTTTGTTTCTAGTATGTTTATTTTGTGTTTAATGTTTCTTGATTGATTTATATTTCACCAAATATATGTTAAGAAATCCTACTTAGTATAGATATTGGATATTATACAGTGCGTTCATAAAGTGTGGAAACGGCCCATTATTTCACGAGTTAACTATTTTCAGAGGTAAAGCTCGGACACGTCGATTATTGTTTTTGTTTAAAAAAAAATAATTTTTACCCCCACTTCCTTAACAGATGTGACGTCATCGAGAATTTTTTTAAATAGAAACTATAATTTATCACATAAAATATTTTAAGCTACAGTATACTGAGTATAATGAAAATCAAATATTTTTTTCACTATTTATTTAACAAGGAAAGTTATTAAAGTAGTCACTGCTCAATATAGAGATAAACATATAACTTAATTACAACAAATGTTCAAATGAAGTGACGTATTGTTGAACGAAAGAGATGGTAAGCTGTTTGTTTAATAAAGATAACCAATTTCATTCAAATAAAAATTACTCTAATACAAGGGTTGCTATTTATGTATTGAGAATAGAAAGAATCAAATGAATTCGATGAAAAATAATTTTATTGCTTTTCAAAATAATCGCCTTTAAGATCTATACACTTTTGCATGCGATTGAACCACCCTTCAAAGCACTTTGTCCAGTCAGAAGATGGTAGCTCTAAAACATGCGTTTTGAAAGCCTCAACTGCTTCTTCGGGCGATGAAAATCGTTGTCCACGCAGTTTATCTTTAATTAGTGGAAACAAGAAGAAGTCATTGGGTGCCAAGTCGGGGCTGTAAGGGGGATGACCCATCAATTCGATGTTTTGTGTGTCCAAATACTCGTTTGTTGCATATGATGTATGTGAGCTGGCATTGTCGTGATGCAAAATGATTCATCGTTTTGGGTTGCTTTCTCTCAATTTACCGAAAACTTCAGGCAAACAATTGGTCGTATAGCACGCTGAATTAACGGTCTTTTGATTTTCGAGAGCCACAGTTACCAGAGGACCGGTTTTCGTGAAGAAAAACGACACCATTTGCTTCTTAACGCTTCGAGAACGAACATTTGTTGGATTTGCTTCACATTGAAACACCCAAACTGTGGACTGGACTTTTCTGTCTGGCTCATACGCATAAATCCACGACTCGTTCCTTGTGACGATGTTGTATACCGCTTTGGATGCACCACAGTTGTATTTTGAAATTATTTTAGGGCACCAATCGACACGAGCATTTTTTTGAGCATCTGTCAACAAATGTGAAATCCAACGTGCACACAGCTTCCGAACACACAAATGTTCGTGCAAAATCTTATGTATGGTGGTCATACTAATGCTTAAACATCTCTCGATTTCGTGATATGTCACATGACGATCTTCTTCAATTAGTTTTCGCACAGCATCGATATTTTCCGGCACAACGACTGATTTTGGACGACCGTTTTTAACTTCATCCGTGAGCGAACTACGTCCACGTTTGAATTCATTGTACCAGCGATATACAGTGGCTATGGATAGTGCTTCATCGCCAAAAGTTGAATTCAGTTGATTGATGCATTGTTCTTGAGTTACACCACGTCGAAAGTCATAATAAATCATAGCTCAAAAATGTTCACGAGTTAATTCCATATTTTGGCTGAGATGAAATTTTCAACTTACTGTAAACAACACAAATAGTGCTCGCACGACAAAACGTTCTGAGTACGTATAACCTCAAAAATGTCAAACTTTAAGATGACAGTGACAAATTTCACCTGGCAATACCAGTGTTGCCAATTCTCAATACATAGTATGAGTATTAATGTCAAAAATCAAGTAGGCTGTGACATGTCACAATCCTTAGTAGCCAGAAAATAAATTCATAGTTACCATTGCATATGTCAATAATAAATTGTTTTGTTGTGTCACATCGATTTATAAGTCTATAACAGCATCTTTTGAGAAGTATTACCCTAAAATTATTTAAAATTACGATGGTGCCCTCAGAAAAACAGCGAATAGAAGTTTTAATGATATTAGGTTATGGCGATTGTAAAAGAAGTATGGCAGAAGTATGCGACCTCTTTAATGAAAAATATCCTGATCGTGTACCTAAAAATAAAGCGACGGTAAGCAAAATATTGCATAAATTTAATGAGATCGGTGACTTTAGGGATAAATCCAAGAGTGGCAGACCTACCGTTTCTGAAGATACTCAAATGTATTACTTGAAGTTGAAGTAAATCCTCATTGTTCAATTACAACTTTATTTACTAGCAATCTCATTTGTCTTGGCGCTGTTCAGAAAATTTTAAAAACGGCCAAATTACATCCTTGCAAAATTAAACTTATACATGAACTTAATGAAGACGATTTCGATAGACATACGGAGTTTTGCCAAAATATGCAAGAATTGTGTAATCGAATTAATGGATTTGAATATAATGTCTTGTTTTCCGACGAAACTACTCTTTGTGTAAACGGTACCGTGAACAGAGAAAATTGTCGTTATTGGGCAACAGAAAATCCTAATTGGACAATGGAAACTTATACCCAATATCCCTAAAAAGTAACTGTGTGGGCTGGGATTGTTAGGAATACAATTATAGGACCATATTTTTTTGACGGAACTGTGACGGGTGAAAGATATTGAGAAATGTTACAAACCTATGTAGTTCCATTTTTAACAGCAACTTTTCCTGACATTTATAACTCTGGTCAAATAGATCCCACCATTTGGCTCCATCAGGATGGAGCAAGCCCACATTATGCTGCAACAATTAGAAATTTGTTAAACCGAACTTTTCCCAATCGCTGGATTGGACGAGGCGGTCAAATTGAATGGTCTGCTAGGTCGCCAGATTTAAATCCCATTGACTTTTCGATCTGGGGTTATTTAAAAAGTAAAGTATATGTAAACCGACCTACCACTTTAGAAAATCTCAACGAGGGAATCCGTGCTGAAATGCAACAAATTACGCAAGTGTTGTCAAACATAACCCATTGGACGTGTTGGGTACTGTCAATTAACCCAAGGAGCTCAATCCGAGCATTTATTATAATTATGTTATTTGTTAATTTTTATTACTAATTTTCCTCGTTAAATAAATAGTGAATTAAATATTTAAAAATCCAAACGTTGATTTTCATTATACTCAGTATACTGTAGCTTGAAATATTCTATGTGACAAATTTGGTATGGTTGAACTCGGAAAAATATGAGCTGTTAAGTTTTTATATAAAAATATACAGTTTCTATTTAAAAAAATTCTCGATGACGTCACATCTGACAAGGTAGTGGGGGTAAAAACTTTTTTTTTGAAAAAACAAAAATCGACGTGTCCGAGCTTTACCTCTGAAAATAGTTAACTCGTGAGATAATGGGTTGTTTCCACACTTTATGAACGCACTGTATAATATGTGTACCCTAAAGGCATTCAAAATAAACAACATATCTTAAGTTTTCTGGTTATTTTATTTTATTTAATAATTATACCAAACATTTTTATACTATGACGGTAGTATAGTATAAAAATTGAAATGAATCTTATGATCTAAAATACGCTTTCCATGTTAAAAAATCCTAATCACTGGTGACTAAAATCTCTGGTTATTTATAAATCGCTGTCGCTGTTTTATCGGTTAGCCTAAAATCACTGTATTTCCCAACTCTACCAACAATAAGACACAGCATGTGTCGCGAGGCCCAAAGTGCCAAATGAGTTACGACACGCGCATTATACCTCATGGCACTTAACGTATTAAAGCGATTGAGCATAAAAATTTTTGAAAATTTTTTTAGCGATACAGTACTTCCCATCCGTTGGATGTGGAAGTTATTAAAAAGTTTAGCAATTTGTACACACACAACTAAGTGCGTAACACTCATTACATAAGATAATTTTATGTAGCACCTCAAGTGTGTATAGGTACATGTACAGGTGAAATTTTCGTCCAAATTTCTAATTTGAAGAAACGATGCATGTATATCGTAAACATACGCAAATACAACTCTTTAAACGACATTGTATGTTTATACGTATCTAATTAATGAAACGCATGTATTTTGTGTTAAATGTTAGCTGGAATTGGTCACGATTTTGCAACAGAAATTATAAAGTTTTTAACCTAGTTAAAGTTTTTTAAACTTATTAAACCTATGTAAAGTCCACGTTGGTGTTATTATGCAAAGTTGTGAACTAGAGCAAATCTAGTTGTTGGCAGCTTGGAATTCATCAAATCTCACCTCACTTTAAAAAGACCGATCCGTTATCATATGTTATGTAAACAAAGTCAATCGTATTAGCTTTTGGGTGAGCTGATAGTAAAGTACACGTGTGTATTTATAAAAGCACGTGTAAAAATAAACATTTTAGGGTTAAAATTAACTTTTTTAAACGTCTACCACTATTATCTAAATAGTTTACGATAATATTTTCTAAATGGTTGTGATGGGCGAGTGAAATTTGAACTTGTAATTAACCCAGCTGTTTTTCTGATGACGATGCTTTTAAGTATATACCGTTTTATGACTGGCCAGTTCGGTATTGATTATTCATCAAACCATTAAACGCGAATAGTTTCAGTTCTCATTCACTTTAGTTATTGATTCATTTACGTTTGAATACAATGCGCGAGATTTATAGCCACGCTAAAAATATAGGTTAGGTTTTTTTCTGGGAGACCGATCTTCTGATGCATTATTAAAGCAGTACTACATAATTACGTCATGTGTACGGATCAAGTTTGTGTAGTCATTACTCATTCTAATTAGTGTTGATGGTGATTACAGTCCATATTGGACTGCAAGTTTATAATTAGCTACTTCTGCTTTTTATTGTTGTATTTCTCGTTTTATTTTCGACGCAGCTAATGATGCTGACGTCACTTTATTATTATGAATTCATTATATTATTAATTACATTATGTATATGTAATGACTAACACCCTTTTTCTTTGTTTACATTTAATCAATGGCAAGAGAACCAGATATTTGTGTATCGAGGTCCAAGTCATTATTAGTGGTAACCATGATTTCGAAGTTGGTGCTCCTTGCTATTATCACCCGACGCCCCGGTATCCTAAAAATAATCGTTTCGTCGACAAAATTCCGTTAATACAAAGCAATAAGCTTCTAAGTCAGCTCCGATCAATCGTTAAAAAGTCGTCATATTGTAGCGTGCCCCAGGTACCCTATCTTGGAAAGTGTAATTTGAACTTATAGAATGTATTTACAAACCTGATATTTAATTACTCGCAAACTTCAAATCTGATCAAAAGAATTGACCGTGGTAGGTACGTTGTGCAATTTTTAATTGATAGGCTGGATGAGGTTAAGTGTTGTATCATGTGGGGCAGGTAAAAAAATGAAACTGCTCAAATTAAAATTAACGAGCTTTGCGCAATGATGATTGAACCCGTTAATGTACTATTGTGGGAAAGAACCATCAATACAAGCCACTTTATTCATAAATAAGTAATGGCACAAGTATATTAATAAACCAAAATACACAAAAAAACAATGAACGGGTTAACTATATAACAATACACCATTCAATCAGGTTAAAGTGCGTCCAAACTATAACATTAGGAGAAAAATAAATAAAAAGCAGTTTAGCTGTAGTCACACCCACAATTGTGTATAAATCAGAATAAAAATTGTAATGCCGGTCTTTAAGTAAATAAGAAAATAAAACTATAAGGCAAATTTCGGTACATATAAAATATAACAGTAAAATTGCACGGGTGATAAATAAGGTAAATGCAAGGACAAACAAAACTAGGTGAATACTAGTGCATTACAGGACGTTCTTGCAAAATACTAAAAAATATATGGGATATTTTTATATCTGAAATATTCAGCTGTTTTAGAAATATTTAATAAAAACAAAAAACCGACCCTAATAAACTCCCCTCTCCAAGACATCCAGACATCACGGCCGATCTTAACGAAACTTGGCCAAAAGTTGTAAAATGAGCTAATAAGTCGATTTAGCGATCGTGAAAAAAACGGTGAACGGTAGTAGCATCGGTATGTCGGGACGGTGTCCCCTTATACCTTCATCGTAACTTTTCGCATTGGTTGTGGGTGTGCCGCTATGTGTTGCGGCGTTGTTTCTTCCTCTGAGGGATTTTATTTTCTATCTGCTCTTAGCGCCTTTATAATTTTGAGCGCTAACGCAACGTCGTCGTCTTCGGTTGGATTGTTGTTTTCTTGTGGCTTGCTTGCCGCGATTGTGGCGTAGCTAATGTTGTTGACTACAGGTCTTGGGTGTTGCCGGATGGTGCTATTTACAATATTTGTGTTGGTGGGGTTAGTCGGGTGTGCGGAGCATCCTCTGTAGTTCGCCGTATGGTTTTCGTTGCAGTTGCAACATTTAGCGTCTCCATCCTCGCGTGTGAGGGTGCATTCTCTGGTGTGGTGCGGCTCTGCGCACTTCACGCATCTAGGAGTGGCGTGACAGCCGTTGGTAGAGTGTCCGTACCGTTGACAAGCGTGGCATTGTCCGACGCCGTATTTTTTGGGAGGTGTTTCGATTCGGACCCTTAGGTAGCCGATGCTGGTTAGTTTGTAGATGTCGGTCGCAATTTCGCTTCTTTCGATGTGAGCCAGGAGGATAGATGTTTTCCTGCGCTCAGGGCCGGCGTGCATGCGGGTCAGTTTTTGAACCGCGTAGCCCATGTTTGCTAGGTCGTTTCTGATTACCTCGTTGTCTTGAGGTATGCCTTTTATGACCACCTTTAGTGGTTTCGCCGCGTCTAACGCGTATACGTTAAATTGGATTTCTGTACGATCTAACGCTTTTGTTGCGATAGTCTTCGGGGTCCTCAGTTGTATTTTGATGCCGTTTTTGGTTGTGGAAGTCGATTTTGGTTGGATTCCGACACCGCTAAGTATCGATAGCGCTGTCGAATAGTCAGCTTCCCGGTGAAGTATTAGCGGGGGGACTCGTTCACCCTTTTCCTTCGTGGGGTCCGGTTCCGGCGTTTCTTCGTCGGTGCGTGCGCGTTTTTGCTGGGTTTTTTCGCGACGGTTATGAAGCCCTCGTCGGGGAGGACTTCGACTTCAGCGTCTGTGATGTCGACGATTGTTGGTAGGGGCCTGATTTCTTCCATTTCGATTTCGGTTGTTTTATCGATTGATGTTGGCTCCGTTTTCAGTCCGTGTCGCTTTTTCTTTTTGCGACGCGGCTGGTTTTCCTCACTTGTTGAAGGGGTTTCCGCGCTTGTTGCGGGAGTCGCAGCAGGGACCGGTGCCGTAGCCCGTGTTTCATTCAGTTCCCGTTGTAGGTCTTGAATTTTACTTTCTTGACAAGCGGTCTGGACTTCAAGGGCTTTGATTCGGTTTTCCAGGTGTTCTTTTTCGAGTTTTGGGCCTCTATTTGCATGTTAGCTGCGTCAAGGAGCACGGTCCTCACGGAACTGCGGAGGTCGTAGTCGTCGGATTCTGAGTCGCTCATATTGTAGTCGGATTTGTGCGGTGAAAACTACACAAACCCGGTACGGAGAGGTTCTTATTTAAAAGCTCGAAGAGCGCGCGCGAGTTTTCTTGGTTACTTTCTGTCTCTCTGCACAAGTGCTTTGATCGAGGGTTCGCTCAAGGCCGTGAAAAAAAGTCGATTGCATAACCTTTTATACCTACTAGGGTGTCCCAAACTGATTTGACCACGATATAACTTGATATCGAATAAAGATATTTGAATAAAACAAAACTATTCTTTACATCTGCCAATGTACTTTAATATTGGCTGTTAAAATTACCCCCACTTGAACTACCCTTGAAAACACAACCCCCTTCCTTAAAATTTTAAATAGCACCCCCTATATTTTTTTATAAATTATGATGCATGTTACGTCCACGAATGTGACAATTTTTATAGAATTAAAATCGATCACTAATGACGGAAGAAAATGCAATTTTAGATTATTGCATTTAGGAAATTTAATATAATGAATTATCAATAATTTATTCCTAACTCTCTTAAACGGGTAACATATTTCAGTTTGATTTGTTTTATTATGGTTGTTCACGTAGGCCATCATGACCAACTTGAGTGAAACATATAAATGTATAAATAAAAATTGTATTTTCCTCCGTAATTAGTGATCGATTTTAATTCTGTGAAAATTGTCACATTCGTGGACATAACATGCATCATAATTTATTAAAAAATATAGGGGGTGCTATTTAAAATTTTAAGGGGGGTTGTCCTTTCAAGGGTAGTTCAAGTGGGGGTAATTTTTACAGCCAATATTGAAGTACATTGGCAGCTCTAAAGAATAATTTTTCCTTTATCAAGTTATAGGGTGATGAAATCTCTTTAAAGAACCTTTATTTAACTACGCATATCTATTTCCAATTCTTTTATATCTTGAACGGTACCGGAAATATATATTTCTACAAAAAAAATGTATATGTGACTATAACTGCGGCCATATTCAATTTTGACAGTTTTAAAAAATTGCAAAAAATTGCATTTTGTGCGAGTTATTGAAGACCTGAATTTCAATTTTCTATGTTAAAATTTGAAAATTTGCCCCCAAAATAACACCCTTATTTTCACCCCCTGTACACCTATTGCGTTTAAAACCTTGTTTTGTCGACATAATTGTCTCGTAGGCCTTCATTCCAAATTTCATCAAAATCGTCCTTATAGTTTCGACTGGTGAGCGACCACAGACACGGACAAGACATTTTGAAAAAATTTCAGAAATTTTATTTTTTAGGTTCAGGGAGTCTTAAAACATCAAAATAACGCAACTTATTTTTTTTTTCGATTTTTTCGACCGCAATAGTTGTTTAGCAACGAAGTAAAAAGTAAAAAGTGAGAAATTTACACATACACAATTGTTTAGTGACTAATAAAGCACAAAATACATACGTACAGTTACAATAAATTACATATAAAGAGAAAACAGTTCGGAGACAAACGATTCTACTTGAACAAACTGACACAAAAAACTCATTAAAACAAAGTCTTACAAAGATAAGTTGTAAAAAAATCATAGTATCGTGACCGATATAAAAGTTTGAGTGCGTTAAAAAAATACAGCGCCCCTTCCCGGTAACCCATTCATCTATACAACAATAAAACCAAAGTAAAATTCGAGTTGTTTAATGGTCATCTGAACGCGGGAGTATGTAAACTCTCGGTCTATTACAATTATGACCAAGGTCTATCCTGTACCCGTTCGCCAGGCCCACCTCTGCACAAACATAAATATAAACAACAAACAACGATGCTAATTCACTCAAATACAAGAGTGAGGGAGCCCTGTACTGTCTTTTATTTTAGCAGATTTCAGCTTAATGAGCCCACGTGCGAATGAGATACCTTTGCAAGGCAATGTTTGATTTTTAATACGTTACATAGGCTTGTAAAATGTTTTGCTGCGAGCTTTCATTTATATAAACATACCTACTTACACTTGAATATATTCCTTTTAGTTATACACTTTACCACCAACACGACGAGTTAAGATACGCGGTTTAAAACTCGGCGCCGCGACGATTAATTACAGATTAATTTTTGGAAACATTTACATTAAAACATACACAAAAAGAAAAGAACGAATTAGCGTGTTAGTTTTGCTAAAAGGTACACGACAAAATATTTGTAGATCGAACGGTTTATAACGGGAGTTTCTAATTAAAACAATAAAAGCAGTCCGGCGCGATCAAAATTTCAACAGCAACTGCCTTCCCCTTTGGTTTCCAACTAAGCTTGTCTATTCCCGAAAATCAACCCCCGTCTTTCAAAAGTAATAAAAAAAACAAGAAACATTAATTTACCTTGGAAGTTTCATATTAATTATTGCACGACATCTTAATTTTAAAAATATGCATTCGCTACATTTAAGTCTCAAGAGTCAACATACCAAACAAAGGTCCCTTTGGATTTGCGCTATGTTCATCCGTAATTAATTATTAAATCAATGACATTTTTACACCAAGAGCGCGCGTATAGAAATTTTCAACAATTTGAACACCTGTTTTTCTACCCTAATATATGTTCCGTTTTTCAGTTCAACCTTTACTCAAATATTAATTGCAAACATTCCCACATTTGTTACATAAAAATACATAAAATAAATTATTCCGAAAACATTAGCAAATTACGACGTATTATCAAGATATTACAAATCCACTAATTATCTTTTCTATCGCGGTAACAGTGGCGATTTGACAAACGTTTATTACAATAATAAAATTTTCGCGGTCCGCTACCTACAAGCTAGTAATGCTTTTACGATTTAAAGTATTGCCCATCGCTGGTCACTACTTTCCCCCATCTTTCAGACAGCATACAAATTCCACGTCGTGATCCACGAATCCAATTTTTCACTTTTGCATAAGACCGTAAATGCTGGTCTGCGAGGGCGTGTGCCATTGATCGGAATAAGTGATAGTCAGAGGGAGCAATATCTGGAGGATTCAGCGGATGGGGTAGAACTTCCAATTCGATACCGATTACGTATGATTCACTTCGCTTTCACTTAGTTTTAATAGCTCATAATACAGCACGCCGAGCTGATTCCACCGAATACACAGCATGATCTTGTAGTCGTTTGATTGGCCGTCGACGTACAAGCATGGCCGGGAGCTCCCCATGATTTTCTGCGCTATGGGTTATCGTAATATACCAATGTTTCATCCCCAGTCACTATGCGATGCAGAGGTCCCTTCCGTTTCTTCCTTTTAAGTAGCTGTTCACAAGCAAACAAACTCCGTTCAATATCACTAAGCGTCAACTCGTACGGCCGCCAATTCTCTTGCTTCTGAATCACTCCCATAGCTTTGATGCGTTTTGAAATGAGTCTGCCAATTCTTCTTGACTTTGACACTAGTCTTGGCCTAGTAACGCCCCCAACAATGCATCTTCAAAAAATTTCTCTCTTCCATCACTTTATGCCGGTCTTTGACGTGAAAATCGCCGTTTTTAAAGTGTTGAAACTACTCACCACATGTTCTTTCGCTAATAGCGGCGACACCGTAAATGTTGAGAGCATTCGATGGGCCGCAGATATTTTCATATTGAAACAGAAAAGTAAACATTCCTGAAAATGGCGAAGTGGAAGTTCATTGGCGTGCAGTAGGTAAATCTGCCATTGCAACGAGTGGCCAATCGCTACTTCCAATTGTTTAAAAACTCCATTCTTGAAGCCTGTGTTAAGAACAGTTCCGTCACAGCCAACAGCAACAATTTTTTCAACAGCTCCTAAGTTACCGCTTACAAAATCGAAAGTACTTGATTTTGTTGGAGTTACATGTCTGAGATAAATAGATCCAGGGTCTTCAACAAGAACAATATGTTCCTCCACAACATATCTCTTATGATAAGTGCTTCCTTTTTTATCAGTCATCAGTGTTATGTTCTTTCTACCGTCAATATAGATCCCTGTAATTTTTAAATTTCCCGCTGATTCTTTTTTTTAGCTCCATTCTTCGTTTCTTTCTTTCTCTTTTCAGTTTAGTACGATTTAATAGTTTTAAAGGATCATTTCTACTTACAACACCGAGATCTTGCAGAACAGTATTGGCCAAAAGTGAAGCACTTCTATCGGAAACTCCAGTTCTATCGCAAGCCTCTGCTAAATTTCTAAAATCCACTCCTCGGAGGTCTGTTCTTCTTGCTTTTGAAGTTGAGGGACCATCTATTTGAAAATCAAATTCGGTATTTGACGATGACGAACTTTCAGACAATAACACATTTTCTTCCAGCGGGGAGGATGTTGTATCCAGAACAATAACTTTTCCTGCATGCTTCAATTTCTTTTGGCCGCTTTGGTCCTCTAGCTGTGATTTTGCTTTGATCTTTCTTTGCACACGTTTTTCCAAAGTCTTTGTTAATTTAATATCAATCGAGAAATCTCTTGTTAACTCACCACTTGTAAAGAAGCATTTTGCCAAATGTTTTTCAATACATATATAACTTTTTTAGACACTTCACTCACACTTGGGTCTTTACCATTGTTTTGGTCTTTTATTAATTGTCTGTTCCACAGATATGCTCTCATAACATCGCTATAAGTCGGAAGTATGTTACACTTAAGTTCTGTTGGTGCTCCAAACACCTTACATTCAATGTCTTTACGTGTTTTCGGCATTTTTCACACTGAAACAAAATTAAACGTTCACCAAAAATAGTAAATAGAAGTTATTAAGACGTTAACGTGTGGAATGCATCGAGACAACTAAACTTGTCGGGACAGGAACGGTAGACTTGCGGCGCGGCGGTGTATGTGATATTAATAAAGTTGCGCGACAGTATGCTTGCGCATTTGCACAGGTGCGCTCAGTTGGATATTTTTCGATGAATTTATGAGTTTATCACTATCTATTTTTGACCAACACTGCTATATAGAGAAGAAAATCAAGATAAATCAATCATTTGGAGTTTATGATTTTTTCATAATTTTCCCAATTTTAACCTTAAGTAGGCACCTGAAGATATTGTCTCAGAAGGCACTAATTTTATAGCATAAATACTAAACCAAACTGACAACTTTTGGTTACCCAGAACACATGATATTCGAGAAAAAACATTTTCGGCCCACCCTAAGATGCAGGTGCATTCTCATGTTAAAAGAACCCCTCTTCTAACTTGTCATCGTGAAGTTGATCGATAAACTGTTACAACGTTCCGCATTAACGCTATCGTCAAAGACGACAAGTCGCCCCTCGGTATCGCCATCCATCCTATTTGTAGAAGATGAAGTGGTGCTTCCGGATAGATGTGGGGGTTTTCGGCACTCCAAGTTCGATAGTTCTACAAATTAACGTAACCACGAAACCATGCTTCGTCGGAGAAATAACCCATGTCCGGTACATTGTCATCTCGTAGATTTACGTTAAACCAATAGCAGTAATTTACACGCTTTTGAAAGTCAAGACGATGGAGTTCTTGTAACACTGTTGGACGAGTAGAAATGTAATTTTGTTCTGACAATTTTGTGGCATGTTGCACAAGCCATTTTGTTGGAAGAATTGTCGCAGTGGCTATTGAGGGCTTTGTTCAAGCACGTACATTTGGTACAATCTCCTCATTAGCTACCGGTGGGCGACCCGATCATTTCCCAACAGCAAAGCTCCCTGTATTACCAAACCGCTCAATAAAACGATGAATATTGCAGCGTAAATGCTCATAATCCGCATTACGGTCAGGATATACTTGTCGAAATTCCTCCATACATAGGTACAGGGATTGAATACACCCAAACCACATTTTCGTCTTAGGTTCCATTACGGAAACAGAACTGAAGAGGCATGTCGCAGAATAATACAAACTAAAACAGTAAAACATGAGTTTGATTCAAAATTTATCCACGTACCTTGTATATAAATGGATAGTCTTGAAAAAGGTTGCTATGTATAAGGAGCAAATGAAGCGAAAAGATTGTGCAGTTGAAATATGCAGGACAGGATTTTTTTTTTACTTATAGTATTCCCGAACAGGTTAAGATTTGCCTAACGTGCTAAAGCACTCAGGAATACTGGGAGGGTTTAGGGATATTGTTAGGCTGCCGAGAAATGTTTATGAATGACTACCTTAAATTGAATTAATTCAAAGTTTGGAGGAAAACAGGAACTGGGTAGTACATTCCATAGTTTGGTCGCCGTGTGGAAAATGTAGATTGAGCCCGTTTAGTGTGACACGATGAAATTTTGAGTGTGTGAATGGGCAAACCGAGTGTTCCTAGCGAAGATGGCCTGCGAAGGTATTAAGGAGTGTACTTCGGAGGCACACTTGCCATGGTAATAGCGATGGAACAAGGCAAGAACCGGAACTATTCTTCGATGCTCAAGAGGCTGTAGGTCAGAAGTCAGAGACGGGTCATTTATAAACATGATAGCTCTTTTTTGGATGCAGTTTACCATATCAAGGGCGTATTGGGGAGCACCGACCCAGAGGTGAGAATTGTACTCCTGATGAGGTCGAATTTGAGCCTTATACAGTAAAAGGAGTCGTTGCGATGTGAAGTACTGTTTAGATATGTATAGAAAGCACAGTTTACGGGCAGCTGTTGTGCTGGCTGACAAAATGTGGTCAACCCATGAAAGGTTCGATGATACGGACATCCCTAACATAAAAATAGAGTTTGAAATCTTGAGTTCTAATCCATTCATATTTACAGCAGGAATCATCGGTCTTTCTTGGCGGACACAAGGCAATACTGCTTTTTATCGGCGTTGAACGTGAGTAGATTATTCCTTCCTCATTCAAGGACACGTGCTAAGTCACTGTTGATTGAGGCTGCCATTTTCACCTTTACGTTCTGTCTAGACTTATTGTTGTGGGAAAACTGAGAAGAACTACAATGTAGAGTGCTGTCATCCGCAAAGCAATGGATCGGGTTAGTTGTTGAGGAAATGAGGTCATTTATGTACAGCAGGAAAAGTCTGAGAGCTATCACTGATCCTTGGGGTACTCCCGCGTTAATAGTAGTTTCTTTCGAAAAGAAGCCATCGACGACAACGCGTATACCTCTTTTGTCAAGAAATCTGGATATCCAATTGATGAACGTATCGGGTAAGCCGAACGAAGTGAGCTTGGCAAGTAGGCACTTGTGCCAAACCTGGTCAAAAGCTTTTGAAATATCTAAAGCTACTACGACTGTTTCACCGGAACTCTCTAATGTGTTATTCCAAAGTTGGATGACATATGAAAGATCACCCGTTGAATGACTCTGTCTGAACCCAAACTGGTGATCGTTTAAGAGTTTATTGGACTCGAGGAACGAAAGTAGTTGGTTGATGGTTTTCTCCATGATTTTCGAGAGAATGGAAGTGATAGCTATTGGTCGATAGTTTGAGGGATAGGTTTTGTCACCCTTTTTAGGAATAGGCTGGTGATTTTCCAACTTCCACGACGAGGGAAACTCTCCAGATGACATGGAGATCGAAAAGAGTTTGGACAATACAGGTACTAGCTCGGGGTAGCATTTTTTAAGGACGATATCTGGAATACCGTCAGGGCCAGTAGCCTTGTTTGGGTCAAGTTTATTGATAATTGATTCCAGGAGCTTGTAACGAAAGTGGATTGGTTTAATAACGTATGGGGTGGATTTGGGCGACGGCACAGTTTCACCAGAATCTTTGAGACATGAATTTGATGCAAAGTAATCGACAAAGAGGTTGGCTTTTTCAGTAGGGTCAGGTACTACAACTCCGTCGCGAGACGTCATGGGAGGAAGGGAAGATGTACTAAAGTTTTTACAGATGGCTTTAGCTAATGACCAAAATTTACGACCACCCAAAGGACATGAGACTAATTCTTTGCATTTACGTTCTTCAAACATCTTTTGGCCTTGGTGATGATGCTTTTGCAACTATTCCTTGCGGCAGTATAGTTGGCGTGATTTTCGATAGATTTATGTGATTTCCATTTGATATAGAGTTTATGCTTTTGCGATAATGCACCAGTGCAAGCCCTATTAAACCAGGGTTGGGAACGGTCATGACCTACACGATTGTTTTTTGGGAATGTATAACTTCAGTTATTGAAAGAGCAATTTTTGAAGAGGAGGACTATTTAAAGCAATACTCACGCCAGGGGAAGATTGCAAAAAAATCTCGCAGTTCGCTCCAGTTAGCTGATTTAAAACACCACATAGTTCTATCTGTTTTTCGAGCAACAGTGGAGTTGGGTACAGAGGAGGTTATTTCGATTAGGCAGTGGTCTGATTGATCAAGTAGGGAAAGGACACTTGTTTTATAGACATGTGGGTTGGTTGTAAGGAATAGGTCCAGGAGATGTGGAGTATGGTTAGGGTTGTGAGGGATTCTGGTTAGTTCGGAAATGATTTGTGTGAGATCACAGGATACAGCAAATGCTTCTGCACTATGACCTGCGGGATTAGTAATAGATGAAAAACGAAGCAATTGGAATTGTGGGCATTAAAATCTCCCAAAAACTGTGATAAGAGGTAGTCTATTTTCAGACTAAGGCAATCAAAAAGATCTTGGAAGTTGTTATCATTGGGAGACCTATACAAACAACAGTAGAATTTCACAAAGTGGGGCCCAGAATGTTTGAACCTAATCGCGTCAAATTTCTTGTTTTCTAAAGTGGGCATCCTCTTACAACCTACGTTGTCCTTGGTATACGCATATACTCCGACTTTAAGGCGAAAGTTAGAGTGGTGGTTGTATCTGGGAAATTGCAGGTCAGGCGAATCAGTGCTTCCAGGGGAGATTCTGATAGTAACAGAATGTCCGGTTGCACTTGTTCAAGGTGTTGGTGAACAGCATTAAGATTCGACCTGATACCACGTATGTTGTAGTAATGAATCCGGATGTTGGTACTTTCGATGACCGAGGTCGCTTGAGTCTTGCTCTCCCGGGCATCTGAATGGGGCAGAATTTTATTCCTGGCAGATCTTGCTCTTCTTAGTCTTGATATTGGCATTGACGAATCCCCCCCCCCCCCCCAGAATCCTTGGAACAGATCGACGAATCGATGTGAGAGTATGGGCGTCTCAACCTACTCACCTGGGGTATAGCATCTGTTTTAGAACTTGTCATTTTAAGGGTTCAGCCGTTGCAACGTCAAGCTTGGTAAGTGCGTGTTGGCGAGCACATAAGGAATAAAGTAGAAAGTGACCGGCAGCCCTTACCGAGCTCAGAAAATTGTATCACCAATATTAAGGAGCCCATGGTAAAGGTGGTGGTATTACACCGGCATGGGGTGTACGTGCCTTCCACCTTATAAGTTGGAGGTTATGTTTAGTATTGGTGTACTATTATATGCGTTGCGGTAAATGGTTAAAAACGAAATGTTTCATGGGAGTGGCGTCCTCTTTCTTTGTTGATCGCATTGCACTATCAAATGTTATGGAACCACTCGAAAGTCTACGCCCTCTGTAAGTCGTGGTTTAGAAGTAAACTACCGTTGGCCTACTTATAATACATATATAATGCTATTAATCAAACTTACACACACACATCACATCTGTCTCTTTTGATTTTTAGCAAATAATGGGAAACACAAATGTTTGTAGATTGTCAACTAAATTTTAAATAATTGATCATTAACACTCAGTTATATCGGAAAAATGTGGCAACATTGTTATGCAATCTAATCGCGCTCATTTACTCCCATACCGCGAGGGCGTACTTTTAAACAAAGAAACTGAAGAATTTGCAATAAAATACATCAGTAGTAATCATTTAAATAGAAATGAAAAAATAATTGCATTTTTATTTCTTCGAAATTAATTAAAATCATTAATTACCAGAAGAATTTTGAGGTTAAAATGCTATTTATAACCTAATTTTCATGAACTACTTAACCTTTATTAAACATTTAAAAATGAACTATAAACATTTATCACCCATAAAATATGTTTAATCCTTTCTCCTCTCGTCAGTCCGTATTTATTCACAAATATCGTAAAAAAATGTGAGTTAATTAACGGAGAGACAGTTAATGAAATGGAATGTTACAAGTTTATAACAATAGGCGTTACTCAGGGTTCTGGTCTAGGACAATTACAATTAATAGTCTTAATATCGACATATTCAAAGGACATTGCATTCTTATAAACCAGACTTAGTATAGACACGCGTTTGGAATTTTAATGTTGCTGCGGTTGGTTTTAAATGGAAGTAGAGGAAGTTCAAATTTCTTTTATTTTACATGTAGTATAAACATTTATGAAGGCTGTTTGCAAGTCTTGTGGGGTGATGAAAAGGTTAAAATCGTGGACCATCTGCTTTGAAAAAGATTTTTGAACATCTGCTTCTATACCCATATAATTTTGGCTATAAAACTAGCATCACGATGTTACATGTTAAATATTGAATGTTTCTCAAAGGAACATTATACGATTTGTGGGTGGAGATATGCATGGCCAGTTACAATTTCCGTCCGGTTTTACTTCCGGTTGTTATTTGATAATACATGAAATCAGATAATTGAAGGATATTACTTTAAATCAAGGACGTGTGGCTTTAACCCTTGTGCCGTAAACAATAATTATTTTCTTAGATAGAGCACCTAGATAATAACTACGTGTTTATTACACCAATTTATTCGGATGACGCATACTAGTCTAAAGTTTATTGGTGGTCTTCAAAACAGTTCTTTAGGATGATATTGTGACTCACGCATCTCCAGAACCGGACTCTTTCACATACCTGAAATTCCGTTCTTTATAATTTTTACATAAATAAAATCTTCTGCCTTGCTCTAAATACGTCAGCGGTGATTCTAGCAAGAATTTCCATATAGTGTGCACTCTCTCGATAAGTGGTTTCATGTGTAACTAAAGATAATTAGAAAGCAGACCTTATCATTGTTTTCCTTTACATAGCATTCTTTTAAAGGTATCCATAATGAATTTTAATAACCTCAAGTCGCTACTATTCAATTGGGAAACGTAGTCTATCGAAGTGTTATAAATTACAGCTGACAGTCTGCGTGGCGTTTGCTTAATCATTATTAATGATGATATGTAGTAGGCACTCGAATTGTATTATATAAAAAAAAGGTTTTTACAACAAACAATCAACTGCTACAAATTCCGAAAACAGCTGTCTTACATTGTAATGAATGAGAGCTAGACATTTGTAAAGCAAACACTCTCCAGTGTGAATGATGGCTTCTGTTTGCTTTGTTAAATAATTAAAGATTTAGTAATTGTGAAATATAAAACAATGACGCTATTTTTTATCTTGTTTTATAAGTGGTGTAAATAAATTATATTAACAAATGTGTGGCCAATATAAGAAAAAGTGGTTTTTCCATACAGGGATCCGGTTCCTAGTTCATTTAGACATTTTTCAACGAGAAAATTGGGACCAGTGTGAAGTTAGCAATAAATTTCCAGCAATATATTTTGCGTATATAAGTGCATATTCAATGTGAAATTAGCAGCAAATCAGAATTCGACACACATCTTTTAAACGATTACATTTTTGATAATTAACTCAAGTAAAGAGTGATTTTGAGACAATAAAATTTTATACTCCGTTTAACGAACAGATTCAGTAAGTGCTCCTCCCACGAGTTAGCGCACATTTCTATTGGTTAGCCGGGTTCACACAACCACGAAAAATTTTGTATTATATTAACCAACAAATGTCAAAGTAATTTAGCATTTGTGTTTTCATTCTTTATTTTGGTTAAAGCTTTTACTCTAGTACTTTTCATTTTCAAAAACAGTATTTTTCAATACTAGCTACATTAGTAGCATATTAGCAAATAATTACATTTATTATTGATCAACGAAATCTTTCGCCGCCGAAAAAACGCCCGGCCAGGAATTTTTCCGTTGACGAAAAGGAGCGAATCTTAAACATTTTTAAAGTTTGTGTTGAAGAAAACCCGAACAACAACAAGACTGAAAATGTTGCATTTACAGCAAAAGCAGCAGGTAACATAATAACTTTATAAAAACATATTTTATTCATCACTTTATCATGTTAGGCATTACAGGTAAAAGTGTGTACAACATTCTACGTGAGTACAAGCAAACACAAGTATTACATCCTCCGACTGTGTACCACCGACAACGAGCAATATTGGACAACATTGACGACGAAACTAAGAGTAATCTTAGGCGTGTTGAACAATACGATACACCTATCCTAAATAAAATTGTGGTCCCTATTGGTGAGCACTATGAGATGCCTCAATTAAAAGGAGTACATTAAGAAGAAGAAAAGGAATAGATTATCTCTAACATAGATTATACGTTATTTTGAAATATAGATATTCCAAGAGGTAAAGAAATAGTTTCCTTAAAGAAAAATCCGAGATAGTTGCGTGGAGGCGACGTTAACTACAACAAATTAGAAAATACAGAGAAGAAGGAAAATAGGTATATTTCTTAGACGAGACTTGAGTTAATGCTGGCCATACAGTAAGCAAAGTATGGCAAGATACAACCATCTTGACTCCGAGGCAAGCGTTTGTTAATGGATAAACAACGGGGTTACGGGATCCATTGGGAAAAGGAAAACTCCTTATCGTTCTCTACATTGGTTCCGAGGACGGTTTTGTTGATGATGGTTTGCTGTTCGAGTCCATGAAATCTGGCGATTATCATGAAGAAATGACAGCTGCTGTTTTTGAAGAATGATTTCGCAACGTTCTTGGACGTTTAGACAAAAACACTGTTATAGTGTTAGATAACGCTTCCTATCATAGCAGAAAGATCGATAAAAATCCAAATTCAGGATCAAAAAAAGCTGACATTCAGGCATGGCTAACCAGCAAATCCATTGATTACGAACAAGATATGATCAAAGACGAACTTCTCGACCTTGTCAGAAAAGTTGCTATTGCTCCTAAATTACTTGTCGATGAGATAGCAAAAACACAGAATCATACTGTATTACGTTTACCTTCATATCATTGCAAATTAAACCCAATCGAACTGATATGGGCACAAATCAAGGGTAAAGTTTCGAGGAACAATAAAACATTTAAAATCGCAGACGCGCACCAATTATTTTGTACTGCTGTTGCAAACGTAACGTCGGATAATTGAGACACGTGCAAATGTGGCAATTGGATATCACTATAGAAGTTCAAGTGGAGCCGTTGATCATTCAGTGAGGCGATGATCCTTCTTAGTGGAGTTTATCCGCCTATTTCCACAGTTTATGATTTTTGAGCGCGACGTTTCGGAAGCGGACTCTGCTTTGGTCATCAGGCTTAGTCCTGAGAAGGACTGTTTTCGCACTTGAGTCGAATTGATATGTTATATATAATTTTTCCCAAGCACTTGACTACTGTCAGATTCGAACTTGGTACATTTCACTTACTAGTCTGGCACCTTTACCGCTGAGCCACTGAGTAATCCAATATATATTTTTTAGAACTTATATATTAAACTTTTTCGTGGTTGCGCAGAAGTTTATTGCGCATGTTGCGCCGTAACTTCTTGCGCAGGTGTATTGCGCTTAAGCTCTTCGCGCATTATTGGAATCCATATGGGTTTCATTCCTACACTAGCTTGGCTTATTGGATTTTCTGCCAGTGCGATGTATGTGGCTTCTTTGAGTTTCCGACGAGTTGTGTTCTCATCATTTGCCATTATCTGCATGTTATTCCATTGGATGCGATGGTCTTCGTTCCAGACATGTTCGGCGATTCTTGATCTTTCTGTTTCGCCCTTACGGACGTTGTTCTTGTGTTCCTGAGTTCTAATTTTGAGTGGTCTACTGCTCTCCCTATGTATGCTCTGCCGCATTCGCATGGTAGGTTGTATACACAATTCTTGGAATTCTGATCATTGTATGGTTTGGTTTTGGTTCGTATTCCCCTGAGCGTTCTGGTCGATTTGAAGGCAGTGCGTATCTTGTATTTGCTGCCTATCCTTCGTATTTTGTCTGAGGTACCTTGTATATATGGTATTATCGCTGTATATTTAGGTTCTTCTTTTTCGGCAAAGCTCTAAAAAATATATATTGGATTACTCAGTAGCTCAGCGGTAAAGGTGTTAGACTAGTAAGTGAGAGGTATCAAGTTCGAATCTGAGAGTAGTCAAGTGCTTGGGAAAAATTATATATATATAACATATCAATTCGACTCAAGTGCGAAAACAGTCCTTCTCAGGACTAAGCCTGATGACGAAAGCAGAGTCCGCTTCCGAAACGTCGCGCTCAAAAAGCATAAACTGTGGAAATAGGCCGATAAACTCCACTAATAGGAAACCACAGTTACAAAACACTTATAATACAGAATGATTCTTCTTGATCAGACTCCGAACAAGACTGACCTGTTGTGCTTTATTTACAGACTTAGTAAAAAATACAAATGCAGCTACAGGAAGAGTTGTGAATTGATGCACTACGTATGGTAAAGTTTTTGTGGCATTTATAAAAAAATAAAGGGGGTTTTCTCAACTGTAACATAATTGCATTTTGCAGTTTGTTTAGGTAAACAAACACTTGTGACATCAACAAGGAGTTGACTTGTAAATTCCTTTCCTATAAAAATAAAATGTAAGCTTAAAGTTCTATTCATTTACTATTTACCTGCCCAACTTATGGCCTTTTACAAACAAATAAATTAATGTTATTTTTCGATTTCCAAAATACGTGCCCTAACAATTTGACTTGACTTCATAAGAGATTTGACAAATTGGTAAACATCAACGAGTTATGTACAGCATGTCAACATTCCCATAAACTAAAGATACTTGCTTTTCAAACCGTATTAAAACCGATTCATTGGTGATTGTGATTTTAAAATATTTATATTTCTAAATATGTTTATTATTTGATTACTGTTAAAACTACATATACATTTTAGGGACTACAATAATCCATATGCATACATTAAAGAACCGTTGAATGTAATTCCACTGTATTATCCAGAAAGTAATTTTTTGATGGTTGTAAACAAGGCCTATGCGCAGATAGTAGCACGCACCTACAAATTTTTAGGAGGAACATTTACTCAATCTGTTCGTTGAACGGAGTATAGTACACATTCTTTATCAAACTTTAATAAATAAAAAGGATAAAATGAAATAGAGATGTGTTTATCAAATTTTACATTTTGACGTTGACATAAGATGTCAAAAAGTAAATAAAGATGTGCTAAATGTTTCGACGGCGAGTCATCATCAGGCGAGATACATCTAAAATTGAACCTGTGTGAAGTTAGCCCTTCGATGTCAATTTCAATTCATAGGACATTATTACAAAATAAATAATTAAGTATTGTGTTGTTTTGGTTATGCGGTACTTAGGAGTCTTCGTCCTTTTCAACGCGTGGAGGAATGGATGGTTGATGGTTAGCGTGGTTGTGGCATGTATATTGACATCATTGATGTTTTTTGAGAGTATCAAAGAAAAAACGTTCTTGTGTTGGTGATTGTTGCTAGTGGAGTTGTGCGGTTGTCTGAACTGTCCTGTTGTTGTTCGGTTGGTGTAGTTGACGCTGCTGATGCCCCGCGTATGTGAAATAAGAGGAAACAAGTATCAGCTTGTAGTAATAATAAAAAGTTGGGTGTAGCAGGTTGTTGTTAATTTCACTTCTACTATTACTTATACTTCTAATAATAAATAGAAGATTTTGTGCCTTCAGCTCAGTCGGCGATTAAACGGGTAAAACATGGTTTGCTCTAATTAGAAAATTTGTGTGTGGTTAGGTATGTTCGATTTACAAAAAAAAAGGTGTATCTTCAACCTGTAAATAAATGTTAAAATACCTCGGACGCCAACTTATTTTATGGAAAACAAATAACCCGTAAATGTAATAAATGCAAAATTGGCAACAATAACAAGGTTTATTATAAAAATCTTTAACTCAAGTTATAAAGTAGCAAATCTAAATACTAATGTTAGTAAATCCGAATTAACTTAAAAATGCCTTATTAGAGCTGAAATACCTGTAATACTTTTAAATTTTGGTTGTCACTGGTATACTGTTACTGATAACAAAATGCTGACGAATGCACGCTTTCAAATTTCGTTGTGCAATTAATCTTGAAATGGAAATATAACAGGGTTTTGATATTCTTTGATCCCAAATAAGTAAATTCTTTTAAAAAACAGCCAGACTTGGTTGATTTAAACGGATTAATGTACCATTTATTTATAATGTTTCCGCATTGCAACAAACTTCTACTGCGTCATCCTCGTTAAATTGAAACGTAATAGTACAATGAAATTACGTAAAAGGAAAATTTAACGTTATAAAAAAGGAAAAGTGCTTAAAAAGGGTGAATATATCAAACAATGAAAAATAGGTTTAATTAGCTCTTTCCGTAAAAATATACACTTTTGATAAAAATATTCAAGAGCAAATATGGATGCTTCTTGCTTTCAGTATCGTTACAACAACTTCAACAAGGTGTCTGTGCACGAACTCAATATGCAAACGAAATGCGCGTACAAGCTCCACTTTAAAATATCTAAACGCATGCCTTTCAGCCACTAAGGTATGCAATTCACATGACACGAAAATGAACGAAGTTGCTTAGATTATTGCAAATTTCAACATAACTTAAAAGGTTTGTAACAAGCTGTGTGAATAATTCGCCGCTATTAAGAGAACATGAAGAATTAAATAAAAATCGATACAATATACATATTATGGGGCACCAGTCTTCTCGTCGGACCGTTGTATGATTACCCGAAGTGTAAATACCATTGTTTAATGACTGCTAAAGCACAAAATACATACGTAAAATTACAATAAATTACATATAAAGAGAATTCCGTTCGCAGGCAAACAATTCTACTTAATCAAACTGACACAAAAAAAAAACTCATTAAAACATAGCCTTACAAGGGTAAGTTGTTAATAGATCGTAACATCGTGACCGATATATAAGTTTGAGTGCATTAGAAAAGTACAGCGCCCCTTTCTTAGGTAATCCATTCATCTATACAACAATAAAACCAACAAAAATAAAATTCTAGGTGTTTAATAGTCATCAGGACCCGGGAGTATGTACCGGGTGACCAGATAAGAATGCAAAGTACTGTTTCTCGGAAACTATTCGTCGTAGAGAGTTGCGGTAAAATTTTTTATTAGTAAAGTGGCCAAAAAAGACCGTGGAAAATATTTTGAAATTTGCAAGATGACCGCCAGGGAGCGAACTGCCATCCTAAACGTTTAAAGTGATTTTTTACTGAAATCCACCTAGTAAATGTACTAAAAAATTATGCTTTTAAAGCTCAGCTTTATCCGAGTCATTTTTGTTTGGCGTATCTACTAAAATAAAGTGCGGGGGGGGGGGGTGATTTAGTGATTTTTTAAATAAACAGCTGTAACTCCTAAATGACTGAACTGATTTTAATAAACTTAGTCTCATTGGAAAGAGGATTTATATCAGAAAATTGCAAAATTCTCTAAAAAATTAAGTGCAACAATATGACTTTTTTTTTCATAAAAATGAAATGAAATCATCTCTAAATAGTTTAGTGAAAACCGCATCTCGATATTTTATTCATACCCTAAAATATCGAAGAAAAAAAATTTAGGGATGATTTCATCTCATTTTTATGGAAAAAAGTCATATTGTTGCATTTAATTTTTTAGAGAATTTTGCAATTTTCTGATATATCAAAAAACGCGCTCTAGCGGTATCACTAAAAATTAGACTTATTATAGGTAAGATAGATTTGATGGATCAATAAATGCTCTTTCCAACGAGACTAAGTTTATTAAAATCATTTCAGTCGTTTAGGAGTTACAGCTGTTTATTTAAAAAATCACTGAATCACACCGCTTTATTTTAATAGATACTTCAAACAAAAATGACTCTGATAAAGCTGAGCTTTAAACAGCATATAATTTTTTGGTACATTTACTGGGTGGATTTCAGTAAAAAATCACTTTAAAAGTTTAGGATGGCGGTTACGCCCCCTGGCGGTCATCTTGCTAATTTGAAAATATTTTCCATGGTCTTTTTTTAGCCACTTTAGTAATCAAATTGTTTATCGCAACTCTACGACGAATAGTTTCCGAGAAACAGCACTTTGCATTCTTATCTGGCCACCCGGTACACACTTGGAAATTGCTTATTACAATTATAACCAAGCGGTATCCGGTACCCGCTCGCTAGGTCCACCTCTACACAAATATAAATGTAAACAACAAACAACAATGCTATTTCACCCAAATACAAGAATGAGGGGGCCCTGTATTGTCTTTTATTTTAGTAGATTTCAGCTTAATGAGCCCGCGTGCAAGGCAATGTTTGATTTTTAATATGTTACATAGGCTTGTAAAATTATTTGCTGCGAGCTTTCATTTATATAAAAATACCTACTTGCACTTGAGTATATTCGCTTTAGTTAAACACTTTACCACCAACATGACGAGTTAAGATGCGCGGTTTAAAACTCGGCGCCGTGGCGATTAATTGAATAGAATTGGTGATAGCGGATCTCCTTGCTTGACATCCCTAGCGAGTACTCAGCTCCGATCTGAGTACGCGCGTATTTGTAACCCTCCATCACAAATTGTATTAACCTGTCGTCCACCCGAAAGCGTTGGAGTGCTCGCTTGACCGACGAATGGGAGACGATATCGAAAACTAGTTAAATCCCAACATGTGTTTTTCAACCCTTAGCCAAGTATCGGTTACATACATTCCCACATTTCTTACATAAAATAAAAAATTCCGAATACATTGGCAAATTACGACGTATTATCAAAATATTAAAAACCCACTAATTATCTTTTCTTTCGCGGTAACAATGGCGATTTGACAAATGTTTATTACAATAATAAAATTTTTGCGGTCCGTTACCTAACAATTGATAGTGGTGGTTCGCTGGTCATTCGAGCTTTCCGTGTTGATTCATGTACGATTTTGTATACTCTGACGATAGGACTGACACCATTTTCTCAAACATCGAAATTTATAGCATTAATCAATTATTTGTGTTTTATGAAAAGATATACAGGATTTATAGAATTAAATGGTCTAAATTTTTGTGTTTGCAACTTATCGATATAAAAAATTGCGGTATTATAGCGCAAATTTGTTCTCGGTTGGCCATTGGCTAATATACCGCAACTTTGGAGACGGCCGGAGCTTTAAGTAATTGGATAATTTTTAAAATAAGGACTTGACGTTTTCGAAATTCAGGAAATGGGTTATACTAGACCGTCTTGAAAGTCAGCTGACCTACGATGTGATAGTACGAGGTTTAAACTATTTCTTACACTAGTAAGACATGAGCCTAGTTAAAATCGAGCAAGATTGTCGGATATTATTATTGATTATGTCAACTAATTTCTTTTACTGTGTTTGAACAAATTCAGGTACCGTAAAAATAAATTTTTATTGTTAAATAAAAAATATTTGCATTAATATATCAATTTAGTTTATTATCAGAATAATTTAACGCTTTTTAGGAATGATAAACATTAAAACTATAAATTTTATTCCGTTGAATTGAAACAACTTTCACGTATTAGAATAAACAATTTGGGTATTATAATAATTAATGGAGTATATGAGAAAAAATTATGAAGTGTAAATAATTTAAATTGAATTGAATTTCGTAAATTAATGTGTAATACAATTTAGAATAAAATCGAGTAATGGTGAATACTTTTTGTGAAATTGAAACTGTTCAGTTATTAATTTATATAGTGACAGTGTTCTACAATTGGAATTACGTAAGAAATTTAGAATGTGTGGAGCTGATTAATTTTTTACTGCAACGTTACTTACCGTACATAAATTATTGATTTTGATTAGAAATTAGCTTAGTGTTAGTTTTAACACTTATTGTTCACATCTTTACATTTTGAGTTAGTCCAAGCGGCTTCACTTCGAGCTACATTAAGGCTTCTTTTATTCACAGCGGCAAGTCGCAGCGGTCGCGCTGCGCCGACCGCTGTACCAAATTTGCACACGGTGAACCGCTGCGACCGATCGCTGTTGTTTTATTTCCTATGGAGGGGGCTCAGTGCTGGCAACCACTTTCGGTAATAAGTCATTGAACGTACACACATTCTAGGTCGGGTGGGTTGGTAGCCCTGCGAGAGCGGGAGCGGGGTGCCGCGTGGTATAAAAGGTCCCATACAACTCAATTCATATGACAAAAGCTCGCCGCCTACAGTTTCTAAGTGCCAAGCGAGTTCTTTTACAAAATGCCGCGGCACGCCACTACTTCTGAGACCGCTCCTTTGTGAATAAAAGGCCTCATTTAATCAAAGCACTTTCGACCGCTGCGGCCCGCCGCTGTGAATAAAAGATGCCTAATCTATGCTTAGATACCTTCAACGAAATCTCATACGTACTATACCCTGTAGCATTCCCCAGGTACCCTATCTTGAAAAGTGTAATTTGAACTTATTTGCAATAATGCAAATTCAAGAACAAAACAATCGCCAAGTGATTCTTTACTGACAATAATGTTACTATTACTCAGATTAATCGCTTGCCTTGATTTAACTTTCCTGGCAATAATTAAAACATTAGAATTTATTTAAAAGTCGGATATTTAATTACTCGCAAACCTCAAATCTGATCAAACGAATTGGCCGTCTAGTGGTAGGTACGTTGTGCTATTTGACTGAGATAGGCTGGACGAAGTTAAGTGTTGCATCGTGTGGGACAGGTAAACAATGAAATTATTCAAATAAAATTAACGAGCTTTGCGCAATGGTGGTTCAGCCCGTTAATATACTATTGTGGGAAAGAACCATCAATAAAACCCGCTTTATTCATAAATAAGTAATTGCACAAGTACATTAATAAATCAAATAACACAAAAAACAACAATGAAAGGGTTAAATATATAACAAAACACCATTAAATCCGGTTAAAGTGCGTACAGAATTATAACATTAAGAGGAAAACAAATAACAAGCCGTTTAGCTACACAATCACAATAAAAAAAAACATGTAGTCACACCCCAAAATTGTAAAACTAAACATGTGGTCCGTTAAAACCAATCATGCCGGTCTTTAAGTAAATAAGCACATAAAACAATAAAGCAAATTACGGTACATATAAAATACAACAGTAAAATTGCACAGGTGATAATAAGGTAAAGGCAAGGACATAAGAAAATAAACAAGGAATTTACACGTACACAATTGTTTAGTGACTACTAAAATACAAATACATACGTAAAATTACAATAAATTACATATAAAGAGAAATCCGTTCGCAGGCAAACAAACTAACACAAAAAAAAATGATTAAAAACAAAGCCCTACATCGTGACCGTTATATAAGATTGAGTGCGTTAGAAACATACGGCGCCCCTTTCTCAGGTAACCCATTCACACTCGGCGTTTGCGTCTTACAATTAATAAACAAGCGGTATCCTGTACCCGTTCGCCAGGCCCACCTCTACACAAATATACATATAAACAACAAACAACAATGCTAATTCACCCAAATACCAGAGTGAGGGAGCCCTGTACTGTCTTTTCTTTTAGCAGATTTCCATTCAACGAGCCCGCGTGCGATTGAGGTTCCTTTGCAATGCAATGTTTGATTTTTAATACGTTACATACGCTTGTAAAATTATTTGCTACCAGCCTTAATTTATATAAAACTATCTACTTACACTTAAATATATATTGCTTTAATTGATCACAAACACCAATCGTTAACCGACGCGGTTTAACTTCAAAAAGGGTGATTGTTATTTATGGATTAATATTTGAAAAACACTAACACCCCAAAGAAAAGACAAATTGGCGTTGGCTAATTCAGAGAAAATGTAAACGCAAGCAATATTTTAAACTCAAACTATTTACAATGAAAGTATTTAATTAACCAAACCGATCTGGCTCGATCGATTCTCCAACTGTAACTGCTCCCCCCTCCCCCATCGATTTCAAAATTAACTATATCTGCTCCTGAAATCCACCCCCGTTTTTCAAAAGTAATAAAAAAACAAAAAAAAAAACAATTACGTTGAAACAGTTTCATGTAATTTATTGAACGACATCTTCATTTTAAAAATATGCATTCGCCGTAACAAGGGCCAAAGTTTCAAAGTACTAAACAAAGATCCGTTTGGATTCGCCTATGTACTGACGTAATGAATTATTAAAAAAGTGACATTTTTACATCAAGAGCGTGCGTATAGAAATTTTCAACAATGTCACGCCAGTTTCGGCAGAATACCTGTTTTTCTACCCTAATATATGTTTCGTTTTTCTGTTCTAGCTTTACTCAAATATCAATTACAAACATTTCCACATTTCTTACATAAAAATACATAAAGTAAAATATTCCGAAAACTAACAAATTACGACGTATTACAAAGATATCAAAAATCCACTAATTATCTTTCCTATCGCGGTGACAATGGCGATTTGACAAACGTTTATTACAATAATAAAATTTTCGCGGTCCGCTGCCCACAACCCCGTATTTCCGAATAAAGTTAAAATATTTTGGGAGATAATTTTTTATATTAAATGCGAATGTTTTCTTATTGTAAAACATGGTTGATAAGAAAGAGAATAAAACGTAAATGTGCTTTGTTATACTGGTAACTACTGGGTTAAGCCCTTTGGCTTTGTGAAGAATTTCAAGCTAGTGTATTTTATTAGCATTATTTGCACGCAATCTGAGTAGGCAGTGAAGTTAGCGGCCAATGCAGACTCTTGAGGCACAACAGACATGTACACGTTTCCTAACGACAGAACTTTCCTAGATCTCTGCCAATCAATAAATCATTGTGGACTTCTTATTTGATTAAAAATTTTGCAATATAGATAAAACGCTATAGTGTACGAATGTGATCTAAATGCTTACTCCTAGAAAAATAGATTGTATTTACAAAGATTAATTTATTTTTTTTTGTTGCAGCGTGATGGGATGATCGGGTTAGAAGAATGCGGGCCTGCGCCCCCTCGAGCGCCCCCGTCTTCAAACAGAGCTCGAGAGCGTACGGCCCAGGCGGTAGAATATTATAACACTCATCTTCAACGAGCACGTATCAACGCTGGTTTATCGGCGCCACGTTCATCATACAACGATCGACATCATCATCACAACGTAACACCAAGACGTCAACATTTATCACCGGATCTTTTATATCGAAGTAATTCCAGTTTAGAATTAGTTGATCATCACGTAAGACCATCAAATACCTCATCACCAACACTTAAACGTGAATACGGGAGCCACGGATCGATCGATATCATCGATCGTCCAACTCCTATTTCAGGAACAAGCGAATCATTTTTTGCAATGCTACAGGATTATCGACCGACAGTACTTGGTGCTAACGGAACTGATCAAAGGTCTCCTGGACCATCGGAATATTTACGTGGAAAAGTCGATGCAGAAAATAGTTCAAATTCATTAATAAGTGATGATCCAATAAGTTCACATCCTCAAAGTCCAAAACTACGTGTAAAACTTCCAAAATTTTGGGGTTCGGGTAGTGTTAGTGGTAGCTCGTTGAAAAATCAAAGACAAGCAATGGATGATAGTGTTGTTAGTACGTCTACAATTAATTCTAGTGTTTCGTTATCAACAGACTCCGACGAAATTCAACGGAGAAGAGCATTTGTCCATTACGACTGTCAATCGCTTACAACAAATTTAAGTTATTCCGTCCGTATACGAAAAAGTTTGTTATCGAAACGTCGTAATACAACAACAGGTGCTTCGGCTGCTTCTATGATAGCGAGGTCTTCAACACCCGATGGTGAAAATGGTGATGAGGATTATGGTGATGGGCATAGTAATGATTTAGTTGAAAATTGTCCGTTCTTTCGTAATGAGATAGGTGGCGAGGAAGAGAGAATAGTTAGTTTGACGAGGTTGCAAAATGGACAGCAGACTTCGAATAGGCGTAAACCTTTGCATCGACCTCCATTGGCGTATGGAGTGGCGGTGTTGGAGTTTCCAACTGGAGAGACGCACTGGCGACACTCCACATGCCCTTACCAAAGACTTCCAAGACCTATCGAAAGTGTCGATCAAGGAGCGTTGTATTATCGAAAGTATTTTTTGAATCAAGGTGAGTTATAAGTTTCTGGAAAAAAGATATGGTTACGTCACTAGTAGAATACAGGCACTTCCCCCACTAATAATGATTTTGTCAGATCCACAGAATGTGTTTTTTAATGACTTATATAAGCCCAAGGTATGAGACGTACGGGATATCTTTGTAATACTTTGTTTACGTAGTACCCGGAGTTTAGGTACGATACCATTTTGGATTCCAAAGTGATTATATCTTTAACGCCACAAATATTAATGTGAATATTGGATACTGATTAATAAAGTAACTAGGCGCATGGGTTGTGTTTTAAAGTACCAGTGAAACTACGCTGATCGGTACTAAGTTTGATTCTCAGCTGGACGGTATAAATAGTCTCAAGTCTTGGATACTTTTACGTTTATAAGGAAAATAACTGTTGCAGTTGACGTCCGTAACCTCCTGCTTGTTGCGGAAAAACAATTTGACTACAGATTATAGTCTGATGTCTGTAATAAAGGAAAGATGTGTATAAACTTGATTGTAAATTAAAAAAAGAAAGGTTATACATAATATTGGTGTTAAAATTATCTTGCAATTATACATTAGTAAGTTTCAGTGGTCATTTTGTCAAATAAAAAAAAAGGATTCACTTATTCATATAAATTAAATTTGTTTTCAAATATTACATATGTGCATCAACTTGATTGTAAATTAAAAAAAAATGGTTTATACAGAATGTTGGTGTTAAAATTATTTAGATGTAAAAATTAATTACAAATACAGCTATCAGATTAATATTATAAACACAAGAATTGCAATTATAAATTAGTAAGTTGCAGTGGTCATTTCGTCAAATAAAAAAAAATAGAGAAAAACTCAAAACATTATTATATATATATATATATATATATATATATATATGTAAAAAATTACAGTAGCAGTTTACTAGTTCGTTATATGGAATATTCATGTTGGTCAAGGGTTTGATACAAATGTGAATCCATAATAGGAGATGGTCAGAATTCTTGATGGTTTCTGGCGCTATAAGATGATTATAATTGTCAACATGTGTAGAAATTGTGTATGTGCGCGCGCGCGTGTGTATGTGTGTGTGTGTGTGTGTGTGGAGCGCGCATGCGCGTGCGTGTGTTTCGCCCTAACAACTAATTAAGACCATCACCAGGGGATAAACCAAATTTAATTCAAAAATAACATAAACGTCGTTCACTCAAGGCCATCATAGCTAGCCAATTTCATTACGATTACCGTAGTTATCCAAGGATGCTATTATTACCCAAAAGTATTCTGATCACACAGCCGCTTATGCTCATCAATACAGTTGAATTTCAATATAATCACCTTAGGTACACCTAAAACGATCTTTTATTTCAAATTATAACCTTTTAATTAACAGATCATTATTTCAAAACTAAACATTGGGACTTTGAGGACCTCGTGAAGGCAGGGGAAGCATTGTTCATCAATGTAGCATTAAAGTTTTCGACTCAGAATTGTGCAAGGAATGTTGCTATCTGGAGTATTGCTGTAAATTAGGAATTTACTATTTTTATTCTCAACGATATTGCTGCTATTCTAACTTGATTTATCTTGTGATTAAGCTTAATTACGCATTAATATGTCGACTAGGCTACCACGTATTCTTAACATTTTGTGTAATTTGGGTTTACTGCAGGGCGAATTGGGAAACTTTTTTTTTAAGTTAATATAATTCCATATTAGTTATTGCGTTATCACACTAATCTTTGCCATTAGATTGTTCTATTCTGATGATTGAGCTAAGAATGCGCTCTGCGTGCAAGTACAGTGGAAGTGTACAGGGTCTAGAGCGATGCGTTTCAATACATTATGTTCCGGTTGGTTTTGAAAGAACGTCGTCTTGTTTATGCATAAAAATAGAAATATAATCACCTTGAAGTATCTTGGTCACGATCGTCATCCATAACATATACCACTTCGGGCTGTCTAACATCACCGTCTTCAACCAATAACTGATGATCATCTAAAGTTCCCTATCCACTTAAATTATTGATTGGTATACTTTAATCATTACTTAAATATATAATAAATACTATTGCCAATCAAGCGTCTCAAAGCATCACAATCATGAGGGCTACACAAGTAACCGGGGCCTATTTTTCACGATTAACGATGTTTGTTGTGATAACTTCATAAATTTATTATTTGCTTATTGCAACCATATAAAATACTTATTCCATAAATAAAGATTTCCAATGCGGCTGTTTCAAAATTTGGTCATTACCTACTTATAGAACCCTTTTATTTGTAGTTCAATTTTTTTTGAAGAAAATCTAATGTCTAAAAACCAACTTCGATCATTCTTGTTCGGTCATGTTATAACTTTTTACTTTTGCGTCGCTTCACATTCCTCGAAAATAAAAAATTTTAAATCTAGAATTTGGGACTAAGCCTCAAAAATCATGTTGAATATTTAAATGTGGGGGTGCTTGCGTAATAAATATAAATTAACGTACTGGGAATTTTGGACTATATTCAATAGTACAAAGACGATTTCCAAAATTTGTACTAAAACCGTTAAACATTCCTGTAAAATCTTAATCATGAATAACGAGAAAAAATTCAGTTTTACTTAAAATTAGTGCCATATCTTGGGACCATTTTTGTACTATAAACCTCCCAAGTGCAGTATGGGGCTTGCTAAACTTATGATACCGATAGATTACTGCACCGTTTTATAATACCGGGCCCCGTTAGCTACGGTGTAAGAAACACAGTTTCTAACCTAAAATAAAAGACGAATATAAATTTTAAATGAACTTAAAAACCGAGTTGTAAATATACCGAATAGATCTAGCACAGTCGTTTAAGTTTAATTTAACATTAAGCTATTAATTTTAGTTATTTTGACTTCTGTAAGTGTTCTTTCTCTGCATTTTATAAAGTTATTATAATTTATCAGCGCCAAATAAACATTACTATATAAATCAAAACTTTAAAACGTAGATTGTAAATTTCATGTAGGGGAGAGGATCCACAGATAATGGTTAAATAAATGGATTACCCGTTACATGAGATCGATACTGGCATACTGCTACAGAGTTTGCTTTAACATGTAAAAGGAAGACTATAACTAACACCATGCAACATTCGATGAAGTAGAAATTGAAACTTTTCTTATAGTAAGAACTTGTGTGTAAACAAAATACTTTTATTAGAATTTGGTTTAATCGCTGGAGTTGACCTCGAGCTCCTCGGAAGAAGGTAGTGTAACGTTGATTATCGACTGTTCAGTATCATCTTGCAGATTATCTGCTATTCACATATTGTTTTCAATAGCCTTTACCTGATTCATATAATGTTGCCAGTTTACAATTGTCACTTCTGTGAATTCAGATTTTTATTAACTGTTTCATGTCCTTTACTTTAAACGTAGTATTATGACATTATGACCTCTTTATTATGCCATAACGTCAAATTCATTTTTATCATATTTAAAACGTTTTCTTCAATGGGCATTTCATTCTCACTAAGCACCGAGCTGGTAGTGTAGTGGTGACTCGACCTGCTTAGCACTCGGGAGGTCATGGGTTCGATTCCCGTTACCGTCTACCTTGTATGAGGTTTTTTCAGGGGGTTTTCCTCATACACATGTAGCGGCATGGTCACTGCGTATATGCACACCATGAGCGGCTGCTTAGGCGAATGCTGGGGTACTATTTCCCCCCTCAGAAACCCTATCCGGTCCTATCCTGACCACACCTATCCTTAATCCCACTATGCATATATACGTAATGTATGTATGTATGCTGGGAATCCATGGTTGTGGCTAAAGGAGCTCGGAAAGCTCGAGCAGCCCGCCCTCCCCGTTGGGGAGGGAATGAAATACGTGACCTTTTCCTTTTCCTTTCTCACTAAACCGCTAATCAACAATTTGTTCTTTTCGCCATGCCATTATTGGAATCTTCTGTGCCTTCATACTAAGACACATTATCCATAACAATAATTGAATTTGGTGGTTTATATGGAATAAGTTGGTCGACAAAGCAGTTCCAATTTATGTCTCCATCTTATAATATCATCCCGCTCAGTCAGAATACTTTTTCGTCCCATTTGAAATTCAAAACCAATATCTTTCAAGAAGTTGAAAAGTGTACTGCGTTTAAAATTCGGTAAATAATCATCACTATTAACAACACAAAGGCTACTGGAATGTTTGCAATAAAGAAATCACGCACTTCGCCGAATAACAGTTTGGATATTCTAGTCATATACATGAAGGCGATCATTGGTTTGTGCACCTTTCCTTTTCGCACGTTTCTTCGGATTAACTATTGTTTCAGTTTGATGTTCCTTTTTAATAGCATATATATTTCGATCTGAACAATATAAAGCGAGATTCGCTTCTTTAAGGGCTGCACTAACGTTGAAATTGGCTGAGAAATAATTTAGTACGTTAAGAACGAAACGTTTCTCCTTATGGGTGAAATATTCTCCAGTACGTCGTTTTGAAGAACCAGCTTTAACTTCTACTTCCATATCGAAGAGTTAAAGAAATTTCTACAAAATTAAGTTCAATAACAGAATTATAGAAAATACTCCTCATTACCTTAAAAGAGTCTTGTACTAAGTTGAAGTGTTCTGAAAAGAACGATTTTTAGTAACTGGAGTTGGTTTAATTTGAAAAATAATAGTGCAAACGAACAATAATGTGGAAGTATAAAGAAGTTATGTGTTTCTAAGTCACATTTTACGTTTGACTACATTGCCATGAAAGAAAAAGATAGCGTTATTTGTATGAGTCCCGTCCAGCTTTAGTTGGCCAGTTAACAACATTTTACATATTTTCAATTATTTAAGTTAAACTAGCGAACAGAAACCGAAATAAACAACATTTGGTACTCTCAGCTCTGCGGTGTAGCTTTTGTTACCACTGCGTAACATCAGCTTTATTTTTGATAATTGCTTTGATACGGTTAAGCATGCTAGTTATTAGTTCTTGACACTCATAAGGGGTAAAACTATTCAAAATTTCTTGCAGCCTTTGCTTGTGTACTGACAGTCCTGGACGGATTAGGGCGTAACTGCTTTTTCATAACGTGCCACAATGTTGCAATAGGCGAAATGTCAGGGCTACTAGACACCCATTCTAACAGTGGAATTTAATTTTCCGAAAGCCATTTCATAGATTTTTTGGATGTGTGGCATGCAGCGCCATCTTGTTGAAATGTATAGTCATATCCCCGATTCCATTTCATAAATTTTTTGGATGTGTGGCATGCAGCGCCATCTTGTTGAAATGTATAGTCATATGCCCGATCCGGATAATTTCTACTATCAAACAAGACATGTTTATAATCATTTATCGTGGTCTGTTTGACACTTGCTTGGGCAGAACCCTTAGATTTTTTTACAACTTTTTCATCAAAAGTGTAAGCATACATTTTTGCAAGAACTCCTGCAAATTCTAACATAATTTTACCATAATTTTCGTCTTTCATTAAGCCGGGAACTTTTTTATTTGCTAATGGAATTCGAAAGATATTGGCAGCACTATAATCAGATATATCGAATTTATCAAAGTCTTCTTTATTGCATTCATAGATATCAGGAACTCAGAAGGCATTCATGAGACTATCAGTATCCGTGTACAAGAGCTTGGCATTATTAGGAAATTTAGATAGCGTGTAACCATAATGAAAATTGTATACAAAAGTCTAAAACACTGGAGCCTGCATATATAGGTAAAGTGGGCAATACGGACTGTTCCAGAATATTTAAATATTTTTCAGTGGTTACAATGCCGTCGATAAAGTGCAATTTTCCGACTCCTCTGGCCGACATTAACCATTACAGAAGTTGGAAACTTAACTTTTCTCTTTAAACAGTCCGGATGATATGCTTCTTGTTTTTTACGAATAGCTACGGCTATCACCCACATAAACCTCAAATCTCGAATCGTCGCCCCAATGTACGCTATTCCACTGTTGAATAGTCCAATTTTGATGTCCTTTTGCCCATCTTAATCTGTCTCGTTTTAGTTTTGAGTGGCTTTTCTTTAGGCTGAATTAAAAGAAAAACGGTTTTGTTGTTGATTAGTAGATTAATATTGTAGCTTCCTTGTAAGTACCGAATCCGAGTTTTTTGGTTTCAGAATGACAAGTAGACCGGCATACACGTCTTCCAACAGCCTCACTCCACAGCATACTCAATTCTCCGTAATTTGCACGCCTATTCTTTCTCACAATCCTTACCAAAGGTCTTCTATCCGCGTCTGTTATTTAGATATTTCACATATCGGGACTTTTGAACAACTGAACCGCTTGATAAGTATAATTTGATATTTCGAGCACTGTATCTAGGTAAACTAAGCAATAAACCAATTTCGCAGTTTGATTTTCCCGATTATTTAGTATAATTGATCAAAATTTTTTATCATTTGCTTTTTTCTCTGCCCATTTTTGTAAAAAATTAAAGTATTAAATGACTTTAAAAATTAATATTAATTTTATTAAATACATAAATAAAAAGTTTAGCTTGAGTAGGATTTGAACCTATGACCTGTACTTTGCTAGAGTACCGCGCTAACCAACTGCGCTATCGAGATTCAAGCCCCAATCGGTGTAAATGTTGTCTTTATGTATGTAGAACATACAATTTGAAATAAAAGAACGTTTTGGGTGATTATAATAAAATTCAACTGTACTGATGAGCATAAGCGGCTGTTTGTAAATTTTGTCTTTGTGTATGTTGAACATACATAAAGACAAAATTTACATCGATTGGGGCTTGAATCTCGATAGCGCAATTGGTTAGCGCGGTACTCTAGAAAAGTACATGTCGTAGGTTCAAATTTATGTATTTAATAAAATTGATATTAATTTTTAATTACATATTTACCTTTGAACTTATTCGTTTATAACAAAACTTATAATAAATTAATATTAATCAAGTTGCTTTGGTATATGTGAATCCTTGCGATATTGTAGGTTCACATTCCATTAATATAAGTAATTTGATTGTAATCTAATTCTATTTAGAATTTACATCAGTTCTACATATATAAAGACAACATTTACATCGAATGTGACTTGAACTCGATAGCGCAGTTGGTCAGCGCGGTACTCTAGCAAAGTATAGGTCGTAGGTTCAAATCCGATTCTAGGTAAACTTTTTGTTTATGTATTTAATAAAATTAATATTCATTTTTAATTACATATTTACCTTTGAACTTATTTGTTCATAACAAAACTTATAATAAATTAATAAATGACTTTTTTTTACATTTGACACACTAGCTAATGTCATTTCATTGGATAACAACGTTTCCATAAAACACTAGTGCCCACTTGATCCTTGTCCATCAAATTTGTAATAATAAAGTAGTATATATGCAAATTGTTATTTTCTATATTGTTAAATTTTTTTGACATTTCAGGGTTTTATTAATTAAAATAGCAATCCTATTATTCTGAATAAAATACAGTTTGTCAAAATTATAAGATAAAATCCATGATTTGCAAATTTGAGTGAAATGTATCTCGAAATCTCAGGAATTCTTAAGTGGGCCAACTGAAGTTGGACTGGGCTCGTAGATGACTAAAGTTAGCCCATAAGAGCCCGTACTGCACTTGGAGGTTTCGACAGACTATAGACTTCCATAAATAACATTTCAAAAATGTACCTCTAAGTGGGTATCTTTCCCCGTATAATACGACACAAGAAATAACGAGATAATAAGACACAAATAGTGCTATAGTTTTTTATTTTTGGGCCAACCCCTAAACAGATTTAATATTGAAAAGTGAAGGCAGTGGCTGGCCGAAACGCACACACCACATTCACACCACACTCACATCACACATCACACTCACATCACACTCACATGACACTCACATCACACACATCATACATCACACTCATATCACACTCATATCACACTAACATCACATTTACATCACACTCAGATCACACCACATCACACTCACATCACTCATCACACTCACATCACACTCACATCACACTCACATCACACTCACATCATCACTCACATCACACTCACATCACACTATCACATTCACTACTACTCATCACACTATCACACTCAATCACACTACATCACACTCACATCACACTCACATCTACTACATCACACTCATCACCTCATCATCACACTCACATCACACTCACATCACACTCACATCACACTCACATCACACTCACATCTCACTTCACATCACACTCACATCACACATCTACATCACCATCACTCACATCACACTCAATCAACTCACACACTCACATCACACTCACATCACACTCACATCACACTCACTCACACTCACATCACACTCACATCACATCATCACATCATCACCTCACTCCTATCACATCACATCACACTCACATCACATACATCACTACTCACATCACTCACATCACATACATCACACTCAATCACACTCACATCACACTCATCACACTACATTCACACTCACATCACACTCACTCACACTCACTCACTCACAACTCACGTCACACTCACATCACACTCACGTCACACTCACATCACATCCATCATCACTACACATCACCCATCACATCCACTCACAGTCACTCACATCACACTCACATCACACTCACATTCAATACACTCAATGGCTTCCACTAATCACACAATACATAATACACAATATCACTATTTTTATTTTGGCACCTAACAATTAATATAAAATAGCAGCTGCCAAACCACACACCACATCACACACTCACATCACATCACACTCACATCACATCACATAACTCACATACACACATATACATCACACTAATAATCCTATATCACACTAACATACATTTCATCACGTCACTACTCAATATAACTACTCACACTCAGAATCATCCACTAAGTACTCATCTAAACTAATACCTAACCCTACTCACTTATCACACTATAACTCCATACATACATTCTCAATACTCAACTCCATAACCACAAATACAATAACCAATACATAATTCCACCAAACACATCAATATACATACACTCCAACCCACACCACATCACACCACATCACACACACATCCACTCACATCACACTCAACACTCACATCACACCACATACATCACATCAATCACCTCACATCACACTACATCACACTACATCACACTCAATCACACCACATCACACTCACATCACTCATCCACTCACTCACACTCACTCACACTCACTCACACTCACCACACTCACTCACACTCACACACACCTCACTCACTCACATCACACATCATCACTCATCACACTCACATCACACTCACACTCATCCACTCACATCACACTCACATCACACTCACATCACACTCACATCACACTCACATCACACTCACATCACACTCACATCACACTCACACAAATACTCACATCACACTCACATCACACTCACATCACACTCACATCACACTCACATCACACTCACATCACACTCACATCACACTCACATCACACTCACATCACACTCACGTCACACTCACTCACACTCACGTCACCTCATCACCTCACGTCACACTCACGTCACTACTCACTCACACTCACATCACACTACATCACACTCATCACACTCATCACACACATCACACTCACATCACACTCACTCACACTCATCACACTCACATCACACTCACATCACACTCATATCACACTAACATCACATTTACATCACACACAGATCACACCACATCACACTCACATCACACTCATCATCACACTCACATCACACTCACATCACACTCACATCACACTCACATCACACTCACATCACACATCACATCACACTCACATCACACTCACATCACACTCACATCACACTCACATCACACTCACATCACACCTCACACTCACACTCACACACTCACATCACACTCACTCACACTCACATCACACCTCACACACTCACACACTCACATCACACTCACCCACTCACTTCACACTCACACACTCACTCACACTCACGTCACACTCACACACTCACATCACACTCATCACACTCATCACACTCATCACACTCACATCACACTCACATCACACTCACTCACACTCACATCACACTCACACTCACACCCATCACACTCACATCACACTCACATCACACTCACATCACACTCACATCACACTCACATCACACTCACATCACACTCACATCACACTCAATCACACTCACATCACACTCACTCACACTCACTCACACACTCACACTCACATCACACTCACACACATCACACACACACACACACACACACCACACCACCACACACTAGCACACCACTCACACCACACACTACATCACACACACACACACACACACACTCACACACACACTCACAACACACTCCACACACCATCACACACACACATCACACACACACTCACACACACACACATCACACTCACACACACTACACAACTACACACTACACATCACACTATACACATCACATACATCACATCACACACACATCACACACACACACACACACACACACACACACACACACACTCACACACACACACACCCACACACCACACACACTGCACACACCACACTCACACACTACACACACACTCACACACACATCACACCACACACACCACACACCACACACACACACACACATCACACACATCACACACACACACACACACACACACACACACACACTACACACACACACACTCACTGCACACACTCACCATACTCACACACACACACACACACACACACTACACACACACACACACACACACACACACACACACACACACACACACTCACACACACACACACACTCACACACACTCACACACACACACACACACACACACACACACACACACCACACACCTCGCACACACTCGCACACCACCTCGCACACACTCGCACACACCTCGCAACACCTCACACACCTCCACACCACACACTCGCACACACCTCGCACACACCTCGCACACACCTCGCACACACCTCTCACACACCTCGCACACACCTCGCACACACCTCGCACACACCTCGCACACACCTCGCACACACTGCACACACCTCGCACACACTCCACACCTCCACACCTCGCACACACCCTCCACACACCTCCGCACACCTCGCCACACCTCGCGCACACCTCGCGCACACCTCGCGCACACCTCGCGCACACCTCGCGCACACCTCGCGCACACCTCGCGCACACCTCGCGCACACCTCGCGCACACCTCGCGCACACCTCGCGCACACCTCGCCCAGATCTCGCGCATACCTCGCGCACACCTCGCACACACCCCGCACACACCCCGCACACACCTCGCACACACCACGCGCACACCACGCACACACCACGCGCACACCACGACCACACCACGCATACACTACGACCACACCACGCATACCCGCGCACACACTTCGCGCACATTTCGCACACACTTCACACACACCGCGCACACACCACATACGCACACGCTCACGCACCTGCACACACGCGCACACGCACACCGCGCATACACCGCGCATACACCACGCACACCACACATACACCACACATACACACACAGACGACATGCCAAAAATGGTTAAAATGGATTCATGGGCCTTCAAAACGTGAAGATTCGTCAAAATCTCCAGGTCGAATTTTTGCATGATCGCAATACCTTCCTTTACTAGAGTTAGTATAGTATACGGGAGTGTAAAAAAAGTTATTTCACCGATGGAGGTGGAGATTAGAACTCTCGTTGTTTACATTACCAGTCCGATAATTTGACCAATAGACCAATAGCATGTATGTTTAACGTTTATTGTTAGCATATTATTAAATTGTCACAGATTTTTAATTTTTATCATTTTTTCCCATTTTTAGTTCGATATTTAAGCTGAAACTATGTATATATTTACGTTTCACAATTTATATTGATTCTGCAGCATCCCACTCGAAAATCTTGCTTAAAAGCCTTGATTTATATAAAAATATTTTTATTTAAATACCATTTCTAGTACCTCTTGAAATTCCATATCTAAAGTTTTGTAGTATCTTCTATGCGTGTGAGAGGTTTCAATTTAATAGCTCCATTTAAACGACTAGTTTACTTGAAAAAATTTGATAACTGTGTAGGTTAACAGGTACTTCCGGTGGTCCTATATGTCTCATGATACGGATCTACGATTTTGCCATAATAGCCGCATGCCAAATTTCATCAGTCCAGCTTAAACGGTCTGACCTCCATCGTGGTTAAGTACTGACGCACACACACACCTAGACGACATGCCAAAAATGGCCAAAATGGGTTCAGAAACCCTCAAAACGGGAAGATCCGTCAAAATCTCGAGGTCGAATTTTACCTTTACCTTTACTATACTTTGTATACTATAGTATGCGAAAAACAAGAGATATGTGGGCAAAATTTTGTTATTGCCAATTATCTTGTAGGGTCTGAAGAATGCATATGTAAAGTAAAAATTTGAAATTTCGAGGGCCTAATAACTCAAATGAGCTCATTTGACACTTGAGAATGTTTAAAAGTTTATGAATGTTTTGTGAGAAAATAAGAGTTGTGACAAAATTTGATTAGTGCTAATTACTTCTTACGGTATGAAGAATATGTAACATAATTCATGAACCATACCCATACGTCATATGTGCTGATGTTTACTAAGTAAAAATTATTCCTTAAGATCGACCACAAGGGTATATGTAATTTTATGGATATGAATGAAGCAAGCAGTCTAACTAACTATAATGAAGAGAACATATTTTTGTGTGTTTATTAAAGGCAAGTTATTGCTATCTTCACACGGTTTATTTTTATTGGTTTATAAAAATTGCCACATTACATAGTTGTTATTAAATTCGAGAAGGTTTGCGTTACCATCGACACACTTTATCTTAAAATTTAGAATAAGAAATAAAACGGGTAACTTAGACAATGTGAAGAACTCAAACTTGGCCCTATTTTGTTTTATTTTTGACAGGTGCATCAACAATAATGGCATTGTAAGGCTATTATAAACAGCATTAATTTTAAAGCACCCATTGAAAGTGATGCAGACCATAATCATGGGTCAGTTCACAATAAGTTTCACATTCAAGTTTAAAAAGTAATAGTTTTTTTTTAAGTATCGAGTGCAATGACCACAATTAACGCTTTTTTCATTATAATAATTTATTTATAACAGTAAGTCTATTTAAAACACCTTTCAGCGCGTGCACATACTTCAATTACAAATTAATCTTATGCAAATATAGAATAACGTATTCAAGAACTTCTATCTTTTTCCACAGAACATCAAAACTGGTTTGGTATGGATGAACAGTTGGGTCCGATAGCTTTATCGATACGTCGCGAAAAAATATCACATCAAGACAATCACACAAATCCATTAATGCAACATCAATATCGCCTTATAATTCGTACATCTGAATTACTTACATTACGCGGTGCAATATTAGAAGATGCGATTCCAAATATTAAACAATCAAGTGGTAAAACATTGAGCGTTAAAGAGGTACTCGAGTACGTATCGCCTGAAATACAAATTAATTGTTTAAGATTGGGAAATCAAAGTCAACAACAGATGGAGGAGCAGCTGCTTAAACTTGACGAACAGGGTTTAACGATTAATTATAAAGTAGGTGTGATGTATTGTAGGGCTGGTCAATCGTCTGAAGAGGAAATGTATAATAACGAAGATGCTGGACCGGCTTTTCAAGAATTTTTGGATACGATCGGAAAGAAGGTTAGATTAAAAGGATTTGATAAATACAAAGCTGGATTAGACAATAAATGTGAGTTGTCCGTATTTTTTTTATTAGTATAAAACTTTTCTTTTCAGCTGATTCAACTGGGCTATATTCAGTCTATTCACAATATCAAGACTGCGAGATTATGTTTCACGTATCAACAATGCTTCCTTTCACACCAAATAATAGGCAACAGTTATTAAGAAAAAGACACATAGGAAACGATATAGTAACAATAGTCTTTCAAGAACCCGGAGCTCTTCCGTTCACGCCAAAAAATATAAGATCTCAATTTCAACACGTTTTTATTGTTGTCAGAGCAATTAATCCGTGTACGGAAAACACACATTATACTGTAGCTGTTAGTAGATCCAAAGATGTACAAGTATTCGGTCCTCCAATTAAAGATGGTGCTGTTTTTCCAAAAGGCAAAGCATTTGCCGATTTTTTACTTGCTAAAGTTGTTAACGCAGAAAATGCCGCGCACAGATCTGAAAAATTTGTTACGATGGCTACGAGAACTAGACAGGAATACCTCAAAGACTTGGTTTCAAATTTTTCAAGCACAACTCCAGTGGATACTGGTCAAAAATTCTGTAAGTTTACATTTTCTGTTGTAAAACCTTAATCATTTATACCTTTCAGCCATATTTAGCAGTAAGAAGAAGGATAAAATCCGCCCACGCTTCATATCGGATGCTTGTCAAAAAGGTGCTATTCTGTGGCAAGTGATGCTGGATGATAGCGGCCAATCTCAGCAGATTGAGTGTTTTCTTGGCATTTCAACTGATACGTTAGTTTTGATTGAGGAGCAATCTAAACAAATTGTGTTTGTAACCCCCTGTAAATCGGTACTGGGTTGGTCTCCGCAAACTAGCAGTTTAAGGATATATCATCACCAAGGCGAATGTATGACAATTCACATGCGCGACGCACATTATGACCGAGATGAACTTATGGAGATAATGGAACGATTAAAAGCAGTAACTCCCGGAGTATTAGTACAAGAATTATCTTTAAAACGTAACATAATGGGGCAGCTAGGATTTCACGTACAACCTGATGGTATAGTAACGCTTGTTGAGAGTGCCGGTCAAGCTTGGCAAGCAGGATTACGTCAAAATTCTCGATTGGTTGAAATATGTAAAGTAGCTGTTTCGACATTAACTTATGACCAAATGGTCGATTTACTTAAGACTTCTATGCTTGTTACTTTAACTGTGATACCTCCAATGTCCGATGGATCGCCTCGTAAAGGCTGTGCTTTACAAAATTGTAAATATAACGAAGGTAACTATGAAAGTGATTATGAAAATGGTAATACCGATGATTCGAAGAATAGAAAGGCAGCACAATTACAGCAAGCTGTACCTGGTAACCATAAAAAAATTTACGAAAGAAGTTTTTCTCCTCCTAGATCAAGTAGTAGTTCTGGATATGGTACTGGAAGTAGTAGCAAATCTTTTTTAGGGAATGATTCGAGGTTTCCTTCTAATCCTGAGGTAAGTATCGCTATGGCGAGAAAAAATTATTTAGTTACAACTAGCCGACCGGCAGACCTTGTTATGCAATTGAAATTTCTATACTTACCAATAAAATGGGTTTTGTGCAATAATGTATGTCGCCTAAATAACATATATTCCAAATATGAACTTAATCAGGCCATAAATAGATATTATTTGGCCACCAACACCTCCTATTAGGATGGTCCAATATCCATAAATTTACTGGTGTCCAAGACCAACCGACATTTCCAATACGAGGTCGAACGGTGTGGCCGGTTAGTGGTTACAAACAGACACACATTGATATAGATTTCAGGTGTAACTTTTGAACGGGTCGTTAGATTTTGTTCAAGTTTTGATGGGTTATATTAGAGCCAGTTTGGAATTTTTTTTACATAAAAAACAATATGACCGACTTCCGGTTTCATCGGAAATGACAAAAGCTGAAAAGTTAAATGGAACAACCTGTATATTTTTACACGTTTGGATTCTACGGCTTCAAATACATAGAGTTCATCTGCCAAATGTGAACTTAAACGCCATTTTACTTTGACAGAGTCTCGTTCAGGAGCATGCTGTCTAATAAAAATTAGAAAATTAAAAATTACTGCTTTATTTGGGAACTAAGGAAATTACTATGCATATCGTTTTATTAGTACTTGAAAGAGCTATTTAATATACACGGTGGCCTATGTATGTTTTCTATTGGGAACAGAGAGTTTTAGTTAAGAAACCGTAATTTTTAAATTTGATCATTAACAAACTTTACAAAAATTAATTATTACGAAAAATAATATTGTGGGGGTTAATTATCTATAATTTAGATGACGTCGTAATGATTTAAAATATTTTAATATTTTTAATATTTAAAAAAATAAAATTAAAATGGCATCTGAGTTGACATTTGACAGATGAACTGTATGTATTTGAAGCCCTAGAATCCAAATATGTAAAAATATACAGGGTGTTCAATTTAAATTTTCAGCTTTTGTGTCATTTCCGGTGAATCCGGAAGTCGGCCATATTGTTTTTTTTACGTAAAAAACCCCAAACTGGTACTAATATAACTCACCAAAATTACAGTTACAGGGGTGGCCTCTATTTGATTTACACCCGGTATACAGGGTGTCCCGGAGCAACCCCTACAAAATGAAATGGGTGATTCTACAGAGGAATATATAAAAAAAAACCTGTAAACTTAGGTCCGGAAATGATTCGTCACGAAACTGGTTTTTGCTTAATTACTCTGGAACTACTTTAGATTCACCTTTCAAATTTGGCATACTATTTACCAATGAAAATTACTGTTTTTAGTGATTAGAGACAAGTGGATCTCATATACAGGGTCGGACTAGGGGCAGGGTCCTACACATTTTTTACCCTAACTTCTTTCGCTTGAATTCGATTATCAATTTTCTGTGAGAGTAAGATTCTCTGATACAGCGCACCGAAGCAAACAAAAGATAGCCGGAAAATATGTGAACTAAAGGAATTTTATTTGAAATATTTGAAGCGGCAAGATTTTTAACCAATCACACAAAAATATTTATTTTAGTACATTCACAAATCAAATTTATACATGTTAGTAGTTGTATGTTAAGTGTGTGAAGTTTATACTGTCAACAAGAAAGTTCCAACAATAAAAATATTGAAGGACAAAGTCAATTATGTTGGTGGGGAAGATAACGCTTTGAAAGCAATTACTAAATGTAGGAATTAAGTTTAAAAAATTATGGATGAAACACTACGATATCGTTGCTTGGCGTTCTCGTTACTTACGCAAGCTGCGAGAGAATAATGCTCTGGGGGAAATAAGAAACCGGTAACTTTTTTGGATGAAACCTATATCCATCCTTCATATGGTGTCCGCAAGTGTTGGCAATCTGAAGACCAACCTGGAGTATACCAAACCGATAGATCAGGTAAACGATACATTATTGTAGACGCAGGTGGTGCCTACGGATTTGTGAATAATGGGTTGTTCATATTTAAATCCAAAAGCAAATCAGGAAATTACCATGATGATATGAACTATCATAATTTTATGCAGTGGGTGGAAAAACAATTAATTACAAATTTACTACCTAATGGTATTGTTGTAATGGATAATGTGCCATACCATAGTGTGCAAATCAATAAACCCCCAACCCAAACTGCACAAAAGGAATATATTCGTGATTGGTTTGAAAGCAATGGGGTTTCAACTACCAGTGAAATGTGTAAGGCTGAATTAATAACATTTGTTAAGGCACAGAATCAAGCTAAGCAATATTATGTTGACAAACCATGGCCACATTGTAGTATGCTTACCACCCTATCATTGCAACTTAAATCCGATCAAGTTGATATGGAGTATGGCAAAACACAAGGTGGCAATGCATAATGTTGATCAAAGTGGCCTTCAAATAGAAAATTTAGTGCGAACAGCCTTTGCCGATATAAGCCAATCAGATTGGGAAAAACATTGCACACACGTCGATCATATAGCCGAAGAAATGTGGCAGCGAGACGGACTAATCGATCAAGAAGTTGAAAAATTGACTATCACAATTAATACGTGGCTATCTGATGACACAAACTCTGACGAGAAGTTTTGGACAGTGAATAATTTTTATAATCTTTGATTTGCATTTTGTAATAACATTTTTTTTTTATTTGTGGGCCGAGATCTAAACACAAACGTATTATGCAGTTTTTAAAATTTTGTAATAACATATATAATTTTTGAATTTCTTTATTTTGTAATAACATGTTATCCATTGTTTTATATACATACTTATTTTGTAATAACGTTTATTAAACTTAATGGATTCATTTGTAGTGGATAATTATTTGGCATCAACAATGTCTTTATTAATTCCATCTACCGTGAGAACATTAATTTATGTCCAGAACAAAATACTATGAAATCAAACTTTACTTCCAGAAATTTAAAATTTTACTCTAATAAAAGTTACATTTATTTAACAGTTACAGTATAATGGATTAAGCATTTTTAATTTGGGATTTTTAATTCTAAATTATGACCTCCATTATTATTTAAACCAGCATCTATTCGTTTTTTCATATTGTTACACATTTTTTAACTGTTCTTGATTAATGTTTTGAATCACAGCTCTAATTGCATTTTTTAAAAATATTGGACCTAGTATACATCTTCTTGACATGGCTACATATACACCAATTACTGTAGGATGTACAAATTCACCAGGAGCCTCATCAGACCAAACGTTACATTGTATTGTATGACATTATGTATAACTAGTTAGATAAAACCACGCTTCGTCACTAAAAAATTACATATTTAGCATTTCGTCATTCCTCAAATTGTTATTAAACCACTGGTGTAGTTCATGCGTGTTTCATAACCAGGCATTATAGTTACTTTGTATGGACAATAATGTAACTTTTGTTTAAGTGCTTTTTGACACATTCCATAACAAGCCTAAAATGCATAAAATAATTAATTATTGTCATAGTAAAAATAATAATTAAAAGTTTGTACCTGTTTGTTATAAAACCGTAAATTTTTTAGGAATACATTCTATTCACACTCGTATATCAACCACATTTTCAGTTAAAACAGTCTACATATAGATGATTTACCCTTTTCAACACTGCGTGTACTTCGAACATTGCTTAATCTAAATCGTTTACATTTAGGTTAAGGGTTATTTTTTGTTTATGCTGTACTTACTTATGTTATACGTTTTTGTAAACAATGAATCTTAAGAAAGACTAATTAAACAATAATATTAAAGAAAATAAACGAATAATAGTAGAAAACGAAGATTGCGTGAATTATTCAATGTATGCCTTATGTGTGGAAAAGTGCCGAGTAATTGGAAGAGCACGATCATTGTACCATTGTATAAGGGTAAGGGGAACAAGAGTGATTGTAAGAACTACAGAGGAATAAGCTTGCTCAGCGTACCTGGTAAAGTATTTGGAAGAATACTGATTGATAGAGTACGAGAAACTACACAACCTAAGATGTGGGATGTGCAAGGTGGCTTCATGTCAGGGAGAGGATGTGTCGATCAGATGGTTGCTCTCCAGCAGGTGATCGAAAAGTGTTTAAACGTAAAAAGGAAGTTGTACTGTACGTTTGTAGATCTGGAGAAAGCATATGACAGAGTGAATAGAGAGAAGCTGTGCGAAATATTAAATGAATATGGCGTAAATAAAGGTCTAATAAATGGAATAAGGGCAGTATACAACGGTAGTCGGACATGTGTTAGGGTGAGAGGAGGTGTGAGTGAATACTTTAATATTGAGCAAGGAGTGTGACAAGGCTGTGTGATGTCACCGTGGTTGTTCAATGTATACATGGATAAATGTCTTAGACAAGCATGTAACGATACAAATGGTGTAATGGTTGGTGACGTAAATGTACGACTCCTGGTGTATGCAGGTGACACAGTTTTATTAACTGACAGTGCGGATGAGCTGCAAACCGGTCTGAGGAAGTTTGATACAGTCTGTGAGAGCATGGACCTAAAGGTAAACGTGAACAAAACTAAGATTGTGGTGTTCAATCGGGAAGGTGGAAGGGAGAGTAGAGTATTTACTCTGCAAGATGAAATTCTGGAGCAAGTGGACGAGCTGGTATATCTCGGTAGAATGTTTACTGCAGATGGTACAATTGAGAGCGAGATTGGACGAAGGGTCAATGTTGGAAGGAAAGTGATTGGAAGTATGTGGACAATAATGAGGAATGAAAGCATAAGCCTACCTGCGAAACGAGCAATCTATAATGGTGTATTCATCCTGTCAGTACTATATGGAAGTGAGACATGGGTATGTCAAAAAAAGCATGAAAGAAAAATAAATGCCGTGGGTATGAGATTCTTGAGAAGCGCATGTGGTAAAACGAGAAGGGACAAGATAAAAAATGAATGCATAATGAGGGTGTGTGGTGAGGAAAAGACGATGATGGATAGATATAAAAGTTGTACATTACGTTGGTTTGGTCACATTGAGAGAATGAACAACGCAAGATTAACGAAACAAATATATGTGGGTGAGGTTAGGGGAAAGGCCGGGCCTGGTAGGCCGCGTAAAACTTGGCTGATTGTAGTAAAATCTATGATAAAGGAAAGAAAGATAAGGAGTTTTAAAAACAAAAAGGCATGTCAGGGACTATGTATGAATCTTGCGGAAACTATTGAGGTATGCGGAGATAGGAAAGCATGGAGAAAGATTGTGAATGAAAAATAAATAAGAGGCAGGGATTGTTTTGCCTACCCCGCAAGGGAATGGCGTGAAGGTTAAGTTAAGTTAAACACTGAAAATACCTCTCAATTCCCTAATGTCAAACACAAGCTGCTAATTTCATGATATGGACTAAAGTTTTGATATTTCTAGTAGTTACATGTGTTGCGGTTCAAGAACCAATTTTTAAATATTTAAATTTATGGCCAAAATACTTCTTGACCTGAACGTACTCTGACAAAGACGACAGAGCTAGCTCCGCCCACTCAGCTATCATGTTTGCTTCGGTCAACTGTAGTTTCCATGTGAAAAATGTACCCGTGTTAAACATCTCTAAAACTGATTGAAAAAACGTCTATGTTTTTTAATACAACCTTTTATTTGTTATTTTGTATTGTATACATAATTTTTTAAACTTTATTCATTTTAATTTCTATCTATCATTTATTAATTCTAATTTATTATTAATCTAAAAAATAACGAATAGCGATTAACAAATTAAACTAAACTTAAGATTAAATTACAATAAATGCTCCACATGATGACTGTTGGTTGCAAGGCATAGTGAAATCCTTTTAGTACGTCTTATCCGTTTGTAAATATTCCATATCTGCCGGAACTCGTTGCAAGCATTTTGAACTCACAACCAAAGTTGTTCACGCGTTTGTATTGGTACAGAGTGCACCCTAGATTTGACAAAACCCCATACATAAAAAACGCACGGATTTAAGTCCGGCGATCTAGTGGCCATCGAAAAAAATAAAAACAAATGAATTTGACAACTTGTAGAGTTACAATATGTCTTAAACTATTGACAAATGTTTCAGTCGTGATAATTGAATATCATTAATTGCTATTTGTTCCATATTTGTTTTAATTAGAAGTAAAATTTTAATTTACATTTCTTTGAAAAATGGTTTTGTTTACTGCTGCAGAATATAAAGATATGCATTTAATTTATGGGGAAGTTCAGTGTAATGCTTGAGAGGCACAACATAGATATGCAGAGAAATTTCCTGAAAGAACACATCCCACTCATACCACCTTTATAGCACTTTATCAAAGATTGTGGGAAAATGGGTAGACCTTCAATTGTAACGGAAGAATTTGAAGAATTTGTACGGATGGATTTCAGAGATAATCCAGAACTAAGTGTACGAAGATTGTCCGCCATGCATCCTGGAATTTCTAAAACATCAATTACACAAAGAGAACTTATAACCATTTCATTTTAAAAAAGTACATGCTATGAGGGAGGCTGATTTCCCTACTCGCTTACCATTTTCCAATTGGGTGAGAAATAAAAAAAATTGAGAACCCAACTTTTTTTTGCCGCATCGTATTTTCGGATGCATAAACTTTTACCAAAGACGGGTTTGATAATCTGCACAATTCACAAGTTTGAGATAATCCTCACGTTGTGAATCAGATGAAACATCAGCATAGGTTCAGCATTAATGTGTGGATTGAAATTGTTGATAGCAACCTAATTGGAACTGTAGAGCTGCCTGGTCGATTGTCAGGAGATTATTTAAATTTTCTTGAGAGTATTTTACGCACGTTACTAGACGAGGTTCCTCTAAATATTCGGCAAGGCATGTGGTATATGCACGATGGGTACCCACCTTATTTTAATAAAAATGTGCGTCAATTTCTGAATCAGACGTTCGAAAACCAATGAATTGGTAGAGGCGGTCCAGTTCAATGGCCAGCTAGATCGCCGGACTTAAATCCGTGCGATTTTTGTGTATGGGGTTTCTCAAATTTAGGTTGTACCAATACAAACACGTGAACAGCTATGGTAGTGAGTTCAAAATGCTTGCAATGAGTTCCGACAGATATGTAATATTTACAAACGGATCAGACGTTCTTTAAACAAAAGAATTTCACTATGCCTTACAACCAACGGTCATCACATGGAGCATTTATTGTAATTTAATATTAAGTTTAATTTAATTTGTTATTCGTTATTTTTTAGATTAATAATAAATTAGAATTAATAAATGATATATAGAAATTTAAATGAATAAAGTTTATAAAAATATGTATATAATACAAATATAAAGTTGTATTAAAAAACATACCACGTTTTTGCTTGAAAACGGTTGGTTTTAGAGACGTTTAACAAGAGTACCTTTTTCATCTGGAGACTTATCAGAGAATCATATTCTCACAGAAAATTAATAATCGAACACAAGCGAAAGAAGTTAGGGTAAAAAATGTATACGGCCCCTGCCCCTAGTCTGACCCTGTATATGACATCCACTTGTCCCTATCACTAAAAACACAAATTATCATTGGTAAATAGTATGCCAAACTTGAAAGGTGAATCTAAAGTAGTTCCAGAGTAATTAAGCAAAAACCAGCTTCGTGATGTCAGCTCCCTTAAGAATCATTTCCGGACCTAAGTTTGTAGGAACTTTTCTGTATATCTTTCTCTGTAGAATCACCGATTTCATTTTGTAGAGGTTGTTCCAGGACACCCTGTATGTATGTATATGTGTATAAGTTGTGATTTTAAATTGTGATCGTAATATTGTATTCATCAATTGCATGATGCCATAGTGCGTCAGGCGTCTATAACTTCCATACCAAGTAAGTTACGAATTTCGTTCCAACGCAGACCTATTCTGTACATATACAGGGTGTTCTTTCTTATCTCCCAAAATTTTAATTAATTTGCTGTAGTAGTTTACGAGCAATTAATTAAAAACAATAAAAAATCGTCTTGCAGGTGTGGAAAAAATTATTTAAACGGTCTACGACATTAAGTAGTTTTTTCTTATTTTACAAAGGTTGTCCATAATTGGGTTCCAAAAATGACAACTTTCAAACCAGTTTTTTTTAAGATTTTCAAATGAATCACGCTGTATATTATTTCATATCTAATGCAGAATTTAAATACAAATATTTTTTGTATTATAAGTGTATTAAAATTCTGGATCGTTATCAAGATGTTTACCAAAAACTACAAATATGCTCATTTCATTGTAAAGTATTAAAAAAAATTTAGTCAGCCATGGAAAAACAACAATGTTTATTTAACAAATAATTGACATTATGCTTACGAAATACATAAATGCTTTAGCGAATTAAATGAATTTTTTAAAGGAATTGTTGACATGATTTTTGTATTGGGGAATAGTGATAAGATTGTTTTCTAGCAAGTAGAATGTATGTGGCTCAGTTTCCAGAAAGGCACTATCCAGAACCAATAAGCTCGAACGTTTTCTTGAAACATGATTACAAAAAGCAAGAATGGATTAAAGCGGTTACAAATGAGGAAAACTAATTAACAGTTTTGTTGACAGTTACAGAAAATCCCAACATTAATCAGGCACATGTGGGAGAAGAAGTTAGACTAAATGAAAGGTCAGTTCCGAGAATTTTAAAAATACATCAATTTCATACATACCACATTCAACTGCACCAGGGTCTGAGTGAAAGTGACTTTCTGTATAGAGTTGAGTTTTATGAGTGGGCTCGATTCCGCCTTCAAGAAAACCATTATTTTTTATGAACGTCTAATTTTCTGATGAGGCTGCATTTTACAACAATAGATGCGTTCACAAGCATAATTTTCACTACAAGGCTACGGAAAAACCAAGAATCATACAGCAAATTGACTACTAACATTGTTGGTCAATAAATGTTTGGGGAGGAATTGTTGGAGAACATGTGGTAGGCCTTTACTTTTTAACAGTCAGCTTACCAGTTTATTGTATTTTGAATTTTTAACAAACAATTTACCCGTGTTGCTTTTAAATTTACCACCAAATATGCAGGCACAACATGTATGGTTACAACAAGTTGGGTTTGAACGAAATTTCTAACTTAATTGGTATAGGAGCTACGTAAAAATATATAAAAATATACAGGCTGTTCCATTTAAATTTTCAGCCATATTGTTTTTTTATGTAAAAAAATCCCGAACTGGCTCTAATATAACCCATCAAAACTTGAACAAAAACTAACGACCCGTTCAAAAGTTACAGGGATGGCCCCTATTTGATTTACATCCAGTGCGTGTGTATATGTATATATATATATATATATATATATATATATATATAAAATAAAATAAATTAAAAAATTATACAGGGTGTTCGAAAATAGCGTCGAATTTTTCAATTTCAAAAATTCAAAAACTCTATTTTTTACTGTATTAATGGATTCTAAAATTCCTAAAATTTATAGTTCTTGATGGTAAATCAGATAAATAGTGTAAAACGAATACATTTTTGTGAATTTCTGTTAGTTAAAACTCAGGAAGATGAAAATTTTTTAAACAAAATAATTTAGACTGATGAAGTAAATTTCATAAAAATGGTATGTTAACCGACATAACTTTCATTATTGGAGTGATATAAGTTCACATCTGATTCGTAAAAGACAACACCAAACTCATTGGAGTTGTAATGTTTTTGCAGCAATAAAAAATAATGATGGTGTGCTAGTGCTACCTTTTTATAATGAAAATTTCAATGGTAAACTGGATTAGCGATTGTAAGTCAATTTTTGCATTAAAATTTTGATTATTTTCGGCAAAAGATACTTTGGAATTTTAAATGATTATTTATGCCTGCTAAATTTGAATTGGAACCAGTTGTGGTACCAACATGACGGAACTCCACCTCAATATAGTGCGTTTGTAAATATTTTTTTGGAGAACTTCTTTGAGGATCGTTTGATAGCAAAGAACAGTCCTCATAAATGGCCTCCTAGATGGCCCACCTAACTCCATTAGATTTTCTTGTTTGGAGTTGTATAAAGGATATAGTGTATGTTACAACATTCACAACAAAAGAAGATTGGCAGGAACGAGTTCGAAATGCATTTTGATCACTTTCTCCAGAAGAAATTCACAGTGCTACTCATGGCGGTAAAAAGAATCGAAAAATGTTTAGATGTTGGAGGTACTCAGTTTGCATATTTATTATAATTTAACAATTTTTGTTTTAAAAATTTATATTTAGTGCTGTTACCTTATAAAAATAATCATTAATTTAGTTTCTATTGTTATAATTGTTTCAATTTCAATTAAAAAGAATTGTCTTAATGCTTTATTTTGAGTATGAAGTACCTACTTCGTTTGATGTGTACTACTTAAGTCTTAGTTAAGAAGGTAACATTTGTTTATTATTGATTCCTTTCAAGTAAAGCCAACCAAAAATTAATTTTTAGTTTAATTACCAAAAGTGTAAATTTTTTCAAGATTATACAAAAACTATAAATTTTAGGAATGGGGACATATTCATTGTTTCACATTGAATCCAATAATGCAGTAAAGAAATAGGGTTGCTATTTAAAAAAATCTACTTTTTGAATTTTTGAAATTGCAAAATTTGAAGACCCTATGTATTTTTTCATTTATTTTTGTAAGATCCTGTAAGCTGTGAGTTCTATGTGTACAAGTATTAAAAAATACTTGGCCTAGCTGGCTTGTACCTTGAGAAATTGTATTTTTTGTGAACATCTGTCAAAAATTTTGAAAAAAATGAAATAACTCAAAAACGGTTCATTCTAGACATTTTACAAACTAACATTTAAATTTAATGTATATTTTAAAAACATAATAAAACTGGGTACATTCCATTTAAAATAACAGTTAGAGTCTACATCTGGTATAACCGGAAGCTGCGTAAAACTGATAATATTTTAAACTATATTTTTTAAATAACCCCTGTATACAAATTTAAAAAAAATATTTTGAGTAGTTTTCCGTATACATATTGACTCAGCTCGTCATGACAGACCCTGTATAGTAATAATCATCGACCTGCAATTCAACAATGCAATATACATTATGTTGCAGGTAACCCGCTTTAATGCACAATGTGTTCAATGACAACAATCGCCTATCATACATTGCATATTGTGTTATATTAGTTTATCTATATTTAAATAGAAATGTTAATACTCTACAGGGTGTTCAATTTTTAAAAAAGTATAGGAAGCGATTTTTCTCCCTTTTCTTAACTAGGCAATGATTTCAGTAACAGAAGTTTAGTTTCGTTATATTATGATTGCAGCGGGCGCAATAACTTTGCTTATTACTCGTGTTGTTTTCACCCCGCTACAAAGATTAATTTAGGGTTCTTTTATGTCAAAATTATTGAATAAAAATTTTCTATTGCTTTTGTGAGACTTAAATTGATTACCTTTTTATTTATGCTGAGTGGGTTTAATTTATAAAGATATCATCTACTAGTTAGTTTTAATTCGCTTACTATTTCATTCCACTTTGAATAAATGAACTGTAATATTTACGTTTGCTATTACTTTTCTTATTTAGGTGCGCCAGCTAGCTCAAATGTTAATAGAAATGGTCACTTTTATCAATTACCAAAATTTATACTGAATTCGATTGTCGCATTATTTTGGATTTCTATTGAGTTGACTTCCTGCCACATTTATATATTCAATATTTATATAAGCTTTTAATATTAATAGTCTTTAATAATAAAAATAGATTAAACGTTATATTATTTAATTACTGAAATTTGCAGTAAACATGTTTTATTTACAACAACATTTAACACTCAAACCTTAAACTCTAAGTAATTTTAATACTAACATAAAAAAAAATGAATGGAATGTTTTCCGTTCAATTTTGATATTCAAATTTATAGAAAATAAAACACATAAACGTTATTTATACTATTAGAAATCGTCAGTGGCGGATTTAAACGATTGGGACCGGTAGGCAAAACGGCACTAGGGCCCCGACTAAACATACATACATCTATACAACATGCACATAGGCCTATATTTATTTTATTAAAAGATAAACTAGCATTATTTAAAAGTACCTAAAGGAAATTAAATTTTAATTCTTCTAAATTCCTCTATGATATTGTTTAAGTTCAAAGACTGCACAATTTTCTTTTCTATAAACAGTATGTTAAAGTCATTAAGTCTATCTTCAGTTAAGATCGATCGCTTAAAGTCTTTCACTCTTCTTAATGAACTCATCACTCTTTCCACACTAGCTGTTGAAACTGGTATTGTTAAAATATTTGAAATAAAGTTGTCACTTCCTGTAAACTGTCTTGTAACTTCATTTGAACGATAAATTTTAAATAATCGAGAACACTGGCGTCACTCATACTGTTTTAAAGTCACTGAAATATATATCCAGGAAGCTTCTCAATTCTACCTTGAGATCTACCGAAATGCAATTATATTTTCCATTAAACAAGTTACCGCTAGTTCTAGATCTTCATCACTTATGCTTTTTAAAATACTTGGATGAAGAAATCCAAAAATCTTACTGATTTCTGTAAATCCATTAGTCCTCTCGTCTAATTCATTAATAATTCTATCTAATGCTCCATAGTAACCTAATCTATGTTTGTTATATTCAGACAAATTGTAATGCTCATCATCTGCGGTTTCGCCATTTGTTTTTTTTGTTTTTCGTTTTATTTTAACTGAAAAGTCTGGATTTTTAATTTCATATTTTCCCAATCAGGCCCAGTGGCGGATGGTGGAATTTTGTTTGAGGGCAAAATAAAATTTGAAGTTACCCAAATTATATTTTTTATACACAGATCGATTCTTCTATCTTTTTTTGTGCAAAACAGTCGATGACAAGTTCATTAAAATTTGGTGTTTCTTCTAACAATTGTTTTCGATTGAACACATACCTAAAGCATTAGTCTATCATTTTCATGGTGTTTCTGGTAAATGTCTTTATTCTTTTAATGTGGAAAACTTCTTTCACTTTCAGCAGTAGTTAAGGGCATTGCGCAAATTATTTTTAACAATTTTACAGATTGTGGGAAAACATTTAATAAATTATTGTTGTAAAAGCACTGCAATAACACTAAAGCTCTCTGCTTTTTCAAAATCTGGCCTACCATATATAACAACTAATTCATGTTTTAATGCATGCATCTACCTTAAATGTTGAAGCTGCATTTAAGCTCGTTTTCCGGAAATTTAAATTTATGTTTCAAACAAGCCAGGTTGAAATAAAGTTGCTACAGATAGGTGTTTTGTAAAAGCAAAGCGGTGAGTAATGTTGTTGGAAATGATATCACAGACTTCTTTAGCCAGGTTCCATTACAATCATCAAAGCGGGTCTTTTATTTGGATTTTGAACTGTAGATTCATTCATTATGTTAAACTCGTTATCACTGATTAAATTTCGCGTCAATTGAATAGATTCCTTAAACATATTTATGTACAGTTGCATTTTAATCGCGTCTATTTCACGATTTTGTAACTGGTTAAATAAGATCTCACAATGTGGCATAACCTTGTTAAAAATTTAACCAATAATTAAAATTGGGATCATTTAATAAATTTTTAAGACCAATAGCTTTTCAACAGTTGAACGGTCGTTAGTTTCATCGTCAATTATTTCTTCTAGGCATGCAATAATGTCATTTCTATACAGAGCAACAGTTATTACACTTGTGATTTAAAGTTCCACCTAGTAGCACTATTTTTGGTAAACGTCTTTAACTACCTTATCTAACACAGACGTACGTTTAAAAGATCTTGAAAAGAATGACGAGAAGCATTCGTGATTACAAAAAGATGCGAACCTGCTTATTTTGATTTGCTGCACGTTCCCGACTAAATTTAATTGGTGAACGTAACAATGAATATAATGTGCATTGTTATAAACTTCTTTAATTTTAGATTGTACACTGGAATGTTTGACTCATCACCAGCACCGTCATAACTTTGGGCTATTAATTTCTCGGTGTTTTATTAATTTTAATTTTTTCAAGTTCGTTTAAAATAATTTTGCTTATTCCATCAGCTGAATGACTTTCTGGAATAATAAACCCCATAAATCTTTCATAAATACGACTTTTTAATTCATAGTGAATTATTAAAACCATTTGTGATAATGTAGCACAATCTGTCGTTTCGTCGGATTGATGCTATATAATCATGAAAATGTAAACTTTCACCATTAACACTCACGTAAATACTTATCTTTTTGGGATTTTTTTTTTATGTTTATGTTTGAATTTTCAAATTTGACAAAATTCTTTACTACATCTTTAACAATTTTTAACAAACTTTACTACTGACGAAGATAACTGTAAGTGTTATCGAAACGTTTAGATTGTATAATTTAAGTACACCATTAAAAAATCCCAAAAAGATAAGTATTTATTTCTATATAATCAGATTCAGCAGTTTCTTGGTAAATCAAATTTAAACAAACTTTGTAAATAGAATCCAATAATTCATTTTGGATTGTTTTGGATAAACCCGTAAAAACTTGATTTTTATTTTCTATATGATCCTTTAAAGTTATGTCAAGTTCGCCATCAAATTAATTAAACCTCGAAATATACCCTGATTATCAGATCCCTCACTTTCATTGTGTCCTCGTAATAAGTTCAAACTTGCCACAAAATTTTATTCGTCAATCAGTTTGTTAAGAACGTACCTATTTTCTTAACATTGTCATTGTATAATTGAATATTCATACGATATGTACTGTCCAATTGAGTCATAATGTTAACTTTTAACCATGGAAAGTTCACACAATTATATATGCCTTTCACTTAATTGATGTTTTTCACTTTGTCACCCAAATGTTTTAAATCTGTTATTCCTCTATTTATCCAAGCTTGGTCATTTTGAGGTGAATTAATAATTAAACATGTATAACAAAAATGCATTCGTCTCACAACCACACAACCATGTAGCGTATTTATATAATTTTGAGAAAATTTTCTAGTCACCGTTTTGTTACTTTTTTATTAAGTTCAGACATATTTATAACTAGATTTGGTGTAGGTGGCACAGAATTTTTAAAGTAATTTTAATATCATTAGTTAATGCATTTTCACCAATTAATTTAATTATTTCGTTTGCTGATACTGAAATAGTATTTATTTTAAATTATTCGTTTTCAAACACTACAAACGTAACCACTTAATTTAAAAATTTTACGTTTTGCATCAAACATCAATATCAGGCAATACTGGTAACGGATGCGTATTTTACCGAAGGCATTTACAGCGTTTGCCCTGCTTAAGATGGTGGGAGTTTATAGTTTTCTTGAATAAAGGCGGAGCATATAGATTTGTCCTTTTCAGATGCTAAACTTTGCGGACAAAGTGTATTCTGCCCTATTCAACGGTCTCAAACGCAAATATCATTTAGGTAAGAGCAAAGAGTAATACATTCTATTACTCTTTGGTAAGAATAACATTCCTAAACATATATGAATAAATTCTGTAAGTTAATAATAAGAAATTATAAATCACTATAGTGGCAGCAATAAATAATAATTAACTCAAGCAAATTATAATAATTTTTGTCTCCTTTCCTTAATTTCTCGGAGGGCAATGCCCCATTGCCTCCTGTATTAACCTCCACTGCAATCAGCCTTCTTTTCTAAAACCTTTTGTGGCTTCTTCAGTTCTTAAATTCCGCATTTGAAAGAATTTTGTCATTGCTTTTGAGCAATAAACAAATCTATTTCTTTTTCTGTAGCAAAGTTTGTGTTAAATTTACAGTTTGCAGTATAGATTCCCACCATAAGATGTTCAAGTAAAATAACCAATCCATTGACGCCTTCAAAGTATTACTCATCATTAGAGAGCGAATTTTATGCATTATAAAATCCCAAAATGTGTGCATATATATATGCACTTAAAAATTGTAAAATATGCAGAAAATATGCATTATTTTTCAAAATATGCAAAATAAACTACCAATAAAAATGTGATTTTACATCTTTAATAAAAAATTTAATACATAATATGCAAAAACTTTTACAAGAAAGTATTTACATAAAAATTGAAACTATTAGTTAAAAATAATACATAATTAACATAATACATATTAATAATAATATAATATACTTACCATATGAACAAAATTATTTAGATAAAGGGTGGCTTTGGAATTCTGAACGTACGTTGCATGATTGATTCAAATCAAAACGGACATTTAATTGACATGTGGAACCAACAACAGCTGAACCTATCAAAGACAGTGATTTTGTTTACCGTGGCCACCCTTATCTAAATAATTTGTGTTCATATGGTAATATAAATTTTAAATTATAGGTACTTAACACTCCTATGTATGCTTCATTGCGTTGATTTGCAAAACAATTTATAATTATATGCTTTTCTATATTTTCAGGTAGAAAATTTTGACGTTTATCAGAAACTATATATTTATAGGTGGAAAAACTTCTTTCCACGTCTACAGACGTTATAGGTGCATTTTTAATGCGGTTAATATGGACAAATCTAATTATACATCCAGATCTTCCGATTTTCGTCCAGAGTCAAAATTTTGTTAATTTTAGTTAACAGCTGATAACTACTATTTTTTGTAAAATTTCTTTATTTGAAATAATTTTGCCAGAATTTCCTGGGGCAGTAGTATAAATTAATTTTTGAATATTATTTACTAGTTCTATCGATGCGTTAAGTGGCAATGCTTCCGTTTCCAATTTACAAATAGTCCCGCTTACAAAATAATAATGTGCTTCTATAAATGCTGATTGTTTGCGCAGTTCTGATTTCTTTAAAACCGATTGCGCTTTATTGATACAAGCACTTGAATTATCAGACAAATCTAAAATTAATTCCTTAATTTTTTCCAAATTTTCTGCATAAAAAGAGCAGCATTCAGCCACGTTCCCCAACGCGTAATTACAGGTTCTGGTGGTAGCGAAATGTTAGGTAGTTTTCTCTGTATAACCCTTGTTTATGTAATGTGTATAATTCAAGGTATAACTGTACTCGTGTCGGGCCTTTACAAACACTTTCTTTACGCTACTTATTAAACTATTTACTAAAGGAAATTCATTTCTAATTGCTTCGGCTACTCTATTTATACCATGAGCCAAACATGTTACGTGAATTAAATTTTCGTATAATACCTTCAATTGTTGGCCAGCCTTTACCATGTATGGCGCGGCATCACAAAGCATCAAAACAATTTTATCTGTTGGAACAATATCGGGAACAAGAAACTGCATGAAAGTCTCATTACAAATCTAACTATTGTTGCATTATTGGTTTTATCAAGTACAAGAAATCAAATATGATTTGGCAGGTTGTTCTTCGATTACATAACCTAACATTAAATTGCAACATAACGTCCACGACAATCTGTAGTTTCACCTACTATGAAATAAATATATTTATTTTAACAATTTCTTTTATATGTAGCATGGTTTCAAGATATACCCCATTAACATAATTTTTCTAAGTATGCTTCATCTGGCACTTGCTTGTTACTAATTTTTTTAAAAAGATCTAAAAGTATGTTTTGAAGCTTTTTAAGGGAATGTTGGCCTTAACTAGAGCACTGCATAATTCAAAATTGAATTCTTCTTGGTGGTTTCTTTTGGATGTTTCACCACGTAAAGATTCTCGCAGAAATGTTTGAGAGAGCTTGGTTTTCTTCTGTTTCTAATTTTCCCTTATGCAGAGCGGTCTCAATGTGTTGCGTAATTTGGGATTTTCGTTCGCATGCGATCTAAACCAATATTCCCAATTTAAAATAAATAAAACGTCATCGATTAGGTTTCATCGTTGTATTTTAAATATTTCCGCTTTATCTTATAAAACGATGCATTTAAATACAACGTTTGAATAGAAAACTAATATCTGCTCTGTATTCACTAAAGGCCTCGTTGATTGTTGTCAGTGTTTAAAAATATTTTAAAACAGTATTCGAATTGTCACTTACCGCTTTTCTACATGCTGTCAAAACACTTTTCACCGTCCATTCGGAGTGCAGGGACATTTTTTATCCATACTGGAGCTAAATTATTCTTTACTTTTGGCATGTTAAATATAATTCGAAAACTAAATTCTGCAGTCTGCACTACTGTTCACTTACACGTTTTAAATAGGGATGGGCAATATTATTCCTGATTTTAAAATAGGGTTTTCTCACTAAGCAAGGTCATTTGGATGTTAGGGATTAACTATGTATATTTTACTCATCAACTCTTTCCATATAAAAATTTAAGAAGCACTCAAACCGTATTATCTCTTTGCAATCTGGAAGTATTAGGATTTAGGATAATTGTCAACTCAGACAATAATTAAAAGTAAACAACTACCTGCCGATGTTAGACACCACCTTTTAAAGATATTTATTTTAAAAGGATATAAAATTTCTAACTTTGAACAAGAGTCCCGAAAATATTTCATAACCTGAGTTTCAACGCAAAATTGAAAAAAATGTTAAATTATGCAAAAAAGTGCAAAATATGCGTAAAACATCAAAATATGCAGTATTTGGCCAAATATGCAAAATATGCAAAAACTAATTAGAGCCAAATAATTATAATTAATGCGATTCGTATAAAAACCGAAACGCGTGGGTGGTACTATGAAATATAAGCAATATGCAGTTTGCATAAAATCCGCTCTTACTCATCATTATGTCTTCACCCGTAGCATCGTCCTCTCAGCTTCGGCATTTAGGCATTCAATGATACATGCAAAATTTAATTTAACTGCTTCAATAGCTTGAATTTGTGCAGCCCAACGCGTTACATTTAAACTTTTTAAATGTAAACCTCTTGAATTTGATAGTTCGTTATCCACAACATCAACATCTAGATTTAATAAAGTATTTGATTTTTTTTTAACTTTTAAAAATAAGTCCCACCTTTTGTGGGAACGAGAAAAATAATTGTAAATTTTCTGAATTACAGCAAAAAATACTTTAATCAACGGACTTGCATTTTCTTCCGCAGCATGGCATAATATTAAATTTAATTGTTGCGCAGCACAATGAACATATGGAGCAAATGTACCAACGCCAACATACTCCTTGATTTTGGCTTGGAGTCCTCCTTGTTTTCCGGACATGACGCTTGCACCCTCATAACTTTGACCATATTTTTCAAACAGTAATGTAGTAATAATATTACAAATATAAGAAGCATCTCCTTTTGATAATTAAACATAACAGAGAAAACTTTCTTTTACTTCAACTTCTTCATTAGTAATTACCACATACCGTAGTAACAAAGCCATTTGGTCTAAGTGAGCTACATCCATAGTTGATTCAGCAAGAAGGGTAAAATAATTTGCCCTTTTACATTCTTGTAAGATTACATTTCTCGTGCTATTAGCAATAGTACTTAATAATTCATTTGTAATTGTTTTACTCAAATATTTATTACGAGAAGAATTTTCTATATGAGCTCGTAGTGTTGGATTATGTCTTGATATTAAACATACTATACTTAAATAAATTCCAAGGTTAGTATCTGAGTTAACATTTTCCCTATGGCCACGAAAACCCACTCCTAGTCTTGCAATAGTTATCACTGAGTCACAGAATATTGTTAAAATTTCACGCCACTTTCATGCTTCCTCGCTAATTTCTTTATCTAAAACATGTTTTATATCAAATATTTTAAGAAACGTGTTAGCCGCAATAGAGCACTTAATGTGGTTTTTACTTCTGCTGTGTATCTTGGAAGATTCCACAATATGTTTCCAGTCCTTGAAACCCGTGCACCAGGAACTCTTTCTAACGTCTTCACTTCCGAATAGCCAGCAATATTGGCAATACACAATGTCTTTCCTAGGAGAGTATGCTAACCACAAACATTTAATTTGTTTGCCTGTGGCTTTTTTAGTGTAATATTTGGATGAATCAAAATGTCGATTATTTGACACTGGGAAGGAATAGTTGAGCATATCCGTTTCCATGGGCTGGCATGCTCCTAGTAGCAGGAGAGACCTTTTGTCATTGTCAGTTAATTTTTTATTTTCAAATAAAGCTTTATCGTTTATGAAACTTTTCAAATCTGAATCATGGATATGTGATTTAATTTGCTGCTGCTGATCCGTGATTTCTTTAATTTCAGGTAAAACAACTTCGCAGGAAGTTAATTCTAATGTAATATTTTTTGTTTCGTCGATGTCGTTAGTAGCACCTTTGGTAATATCTACATTTGTATTCGAAGATAAATGCTCTTCCGATACTTCCGTATTTTCAATACTTATACTCGGTAAATTTTGTAAGTTATTACTAGAGAAAAAACTGCTTGGTTTTTTTTGTTTTGGATCGTTTCCCATTTCTTCAAGTTTCGCGCGTTCTTTTAATTTCCTTTTAAGGCTACCGCTCTTATGCTTATAGCTAGTACCCGAACCTTTAGAAAACATTTGTCGTCAACTGAGGAAGAAGAAATATAAAACATTACCGTTTTGTAGAGATTAGAAACTATTTAAAAGCGAAATTAGTAAATAATTTTGAAATTTGAAATAAACTATGCTCATCTGATTTTTTAAGACAAACAGTGGAGCAAGAAAACTAAAAATATTCTTCTTCGTCCTTTTATACATTTACGAAGTTACAACATTACATCGCTTTTCTCACAAGAACATAAATAATTAAATAAATAATAAATAAACATCTTACATTAGGATTGCTGCTGCCCTTGTTGAAGAAAACAAAATCACTTAAATGTAATTATTAACAAACAGAAACAGTCATTCATATTCCGAAGCGAAACCGTTAATACTTAAAAAAATGCTTAAATTTAAATCTCTCAGAATTGCAGTCAGCAGTTTACTGTTTAGTCATAACAACATAATCCGCATTCTGCAATTCAAAGTGAAAGTATTGCGTTTTATGCTTGAGTAACTGCAGCGCAGCAGGGTGTAAATTGCATCTTAAGCGATCACGGATTGATCCTTCCACGAAAAGAAAAGCCCTTTACTGGGTAAACATTTTCTTTAATTAGTCCTTATTTTTGTTCTTCTTATTTCGAATGACATTGAAGAATATTTTAATTTTATGGACCCAATATAAAATATTTGTACTGATAGCAATAGTTATGTCATTTACATTAAAACTTAAAAGGTAAGGGCCCGCCGAGCTTGGGGCCCGGTCGGCAAATGACGACCTAGCCGGGTGTTAAATCCGCCACTGGAAATCGTACCTATCTGGTGCCTCGTTGAAAGCCGGATGACGTAACTGCAATGTAGTCAAGCCGATGACGCAATTGGGCCGGTAATCCAATTGGCGCCTTGCTTCTTTTGTTCCCACGATACCCTGTTTGCACCTTTTTTGTGGATTAAGTCTATTGCAATTTTCTTTCTAACATTTTTATGATTTTTGTAAATTGCTTGATATATTCATAATACCAATTATTACTTGAATTGTTAAATTGTAACCACAAATAGCTTGCGCGACGAACTGCGAGCGAACTACCAACGGCTTATGCTTTTAATTGTCAATATTTTCCAGTTGCTTTACTTTATATATCGATATATTACACTGGATCGATTGTCTTATTTTACATTTAATCGTTCAATATTTAAACACAATCTTGGAATATTTTTAATGCGCACAGAAAACGTGATTTTTAATTATTGCGTAACCATTAACGCGACTTAATTTGTTGCACAATCTTTTTTATTGTCACCTACTTGACACTATTTGCATTGTTTGCTTAGCCTCTTATTATTTTAATAAAGAAGGTAATTTTACTTCTTCCCTATTATACACTAAATGATATCTTACTTTACTTCTTGACTACTTGACTATTACCTTGTAATTCGTGCCTCGGCGACGAATGACTCTGTTGGTGATTTTCAACCAACTCTAATCGCTGACTTAAGGCGACTGTTTTAAAAACGGTACATCATTTTATGACAGCGTCTCTTCTCTACAAAACATTTACATTTCTGCAACTGCCGCGTTTATTTAAATACTTTCCAATTAAATATGAAAATAACGCCGTGAAGCAAATTCAATATTTTCATCGTAGTATTAAACATATTGAAATACAAATAACCAGTAAACATTTTTTTATCTAGAAAAACAAAATATCTAATTAACGTCGTATAACTTCGCGCGCAATTTGAAATTTTCTAAGGTACCCGTTACATGATCTAAAAAAATATAGGCATTTCTTGGCAATTCAATTACCCCCTATCCGTCCCCGTAAGTGTTCGTCAGTACTTTAGCATGATATGGTAAACTTAGTCTGTTCAGGACCACAGTAATTAAAGGAAAAGAATTTCATAGATGAGACATGCATATTAGAGATTAATGTAAATTCAACTACCTTTGAATGTAAATACTGTAAGTAAATCTTCCAGTTATGTATAGTGTTACATGTTAACAACAACATTCGGCATGTGCATTCGTAAAGGCCATCACCACTTACCACGGATTTACGGTAGTTGTTGACACTCTGGTTTAGCAAATCAACTCCTCCCATTCCTGTATTGTAATTAGCGAAAAGATAGAATTAGGCAAGGTTAACTTTCTGCTTTTTCTCTGTGGACCAACGTCTTACATTCGGGTAGCACAGCATCAAAATTAGTCTTCATGGTTACAATACTATTGTCTTTCCACCTTACTACAAGTACTAAATTTTGCTCAACGTACTTCTAGTTTAAAGACCCACGATCAAATTTTTTCATCTCTTTTTGATCTTGCAAGAGACACTTTGTGCTATTATTTCTGATGGTTCCTGTAGCCCGGTTTTTGAAAAATGCACATCAAATCATAACTGCTGAAATAGTTGCCAAAGTAGACGAGATGACTTTGTGGATTTGTTACTGCTTCCAATAAGTTCAAGATAACTCGTGATGCCAATGAGATAATTTCACTTCTATGTATCAAATTTCTAACAGTAGAACTACATAGCATCCAATTTTTATAACAGCACAGGTTTACCTCTGACAAATTGTTTGGAGAAGTGGTGGCTGAATTATTTAACCATCGCTTTATCAATAGATAGTTTTTCGTGAAATACACCCCACTGCGTGAACCTTCTGTTCAATACGTCAATAAGAGGGGGTACCTTGAACATCTTGTCACTTTTGTCAATTTACCGTTATTAGCTAATTGGAAGTATTTTTTATTTCTTCGTATCGATTACGATACGATACTACAAGTCTTCATCAACAGACCAATAAAGTTTTTCACACGGTAAGTGATGATAGCAAGTAAACAATAAAAACCTAATCAATATTTTTATTTCGTTATTGGTGACGGAGAATGTATGATCATTCTTTTGAAAAGCATATCTCATGAATCCGTTGAGTACACTGGGACAAAACGGATTAATGTGCTGTTTAGCATAAAGGTCGCTTCATCAGAGAATACAGTGTATAGAGCAAAATTCTATCTGCATTACATCACTCCATCATTTGCTCACAGAAATCTATCCATCTATCAAATGATCTTCATTTAATTCCTGTATTAATTCAAGCTTCTAAGGATGAATGTTTTTTTTTTTTTTAAATTCTAAGCACGGAAGTATGGCTGATTTCCAAATTTTCTGCTATTTTCCTCGTTCAAACTTGTGGCGTTTCTTTTATTGCCAACAGAACATCTAAAGCTTTTTCCTCGCTTGTTGCCGATTTATCATGTGCCAGTTCTTTTCACATCTTCAACGCTACCAGTTTCTCAAAATTTTTTGATTAGTTGAGAGATTGTTCCTTGAGTTACAGGTGTATTTGGGTAAATTCTGTTGAATACAGTACACACTTTGCTTTAAGTCCTCTTCGTACCCATAAATCATTAATATTTCAATAGGTTGTCTCTCACTCAAACGTGTCATTTCTTTTAAACCAGTAATTTGGAATAATGTTGAACAGAACTATGCTTTAAAACAACAATAATTATTTATTGTTCGTTTGTGTAAAATTAATTGTCAAACTTCCATAGCATTTTTTACCAAAAGTAATGTTTTTAATTAATAATTGCATGACTGCATGACGACTGAGTCGTAATTTTTTTCTCACTTATTTTTTTTTCAAAAATTGGAAAATTTTATGACAAAATAGAGAAAAATATGCTTGTTTCAAAATATCAAAAAAACAGTATGCCATTAGAAAAAAAATTGGTTGCTATAGCAACAAAACAATAGAAGATATTAAAAACAACTTTTATATTGTTTTTTGTAACTTTGCAAATAACAAAGTTAAAGCTATTATTTGATACTTTTGCTTCCACCCTGTATAATATAATTTCTTCAACCTTATGTTTTTTTTGGTTTTAGGGTACAATGACAAGTTCTTCAAGTGGTCATTCTGATGACCGTTGGTATGAATTTATTCAAGAGAATCTTGATTTAGAAATGGGAATACCTCCTCCTCTCCCACTAAAAGGAGGATCATCAACGAACCGTTGCAATCAGTCAAATAATACATATCCAACAACACCAAAACGTAACAACATTCACCAAATATCTCATCTCCAAGTATCTCAATCACATAACCATTTTGGGCCACAAAACATTCAACATACTAAAATTCAAGTTAGTCATTCATTACCATTACAACATGCCAATTATTCAACACCATTAACGGCTGCTTTACATAATAACACGTACGATTACGAAATGAGTTATAAAATGGATAAAAATAATTTACTTAAACAAGAAAACGATAGGCTAAGACAAACTGATCGAATGCGTCAAGAGACTGAGTATGTTGTTACAAGAGCTCCAAAAGTAGCCGAATATACAACAATACAACAATTAAACAGCGATTTGGTCAGAAATAATTTACTACTTAACGATGGACATTCCACTGATAGCTCTGTGAGTGACCGTTTGTATGGGGTTGGAAGTGAAGATGAATTATCAACTGGAAGTGGTGGGAATATCTCCCCAAGAACACGGAGATCAACTAAATTAGCGAATTTATCGAATAATAATAGTAGAAATCAGAGTCCACGATCCTTAAATGGGGAGGCAAAGCTACGACCTGGAGTTACATCACGGTCTTCAAATAGAAACAGTGCCAATTTATCGACTAGCACTTTTCAAGAGGAGTTAATAAGACTTATAGATCCTGACAGTATAGAAGAATCGTGTGAACCTACTAAGCTTAATAAAGAGTTGAAGAACCATAAATCAGAACCTGAAGTGATTTTAACTATGGCAAGACCCGCAACTGTTATTTCTAATTCTAGCACGACATCTAGTCCTCTACCAGCTGAATTTAAAATAGTAAAAGATGATAGATTATCACCTCGTGTTACACCGAGCAAGCGAAGTATTGTGGTCGGATCAGAAGTTTTACCTTTACCTGGTGATATGGACTGGCCTAGCCTTGTCGACACAGCGACTAGAGTTATGATGCAGGTAGCTGAAACCTCGAATAGTTTAGGAGGTGATGATAATGCAAAGCATTGGCAAGACGACCAATCCATCGACGTTTCGATTAATTCAGTGTAAGTTTTTTTCCATGTTGTTATAATTTCTACAATGCATATTTTTATAGGATTAGCTCGAGCACAAGTGTTCCTGAATTGCAAAATCATGTATCAGAGTTAGAAACGAGAGTATCAGAAGAGACAAGGAGGCGTTTGTCGTTAGAAGATGAAGTAAGACGTTTGAAGGATGAAAATCTTAAGCTTCACGATCAAGCACAAGCAGCTGTTAATCAATTACGAAAGTTTACAGAATGGTTTTTTAAAAATGTGCAAAGGCAATAGCGAGTTTTATTAATTTATGTTTTTATTTATCTGTATTACTTATAGCTTGTATATATTTTATGAAATTATGACTAATTTCATTTTATAGTATTAACGAATTTTTAAAATGTTAGCAAGTATTTTTAAATCTATAGTACAAAGCTGTATTACTACATTTTAAGTGATTTCTAAATTTTTATTGCAGTTAGTCAGTATTCTTTTTTTTTTCTTTTTTGAATGAAATTTTTTTTAAAAACCTGCTAGATGCAAGCTGTTTTTAATAATATAAAAAGTTACCAATATTCTAAATTTGCTTGCAATTCAAGGATTAAAAACACCAATGGATAAAGTGGCCTTCAGAGTGGAGGTGATCTGAAAAATATATACAATCAGTTAAACGTAGTATAAAAAAATAATATACCAAATCGTTTTCTTACTTGAATGTATATTTGTTATTTATGAATTGTTACTTATTGTATTAGTAGAATTGGTATGTATTGTTCTGAGTATTATATTAGTTTTATGTATTACTTCTTATATGGAACACCAAAAAATTTATTATAGTTAATAATAATAATATATCCGTATTATTGTTTGTGACATTTTCATTCCTGTACAGTTATACATTTAACTAAATACAGTGTGACCTGCATAATGCCTTAATGAATGAATAATTAAATGTATGTTCTTCTGTTTTAAAATATATTATGGATAGCTATTTACAAAACATTCGTTTTGTTTTACCCATATGGAAAAAATATTTCATAGGTAATTTTATGTTTAATATCTATATTTTGTTACATGTCAGAATCAGAACAATCAAATTCGGTAAGCTATGATGGAAACTTTACGGACTATTTTCCACATTCAAATTGCACCAATCACATCTTTCTTCTTCTACTTGATGCCTTACGGCGTCAGGTAAACTGCCTTGATCCATTTCCTCCATTGTTGTCTATATACAGAGTGTTTAAAAAAGATACGGCAATATTAAAGGGAGTGATTGCCCAGGTCATTTTATACAATAAAGTTCCTATAAACATAGCTCTGCAAACGCTTCGTTACCGATCTACAGTGTGTTGAAGTATAATTTAAGAAAACCGTCAAAATTAGATTTTTCCAAAACGGCTTGAGTTATAATGAAATTTTACGCGTGTCAATAGCTGTGAGAGATGCATACTTTGCAATACAACACGATGTTTCGGTTGTACCATTGGCACACGTATTGGCATGTCGCAGGCACATTTCGTCTTAATGTGCCTGTTTCATAAAGACGCTGATGAATACATGCTATAGTTTTTCTATCAGGAGCAATACGGCCCGGAAATCTTTCAGTATACAACCGCCTAGCTTCTAATGCATTCCCATCAGCAAGTCCATAAATGTAGCGCATGTCGGTCATCTCGGCATTCGTATAGTGATTCATGATAAGAGCTTCAACAAATTCGACACATACAAAATTATTAATCACGAGACTCATTCAATATGTCAGTGAATAATACAGGAATGTTTAAAAATATTTTTGTACGCATGATAAATGGACATGCACTAAAATGTTTTTTACTCAAAACGTACGTCGTATAAAAAATCAAGAGAGCTTTTTCTTCACAATTGAACAAAGAAACAAAAATATTTTTTATTTTTAGAGAAATCAGCGGCATCCTACTTTTTTCTTGAAAAATAGCCTGTGACGTGCCAATACGCGCGCCATATTTCAGAAACTAGTGGACATAAAAAGTGGAGAAAAAAAATTCATTATAAAAGTCGCCACGAGATAATCCTGGAAATTATTTTTAAGTTCCGTAATTCATCGCAAGGGGGCGCAATTGAAAATTAAAAAATAAAATTATAAATTTCTCCGAAAATTCCCACATTAAGGCATACCTTTGGTAACATCGTTAGAAAGCTTAGACAATTCTGCATCATTTTGGTCTAAGACTCATTGGCGTACCGACCTTAATAAGAGTGGGGGAAGCTATTGAATGTGTAATCATTTAAATCGCTGTTATTTTTAAACGACATCCGATTGTAGTAAACCTAGGCTTGTTTAGAAGAAAAGGTAAGTACTTTTAACTGTCGCATCCATTGGTACGCGATAGCTCATAATAAAATTGTTAGAGGGCGCAATTTGTAATAATACCAGTATTTTGATTTTATTCAGAAAAATTAAATCATACGGTATAATTATGACATCATAAGCGGAAAGTAGCTTAAATTTGTAACAAAAACGTAAATAACGCAATTTGATATTTTATTTGTTCCAGAGTTATGGCGAAAAGAAGACTTTTTAACCGTTTAATTTAATAATTGATTGTTGCTATGGTTTCTTAAGGTGTATAGGTTGGATTAGTAATGAGGAATCTGCATTTATCATAGTCTGTGCCTCCTTCACACTCTATCTAGGCTTAGGACTAGTCCAAACTAAGCAAATTGCAAAATTTGGAGCGTGTTTAGAGGCCAACGGCCATAACAACGATATCAAAGTAATGATTGATTTTGTTTAAGAAACTTTTCAATAGAATGGTACAAAATCATGAACAACTGTTAAAAACTAGTGAAAATCTATAAATGTTCAAATTGACGGCCGTTTTGTAAAATACAACTATTAATTCTTCTTCTTGTACTGGAAACAGATCTTTCGATTTCGTCTCGTGGAATCGAATTTATTGCAATTTCAATTCGGTGAATCATGTCCTCTCGGTGGTTGGTCTCATTTCGTAAACAATATCTTTTATTCTTCCCACAAGTAGAAATCTAATAAAGTTAAATCCGGGGATCTAGGTGGCCACGAAACAAACTCCCTTCCCATCCAGCGATTTGGGTATCTAACATTTAAGAAATCACGGACTCTTCGGGAATAGTGTGAAGGACATCCATCATGTTGATACCACAGGGATGCTCTCACGTCAAGGGGGAATGTCTTCTAAAAGATTGGGCAAGTCATTTTGTAAAAAGTTTAAATAAGATTCACCATTTAGGTGTCCATGAAAAACAAATGGTCCGATAATTCTGTCACCTAAAACACCACACCACAAATTTACACTCCATCTGTTTTGGTGATCCACTGCGCGCATCCAGTGAGGATTTGTTTGCGACCAATAATGCATATTGTGCAAATTAACTCTGCCGCAGCTAGTAAAAGTAGCCTCATCGGTCCATAAAACTTTGGAAAGGAATCGAAGATTTTCACTACACATGTCTCTCAGCCAATAGCAATAGTCGAGCCACCTGTCAAAATCAGTGTCTGATAAAGCCTGGTGTAAAACTAGATGATAAGGATGCAGCTTAAAATCCCTTAAAATTCTGAACACACCTAGTTCTGTGGAAATCTCCCTGATGCTTACGTGAGGCTCCGATTCTACGTACGCAAGAACATTAATACTATTGTCTTCATTTCTTATGCGACGTCTTCTGACAGGAAGTGGAATACGTCGTACATTTCCTGTTTGTCTTAAACGTGTTGCCATTCGCCGAAACACTTTTCTAGTGTAGTGCCTTCGGTCAGGATATCTGATAGCGTATTGTCGTTCCGCAATAGCTGCATTTTGAAAACATTCATAATACACGGCAAGCATGTCGTAAGCCTCGGCATTGGTATACGACATTTTGAATGATAGCACTAATTTCTGATAAGGTACAATGAAACCCAAAACTAATGAAGGAAAAATTTTTACAACACAACATCAATCAAAATTAAGTAAGTTGACAACTTTTCAATTTATTTACCTCCATGGAAACGAGCCGACTTTGTTCCGCAGCAAATTAGATTATTATTTTAAAACACACCACATTAGAATTATGCCTTAGAAGTTTTATACGATGTTATAAACGTACAGAAGAAGAATTAATAGTTGTTTTTACAAAACGGCCGTCAATTTGAACATTTATAGATTTTCACTAGTTTTTAACAGTTGTTCATGATTTTGTACCATTCTATTGAAAAGTTTCTTAAACAAAATCAATCATTACTTTGATATCGTTGTTATGGCCCGTTGGCCTCTAAACACGCTCCAAATTTTGCAATTTGCTTAGTTTGGACTAGTCCTAAGCCTAGATAGAGTGTGAAGGAGGCACAGACTATGATAAATGCAGATTCCTCATTACTAATCCAACCTATACACCTTAAGAAACCATAGCAACAATCAATTATTAAATTAAACGGTTAAAAAGTCTTCTTTTCGCCATAACTCTGGAACAAATAAAGATATCAAATTGCGTTATTTACGTTTTTGTTACAAATTTAAGCTACTTTCCGCTTATGATGTCATAATTATACCGTATGATTTAATTTTTCTGAATAAAATCAAAATACTGGTATTATTACAAATTGCGCCCTCTAACAATTTTATTATGAGCTATCGCGTACCAATGGATGCGACAGTTAAAAGTACTTACCTTTTTCTTCTAAACAAGCCTAGGTTTACTACAATCGGATAAGTCGTTTAAAAATAACAGCGATTTAAATGATTACACATTCAATAGCTTCCCCCACTCTTATTAAGGTCGGTACGCCAATGAGCCTTAGACCAAAATGATGCAGAATTGTCTAAGCTTTCTAACGATGTTACCAAAGGTATGCCTTAATGTGGGAATTTTCGGAGAAATTTACAATTTTATTTTTAATTTTCAATTGCGCCCTTGCGATGAATTACGGAACTTAAAAATAATTTCAGGATTTTCTCGTGGCGACTTTTATAATGAATTTTTTCTCCACTTTTTATGTCCACTAGTTTCTGAAATATGGCCGGTGGCCAGCCTTAATGAAACACCCTGTATATATATATATATATATATATATATATATATATATATATATATATATATATATATATATATATATATATATATATATATTTCTAACTTGAGCCAGAAGTATGATGTTCATATGTAACTACCAGCCACTGGAAGCATATCATTCCAAAGAAATCGTTTTGAATGAAGATAGTACAGATATCATCTATGACATAGATTTGTCATGTGATGATAGTAGATCGTGCAATTCAAAATGTTCTAATGATATATTTTCTGTGAGAGAATAATGAAAGCACTTTCACAAAAACACCTTACATCCTCAAATTCCTCTACAATCATTTCAGATCAAGAAATAAAAAAAGAAAATTTTCGGTGTAAGTTGATACCAAGCCTTAATCAAGGTAAGTGAACAAAGATAAATGGTAATATGAAAATTAAAAACTATAAAATGACACTGACTTAGGTGCCTACAATAAACTCAAAGAAATTGTGTTTGTTCAAATTATTTTATTAAATAGGAGACAACCTGCAGAAGTTGCACAAATTAAAGTTCAAACATATAAATCTATTAACATTAACGAACAAAATGAATTACAAGCTTGCCTTACCGAAACTGAACGTATTCTCTTAAATACATACAGTTATATTGTGATTAAGGGCAAGAGAGGTAGAGGTGTACCGGTGCTTTTATCTCCAAAAATAAAAAAGTACTTTGATCGATTAATAGAAATCACGAACAATTTTGTAAGTGCAAACGATTTTGTATTTATTACTAGTGGGAAAAGTTTTATTGACGGTACTAAAGCCTTGTGCAAATATGCTCAAGAATGTGGTATTCAAAGATTGCAGAGCATTACTGCAACGAAGCTTAGAAAGCATTTAGCAACGATTACCCAATTGTTACAGTTTTCAAGTGCAGATTTGGAACAGTTATCAAAGTTTATGGGACACACTTTAAACACCTATTGCAATGTATACCGATTACCAGACAACATATACCAAACTGCCAAAGTCAGCAAACCGTTATTCCTGATTAATGAAGGGGGTACCGAAAGATTCAGAAATAAAAACATTGATAAAATTGATATTAATTTGGATCCTATAGCAGAAGATGATAATGTTTTTGAAGAACTCTTAGACGAAAACAATCAGGAGAATGAAGTACTGGCAAATACACAAAAAGAAAATGTATGTCTTCTCAAGAAGCTTCAAATTGCCCTAAACAAGGGAAAAAACTAATTCAAAAGCAAAGTTGGTTACATATAGAAAAAAAAAATATTTCTGAATATTTTGCAGAACATATATAGAAAAACGTGCCTCCTAAAAGATCAGAGGTGGAAAAGCTTCTTAAATTACACCTATATTTGTTTAAAGATAGAAAGTGGACGTCTGTTAAAACTGGAGTATATAATATGTATAGTGGAAAGCTGAAATACTAATAAATACCTACTGTTTAGTCTAGTTTTAATTAGGTACATCTTGTTTTTACAAAATTATTCCGCATATTTTTTAGTAAGGGAAAGCACTTATTCATATTTATGTGTAACCTACAATATAAAGTTTAAGTAAAAATTAATAAATAAATTGACATGATCTACTTTTTCGTGAATGAGTCTGATGAGGAGCAAAAAAAAAACACTGAGAGATAGTAACTAACGTGGTAACAGACTTACATACTTAAATTCTTACTGTCCATGTGTGATAATTTCTAATTTTACAGCTTATGTTAGTATGGTACTTTTAGCAAATGCTATGGGATATATGAAAATTAGTAGTTATCATCATGTAAGTTAAGGGTGCAATACATGGAGAGCTCATAAACAGTAAGGATAATGTAATAAAAGTAGTGTAGAAAATGATTTAGCACTTAAATCTAGTTATGTTACAATCTGCTAGAAATGCTTTGTTAAGCTAATTTCAGCAAATCAGTGATTATGAAAATTCACGTTGTAACATCTTAATTATCAATCAAACTCTAACATGATAATACTAATATATTTTGCAGTTGGAAAGTTATACGTATTACAATACGGGCTAAAATAGTTGTTACTATTTTCTAGAAAATGCATTATTGAAAACTCACCGTGTAACACATTTATTATAAATCAAATATCTCGTTGCATGATAATACTTCATTTCTGTACTAACAATGATTATATAAAGTTATTATCGAAATACTTAAATCAGTTAAAACCACTAATTTGACCCTTGACAAAATGACCTTTCGTTGTACAAATTGCACTACAATTATCAATTTATACTCAATTTTGATGTTATAGAAATTCTTATCTGTTAAAGATAAAATCTGTTTTTAGCAAAATTAAACCCTTTTTATAAATCAAAATGACCTCGTTGTAATGTAATTTCATTTCTCTCATATTGATGTATAACAACTTCATATGTTATAATCTGGTTTTAGAATTAAACCTTTTATAATTCTAAGTGCTTTTAATGTTATTTAGCCAGTTCTAAACCAAATATCTGGTGTGGAACAACGCATGACTTTAAATTAAAAAAATGAAATAATTTTAATAACAATGTTTAATTATGTCTAATTGTATTAATCGTACATTATACTAAATTCAAGATTAATCTTACAAAATTAAAATTTATAAAATAAATACATTTAACATTTTTAATCATATGTTTAATTTTACATTTATTTCGCTTTATATTAAGATAAAAATTAAAGTTATGTACAATTAAATTTTCTTTAAAAATATGTCTACACATTTTTTACAAAATTAATCATTATTCAGGTATTGAAAAAACTTGAATCAACATTTAAATTCTGCCTTAAGTCAAAAATTGCATACAACGTAATTAATCTATAATTGATCTATATATATATATATATATATATATATATATATATATATATATATACGTATATATATAATGTCGAACTTGAAACGTAAAACGATTTAGCGATTGTGAAAAAAAGTTGGTTGAATAGTCTACATATGAATATGTAGGTTGGAAGGTAAAAAGGAAAATAAAGAATTGTTTAAAGCAATGCTTTAAAATACGAAATTAGAGGCTTCACCAAATATTTGAAATTTGCTAACAAAAGTACTAACATGTTTGCTGCAAAGGCGGGTAAATGTATAGGAGTTGGTTAGCACATTCAATGGTTAAACACTATCTTTCCAGTATTAAATATACTAAATCCTTGTGCAGTACAGATTTTCTAATTTTGTATGCTTTACTCATTACAGATTTATTATTGTTTGTTGTTAGAAATTCTTTTCATGATAAAAATAATCAGATAAAGAATTGCTTACCCTACTGCTTAGATAACAGAGTCAACGTTCAAACGAACTTGCAACGTTGTAATGGCTCAAGATTTACCGTTCGCGTACATAAAGCTGTGTACAATGGGATCAACATGGGAGAAAATGTTGAAGTTCAGGAAAGTATTAATTGTGAACATATACACAAGTTTCTTATTAAAAACATTGCTGATGTATATTTATGGATATTATTTTTCTGGGCATTAACTAATGTAGTATACGTATTCAGAAAGGGTATAGGATTGCGGTTTATGTGTGGAGCAGAATGGTATGGAAAATCAAATGATTCAGGAAAGATACAATGATCTATATATATATATATATATATATATATATATATATATATATATATATTCTTTGAATTTCTGGACATAGAATTCATGTTAAAATAAACTATTGTAAATATTGGCTCTAATTATTTTACAGTAAAATGTCAAATGTAAAACTTCTTAAGGAAAAAGGCTGCTTCTTATGTTACAATTGCATTTACATTTGGTTCATCCGTTTTCGAGAAAATTAGGAAAAACTTAAGGGCTTTTTCGTAACCGGTAACGTTAATAAGCCATGTAAGTGTCAGGATAAATACAATAAGGAGCACAAATAAAATAAGTCTGTTATAAACAAGAAGATGATATTCTAAATAAACAAATTAATTATGAAAATTGGAAAATAAATAACAAAAAATCATCATTTCTACTATTTGATCAAGTGTTCAAATAAACCTCCGTTTCACTAAACAATATTCTTCAATGGTGTAATAATTCATTTTATAAACAAATTTTCTTTAAAAAGTAATAATCTGTCCCAAATAAAGTTTTAATGATGAATGAATTGTTTTTGAACAATGAATAATTTACAATGACAATTAATAATTATTGTTACCATTGTCTGCCTAAAGCAAAGCAACCTTGACCAGTTACGAAAAAGCCCTTAAGTTTTCCTAAATTTCTCGAAAACGGATGAACCAAATGTAAATGCAATTGTAACATAAGAAGCAGCTTTTTTTCCTTAAGAAGTTTTATATTTGACATTTTACTGTAAAATAATTAGGGAGCCAATATTTACAATAGTTTATTTTAACATAATTCTATGCCCAGAAATTCAAGAGACACAGTGTATATCGCTCATTTCTACCGTATAGATACATACAGTCCTTGTGACTTAAGAAAGCGAGCGCCGCAATGTGCAAACGACGAATTTACGTTGCTTGTAAAATTGGCACGTATCTATAAGTCGGCGTCGTTTCATGTTGTTTTTGTAGATATGTTTATTCAAAAAAAGTTATTGTATTTAAATATATTAGTACAATAAATGTAATTATGTACCTACTTTATGACAAACAAAATATATTTCAAATTCTAAAAATGGTGCTATAAAATTAATAAAACACAGAAATACCTAATACATAAAGTCATTCACTATCGCTTGAACTTAAATCACTAAACTGATATTCACTGTCACTGTCTTCATACACATTTATCACCAATTGATCAGTTTCTATACCTAACATGTTATCACTTTCACGATATTTATTTTCAATGTCAATTACTTTATCACATCGACTTTTCCACTCTTCCCTTGTTGTTGATTTAAATGCATCTTCGGCCAATTTTATTACATCATTTAATTTAAAAGTAACATTTTTGTGTGCAGCTTCATTTTTTATTTTCGCCCAAATTAATTCGATGGGATTTAGGTCCGGATGATAATGAGGAAGTCGTAATACGGTGTGCCCATGTTCATTAATTAATTTGTCGAATGCATACGTTTTGTAATAATCTTTATTGTCTTTTATAATTTTATACAGTTTAGGTTTAAGTAGCTCCGGCGAAAAGTGAATATTTTTTGTATGTAAACATTCTATCATTTAACTTTTTGTAGAATTGGATGTCGGTGCAGGATTTACTTGAACACAATGATACGGGGCGTTATCTCTTACTACAACGGAGTTGATGATTCACTGGCCTCCTTTATAATACGTTCTATTGTTCGCACTTATATTTTTTTTGCATCTGAAGTTGTTTTCTTGATGCTCGCCATGGACTCTGTTTCTCTTTTGTGACTTAAAAAGTATTGAAACACGTTAAAAACTACGTTTTGCGTCTGACCTCTTAAGATTTTTCCTGAACTAAACATTTTCCATAAGTGCAATGCAAATTGTTAAAATTAATTTGTATATACGCTGTGAAAACACTTTGCGAAAAACAATTGTTGCCAAAGAGTAAGGATATTTATATGCGATTGGCAATGGATGTTGTTATGTTAATAGCTTTTCTCTTTCATTATTTTAATTAAGTTAATCGTATTATAATGTGCATTAGATTTTCTAATATCATTCTACATCACTAAATATGAACATTAATGTTATTTATTGAATTATAATTACAGGATAATTACGTATTTTAGTGATATATAATCAAATTCGAATTGTTATTGAAAAAAATGCACTTGTGGGAATGCATTATTATGCAGAATAACAATCAGTAAATGAAGGTATGATACGCCACTGACTTGTATTTTTACAGTACTCGGCTTTCGGAATCATGAATTCGGGTTGCACCGGTTGCTCGCCTTCTTAGCTGGCTAGGACTATATATATATATATATATATATATATATATATATATATATATATATATATATATATATATATATATATATGTATCCATTCCATAGTGTGTGATGCATTTTTGTCATGCTGTGCCAACGATGACGTCTTCTGGTCTTTCTTTACCGCATTTTGGTGTTCCTCCGTTCTTACTTGAATTCTCTTATTTGTTTGTGCAATGTAAGAACTTTCGCAATCTTTACAAGGGATCTCGTGTATTCCTTGGTTTTCCAGATGAATTTTGGTTTTTGGATTTGTAAGCAGATTGCTGATTTTATTCTCTGTGTTGAATATTGAAAAGAAAAGAAAAAGAAAATAAAAAACCAAAAATAGAAATCTAACAAGGACCAGTCACACGAAACCGAGGGAAAGCAAGAGAAAGTGAAAAGAGAGAAAGAGAAGCAGTATTAAAACCTTTACACCAGACGGAGAACAACAGTTTTGTTCGAGTAACACTTGATACGAAAAGAATACTCGCGAATGGCCAGTGAGATTTGGCCGAAACGTCATCCAGAAGAAGGAGTGACAAAAGTGTGGGATAATACCCGGAAGAACGGAATATCATACATATACAGGATGAGGCATCTAAGCTCCGTCGGTTTGTATACGAAAAATGATAAAATATTTTTGAAATATTTTTTTTAATTATCGTGTAGGTTCATTAGGAGCACGTTTTAAAATGATTTTCGAATATGCAGGGTGGTCCATAAAAAATTTACGCATCAAAGTTATGAAAATGTAAATGGAACACCCTATATATGATGGCATATTTCGATTCTGTGTTAGGTATAGTCCCTATACCTAACTCCACCTGTTGCCGAGATATTTCATTATTTGTGAGAATGTAGATCGAAATTCAAAAGAACTTTCTGTTTTACGTACTCGAGGAATTTCTTTCAAATGTTCTGCATTGTTTACTGAAAGCATCAAACTTTAAAATCCACCGAAGTTATTATCACAAATTTATACTGGGTGTATAAAAACTCAGTTACTATTTTGACCAACATTAAAGCCAATTAACTTCCTTATTTTAAATGGAACACCCCATATTTATCACCATATTTTTATTCTAATTTTAATTCCCTACAAAACTATAATAAAATACTTATCTTTTTTGGGATTTTTTAATGGTGTACTTTAAATTATACAATCTAAACGTTTCGATAACACTTACAGTTATCTTCGTCAGTAGTAATGTTTCTTAAAAATTGTTAAAGATGTAGTAAACAATTTTGTCAAATTTGAAAAATTCAAACATAAACATGTTTATGTTTGTTGATGAGCGATTTCATCGATTGCATATATTTTTGGAACTTGTAAATCCTTGGCAATTTGTAATAATTCCACTTTCAGCATATCATTCGAATGAGGAATGTTGTGTTAAAAGATTTACTTTCTTCCAACTACTTTAAAGTAATTTTTCTACTGTTCTTGAAACCATTTTTGAAATAAATCGGCGTTCATATTATCGTGTTAGCCTGCTGTCTTACTTTTATTGGAAAATACCAATGATGAATTAGGTATAAAACCATCCTTGTTGCCAGCACTCAGTACGATAAAACTAAAATTTGTTCGGTTAAAAATATTTTTAACAAATCGGAGTATTTTAATTACCGTTTCCCTTCTCCTAGCGGTTTGTTTTTTGTGCTTTTCAAATCATTATCATGCCATGATTTTCGAACTGAAAATCCGCGTCTCATCCAAAAAGACAGGATCGTAACTAATTTCACAACTTTTATTAGCAAAATATTTTCGCAAAGCACCAGCAATATGAACCTGCTCCATTAAACGCCTTCTTCCATCGTCAACTTTGAATTTAAAACCAATTTTGTGTAACAATTGTTTCAAACTCGTTTTATTGAAGGTAAATATTTTATCTTCTTTAAGTTCAGTTTGGAGTTTTTCGATAGTAATATGTGAGCCTAAAATTAAACAGTGTTTAACTCAATTTCAACAATAATTTCTGAATTATTTACCAGTTGCATGCATGGTGTAAATTTTTCGTTTCAAACCGTCTTTCACGTATTCGTCGACATCCTCTGACTTCGACTTCAAACGCAGGCTATGTTTTTGCGGTGAATCCGGCGCCGATTTTCCAGATTCTAAAGCGAGAGCCATTCATGCCTTTGTCCGAGTTACGGTTTTCTCGGAGTTGCCACATGTGGGAGCAGTTCACTGCAATATAATATTACATAAATATAAATTTAAATAGTGAAAATTATTAGCGTAGCTGGATAATGGAAGCTAAAGGTAAACTTGGCAACATTACTTAAGTTTGGATTTCCAAAGATTTATCTTTTAATGACATCGTTATTTGCTGCAAAATAAATAAATGCATTCAATCAATTGGAAATACATTTTGCATTATAAATTTACCTCGTAATAGTGAATATTAATAATAATAGCAATGTATACTAACTCCTTATAGGAAAACCACGGAATACGAAACTTTGAAGCCGAGAGAGAAATTGTTTCCATCATTGTTTCGCTCATTACTTAAATGTAGCTGGGACGATAGCGACTCCAAACAAGAAGTTGCGATACTTTTACATTGTTGTCGCTTTTAGCTTCGGGTATTGAATCATAAAAAATGCTACTATACTATAATTTAAATTGCCGTGACGGAGTATAATAGGAGCGTACAAACGGATGAATGTGAATGGTTTTTTTTTTCTAATGTACATGTACACTTTGAGTAATAATTGAAAATTTTGTCACATAAATAGAAAAATTTGAAATTATTATCATCAAACCAACAAACACTGTCATCGTGATTACAATAATTTTATGTAATATTTAAACGCTTTTTTACTTTGCGTCCACGAAGTAGGGGAGGAGAAAATAAAAATTACGATAATTTTTCTTAAATTGCATTTAATACTTCATAAAATTTTAATTTAACGCGACTAGATTGAATTTTGTTAGATAAATTGGCACCAGAAAGAAATTACATTATTAAATTTATCTTTATCTCTAACCAATTAAAACATACCCACTTCTATTACCTAGAGAGACAATTTATTAATAATAAAAATAATAATAATAGAAAATATCTAGTTTTTTTTTCTAAAATTAGTCCTTCTGTAATTGTTTTCTATTTTATTATATGTCTCTGTTTCGCATAATGAGACAATTGCATTTCCGAGGTTGTTGTAAAAAAACTAATGCGAATTTCTTTTTGTTTCACTGTTCCTAACAATTAATAAACGTCCTTCTTGGTGCATTTTTTTTAAATAACTTATTTAAAATTTAATAATGTGTTAATTAGTTTTAAAGTGAAAAAACGTCATTTCGGTAACTGCGCGTTTCATGAAATTTAGGATTGATTGCTTAATACCACGAAAAAGTTGCATATTTTGCAATAACAAACATTAAAAGTGTTTAACACCACTCATATACTTTTTATTTTAAACGTTTATGTTAATATCTGTCTATGTCTGTTTCATTTATTTTTGAATTAAACTTGTTCTTAGTTTTCAATACAAATGATGCTGTTTGTAGTTTGGTTTAATTTTGTCATTTCGGTAACATCATTTCGGTAACAAATAGAATAGTTTCATAATGTCACCGAAATGACTGATAGGAAATTAGTTCTCTAATACAGGAGAAAATGGATGCTGAGAAGCTTGATGAACTAAAAAAGAGGTTGAAGAGGGACAGGGAACGAACATACGAGACTAACTTGGTTAGGAAGCAGACTTAAAAAAAAGTGCAGCAAAAAAACGGAAGATTTTCAGCAAGTTTTGGAAGGTGATCACAGAAAAGAAGCAGCAACTATGAACACTGTTGCTTCATGTGTAGAAGTGACACGTACCAAAAGAAACACAAGAAAACCAAAAAGTAATGAGACTGAGGCAAGCCAAAAATTTAAGACAACCAAAAATGGAAGAGATGATAAAGCTACGTTCAAAAATGATAATAAAGTAGTTAATAGTTTTTGGATCAAAATTAATGAAAAAGAACAGAGAAATAACAAAGACAAAAACAAACCTGTAAGCGACAATGAGGTAGATCCAAATTGAGACAACGATGTTGCAAGTGACAATATACCCAGCTGTTCTAAAAAAGAAAATGATTCCAGAGACGTTAAGAATGAAGAAAAACAATCTACTCGAAAAACTATGGGACGAAAAAAAGTTATAAAAGATAGAGCAACTGAAAATTGACTTAAAGATCCCAGCATAATTGCTATTTTGGATGTCAAAATTCTACCATTGTCAAAGAATATTAAGCTCACGAGCGGTATATGTTTTTCTTGTACCTTTGCAATTACTAAAGTTTCTCTGGTACCAAATGTTTGGAATGTAAAAGATCATACCAATTAACTTTTATACTGAAACATAAACTTAACTACACATCATCAACTGACGTTTTTATATGTCGAGTGTGTGGAAGTAAAAAATAACTTTTATTATTTTGTATTTCTATTACAAGAATAAAATATATTTTGGATAACACTTTTATTTGCTATGAAATCCCAGTCTTGAAATTTTAAAATCATTTCGGTAACAATTTGTCATTTCGGTAACCTTTTAAAAATGTCAGTTGTTTATTTTGTGTTTTACTTTAAACATAGTTTTTGCTAAAACTTTACGTTCCTTTCATAAAACTTATTTAAAAAGGTATTAAGCTGAGCATTTATTTAATTGTTAACCAAAATAAAAGTTTTAAAATGAGAATAGAAACCAAAATAAAAAAATGAAAACGAGCAAAAATCATAATAATTTTGCACTGCTACTCAAAAGTAAGGCAAAGTAAAGATTCAAGTTTACAAAGATGGTTAAAAAATTAACATTGGGAGACTTTGTTTTTTTTACCACTTCTGCATTTGAATTGTCCCATTATGTGAAACAGAGCCATATCTATTCTTCTAAAACGACTGCATAACAAATAATACCTAACCATAATGCATACATTGTAATATTAAAGTGATTACCGAAGTCCCAAAAATAATCAAATCTTACATGACAAGAAAATTATTTCTTAAAGTTTTTGAAGTTTTCTAGAAGATTTAGTTTTTGTAACGCCCACTTCAGATCTGGTTTCCTTACTATCGCTTTCCCATTTTAAAGTCTTAAAAATTTTAACCCTTAAAAGTAGTTTCAATAGTAATTCTTTGTGTGTTTGGCAGCATTCATCAATATTTCTTTCTATTTTATTATTTGTAAAGTTAAAAACTTTATTAAGAAAATTATTTGAGTGTTTTTCTTTCAAATAAAAAATATTAAAATTAATCAAAACAGATTTAACAAAATTATAAAAGGTCACGGAAGGTTTTTTCAAATAGGAGACACGTTCGTCAGTTTCCCCATAATCTCTATATTTTATTAGTAAATCTATATCTCTGACTTCGGAAGTTTGATCTGTAATTATTTTCACACATCTTTCGCATCAATATTTTTTGGTAAAAAAGTGAATTAAATATTCGGCTAAATATGCTGTTGACGCTGCTTCCAAATCAGCATCTTTTTCTGTCGCTGGGTCGGGTGATTGAGGGGATTGTATTTCTTTATCATCTTCTATTTCCTCGCTTTCCGAGTTTTTCACCCTATTTGCAAAGAAACGGATTATTAATGTACCTACTTTAGAGTAAAAAGACAATAATTAGCTTTTTGGTGTCTATCAAAAATTGTAATTTCAAAAAGAATTGTATCCTAAAGTAGTATCATCAGTCCACTCACATTTCTTCAGGAATATCGACAAAATCATCCATATCTACTTCGCAATTTGCAGATTAAATTGGTTCTTGTAGTTTTATATGCATTGTATGTTGTAGTGCTAATCTAAATTGTTTGCAAGTAGGATGCAAATTATATCCTCCATGATGTCGAATTAATCCAAATATATTTTCTAACGCATCTTGATTTATGCGGCCAGTTAATAAATATTTACAATCGTTATTTTCTGTTAAGTGGGACCATAATTCCAAGATGCTCCGTAAAGATAAAATCAGCCCATTGAGACAATATATATTTTTTCTGAATTTAAGGGTACTTTTTTCCTGGACAGTTATTGGTTCCACCCATGGAATAGAGTCTTTTAGAAAGTTAATTGAAGAAGGATTAATAAGAGGTAAACCTCGTTTAAGAGGATTTGAATCGAACGTACTGCGACTATTTAAGCAATCAAAAATGTCATTAATTTTTTTGGCAAACAGAGCTGTGTGTTCAGCGGAATCACTCTGAAGTTGCCCTGTTTGTTTTACTGTTAATATTGCTGAATACATTGAATGACTGAAAATTTGGGTGGCAAGTTTAACTTTCATTTTTTCAAAAGTATTTGGATAAATATGCGATTTTGTTAGTTTTGGTAAGGATCTTCCTGAAATACAAATAAAAATGTTAATTACCTAAGGAATATATTAATTTCTCTTGGAAAATTTCTCTTACCTGTGTTACTGGTACTATCAATTTTATAAGAGTTGACAACGTCACTCCATCTTACTGCTATTCCGTTCACTTTAAATATGACGTTATTGTTCGAAAAATTGTTTCTAACACTTTTTATTAAGTGAGGTACATCGTAATACGCAAATATTTTATTGTCATTAATTTCGAAATGTAGATGATGTTCCGAAATTTGCAACAAATTGAACACTTTTCTGTTTATTGGACTCTGATCGCACACTATTGTTTTCGGAAGCAGACCGATGGAAAATAACTTTTGAAGAATTTTTAGAATTAAGGTTTTCAGCATTTGTGGCTTCATGTTAGCGTTAAGATAATACGCAAACGGAATTTTCCAGGAATATTGTAGACCCCTTAATAAAAACACAGTTGCGTGAGTTGCTTTCTTAGGTGTTCTACCAAACTGTCCATAATATTCGAAACCTTCCACATACCCATATTTGAAATTTAAAGCTAAACCAACTTTTAAAGATATTTCGTCGAACATTACGATACATTGTCTTTCGTATAAAGAAAGACATAGTTTTTACTTTATTTCCTAATGTTCGTATTAGAGTAGTTTGTACTCCTGTCCTTAAATGCGAAATGTTTAGCCACCTTCTGATCGTACTGACTCCTGGAAGTTTAAAGTTTAAAAATTTCAACATGTAACGATAATTACTTGGGGATTTATAGTAAAGAGATAATGCTAGTCTTTGTTCGGAAAGTGTCCATTGTTGTCTCTTTCCCTTTTGCTGCATAGCTGTTATGTTGCTGCTGCTGGACTTATTATCTTATTAGATTTTGGTGTCATTTTAATATTTAATTTCTGTTGCAAATGTTGTAATCGACGAATGCGTTGATTGGAGATTTGTACGAGCCTATCTTTTACAACCAATTTTCTTTTTAGCTTTACTTTTCTGGGTGTATGAGTTATTGCAGATGATATGCTTGTTGGTAATATGAATGTATCTTGACTTGAACTAGAAGATATGGTCTGTTTTCTTACTTTGCCTAGAGGACTATGTTTTAACATCTGAAGAGTTTCGGAATCATCAGATGAAGACTGCGATAATGGTCTTTTATTTCTGGAATACGTTTTTAACGTTTGTGTCCCGCTACATGAAGGAACGGGTTCATCAGGAATTTCTTCAGACGACGCAATTGATATTGGTACTGCACTACGTACCAATCTTTTCGGTCTTGTATTTGGGTTAAAAAAATCGGTATTTTTAAAATGTACTTCGCACAAACATTTTTTAATTAATTCATCATTTTCTAAAGCGTTCAATGTAATATTCCCAGAATTCACTATTCACTGTTTGCACCTGTTAATGTCTTTAACCGGAAATTTAAAGAAAGATAGTTCTTTATTTTTATATCTACTGTTCAGACAATTGCAATAATTGCAAACTATAGAAGTTGACATTTTTTGAAATATAAATTTTAAAATGTCCGCCACAAATCTCGATATTAAAATTTTTACAAAGAATGAAATAATATCACTCAGTAATAAAGAGAACTACAATAGATTTTTTAATTATTAATTCAGTACTAAATAGAACAACCGACCCCGGCGCAATAATTTTAAGTCTCAACACTCCCACGAAAAGTTATAAACTGAAAATTGAATTTTTTAAATTTTAGTTTGTAGGGATAAAAGCAATAAAATATACATTCACAACCAGTGGCTTAACTAGCAGGCGCCGGGCCCGGGTTCCAAATCTAATAATGGGCCCTCCCCCCACGTGACAAGAATTGTAAATAAACAATTAAAATAAATAACAAAATTTATTATTATCCCAAAAATTGTAAAGAAAGAACACGTGAAGCATTAAGTACAGAAATAATATTTACATTATAAGTAAATAAGTAATATTATAAATATTGGAGTGAACATTAACCACATACTTTAGTATCCATAAATAATTATATTATTAACATAACAAGGTGGAGCTATGGAAACAAAAAATTATGTAGTGAATTAGCGGTGTTTTATAATGTCTGGAACGATTTGCTGGCAATAAGGGGATATAAAATTACAACACCCTAGTTTTAGTCAATGCTGGAGCTAAGGTGACGCTAATCACTAAATGTGCAAGATTATGTATTCGCTTCTGGAATAGGTATAACAACTTAGTAACTAAAACTTATATCAGCGAATGTAATTTTTATTTCGACAAAATATTCAAATATCAAACTCGGCATACCTCAGACAATAGTGAATTACTAAAATACTTATCTTTTTTGGGATTTTTTAATGGTGTACTTTAAATTATACAATCTAAACGTTTCGATAACACTTACAGTTATCTTCGTCAGTAGTAATGTTTGTTAAGAATTGTTAAAGATGTAGTAAACAATTTTGTCAAATTTGAAAAATTCAAACATAAACATAAGCCTGCTATTAATATAACAGTTTGAGAAACGTATAAGCCAACTATAAAATTGTAGTAATGAATAACTAGGTCATTAAAATTAAATATTGTTAAACTGCCTCAAAGATGACAAACCAGAACACTCTACGACAAAAGCTAACAATGAAATTTGCCAGCCAAAAACACATTTAACAAAATTTAATCGAGTTATGATGTAAGTGTAAAGTTGTGAAAAACTTCAATTTTAAAATGATAGAAGCATTCACAAATCCAAACATTACATCAAAAAATAACCCAGTTAAATCTAACAAAGAGATAGCTTTATCAATAATTGGAAGTGTTATTAACAATGAAAAGCACAATGCAGAACGTTCTTTGTAATTTTTAATTTCAATTTAATTTCAACTACTTATGTTAAATTATAGTGCTGTGGAAATTTAACATATAATTGGTAAAGCATTTGCTTCAAGGTCTAGGAAAAACACAGCAAAAAACCTAGACATACCAAAAGTTGAAAACAAATTAAAATCAAGGCGTATCATTATGCTCTTTTTTAATTATAAGATGCCAAAACCTATTTAAACGGAGATTTTCTTCTTGTCTATTAAAATTATTCGAGTGTTTATATATTTCAATAGCTTCACGTTGCAAACGAACATAATAATGGGTTTGTCTTGACAATATTTTCATATTGTCAAATTGAATGTCATGATTTAGATTATTCAGGGCATGTCAGCCACAGCAGACCACTCTGGTTGATCCAATCTACAAAATCTCATATGTTCTTTGCGTCTTGTATCAAAGCTACGTTTTGTGGTCCCGATGTATACTTTTCCACATGAGCAAGATAACTTATACACTCCGGAAGATGATAAAGGGTTTGACACATCTTTAGGTGATCTTAAATGTTCTTTAATTTTTCTTGTAGGTTTAAAAATAGTCCTAATGCCATATTTGATTAGGATTTTTTCAATTCTATTTGTAACATTAGCTATAAAAGGAAGAAAAGCAGTACCAACATTAAGAACTGGTTTTTCTTTAAGGTTACGCCTAGAAGGTGTAATAACATTATTAATATCTGTAAGTGAATATCCATTATCTTGTAAGGATTTTCTTAAATATTTATATTCATCATTCAAAAATTCAGGGTCACAAATTCGTTTTGATCGATCTACTAAAGATTTAATTACACTAATTTTTTGACGTGGATGGTGGTTGGATAATTTATGAAGGTATCTATCAGTGTGTGTCGGCTTTCTGTAAACCTTAAAAGACAGTGAATTATTATTTTTAGATATTAATATGTCAAGAAATGGTAAACTTCCATTAGTTTCTGTTTCCATGGTAAACTGAATACTAGGATGTATACCATTTATAAAAACCAAAAACTCATGCAGTGCTTCTTCTCCATGTCTCCAAATAACAAATGTGTCATCTACATATCTATACCAAACTGAAGGTTTTTAGGTGTATTTTGTAACGTTAATGTTTCAAATTTTTCCATATAAAAATTAGCTATAACAGGACTAAGGGGACCACCCATTGCTACACCTTCAATCTGTTCATAAAATTTACTATGTAAAATACACCATGACGTCTGAAGAAAACTGCAATTAACTGTTCAAATCGGTTCAAATTAGCAAATTTTAATACCTCACTCCCAACATCAGAGGGCGAAGAAAATGAGACCGCAATTTTAACATTGGGTGGTTTTACTATAAGCAGTTAGTATACATTGATAATAGTTTTGAAAAAAACTATTGTTTACAAATGCAATGGAAACTAATAAATTACGAAGCGAAATATAAATTATTATAACTACAAAACACGATGCAATTATACGAAACGAAATACGAAGAATAATTTTAAGTTAAATAGCCAAGAAGACATCTGACAGCATCACGCGCTTTGACTTTAGAATCGACATACGTTTTTAAGTCCTGCATTTAAAATATATAGCAGACTTATAAATCATAACCTGTCTTTATTTAAGTGAAAACTTCGCACTAAGATAAAGGGAAACAGATGCATTTCACAGTATTAATTATATCTCCATTCTCGAGTCCGCCATGCGACACCTCTCCCCGGCGCTAATATATCCACAACACTTTGTATAGGGGTAAATATGGTCATATAGGTTCGGAATGGCCTCACCTACCTCTCCTTTAAAACTTTCTATCTATGTACCAAACACCCTCTATATATAGGGTGTTCCGTAAATAAGTACCGTAAATTAGAGGAATGGTAGATCGTTAAGCAATATTTAAAATACCTAAATACAATTTTCTCTCCTTGTTAGTTTGAGAAACAGCCTGATAAAGCAATACACATTTTATTGCATATCTTCTCGGGGGATGGAAATACAAATTTAAATTTTTTTATAGGTTATAGTCTCTTCAAAATACATCAAGGGTAATAATTTTGTCAAATTCTAATCAACCAGCGGCGTTGTTGTCGATGGAAAGTTGAGAAGTACGTCCAAATAGCCAGTACATTTGTCCGTATTTCAGACCTAGTTGCTTTCGTCTCTTCCAAATATGTCTACACCAATTTAGTCTTTTGTCGAGGTACATACCCAGATATCTGGCATGATCTGACTGTGGAAGTTGCTTCGTGTTTAACGTAACTGGAGGGTAGATTTCCTTACGTAAGGTTAACGTCACGTGTACATCCAAGTTTCTATTTTGTTTACGTTTATTTGGAGTAGTTGTGATTCCGTTCGCGAGTCATTGAGACTAGCACAGCAGTGTCATTCGCAAAAGTGGCTATCGTTGTTTGTCTGGTGGTAGGAATATTTGATGTGTAGATTAGGTAGAGCGTGGGATCCAGGACGCTGTCTTGTGGAACGCCCAGAGTATAGGGTAAAGTGCTGATAGCTCTTCTTGAATTTGACTTGAAAGAATCGGTTATTTAAATACGACTGAAATATTTTGAAGTATCTAAGTGGCAAGTCCTTTTTTATCTTATACAGCACGCTAGTTAGCCAGACTTTGTCAAAAGCCTGGCTAATGTCGAGGAACGCTGTAGAACAGTATCTCTTCAAGTTTAGATCGTGATTGATTTTTGTCACTCTCTGTGTATTTGATCTATGGTGTTATGATATTATCTGAAGCCAAACTGCTGTTTCGGTAGGAGGTTTTTCTCATTAAGGATTGGTTTTTCAAATACTTTAGACAGGACAAGGAGGAGGCTGATCGGTCTGTAAGACGATATGTTGCCTGGATCCTTGCCTGGCTTAGGGATCATAATTATTTGATCTGGAAATATTTCTGGTTTTAAGAGAGCATTAAATAAAAACATTAAAGCTTTGAGGCCTCCTTTACGTAGTTTTTTATTTTTAAGTTGTTATTATAGCTTTTAGATCACTCATTTTGATTTTTGTGAGGTTTTTTGAGGACTGGGCTGGTTCTTCGATTGACTGCTGAATTACTCTCTCTTCTTTGTCGGGGGCAGTTCAGGGGTGAGGCTGAAAAACGTTTGTCAAGTGGTTGGCAAAGAGAACGACTTTTTCGACAGAATTTCTTGTCGGAATGGTTGATTGGGGTCTTTTTAACTTCTTTGAGGCCTTCCATAGGGAGTAATTTGTATCGGCGGTGGGTGATAGTTTTCTCAAGTGGTCTTGAACTCCCTGAATTTTCAGTTCATCTAACAGTGATTTTAATTCACGGGTTGATGCGTTAAACTTAGTTTTATTTCTAGGATGTCTTGTGCTTTGCCAGTTTCGTCTTAGTTTTTCCTTCTCTGCTATTTTCTGTTTGACGAGTATGGGGATAGCACCAATTCTTTGAGAGTTGGGTGGGGAATCCCACGATGACTGTTGTAGTATTTTGTTAATGTGTTCTACGGCTTCATATATGTCTGTAGTTGTTTGTAATGGTATTCTTAGATTTATTGTTTCGTTCAATAATTAACTGAAAACACCCTAGTTTGCGTTTTTACTGTGAAGTTTGGGAGGTTTGAGGAGTTTGATAGTTTGGCTATAATATGTGAGTACCGGTGAGTGATCGGAGGACAGATCAAACCATGATTCTGCTTTTAGGTAGTTTGCTGTTATTCCATTTATAATACAAAAGTCTAATAATTCTGGTAGTTTTGGAGGGTCCGACGACCAGTAAGTTGGTTGACCGGTTGAAAGGTGCCATGTGTTACTTTTTCGCGTTGCTTTGAGTAGTTCTCTGCCACGAGCTAGAGTGATTCTAGATCCCACTTCTGATGTTTTGAATTAAAATCACCCCCTGGTATGAACCTGGGTGCAAGGGTTTCTAAGAAGGTTGGAATTGTTTTTCTTTAATAGAATGTTTGGGAAGACAGTATACCGCTAAGATGGTAACCTCTTTATTATTTAGTATTGCTGAGATGCCCGTGGCTTGTATGTGTTTTGTTTGGTATTTTTGTGTTTCGTGATGTTTTTGTAGTTAATTTGATTATGATTGCAGTGCCCGCATGTGTAGTTCCATATGGATGATTGGTTGTGTAAACCGCGTATTTTGGAATTTTTATATAGTTTTAAGTTAGTGAAGCGTGATTCTGATATTAGCGTGATGTCAATATTATGTTGTTTTAGAAATATTACGATTTGTTGACAGTGCTGTTGCTGTAGTTGGTTTGGTTCTGCAGTTCTTCGGGAATAAGAAATATTAGGTTGAACCATCTGTTTGCTTCTTAGGGGTGGAAACATTAGTCTTTACATTTATTTGGCAGTTATAGACTCCCTATAATTTGCTGGGCGATTTCCTTGGGAGTTAGTACATTTAAGGCCGCTGCTTCTTTGTTTCGTTTCGCAGTTCTTAGTTAAGTGGTCCCTGGCGCACTACACATCCAGCACTTCTGTAGCAGAGTGTGACCATAGCTCTGGCAGTCAAGACAATGTAGTGCTTCTCGTTTGACGTGAGGTGGTTCAAATGTTATTTTTAGGTTCATAAGGAATTTTATATCATAATTCTTTTTGTTGTTTTCATTTTGTTGAAGCTGAACGTAAAACAATGGCAACGAAGTTTTCTTAACTCTATGTCTGATGTGAATACTAATTAAAGTCTTTTGTAACACTATTATGCCGACTGTAGGGTGTATATCACGCAAAACTACTCTAAATGTCCTGTTTTGTTTTGATTGAAATGAATGGAATTCTGCGTTTTTTCTTTTAATATTTTAGTAATGGTGCTATAGTGTTTATCACAAGTTAGTAGGACTTTGGCTTAAATATTCTTCACTAGCTTAATAGTATACTTTCCGTCAGTTTGTTCTTTCAGCATATCTGTGAGGGGTTATAGGTTGTTTACTCTATGTATAGATAATGGGGGTAGCTTTAGCTCTTCTGATGCTTTATGGTTTCCCTCATTACTTTCCTCTTCCGTAAGCGGTTGGAATCTGTTTGAAATTTGCGGTGCGCTTAACCAGTGATTATTAATTTTTTTTGTTCTGTGGTGCTTGGTAGTTCTGAGTTACGCCTGTGCTTCCTAGGATTTTGGGCCTGCCAGTCTGCCTCACTCTTTATCTGCATCGGTGTTCCTATTTTCAGCTGGCTTTGTAGTGTGGTACAGATTGTGTTGATTTTGTAACATTTGCATTTGTGAAGGGGTCAAAAAATTGATTGTGAGAACATTTGCAAAGGAGCCTGTATTGTTAGGTTTAGTTCATTTGTGAAATTTCACTTGTCATTGTAAGGAAACATTGTATTAGATTATTATAAGTTTTTTGTTATGAACGAATAAGTTCAAAGGTAAATATGTATTTAAAAATTATTATTAATTTTATTAAATACATAAATAAAAAGTTCACCTGGAGTAGGATTTGAACTTACGACCTGTACTTTGCTAGAGTACCGCGCTTCCAACTGCGCCACCAAGGTTCAAGCCCCAATCGATGCAAATTTTGTCTTTATGTATGTAGAATGGATGTCAATTCTAAATATAAAGAGATTACAATCACATTACTTATATTAATGGAATGTGAACCTGCAATACAATATCCTTGCGATATTGCAGGCTCACATTCCAGCTGTTGTCAAATTAATGTAAAATAATAGTTGCAGAATTGCCCTAAAAAATGTTATTAGAATTATTTCATTTCTTTTAATTTCGATTTTTTAGGATGGGAGGTCGTGTGTTGTTGCACATCAGAATTTAATATATGAGATTAATTTTGTAGTAGCTAACGACTGTCAGGCTTACCCTAAAGTTTGTACAATCCAGTACATGATTTTTACCCAAAAGGATAAGTGTTTATAGCTAGTCGATGTCTGCAAGCATGATTTATTTCCAAAGCTGACACAAAAAAAAATAAACAGGCGGACTTTTGTGGATCAGTACCTACTTTAATACTTTGGTACGGTAAAACATATGTTGTACGATAGGCAACTTTAGTTACGTGTTTTCTAGACAATTTACTATCCAAGTATTCAGGTATTGAACTTTTAAACTTTGTATCCAACGAATAATCTCGATTTCTAACGATTCCGATAGCAAAGTTGAGACACCTTTGAGAACGTCTGCAAACCACAAAACTAGGTTAGCGTTACATATTTTTGATCCATTTTGGCTGGAAATAAACGTACGATTCTAAATGCAGTTTCACAATTGGAGGGGGAGTATAATAAAAATAGTTGTAAAAAGTTACATTTAGCATAATGTTTACATAAGATAAACTCGTATGAGCACAAATTTAAGAAAAAAGATTAGGCGGATCGTATGTAATGTGCCACTAAAACGGCTTCTTTTCTTATTGAAAACTCAGATAAGTTTGAATATTTATAACTTTAGTTGTGTTGTAACTGCGACTGTGTTAACTTTACGATCGAATATTAGGAACAAAAAAAAAACAATGGCTAGAATAGATACCGAGGAAAAAGTAAATGTGCGTTTTTGTTGTTGCTGTTTTCCAAAACAAGCGTCGTTTAATGAAGATATCAACCAAAGTCTTTTAGCATTAGGACCAAAACCCGAGCTTGCTTTGGTAAGAGAGAACACTATTGATAGTATCTATGCTGACACATTTCACATTGATAACACACACATTGCATGCTTTTTTCAAAATATCGCTCTCATTAGATACATAAAAACATCATGTAATACGTAGGAGTTTCCATTGAGTTTTGAATGCTAATGCAGCAACCTTCACTAGACAGAATTAATAATAGGCATGAAATCAATTCGTGACTCACAATAGAAACTGAATTTTCACATTTAGTATTATTAACATTATTTTTTAATTGTTTTAATACGTTGCTGACCTATTTGTACATGTACATTCGGAAGGTCATGGATAACGTCGTGTTCTACATTTTCCCTAAATAAATGGAAAGCATTAATTTGTTTTAATTATTAAAGTGTATTCCTGTTTTTGGTACGGGTTTTTCTACATTTTTGTTTTATTTAGTGAAAATTCTTTGAATTGTTACCGTTGTACGTACCATTAACGTTATTTTAATTTATAGGAGACTGAATGAATAATCTGATTAGGCTTTTCCCGGTAATGTAATTATACAATAAGTCGCTGATTAACTGAAGATTAATAAAAGTGCTATAGGTAATTAGTTCTTGATACGATGTGTGGTTATTAATTATTAATCAGAAACTTGGAAATACACTAAAGGGTATTTATAGTCGCGTTTATTTAACAGTTTTAGGATGATACACTCCAAATGTAAAATCTTACTGTCAACCTCATTTATTAACGCACTTTATATATATATATATATATATATATATATATATATATATATATATATATAGGGTGACATAGAAAAAGTGCCATGCATAGTGCCACGCAATAGAGGACAGACACTAAAATAAGAAAAAAAGTTCCTATGAACTTAGGACCGAAACGCCTTCATTTAAAAGATGAAGTTTAATTATTTTTTTGTTTTTTTTTTATCTTTTTACAATGATGTAATAAGCGGACGAAATTTTGTATACAGGAGCTTTTTATCACGCAGAATTAAAATATGACCTCAGTTCTTTTATTACTGATAGAGGGCGCCACATACAGGTTTCCATCGGTCCATACTTTTTTGCCTTACACTGTATGTCATTTTCGTCTGGAAAAATTTGTTTTCCCATCTTTTCTGCTTCAGAAAGGTATACCTTATTGAAGTCGCTAGGACCAACGGTTTACGAGAAAAATGCATCCGATGCCTGCAAATTATCCAAAAGCGCCAAAGTAACTTATTTGCAAAAACAATAACATAACACTCCAACAATTAAATTTTAATAGCAACAATGAAGGGCAGTGATTAAAAAAAAAACATTAAATTTTTAGAAGATGTTCAAATTGTTGAATACATTTTTCAATACTTCTTCCTAAGGATTGACGGCATCTTTGAAATATTACTGGGTTATTACGGAATCTATCTGCGGATTCCATAATTCTTATCCATAGTTGCTCTTCATTCTGTATTTCTACAGAATAAACATAATTTTTCATGAATCCCCCAAAATGAAAAATCGAGGGGATTAAGGTCGGGACTACGAGCTGGCCAGGGTACAGGTCCCCCTCAACCAATCCACGTATTTCCAAATCTCCTATCCAAAAATTGTCTTGCCAATCGAGAAAAGTGAGCTGGCGCCATCATGCATGTAACGCATTCTACCAGTAATAGCCAATGGAACATCCTCTAATAACGTATTTAGTTCATTCTCCAAGAAATTTCGATACAGTTCACCTGTCAATCGATTGGGCAATTGAAATGGGCCAATTAAGTAATTGTCAATTATACCTGCCCACACAAAATACCTCTAACAAGACAATAATATTTTGACAAGTGTCATAGATTTCGTTTGTTTTTTCGTAAATTTTCATCGCCTGTTATTTTCATCACTCAAATAGTACATATTATTTTGTGTTCCTAAAATGGTTCATTGTACTTTTTTGCATGCATCGGGTGCATTTTTCTCGTAAACCGTTGGTCCTAGCGACTTCAATAAGGTATACCTTTCTGAATCAGAAAAGATGGGAAAACTAATTTTTCCAGTCAAAAATGACATACAGTGCAAGGCAAAAAATTTAGGACCCATTCAAACAAGATGGAAACCTGTATGTGGTGCCCTCTATCAGTAATAAAAGAACTAAGGTCATATTTGAATTCTGCGTGATAAAGAGCCCCTGTATACAAAATTTCGTCCGCTTATTACATCATTGTAAAACGATATTAAAAAAAAAAAAAATTAAACTTCAACACCCTATTTCTTTTAAACGAAGGCGTTGCGGACCTAAGTTCATAGGAACTTTTTTTCTTATTTTAGTGTCTTCTATCGCGTGGCACTAAGCATGGCACTTTTTTCTATGTCACGCTGTATATATATATATATATATATATATATATATATATATATATATATATATACAGGATTTTCAAAGTTAAGTCTGCACTATTGCTAACTTTCTTATTAATGGAGTTACAAGTACAAAGTAGTGTGTTTTTTACGCTGATTACGATGCTGGAAAAATAAAAACAATTGAAAGTCGCATTCTCGAAAAATCGACGAAAACATACCTTTTTCTAATGGAACACCCTGTATACAATATTCTCAGTCGATAGAGAATTAAATTCTCAGGGAAAGTAGTCACATGCATTTCTATCCTACAGTAAAAAATAAGGGAGATTTTGCCGATTTTTTAATTTCATCAAGTACGCTTGATTCAAAAGCGATCGTTTATTTTTCATTCAGAAAGGCCATGTTTTGTTTGTGATACCGATTTTTTCTGGAATTAAAAATGCCTTTTACACATTTAGAGAAATGTGATATGCTGGAGAATTATATCGTTTGTCAAATAAATAGTAAACGAGCTCCTAAACGGTATAATGCATTGTTTTCCATGCGTAACCAGCCAGATCAAAGGTACATTTTGATTTTATACCGCAAGTTTAGGATGAATGAAAACACTTTTGCTAAAAGTAGAAGGAAAAAAGAATTTATAAAAAGTGAAGCAACAGAAATTAGTGTATTGGGATATTTTGAAGCACATCCAAATAACTCAACAAATGACTTAAAGCGTGATAGTGGGCTATGTTTGCGGACTATTCATAGAATTTTGAAAAGCATATTGTGTCAAGTACCGTTACACAGATCCTGCTACAGAGACCAGGAAAGACGCTTGAGTTCTGTCAATGGTTCATTAATCAAGTTAGAATGATGGAAACTTTTTGCAGCGGATTTTATGGACCGATCACCACTTCTAATAGTGATGTTTAATAGAAAAAATTACTACTGGAGCCGAAAAAATCCATTGCTTACATCCTTGTAACCCTCAAAGATGGTTCAGCGTGAATGTATCGTTGATAGGATTAAGAATTGTGTCCTATTTTTTACGAAGGAACTAAATGCTCATATACGAAATGTTGACAACCTGTTAATTATTTATTAATTAGAGCGTGTTCAAATTCATAAATTAAAGGATTACTTTTGAATCATAGCCTACTTGATGAAATTAAAAAATCGGCAAAATCTCCCTTATTTTTTACTGCAGGATAGAAATGCATATGACAACTTTTGCTCAGAATTTAATTCTCTATCGACTGAGAATATTGTATACAGGGTGTTCCATTAGAAAAAAGCATGTTTTCGTCTTTTTCGAGAATGCGACTTTCAATTGGTTTTCTTTTTCCACCATCGTAATCAGCGTCAAAAAACACACTACTGTGCTAATTTAACCGACATCGTAGTTCCATTAACAAGAAAATTAGCAATAGTGCAGACTTAATTTGAAATATATATATATATATATATATATATATATATATATATATATATATATATATATATATATATAGTGCGCTCAGAAACTAACAGATAAATACATTATTTTCGAAATTATTTTGTGGCTAAAATGCGACACGTCGATTTTTTATTTTAATTCCGGACTTTATGCTGTGTCGCACATGTAGATGGTGCTGTGCACTTTCCGGATATGACGTTAAAAGTTCATATTTTTAAATGGCAACCCTGTATGTTCTTCGTGGAAATCGATGCAACTCTTTCTCCTGAGTTCAAAAAAGCGCTATTTATTGGGATTATTTGAAGCATCATGCGCAATATTAATTATTAAATGTGGCATAATTCGAAAAGTGATGCGGTGTTAGTGTTGTCAATGTTTGCGTTAAATTAAGAATCTGGGTACTAAATAGTGCAGAACATTTATTAAAATAAACATACATTGAACGAAAACAAACATAAAATAAGACTTGAAAGGGTTTTTGTCTTCCGGCGACAAAAATACGTACTTCAAGTCTACCTATAACGATACATAAATATGCGGTTTTCGGCCGCTTGAAAATAAAAAATAACACCGCACCACTTTTCGAATTATGCCACATTTAATAATTAATATCGCACATACTGTTTCAAATAATCCCAATAAATAGGGCATTTTTGAACTCAGGAGAAAGAGTTGCATCGATTTACGCGAAGAACATACAGGATTGCCATTTAAAAATATGAACTTTGACGTCATAGCCGGAAAGTGCGCAGCCCATGTAGATACATGTGCGACACAGCAGTCCGTAATGAAAATAAAAAATCGACTTGTCGCAGGATTTTGACCCCAAATTAACGATTTCGAAAATAATGAATTTATCCGTTACTTTCTGAGCGCACTGTGTGTGTGTGTGTTATATATATATATATATATATATATATATATATATATATATATATATATATATATATATTCAGGAGCGTATTCTACCACTCAAATAAAGGCAACTTTGCTTATAAGGGAAGTACAGGGTGTGAAAGTTTCATTGAAAAATTACAATTTTTTTATTATTTCCATAACCACTTGAGACATTTTAATAAAATTTTGCAGTGTCTGAGAGTTAGCAACGATGCGTATTTTACGCTAGAACCAGCGGATTTACTATAATCAGTGGCGTGCAGGCAGGATAATCGTTGCACAATTTGAAAGAAAGAAATGCGGTACACCACTGTTTCTAATCTTTCTTAATTTTGTTGGGATTGTCTGTTCCATTTGGACGAAAAAATGGCTCTCGTGTTTTTTTCTTAAGACTAGTCGTTTTCGAGTAAAAAAAAAAAAACATTGTAGTGCTCCGTGATGTAATAATCAGTGTCTATGAATGACTCTCGTGGCAAACTCATAATAAACCTATAGAGAAACCAAAGTTTTTTCATTGCTTTTAATTATTTTTAAACTGTCTTAACAATGTACAACAAAAAAGTTATCTTAAATTGTAATGTATCGTAATTAAATGTTCATGAATGAATACAACGTCATTATTATTTTTTTTATTATTTAATTACACATAGCAATCATAAAAATAATCACCACTGACACAGAATTAAAGTAAATGTTGGAAATGGCCGCCTTCGTCTCATCAAAGACTGTCTCACTCGTTCAAGAACTCCTGGAGTATTTCTTATGGCATTACAACTTTGAATTATTCGATTTGTTAAATCTTTTTCATCTAATACAGGTGTTTTATACACGAGTGACTTGAGGTAACCCCATAAATAAAAGCCCAAAGGATTCAGATCGGGACTGCGAGGTGACCAAGCGTGAGGACCTCCGCGACCAATCCAGCAATTAGGAAAAGTGTTGTTGAGGTATTGACGTACAACAAGGCTGAAATGAGCAGGGGCACCGTCGTACATAAACCATAAATTAGCTCTCACCTGCAGAGGCAGCTCTTCTAATAGAACGATTAGTTCGTCGGCTAAAAACTGACTATACGAATTACCATTTAGTCGAGTGGGTAAAAAGTGTGGTCCAATAAGATGGTCACCAATAATGCCTATCCATACATTTAGTGAAAATGGTTGCTGTAAGCGACCTTCACTTAAGGTATGGGGATTTTCGTCCGCCCTAATATGTTCATTATGAAAGTTAATAATAGCTTCTCGCGAAAAAGTTGCCTCATCAGTAGATAAAACTGTACTCAAAAAAATGTTGTTATGAGCCACCTACTAAAATTTAGCCTTGGTTGAAAATCGCGTGGCAACAGAGCTTGTACTCATTGTATATGGTACGGAACTAGTAGAGAAATTTTCAAAACTTTCCAAACAGTCTTTGGACTTACTTGAAGCTGTTGTGCTATCTTTCTGGTACTAGTAGAAGGATTTTCTTCTATTTCTCGTAGTATAGCATCTTCTAGCACAGGCGTTGTTACTGTTCGAGGTCTACCAGGAACTTCCGACTTATACTTAAAACTGCCGGTTTCACTCAATCTGGCGTGTAGCTTTCTAAATATTTTAGCACATGGCGTTACTCTATTCGGATAACGTTCATGATAAATTCGCCCAGCTTCTACTGCATTTCCATTAGATAGGCCATAAATGAAATGCATCTAAGCTAATTCAACGTTAGTAAAGCTATTCATTTTATGTTTTGAATGCTTTACACAAAGATAAATTCGGTGACAAATAAAATGTCAACGATTACACTACCAAACAGGCAACTGGATAATAAAATACATATTCATACCTTCATACGAATATTCCTTTTTTTTAAGGCTCAAGTCGTAGTATTAGACAAAAAATTTTAAATAACTTTTTCGTTGTACATTGTTAAGACAGTTTAAAAGTAATTAAAAGCAATGTAAACAGTTTAGTTTCTTTATAGGTTTATTATGAGTTTTCCACGAGACTCATTCATGGACACTGGTTATTACATCACGGAGTACTACAATGTTTTTTATTTTTTACACGAAAACGACTAGTTTTAGGAAAAAAAACACGAGAGCCATTTTTTCGTCCAAATGGAACAGACAATCCAAAAAAAATTGAGAAAGATTAGAAACAGTGGTGTACCGCATTTTTTTTCGAATTGTGCAACGAGTATCCTGCCTGCACGCCACTGATTATAGTAAATCCGCCGGTTTTAGCGTAAAATATGCACCTTTGCTAACTCTCAAAATTTTATTGAAATGTCTCAAGTGGTTATGGAAATATTAAATAAATTGTAATTTTTCAATGAAACTTTCACACCCTGTACTTCCGTAACGAAGCATTTTTGAGACATAGTAGCAAAGTAGAGCAAAGTAGCCTTTATTTTAGTGGCAGAATACGCTCCTGAAGTTATGTACCGTACTTAGGAAACACCTATATATATATATATATATATATATATATATATATATATAATAATAATATACAGAAAATTGAATAACGGACCCAAAAATACCTGAAAAATCACACACAAGAAGTTGGAATAGAAAGCTTGTATCTTTCGATAATGGAAAGGTCGAAGAGTTCCTTTTAATAATTCTACATATCGTGGACTGATTTGAATTATTTTCTCTTGCCAATGGACGAGAGCTTGTTGTAAAATCAGCGCCAATTCCATCTAACACTTTGTTCTAAAAGCGGTGTTCTTGCAGTTCGCTTCCTACCACTGTCAATTTTGGGTGGTTTCAAACAACCTGTGAGAACCCGATATGAATAGAATTTTTATAAATTGATAATATGTGTCACTTTCACGAAGACGCCGGTCAATGTTGGCAAACGTCTTTTTATTCGGTATCCGCCGATTTGGATATGCCTGGGAATATAAACGAACAGCTTCAGCACAATTCCCAAAAGCGCTGCCATATATTATGTGCATATCTGCCATTTCGGAGTTGAAATACCGATTATTATTCATTATGGATAAAGAAATTGAATGAAAACTGATCAAAAATCACAATATGACAAATATGACTTTTAGTCCACTGTCCACTTACTAAATTTTGGTGCGGTAGTATTTAATTGACCGTGATTAATGAAATTGCAAATAACTCGTAAACTGTTCACTTATTAACTTCAATCAAGAGGACCAAATTTGCAGAAAATTGAATAACGGACCTAAAAATGTCACCAAAATACCTGAAAATCACACACAAAAGTTCGAATAGAAAGTATACGGAAACAATGTGAAAACTAATACTTCCAGTCCATCCATAGACAATCCAATCAAACCAGAAATCTTCGTCAACAAAGAAATAATTTGCATTGCAGATAGTATTTTGAAATTCCTTTGAGGGCCTGTCACTTTCTAGCAATACATTTTAGAGAAAAATTTTATTTGACTTTCCATCCTCAATTTATGTGTAGAATATACACTTAAAGATGTACGTTTTTGTTTACGTTTAATATATATATATATATATATATATATATATATATATATATATTATATATAATTGAATTTATTATTAACTATTGCTTAGTATTAAAATTCGGTATTGACTAACTTGTTTGATTAATATCTAGTTTTAAACTTTGATACAATTTGCATATTTGAACTTTATTAGGTTTTCTTATCAGGTATTGTTATTTTCTTAAAACTATTTGAATTTAATTCATAATAACATTATTTACCCATTTAAATACTAATTGTTATACCATTAAAATGACATTGTTAATTATTAACAAATATTAATGCAATATTTATAATTATATTAAAAATTTGTTAATAATTATAGTTAACATAAAGCAAATATTTACTTTAAAATTTATTCAGCCATATTAAGAATTACAAAATGCAGAAATCAGGGATAGACAGGAACAGATTTCCTGTTAAAAACTTCATTAACCATAACATTAATTCTTGATTAATAATCAAATATTTCTAACATTGTAACAGACACAGATTATTTCTTCAATGGATATATATATATATATATATATATATATATATATATATATATATATATATATATATACTATATATATATATATATATATATATATATATATATATATATATATACACACCGTAAAAACCGGACTAGCATTTTGTAGGTGTTAAGTGGTTTAACCCTTTCAATACTAACGGGACAATACGTCATAACATTCTGTTGGTTTTAAAACGTGTTAATTTATCATTAGATTGTGTCCTACCTGTCATTTATGTTGTACTTGAGCGTTTCCGACCAGTTCGCATCGATTAGGCCATTCTGTAGCATTTAGTTAGTATTTATTCTCAAGCGTTGTTCACCTAACCTACAATATTGTGTTTTTCTTGTAATTTGTTGAGTACTAGTGGGAATTTTTGTTGAATTGGCTGCATTTATTTTACGTACAACTTTGTTATCACTAATTATTAGGTCAGGAACGGACCTGGGATATATGTTCCTACTAGTCTTTTGTAATGGTCTCATATGTCCCATTAGTCCTAAGTGAAATTAATACTTGTTTTCTACTAGAATGAGTAAACGCCTTTCTGAAAAGAGCTACTTGAGCTGCCAAAATTCATCTGACATTTGTGTAACCGGTCCTTAAGAATTGAAACCGTCGGACTGATTTGATAGATTTAATAACTTTTATGTATATACATTTGAGATTATACTGTGAGGGTTCTGGTTACTATTTTGTAAATAAAGAAAAGCCAATTTGGTTTAATTGACAGACTATGTATTTAGATTAAATAAAGCATCTGAGCTCTTTGTAAAAATCTGATAACCACAAATATTCAGAGTGTAGCTTATCAAACCCCTTGTTTAGAGGATTTTTTTTATCAGGAGATATTGTGTTATTTTCCTTCCGTTCCTAATTTGATAAATATTATTATTTCTGATATCAAATAACAAGGTATATAATAACCCATTTACAATACAATTAAGCCATTAGAAAAGAAATATGTGTTAAAAAATAATTAACAAATTATTTAACACGTATATTTTTTATTATCATTCTTAAAAAATCCAAGAGTAATTTAAACTTCAGTAGTTAACAACATAAAACGCAAATTATACTTTGACTTTGAAAATGTTTTATTTCCGATGCCACTACTTGAAGCACGGTTAGACACAAAGTGCAGGAGAATCAGGGCATAGGGGGCACAGGTAACCAGATTGTTTCCGCCTTCGTTTTTGAAATAACTTCATTAACCTCATTACACACTTATTCTTGTCTGAATTCGGATTGGGCTCCAAATAATGTTGAACATGCTGCTGAACTTCAGACACGGGAAGACTTCATTTGTTCTTCAGCATGGGCTAAAAGGGAATTGATTATCCTGAAGGGTAACAGGCGAAATTGATTGTTTTTGACCTTTCGATGAGGTGGACGAAAATTTTTCTGTACCACCGAATGGTTTTCGTGGGGGTGAAGTAATATGAAATCATTTGGTCAGAGCGTTCTATACCTGACATGTTTTTGTTATAATCAATGACACAGTGGGGTTTTAGCTTCTATTGTCCTCGTTTGTTTTCAATTTCTACCTTGTTATGCCTGTGACGTGTACTAATTACTCTTGTGTATCTTTTATCCCTCCAACTAGTAACCAATACAGGACCTTTTCTTTGGTTTACCACTTCACCCGTCTTCAACTTTTTCTTCATCAATTCTTTCGGATTTCCTTTCCTATTTTCTCGCAGTGTTCCAGTGATATAAGTTTTCTGTTTGATCATATCCTATGCCAGCTTGACACTATTATAGAAGTTATCACACAATAATCCTTTTCAAAGTAATTTTTCATAAGCAATTAAAAATTGTTATTAATTTCATTAAATACATAAATAAAAAGTTTACCTCGAGTAGAATTTGAACGTACGACCTGTACTTTGCTAGGGTACCGCAGTGTATAGGGTGTCCCAACGATAGAGTAAAGTAAGTTTATGCTTAACTAGAATTATTTGTGTAAATATTGTATGGACCATGGGGTAGAGGTAAGAAGTGTGCATTTTTTTAAAATATTGGAAGTTATACAGGGTGTGCCAGAAAAGCAGGACGTGAAAAAGTATAATTTTTTTAAATAGAACACCCCGTATTTGATTTTAGTTTTTAATTCTACGTGTCCATACAAACATATTTTGTCATACAAAAGATTGGCTGAAAGTTTTTAGTTCTTGAGATATTCGCGTTTAAAGATTATTATGGTCATTTTCGTGGGGTTGATGAATGGGCAATTGTTCCGTTATTTCACAATAAAAAATTGATATTTCGTGTGAAAAATGAGTGATATTATACTAACGTTTAGACCGAGTAGTATTTCTAATTTTCTCAACAGGGTGTTTGTTATAACCATTCAAATTTGAAAATTCTCAAATTAAAAAAATCAGTTTTTTAATTGCACACCCTATATATTTTTATTTCATTTTATTCGGGATTAAAAAATCTATCATTTTTGTCAAATATATCCTATATCTATCTTTGATAGTTTTCGAGGAATTTCGATTTTTTCACACTAGCTACTTTATTTTCGATTAACATTGCATTGCATGAATCTTGGTAGCCATGGAAAATAATAATTGCGTTACTAAGATACAAAGGTTTCCTACTTGTTAAAATAAACACATACTAAATTTGTCGTTTTCGCATTTAACTTGTTATCAATTATGGATTATTCGACAAATGAATTAATTGATATGATATACGTGTTGGGCGAGGCTGAAAAAACCCTTTATTGGCACAACGAATCTACAAAATGAAATATCCTGAACGTCGAATACCTACTACTGTTGGCTTGGAAAATTTGATGGATAGATTTGATTCTAGCGGTAGTGTTAAATACTTCAAACGTAAAGTTGTTAATAAAATGGCAGCTAATGAAGAAAAAGAACTTGAAATATTATTAAATATTCAAGAAAATCCCCAAGTGAGTTCTAGAACATTAGCGACGATATGTGATACCTCCAAATCAAACGTGAATCGAACAACGCTGAAGTATAAGTACCATCCCTATCACATTGAGCTTCATCAAGAATTGCGAGAAGAGGATCATTGGTCACTAAATGTGTGGTGTGGTATACTTAATGACCAAATTATCGGTCCCTATTTTTTTGATGATCCATTAACGGGCCGCAGCTATTTGCATTTCTTACGTGAAGAATTGCCTGTGTTACTTGAGGATATCAACTTAGAAGGACGACTAAATATGTGGTTGCAACAGGATGGTGCACCTCCACATTTTTATCGGGACGTAAGGGAATTCTTGAACCAGCAATACCCGGAGAAATGGATAGGACGTAATGGCTTTATATTATGGCCACCCAGGTCATGCGATTTAACTCCACTGGATTTTTTCCTATGGGGATACATAAAAGATCGGGTGTATATTATTAAACCTACAACAAGGAGGACATGAAAAATAGAATTCGCGAAGCTTGTCGCACAGTGACCCTCTTATGTTATCCGAAGTGAGACAGAACATGAGAAAAGGCTCAATATGTGTATTCAGCAAGAAGGCCGTCTATTTGAGCATTTACTAAGACGCAATGTTGAATAATTATTGAATTACTGTTTCTCATTAATAAAACTGTTAATATTCTCGCTTAGGTGGTTTGTTTTATTTCGTCGCAATTGTTTTCCATGGCTACCACGATCCACAATAATGTTATAGTATCGTATGTAACGTAGCTAGTGAGAAAAATCGAAATTCCTCGAAAACTATCAAAGATAGATATAGGATATATTTGACAAAAATGATAGATTTTTTAATCCCGAATAAAATGAAATAAAAATATATAGGGTGTGCAATTAAAAAACTGATTTTTTTAATTTGAGAATTTTCAAATTTGAATGGTTATAACAAACACCCTGTTGAGAAAATTAGAAATACTACTCGGTCTAAACGTTAGTATAATATCACTCATTTTTCACACGAAATATCAATTTTTTTTATTGTGAAATAACGGAACAATTGCCCATTCATCAACCCCACGAAAATGACCATAATAATCTTTAAACGCGAATATCTCAAGAACTAAAAACTTTCAGCCAATCTTTTGTATGACAAAATATGTTTGTATGGACACGTAGAATTAAAAACTAAAATCAAATACGAGGTGTTCTATTTAAAAAAATTATACTTTTTCACGTCCTGCTTTTCTGGCACACCCTGTATAACTTCCAATATTTTAAAAAAATGCACACTTCTTACCTCTACCCCATGGTCCATACAATATTTACACAAATAATTCTAGTTAAGCATAAACTTACTTTACTCTATCGTTGGGACACCCTGTACAGGTCGTAGGTTGAAATCCTACTCGAGGTAAACTTTTTATTCATGTATTTAATGAAATTAATTATAATTTTTAATTGCATATTTACCTTTGAAATAAGTAATTTGATTGTAATCTCATTATATTTAGAATTTACATCAGTTCTACATACATAAAGACAAAATTTACATCGATTGGGGCTTGAATCTCTATGGCGCAGTTCGTTAGCGCGGTACTCTAGCAAAGTACAAGTCGTAGGTTCGAATCCTACTCGATGTAAACTTTTTATTTATGTATTTAACAAAATTAATAATAATTTTTAATTACATATTTAGTTTTGAACTTATTCGTTCATAATAAAACTTATAACAATGTTCATAAGCAACTTCACAACTTCGTTAGTATGAGAAGGATCATCAGATATGATAGTCCTTTTTCTAGTATAAACTATAGTACTCAATATAAACCCATCTTTTGTAGTATGTTCATACAATTTTATGCCATACTTTCAGGGCATATCCTTAATCTACTGTTTGAAGACTAATCGTCCACGCCAGTGATTCATGGATTCGTCGATTGAAAGTTTTCGCTCTGTATTGATAGTATTTCTAATATTATGAATAATAGTCTCCAATATTGGCTTGATCTTGTATAAACGATCACTGGTGTCGACAGCTGCACTATCTACAAATCTTATAACCTGAAAAATAGCCTCAAAACGGTTTTTCGACATAGTCTGACTCAAAATTGGATGGTAACTTAGGCGATTTACACTCCAACGTTTTGCTAGCACAGAAAACTTCACAATACCTCCTAAACAATAGAGACCTATGAAGTCAAGTCTTTCCAGGTGTTGACCTTTTTAACCTTAGTCCTTGTTCGAACGCTAGAATTTCTTTCGTGGGCTCTACGATTTGTTTCAGTTACCATTGTTTCAAAAAGCCCCTCTGGAAACATTGGATAAACAAATATATTGGCTCAAGGGGGTCTTTGTCATCGCTTATCCATTCAGTACCATCACCAGATCCCCTTTTAGTTATTGCTGGTCTTTCTATAGTGCCCTCAGATACGACGTACTCGTCGTCGTCAACGTGCTGCCTGCAATGTTATCTCTTCCTGTACATATTTCGTCCAGATCGCCGTCAAAAACTTCACTGCTATTGCTATCACAGTCTGAAGGCACAAAGTCTTTATCTCGTTGGGAATCATCACTTGAATACGGCTCATCAGTGTCAGTGATATCTGATAAGTGTTCAGCCAAACACTTGGTTTGCTTTTGGATTAAAATCTTTTGCGTTTTATACCAATATTTAGGGTTACGTTGATACCTTTACTACATCTAGAGATAAAAATAAATTTGTAAATATACTGCGATGACTCAAAACAGCTAAGTTTACCCAGGTATTGCGGTTTGCCATTTTCCTTCTTTATTCACGATTGCAAACACAAAATATATAAAACTTAACCACCACACGTTGACTGTCGAAACACCTACTAAATATCAACAGTAAGAACACGTAGCGATATCCGACAATTAATAACTATATATATATATATATATATATATATATATATATATATAAATAACCTGGATTTTATGACAGAAACAATAATGTGATCAGAATCTGGATCTGGTTTTACAACATTAAATATGTCTAAGACAACGTGTGTATAAGTATCAAACTTAGGAGCAGAAGAGGTCTTGATTGCAAAATCTTACGCAATACTTTCTTTTCGGGACTTTTTTAGTATGCTCATCTTATGTTAATAATACTTATGTTGATGTTCTTTGTTGTAGACTGTTTTGTAGTTTGTCCTCTTCTGCCCTAGTGATGCCTCCGTTGTTGATGTTGAATTGTGTTTGTGGTATTCTAATAATCACACTCATGAGTGTTAGTTATTTTTGGTGTTAAAAAAGAAAAAATGATTGGTCTGTTTAATTTAATTATAGTGCAGGGTGAGTTGTAAGTGTAGATCAATAATAATATACTGTGGGTAGTAGTGTGTGGACGTGTGCGGTTATTCTATATACTATATTCGTTACCCGGATCTTAACGTTAGTCATCATCAGATAGACGTAGGGATTCGGAGTGAAAATGGGGTATCATTCAGGTATTTTTCTATCTCTTGGCATAGGTCGTCAACGAGTTGAGTTAGGATCGCTGAAGTGTGTTTGAACTTTAGTTTAGGTTTGTGGTGGGAATGAAGGGAAACGGTAGTTGTAAGAATTTCATGGGTAGCGATAGTGCCACCGAAGATCATTCTGTGTGCCGACCTTCTGTTTAGTGTCCGTATTCTGTCTGTAATAACCGGGATGCTTACGTGTTGTATAGCAAGGTTACTAGGGTACCTGTAGTGTAATATTTGATGTGTCTAAGGATTCGATATTCACAGGAAGAAATAGAGGCAAGGTGGTCTCGTGTAATATTGGTGCATAAGGGAGCACTGGAATCTACAACAGGCCGAATGTAGGTCTTGTATATGTGTTGTAATGTTTTGGGTTGTCAATCTCTAATTCGACCCCTATGTGCGCCCAGTGGATTTGGATGGTTACGTACTATGTTTAGTGTTCTTTGTACGCCTGGAAGGCAGTTTAAGATTCTTAGGTGTGTCGCTTCGTGTTAGAATTTAAATTGTTCGTTATTGAGAGATACGGCTACATTCTGCTCGCATAGGTTATGGTTGGTGTTGCCTCGGTAGTTTGGATGGCAGCATAGGATTAATTGGGTTTTGGTAGGGTTAGAGAGACGCCCAGTTGAAAAACTTTCGGAGCATTTTTTAAATAGTGCGGGAGAACGTTGCGATGTACTGCCCAGAAAGTAATGTAATGACATACGGAAACTGCGCCACGGAGACACCGAAGTGTGTAATCGTTTGAGTATAATTAGCGAATATTTTGTATAGGAATTGGGATAAGGCAGAACCTTGAGGTTTGCTGTAGGTTGAAAAGGTTTGGAGAAGGTATTTCCTACTTTGACCCGTCAGTCTGGTAAGAGAGCAGGAGTTTGGAAAAGTGTGGTGCGGAATTTTTCAATGAGTGCGGCTTACCAGAGCCTGTCAACTGCTTGCTTGTTATTTAAAAAAACAACCAGATTGCGTTTCTTGTGATTGCATGGCCGGGTGGGCTCTGTAAGTAGGTTCAACAAGGGAATAAACCGAATTCACTAACAGGAGGAATTGTTGGTTTCTAGGTAGTCTTGTCAGAATTCGGTCAAACAATTTTTCAAGACAATTTAGGAGGAAGGGTCTATGGAAAGAGGGAGTTGTTAAACCGGAGGATAGTTTAGGAAGAATGACGGCGGAAGCAGATTTCCAAGCCGGAGGGAAGTAGGAAAGTGTAATATATTGGTTGTATATGTTCGTAAATAGGTGTATAGCTTAGACTGGTAAGTGCCATTGGATTTTTCGGTTCAGGCCGTCTTGTTATTGGTCTGAATTGCGCCCTTTTTGGAAGTATGAAGTATCTTGAATGGTAGTGTTGGGTAGCTGTCCAAGACGACCTTTCGGGTGCTCTTTAAAGTCATTATTGAACTATACATCATTGAAGGATCTGAAAAAGATTTGAAGGACAAGGAAGAACGTGTCGGCCTTTCTGTTGTTAGAAGAGCTTACCGTTTCGGTAATCAAGTTGGGGATGTGGCTTGTGTCCAAGATTTCTCGATATGTGTATTTGTTTCTCGCCTTATTAAGGCGTTGAAACAGTTATATTATATTCTGTTTTGAGAGTCAGACACCTGAATCGCTAGAATTGGCGGGAGACTCGTCTTTTCTCTTTGATCTAGTTCACGATATGTTTTGGAAAAGGTTTGCGGTACAGATCTATCTTGTTGAGTGGGACTGCGATATCTCTCGCTTCCGGTATGATGGAAGTTATGTCGAGATATTGGGGTTAGGAGGTCCGGTGCATGAATGTGGGTAGAGATGTGTTCAGAGAACGTATTCAAATCTGCATTTGAAAATTATTTAATTACGGAACGGGCTGGAGTTGTTGGGGGTACGGGACCAGCAGGGGTAGGCGATCGGCTGTGATGGTGGTAGCTATAAAACATTCAAAAAAGTGGGCTATATGTTCGGAGCAAATGATGTGATAGGGCATTAAGTTGCTGAGGTGATCAAAATATGTAGGCTTGGTGTTTCTAATAAGTGTCACCGAATTAGGTGTGGTGGGCACTAAAGTCGTCTAGGGTTATGGAAATATTATAGGGGTAAGAAAGTGCAACGTCATAGCAACGAATTAGAGATGCTGTAGGTGTGGAGGTAATTGACATCGGGTAGACGGGAAGGAATTTATAGAAAAAACAATTGTTCCGAAGTTGACAGGTTTCGACATATCAACAAAAATCGAGGCACTGGATTTATTATTAGTTTTGCGTTTATTCACAAGCTGTACCATGAGGACTTAATTTGAAGCACCCATTTTAGGGCTTATTACCCCTCGAAGAAAAATGTAAAGAAATCTCATGAAGACTTGAATTGTGTTTAAATAAGGTGTCTACGCCTGTTGCTCGAAAGTCGATACTTTTCGATATATTCACGAAAAGTACTTTTTAAACTCTGTTTGAAGAGAGATAGTTAGGGCTTACTTATTACCTTACGAGAAATTTTTAATACGCTTGTTTATAAAGAGCTCTCTACAGTTGTTGCTTCTCTTTTGATGTACCTTTTGTCAGGTTCTTTAGTACTTTTCTTAATATTAACTTGTTTGGAACTTCTCCATTACTCTAGGAAAAACTAGCAATACCAGAATTTCTCTCAAATTAAATTATCTTTAAAAAAGTGTTTTTACGCTTTTTTCATATGAATTGATGTTTTTGAGATATTTATATTAGAATATTGAAAGTGGTTTACATTCAGCAGTTCAACCGCTTGATTTTGTTTTATAATTGGAAAGATAAAGTATTCTGCCCAATGTAATACGCACGTATAACAACAAATACCAAACGTACTAATAATTTTAATTAATTACAGAACGTTAATCAAACATACCTATCTCATTAGCACTCGATGTACCAAACTAGGCCATTATGCATATTTCCTGAATTGCATTTATAATCCACTATAACAAAGCGTCAACGTAGCATATAGACTAAAATTACAGATACAGGATTACGAGGCACCCATAAATAGACACATCTAAAACCACAAATAGATAAATGTGTGCTAAAATGTTAATATTATGAATCAAGTTTCAAAGGAAACAGGGAAATTATACATTTTCTTAACTGTTATCCATTAATACACTTGATTACTTGATTGAACATACCTGATATATATATATATATATATATATATATATATATATATATATATATATATATATATATATATATATATATATAAATTGTTATTATGAATGTTGATGTTTTATATAATACTTGATAATGAAGTATTGGGACGTACATCAAATTCTTGAGATAAAAATTCTAAAATTGTTATTTAAATACCATATATTTCGACCTCGGATAAAGTCATCATCAGTAGAGGTGTAATATAATATATGTCAAACAAATTATTAACTAGGTAATTTATAAATTAAATACTATCTAAAATGTAGTTATAACATGCAGGTAAATTTTCAGTGTCGTTTTTACTGTTACATATAACTTTATCATTAACTTTAATAAATAATATTTCTAATATTAAACGTTTCGTAAAATTTGGTTCTCTATTTCTTTTTTTTTTTTTTTTTTTTTTTTTTTGTTTTTTGATAGCATCGGCTTACAACTTACAACATTACCTATTTAACTATTTTAAAGTCTAAATATATTTCAATAGTTCACTCCTCTTTGGGTATGTCAATAATTTATTAATAATAGTTTCGTCTTCCTGGAAAATCGATACAAATTGATTCGGGATATTTATATTTCTTCGTAGTTCCTCCTATAGTGGGCATTCTAGTAATATATGCGGAACTGTTATTTGCATATTACATAAATAACATTTTCTTGGTCTAACTTTCCCCAATAGATGTAAGTGGGTTATACTGGTATTGGTAGTTGTGTTTTTGAGTTATTCCAGTCTGATTGCGAAAGATCATTGATTTTTAATTTTAAATATCTTTTAAAATCGTTCGGGTGAAAAGGAATATTATCTTGGCCTATCGTGTTACTTCCTTGACATGCGGTTATATCCGCATATTCATTTCCAGTGATTCCCGCATGTCCAGGAATCCATATGATTTCTAGTAACTTTCCATTGCATTTAATCTGATGTCATAATCCTTTGATAGTGTTGATTAAAGGACCGTTGGAGTGCTCGTTATTCATTAGAGCGGTAATTGCACTTGGTCAATCAGTGCATATTGCACTAGTACGTGCATTTATATGGTTTATATACAATCCAGTTTGTAGGATTGCACATAATTCGGCACAGAATACACTTGATAACGGGTTAAGTTTCCAATGATGGCCTAAGTTTTGTATATAAATTGCACTACTGACCCCCGTAGATGTGTTTGACCGATCGGTGTTGAATTTAGTTCTGCCGATTATGTCATAAAACATACTCTTATAGGTTTTGTTTGGTGTATCTGCCTTTGGGTGTTGTGTTAGATCAAGTCAGATTGTGATGTTAGATTTATTCCATGGCGGATATTCAATTATTGATTACATAACCTTGCACGGTATGTTAATATTTAATTCCTGTGCTATTTCTAGCGCTCTAATGATGGTTGGTCTGGACGCAGTAGGTTTAGATTTATATTGTTCTACCATAACGGTATCGTGTAGCATTGAATAGTTTATATGATTAGGCAACGTTAATATTTTTACAATATAATTAAATAGTAATATGAATCTTCGGAAATGTAGTGGTGGAACTCCGGACTCAACGTGCACAGACTCTATAGGGCTGCTACGAAATGCGTCTATCATTTTTAGTCCACTTAGGTGGATCTTGTCCAGCCGTATCAAATGAAACTGACGCGCAGAGGAATACAATATGCACGCATAATCAATGGTTGATAAACCAAGCGATTTGTATAGTTGAAGAAGTGTGTTTCTGTCTCCACCCCACGTAATACCTGACAAACACTTTATGATATTCATTTTCTTTTTACATTTAGTTTCAATCATTTGAATGTGCTTCTGAAAATATAATTTTTTGTCGGAAATTACCCCCAAAATTCACTTTTAATGAAAAGAGCCAGATAATCATGATCGTGCCTAAGCCTATAAAAATGTGTTGCCATAGTTTTAGCAATAGAGAAACGGAAGCCAACGCTCTCTCCTACTTGCACTAACTGATTAATATCATTAATATTTCTTTTATGTCTTCGGAATGGTAAAACTTGATTAGATCGTCCATATACAAACAACCTTGTACCGGAGGCGGCACACTTTCGGTTAAGAACAGTGTGCAGCTTAAAACTGACCCTTGTGGGATTCCATTTTCCATGCAGCAGGGTGAAGATTCAGTAGTACCAATTCTAGTTTTGAAAGTGCGATTAGTAAGAAAATTTTCAATAAATAAGGGTAGATTATCACGAAGGCCTATATCGTACAGTTTCTTAATAATATTGTACCTCCACGTTAAGTCGTACGCTTTCTCGAGATCAAAAGTTACAACTACCATATGCTTCCTTTTAATAAACGTGTTTCGTATGCTGTTCTCGAGATAAACGAGTTGGTCTAATCTGGAATGGAAATATCGGAACCCTGTTTGGCGCTGCGATAATGATTTTGATTCTAGGAACCACATTAATCGTTGATTGACCATCCGTTCCATAATTTTACTTATGCAAGAGATGAGTAAGATATGTCTGTAGTTTTAGGTTTTGTATGATCTTTGTCTGGCTTAGGCACGGGTATTATTAGTGCTTGCTTCCAGACTTCGGGGTAAGTTCCAACTGCGAAAATGTGATTATAGATTTCTAACAGTTTCTTTTTTTCAGGGTTTGGAAGATTCCTCAACATTGCGTAATGAACGTTATCACTACCCCGTGTTTAATTGTTGGTTCTGTTTAGTGCTTTTTGTAGTTCTTTCATTGAAAAGAGGGTGTTGTACTCACGACTTTCGTCGCACTAAAAGTTTATTTTTTTTTCAGTGGTACTATTTATTATGGAGAAGTGTTCACCATAATTATTGGAACTACTTACTGATTCAAGTGTTTCGCAAGTACTTGGATGATTTCTTCTCGTTTCTTAATTATTTTATTTTGAACCTTTAACATTCTTGATGGCTCGTCGTGTGTTTTTCCTGCTATTCTTTTAACGTTCCTCCATACTTCATTAACAGGCGTGTCATAGTTTATGGATGTTACGTCCTTTTATTCCGTATTATTGTTTTACGTGAGAAAGCTTTCTTAAATTTTACAATTTTTTCTAGCGTAGGCTTCGTCTTAAATATGTTTAGCATTCGTTTCTTTAACTTGATTGCATTTTTGACTTCTGAGTTCCACCATGGGATGCTAGTGGTTTTAATGTTTTCTTTTGTTTTTGGAATTCTTTTTTCTGCCGCTGTTATTACGTTTCTGGTGAATTTTTTAACGTTTTATTCTAACCCTGGTGTATGTTCATGAGGGAGATTAATTAGAATTTCGGAGAATAAGGACCAGTTATTTCCATTTCTTGGGGATAGTTTCAACAGTTTGTTCAATTGGTAGTCTGATACTTATTGGGCAATGGTCGCTATTATGAAAATCATATTAAATCATGCATCTAAATTTTAGTGCTAACGTGGGAGACGCAAAAGCGAGGTCTATCGCTGAAAAATTGTTCAATTGTTCAATTGATCAAGTGCGTTTGAGCCCCATAACGTAGAATGAGCATTAAAATCTCCAACTAATAGGAAAGGAGTTGGAAGTTGATTTATTAGGTCTTCAAGATCCGTTCAGGTCCAGTTAAATTCTGGCAAGTAAACATTACACATTGTAGCCTTAATGGGTGATTCCATTTGTATAGCAATTGCCTGAAGGAAGGTATTGATAGCAATTGAATTAGCAGGTGTATTATTTTTGACATATATTGATACTCCCCCACTTGATCTATTAGTAGAGCCACAGTTTCTGCTAAAATCCTTGTAGCCCTTTAAGAAAAATGTTTCCGTACTTTTCAAATGAGTATCTTGCACACAGATACAGACAGGTTGGTGCTTCGCCAGGATCATCTTAAGGTTTGGATAATGTATGCGTAAACCGTTGCAGTTCCACTGTATTATATTGTCGTATTTATCAAAAGATGTATTTTATAGTAGTAGTAGTCACAGGACCTTCCCCATCTTGATTTTGGTGAAAACCCATTTTTTATACGCCCACGTGGGATCGTATTTTTCACCCCGATGGTTTCTTTGTAAGTCTATTTCAACCCCTTGATGAAATTTTCACCCTAATTAGAATCCTTTTGGCTGTATTATAAATTTTTTTAAAGTTCAGCCCCTGGAGTAGGTAGGTAAATGCGCATATGCATGATTCTGAGAATAAAAGATATTTATTGTTATTAATTAGGATCCGTTTTATCAAAGGAGGTTGCATAATTATAATACATTATTAAAAACCGATCTTACAGATTGTGATCTAATTTATTTATGCATTGGGTTTTATTCTAATAAGAGGCCGTAGTTTGTAAGACGGAGATATGTTCGTGGGTCTTAATATGTGTTTATTATTAAACAGTTATACAACTTCATTATGATTGGAAAGTGTCAATCCGTCGACATCGTGTTAATTAATGTGTTTACAAACACTTTAAAATTTTACTATCTTGGATTTTTGTGGCCTAGGGACATCTTGGCAGTCGTTTTTTATATGTCCACGTGAGGATCGTATTTTGGTCTATTTTGTAAAGCTAATAAACAGTTGGATTATTTCTGATATTAAAGAATCTAATTAACATAAAGATAACATATACAATTGATTTTAAATACGCTGTTAAATACTATATAATGATAATAAAACAGTTAATGGGTATTGCGTAATCAGTTAATTAACTTGTTATACAAATGTGAATGTACGATTTCGCAATTAAACGTAAACAATAATAATAAACATATCTTACGTACATGTATATATCGGAGCTTTTAGCTAGCACAGACTGGATTAGTTAGAGAGATGCAATGCAATGCAATTACGAAGCTGTATAATTAAATTAAATTACTAACTCAGAATAAAATATCTATCAAGCTCTTCGCGTAAACCGTTAACAGCCAAAACCAAATATATATTTTCGCAAACAGGTTATTTACTATTGTGATGTATGCAGCGAATTACCTGTGTCTTCTTCTTTAAGCTAGATTTCACCTCTATATTATTTTACATACATACATAAAAGTTCTTTCTCATCAGAAATACCTATGTCAAAAAAACGGCTTTAGATTTTATAATCAGGTTAAGCATGCATGCTGACCGCTTATTGGACTGTTTTTAAATTTTCGGGTTTTACCGATAATCATACCATCACATAAGCCTATTTTACATACAGGTTCTGCCTTAGCAGGAATACCCCTGTCAAAAACGAACTTAGATTTATAAACAGGCCAGCCAACACTCGCGCTCGCGACTATTGACCTAACCACACCCTAATATCTTCCTTAGGGGATGTTTATAAATCTAAGTTCCTTTTTCTGGCTGCGAAAGCTGCTTCAGCGACCCCTACTCTAAACTTCCCCGAAGATAACCAATTCTACCCGAATATTGACGAGTGCACCCGCGCACAAAACCCAAGGCCTGCAGCATTCTCGTTTCTCACGCGTTTCGCTTTTTAAAGTGTAACCGTCATCGAGTGAGCATTATTATAGTGTATTCTCCTGTTTATGAGCCAACATCAGCGGAAATTAGAGATTTTACTGACTTGTTAATAAACTATTACAACATAACCGTTCAAGATGATGATGGAAACGATGATGTGGTAAGCTGGATGTATTTCACATCCAAGGTGATAGTGATGATTCACGGGAGAGGAAGAAGAGCGATGAGGTAGAGGAGAAGGACAAGTCTCAAAACCATGATGATAATAGTGAAGAATCACGGTTTAAGAAAGAAGAAGACCGATGAAATGGATGTAGATTAAATAAATGATGTATTGTTATTGTTTATAATAATAATATATTTTCAAATGCTAAGCTTTCCTTCAATTTTTGTTAATAAACTTGTTTTTATTAACGGTGCTTGAACCTGCACTAACAATGCTACAGATAATGCGAAAGGGCGGTTAGATGTGTAATTACAATAAGTGTGAGATTGGCTTTCTTTTGCACTCTGCGACTTCAATCATACTGCTATTGAGAGGTGATTTTGTATGATTAAATTAAATCAGCCGGGTATTTTTGAATTGTGTTTGATTGGTTTTAGCAAGGTGTAAGTTAGTTCAATCGGTATTTTTGATTGTAAGCTAGTTTTCTCAGGCTGTAAGTTATGAATTGATTGATTGAGACTGATTTGGTTGATTGCTTGATTGAGATTGATTGATCTGATTGTTTGATTTGATCGAACGTGATTTGTGTACGATTGATCTGCTTAATTGATTTGATTTGATTACTTGGTTTGTATGTTTGACGAGGAGGCGAGGGAGATACGAACACGATCAACCTCTATTACAGAAAACATTCATTAGTCTTTACACCACTAGGTGGCATCACAAACAACCCTAATTAGTTCTAGAAATTTACCGCTATGTGGCGCCGCCTCTATTACATAAAACATTCGCTAGTTTAAAAATATACAACTAGATGGTGCCACAAATGAAACACTGATCTGTTCTAGAAATATAACGCTAGATGGTGCCACCTTTACTACAGAAAATATTCATTAGTCCATACACAACTAGATGACGTCACAAATTCAAATTTCCCAACAAGGGGTCACGACAGGAGAATGCAGGCCCTAACGCAGGTTTCTATGTTTATCTTATAAGTTAGCAATAGGCTTCTTACTAGAATACAAGTTCAAATTTCGCGCAATAAGTAATCAGAATGTGAACACTTAAATACAACAAATCCAAATTCAAATTTCCCTCCAAGGGACCAGGGGCTAAGACCCGAAGGCAAGTTGCGAAGCTCTATGTCTGTCTTATAAGTTAGCATTAGGCCTCCTTATTATTATTACAATACAAGTTCAAATTCCCCCTCATAGATGGCGCCACAAACAAATTCAAATTTTTGGTCTAGGGGCGAGGGCCTGAAAGTAAGTTGCTAAACCTTACGTTTGTCTTATAAGTTAGCATTATACCCCTTATTATAATACAAATTCATATTTCCAGCCATAACCTGCATTCAAATTTTCCGCCCTTGGGGCCTCGATAGGGGGCAAAGCCCCGAGAGCAAGTTGCGCAAGCCTACACCTGTCTTACAAGTTAGCATTAGGTCCCTTATTATAATACAAATTCAAATTTTCGCCAAGGGTACCACGACAATACACGAAGGCCCACAAACAAGTTGCGATCGCGACAAGGGGCGTAGGCGAGAAAAAGTTGCGACGCCCTACACCTGCCTTGCAATCTCGGTTATGTTCGGGGAGAGTTGGTGTGGGTATCGCCGAAACAGTCTTCGCCGAAAGCCTGGCGTCGCAAAATTTAACCTATATGAGACATGCAAATAACGGTTTTTCGAAACGTCAAGTACTTGAGCGACCACCAAACAGATTGAGATGATTGGTCACGTGCACTAAGGTTTATTTAATCAGGAAAAGTTTCTTATAAGTGGTGTTGAATTAAAGGTTAAATTTGTACGATCCTAATGGCGGCGCACGGTTCAATATTACAAGACGCGAATTATGGACGCTAGTTTACTGATGAGACGTATGCGAATCAATCCCACCATTCCAATTGCGCGCACTAAAGCCTTAGAAACAGCTGCAGCAAAATACTCTGCTACAACTTGCCATATACTACTAGACAAACCAGAAATTTCGATAGTGAAGATGAACCAATGGACTAAGACTATGATTTTTTGAATTTTTGTATTATCAATACATAAGTCTGATATAGAATACTTTTAGGAAAACTGTTCTAGTAGCCTATTTATTTTTTGTTTAAAAAGAAAAACCATTTAACAGTTTAGGACTTCCATTAAAGAAAGATTTTTGTAATTCTAAACTCAGATTTAAAAATAAATTAATCAATAAACAAAGTTTTCTTGCAAAAAAAACGTTCTGCTGTAAAATTTGGTTCTTGTGACATACAAAAGTTCTGCATTCAAGCGACGATTTTTGGGAAGACAAGTACGCAACTTTTCTTTCATTTAACCGACTTTGTATTTCCAACGGTCCCAATTTCCCCATGTACATCATTTTATACTGGACACACTGTATAGTAAACCTTATCCGATATAAACAGTGTATTGGATTATATCCCAATTAACATGGGCCGTTCAACTAATAATTGAACAGAAAAATTTAATACACGTTAACCGTATTTTTCAAAAAAATGTTTTTTCTCCAATTAGATTCTAATCCCACCGCTAGATTTTTTGTATGAAATTTATATCATTATGTTATTAAATTAAATTTAATGTAGAAAGAAGTAAATAAAGTATATAACGATGAAATAAATAATTATTCATACCCACAAAATAGAAAATTACAATTTAATTAGAGAATACATAATAAGAATAATATAAAAGAGACAATAGCGTACCATAAAATGATAAAAGGATTTAATATGTATTTAATATTTATACGCACACTGTATGTATGTAATTCTTTCATTTGGAATGATATCGTATTACGTAAATATATGCAATAATCGTAAACTAAAAATAGAATATAAATGTTAGATAAGTAATGTACTGGCATCCTTTTTATATCTGGTTTACGCTAAAATAAAAGCTAAATAATTAAAGTCATTCGTATAGTAACATGTCCAATTACATTAAATCATGTTTTGGTTTAAAAAGACTATTTGTGGAAAATAGTGTATAACTACAAAATTATCTAATAATTATCTTAAAGAGAGCAAACTATCTTAAGAGATTCTAAAATGTAGTTTAAATGAAAGAATAATTTTTATGTCAATCTGTTTTTTTTTTTATTTTACACAAGTCCCGATTGCAATTAAACTTCTTTTTCATTTATTATTAAAGCGAGGAAATAGTTTGAAAAGAGAACTTTCAACAAATGGAATTTTAAATTAAAAGATTGATAAATGATAATTACAATCAACTACGTGGAGATAAAAAAACAAAATGATAGTAGTAAGTTTTTACTCGTAAGAATACTATTAAATTTTAATGGTGTATTTTCTCTATCGTTGTTTGAAAATTCCGGAAATTATTAATTAATTAATCGTTTATGAAATGTTTTGGCTTATTGCATATTTTATTTATGAAATTTTACGCATATTTGGCATTTTAGCACTGAATTATTTAATTAATAACTCAACTTCTTGTATTTTGTTAGAAATTTGCTGTCAGTTACTGTTTTGTTTGGATATTGTATATCAAATGAATTTGATTGGAAGGCTATTAATTAATAGTGATTCCACAATTATTCTCTAGAATTAACTTCGCTTTATTTCGTATTAGTCAGGTACACTTGCAATAAGAAGAGAGTTAGATCATTTTAATAATTATATTAACTACTCTACACCTTGTACATAGTTTAACACACAAATATTACACTTGCTTTACTTATTGTTGCATCCACTCATTACGTATAATTATTTTTTTTTTAATATGTTTTTGTTGCTGTTAAAAATTAATATTTTAGTAACAGTATCAATGTTTTCGTTTCATCACTTTTCAATATTAAATGCATTCAATTTAATAAATAACACATGTTTATTACGTTTTTTATTATGAACGAATAAGTTCAAAAATAAGTATGCAATTAAAAATTATTACTAATTTTATTAAATACATAAATAAAAAGTTTACCTCGAGTAGGATTTGAACCTACGACCTGTACTTTGCTAGAGTAGCGCGCTAACCGTTTACGCCATCGAGATACAAGCCCCAATCGATGTAAGTTTTGTCTTTATGAATGAAAACTTATTCGTGCATAACAAAAAACTTATAATAATTAAAATTAGCCAAGTTGCTTTGGTATGTGTGAATCCTTGCGGTATTGAAGGCTCACATTCCTTTAGTATAAGTAATTTGATTGTAATCTCATTATATTCAGAATTTACGTCAGTTTTACATACATGAAGACAACATTTACATCGATTTGGGCTTGTATCTCGATGGTGCAGATGGTTAGCGCGGTACTCTAGCAAAGTACAGGTCGTAGGTTCAAATCCTACTCGAGATAAACTTTTTATTTATGTAATAAAATACTTATCTTTTTTTGGGTTTTTAATGATGTATTTTAAATTATACAATCTAAAAGTTTCGATAACACTTACAGTTATCTTCGTAATAGTAATATCTGTTAAAATTGTTAAAGATGTTGTAAACAATTTTGTCAAAGTTGAAAAATTAAAGCATAAACATGAGCCTGCTATCAACATAACAATTTGAGAAACGTATAAAGCCAACTATAGAATTAAATTTTCGTAAAGAATAACTAGGTCATTAAAAATTAAATATTGTTAAACTGTCTTAAAGAGAACACTGTCTAACGGCGAAAGCTAACAATGAAAAATGTCAGCAAAAAACACATTTAACAAAATTTAATCAAGTTTCGGTGTAAGTGTAAAGTTGTGAAAAACTTCAATTTCAAAATGATTGAAGCATTCACAAATATAAACATGACATCAGATAAAACAATCCAGTTAAATCTAACAAAGAGATATCTTTATCAATAAGTGCAAGTGTTATTAACAATGAAAAGCATAATGAAGAACGTTTTTTGTAATTTTTTTTTTAATTTTAATCTTAATTTCATTTACTTATGTTAAATTATAGTGCTGTGGTAATTTAACATATAATTAGTAAAGCATTTGCTTCAAGGTCTAGGAAAAACACAGCAAAAAACCTACACATACCAAAAATCAAAATTAACACGTATCATTATGCCTTTTTTTAATTATAAGATGCCAAAACCTATTTAAACGGAGATTTTCTTCTTGTCTATTAAAATTATGAGGGTGTTTATATAATTCAATAGCTTCACGTTGTAAACGAACATAATAATGAGTTTATCTTGACCATATTTCCATATTGTCAAATTTAATGCCATGATTTAGATTATTCAGGACATGGTCAGCCAGAGCAGACTTCACTGTTTGACCTAATCTACAAATCTCATATGTTCTTTACCTCTTGTATCAAAGCTACGTTTTGTGGTTCCTATGTATACTTTTCCACATGAACAAGATAACTTATACACTCCGGAATATGATAAATGGTTTGACAAATCTTTAGGTGATCTTAAATGTTCTTTATTTTTCTTGTACGTTTAAAAATAGTCCTAATGCGATATTTAATTAGGATTTTTCTTTAAGGTTGCTTCTAGAAGGTGTAAATAACATTATTATCTGTACGTGAATATCCATTATCTTGTAAGGATTTTGTTAAATATTTATATTCATCCTTCAAAAATTCAGGGTTACAAATTTTGCTTGATCTACTAAAGATTTAATTACACCAATTTTTTGACGTGGATGGTGGTTGCATAATTTATGAAGGTCGGCTTTCTGTAAACCTTAAAAAATAGTGAATTATTATTTTTAGATATTAATATGTCAAGAAATGGTAAACTTCCATTAGTTTCTTTTTTCATGGTAAACTGAATACTAGGATTTATAAAACCTAAAAACTCATGCAGTGCCTCTTCTCCATGTCTCCAAATAACAAATGTGTCATCTACATATCTATACCAAACTGAAGGTTCTTTAGGTGTGTTTTGTAATGCTAATGTTTCAAATTTTTCCATATAAAATTAGCCATAACAGGACAAAGGGGACTACCCATTGCTACACCTTCAATCTGTTCATAAAATTTACTATTCCACTGTAAATAAGTTGTAGTAAGACAGTGCTGAAAAAGAATGGTTATGTCCTTTCGAAAAAGATTCAATAGTTTCTTTTAGAGTCACTTTTGGAGAAAGTGAAGCTACATCAAAACTAACCATTATATCACCCTCTTCAATTTTGAAACTATGCATTTTTTCAACAAAGTCGGCGGAATTTTTAATGTAATGGGATGTTTTTCCTGTAAGAGGTTGTAATAAAAATGTAACATGTTTTGCAAGGCTATGTGTAGGAGAACCGAATGCACTAACAATAGGCCTTAAAGGAATATTAGGTTTATGGACTTTTGGTAAACCATATAGTTTTGGTATCAGCAGTAGATGATAATTTAATCAGATTTTTAGTTTTTAAAAGAAACTTTTTAGTTGGATCTTTTAGTATTTCACGATAAGTTTCTGGTCCCAACAATTGTTCTACCTTAATGTTATAATCATTCATATTTCGTATAACAGTTGCATTACCTTTATCTGATTTTAATATTATTATACTTTTATTGCGTCTAAGTTCAAGTAACGTCGTTGACGAAAGGATAAGTTGCTCTTTGGGGGTTTTGTTTTACGTAATATGTTAACGGTGTTATATCTAACTTCATTAGCAGCATCAAAAGGTAATGATTTAATGAAGTTTTCGATATTGGAAATTACATCTTTAAAAGGTATTACTTTTGGTGTTATCGCAGAATTTCCTCCTTTAGAAAGCGCTTCTATAGCATAATCTGAAACAACATTATCAGAAAGGTTAATAACTGTTTTTTATAATCAATAGATGGTCTTTTATTTTGTTGTTTGTTTTGGTTTTGGCATCTTGTAATTAAAAAAAGCATAATGATACGTCTTAATTTTGATTTTAATTTTGACTTTTGGTATGTCTAGGTTTTTTGCTGTGTTTTTCCTAGACCTTGAAGCAAATGCTTTACCAATTATGTGTTAAATTACCACAGTACTATAATTTAATATAAGTAGTTGAAATTAAGATTAAAATAAAAAAAAAAATAATACAAAAAACGTTCTGCATTGTGCTTTTTATTGTTAATAACACTTGCACTTATTGATAAAGATATCTCTTTGTTAGATTTAACTGGATTTTTTTATTTGATGTCATGTTTATATTTGTGAACGCTTCTGTTATTTTGAAATTGAAGTTTTTCACAACTTTACACTTACATCATAACTTGATTAAATTTTGTTAAATGTGTTTTTGGCTGTGTTCGATTCCCGTTACCGTCTACCTTGTATGAGGTTTTTCAGAGGGTTTTCCTCATACACATGTAGCGGCATGGTCACTGCGTATATGCATACCATATGCGGCTGCTTAGGCGAATTCTGGTGTAGGATTTTCTCCCTCAGAACCCCAACTCCGTTCTTTCCGATCTTATCCTGACCACACCCATCCTTAATACCACCATGCATATATACGTAATATGTATGTATGCTGGGAATCCGTGATTGTGCTGAAGCAGCTCGGAAAGCTCGAGCAGCCCGCCTCCCGCCTTGGGGAGGGAATGAAATACGTGGGTTTTTCCTTTTCGCTGACATTTTCATTGTTAACTTTCGCCGTTGAGAGTGTTCTGATTTGTCATCTTTAAGACAGTAACAATATTTAATTTTTAATGACCTAGTTATTCTTTACTAAAATTTAATTCTATAGTTGGCTTTATACGTTTCTCAAAATGTTATGTTGAAAGTAGGCTGATGTTTATGTTTTAATTTTTCAACTTTGACAAAATTGTTTACAACATCTTTAACAATTTTAACAGATATTACTACTGACGTAGATAACTGTTATAGAAACGTTTCATCATCTTCGCCATTTCTGGCCTTCCGCACTCTTCAGTACTTGGCAGATATATATGTTACAGAGCACCCTCATGCCCCAGATATTCTTCGTAACTGTACATACGTGCCCTACAAGAGAGGAAGCTAGTTGGCTCAAAATGTAGTTGATTTCACTACTTCAGTGTGGGGGGTTCGAACTTCGGGAATGGTCGAGCAATGACTTTTCCTTGCTATCAGACCTTCCCGAGTCTCATAGGTCGATTGATGCACATTGTTTTGGCTCTGATACATCTTTAGACAATTTAGGATTAAAGTGGGCACCTTCTCCAGATTCGTTTCACTTTAATGTCAAACCATCAAATTCAGTATGTACTAAGCGCAATTTTCATTTTTCATTGGCGACCGTGGAGCAAAATTTTCTTGACCCACTCTTAGAAAAATTTGCTTCACTAAGAACCGTATTATCGCTTATTCAAACGGTTATTTTCTAGACGAGCTCAAGTACTTTTTTTCTAACGAAATCTCAAGGCTTCACTAGGACAAGCAGCTTCCAAAATAGTCTCAGAAGCTTGCTTCTTTTCTTGATCCGAATTATTTAATTCGTGTTGGTGGTCGGTTGCGACTTTCTTTGACACCTTTTGATCGGAAATTTCCTGCTCTTCTACCATCGCAGTCTTTATTCACATAACGTTTGATTGAATTCACGTATCTTCATGCTGGGATTCAGACCATTCAGTGTATCTTGGCTCAGACATTCTGGGTAATGTCTGATAAGCGGTGTATTAGGCGCATACTCGGTAAGTGCTTACAGTGCTGGAAGACCCGTCCAAAACCTATGTCTCCGCTGTGGAGTCAAATCTTAAACAGCTTATATTTGTGTATTTATATGCATGGCGATCAAAGCCATACATTTGGAGTTAGCCTCCGATCTTTCAACTGAGGTCTTTTTGACCGCTCTAAGACGTTTCCTTGCTCGTTGTGGGCGATGTACAAATCTTTGTAGCGACCGTGGCACGAACTTTGTGGGCGCAAGTCGCGTACTTAACGAAACTACGGCTTCTGCTGCAAGCCAAGAAAATATTACTTGACACTTTCATCCACCCTGTGCCCCTAACTTTGGCGGGCTCTGGGAAACTGCCGTAAAAAAACGTTAAAACCCATTTAAAGAGGATTATTGTTCTTGACTTTTTTTGTTCAAATTGAAGCTATCGTTAATTCACGTCCACTGACACCCAAATAACAAGTTAGCCGTGATTAATTTTATAAGAATTTTGTCTTAATAACCGATGTTTTTTGAATTTTTTGTAATAATTTGTGACACTTTTATTTGTTCACGGCTAACTTGTTATAATAGAAATTAAAAAAAAATCTCTTGCCGTTATTAAATTGAAAATATCTCAGAAATTAACGATTTTAGCTATAGGGAATGTTTAATAAATATGAAAGAACATAAAGTGTATTTTCACTTTTTAAAATAAAATACAGGGTGATTCATTTGAAAAAATTGACAAAATCATGTGTTCGCTCGCTCGCTCGCTCTATATTCAATTGGTGCAATAATAAAGAAATAGTACTTTCTCGTAACACTGTATCAATGTCAAAAAGTTATGTCTGGAGAAAATTATTGTTAGGTTGTTCTGTGTAGGGTATACAGAACGTTGAAATGAGAATGATATTCGTGTACAATTGACCATAACTTTTGAAATACCCTGTATAACTATATACACACACACACACACACACACACACACACACACACACACACACACACACACACACACACATATATATATATATATATATATATATATATATATATATATATCTGTGTGTGTGTGTGTATGCCATAAAGTTGGATACAAATGAAAAAATTGTTATTGTTCATTTCTCAGAAAATTTTATTCCTGATAAAAGTACCTGCTCGATCGCAAACCTAAAGTGAACTTGCAAAAATTTGAATATATCGTTTCTTATACGTGGGAGATTCGAAAATGTGAATGCGGCTCAAGTACCCTTATTTTTCAAAATACACAAAAATGTAATTTAGAAAGTTGTTTATAATTAAAAAAATATGTCAAATATGCAATTTCAGCTAGCTTCTCTAAAAAATGCCTACGCCTTATTTCCTTTGTTTTTTCTTCCATCCCTGTATTTTTCGGGATACAAAATATTTCGGAGGCAAGTTATTTTCTAATGGTACAAAAATACGCTAAAAAGCATCAGTTTTATTGGCCCCATAAGTGCCAAATTAGGTTATCTATAATTATCCCTAAAAATACCTCAATTTTTGGATCCAATGGGAAAACTACATATTCCTTCAAGATTATACCTAGTAAATGTGAGGGGATTATAGAGAATGTCAAAACATTTAAATTCTAACATTTTGGAATAACTCCATGTACCTTTCTGAAACGTTGAGTTATAATAAATAAAAGAATCTTCAACCTACACTAATTGACAATGGAACACAAACATAAAACAAAAGTGTGAAAAAAGTTACCCATACCATTGTCATTCAATGAGGGGCCCACCGTCCTCTATGCAAAATATTGCACGTTTGTGCACTTCTTGATGTACATTTCTCAACATTTGCGGGGTTACTGTTCGAATACAATTTCTAATTGTATTTTCCAAATGTTGAATATAGCTGTTTATAAACTTTCTCCTTTAAACATACCCATTGGAAAAAGTCCATTGAGGTGATATCGGGCGATCTTGCAGGCCATGGATTGTTAGAACATCTTCCTATTAGGAAATTTTAGGTCCAGCCATGACTTTACCGCCACCGTTGAATGAATAGATGCGCCATCTTGTTGGAAAAACATGTTGATTCTGGTTCTCAGAGGAAGATTATCCAAATAATTTGATAAATGGATGAAGCATGTGTAAATATATCGCCGAATTAAAATTTTCTCTAAAAAATGCTGGTCCCACAATTTCATCATTTAAAATTCACATCAAACGTTGATTTTAAACGAATATTGATTTCGGCATTCGATCTTAAAGTTAGTGTTTTCATCTGCCCACCATATACAGTTTTGCGAACGTACGATACCTTTTGATGTAAAACTGGATTCGTCAGAATAAATAATTCTTTTCGAAAAATATTCATCATTCTCTATTTCTCCTTGGAACCAAAAGAAAATTCTAACCTTACGCCTGGGTTTCTTTCCTGAAGAGTATGAATAAATTTGGGTTTGTATGGCTTGAATTTATTTAATCGCATAATTCTTCTAATTGATCGCTCAGAAACATCAGTAATTTCTTGCGGCTGTAATAATGATGTGGTCGGATTCTCCACAGTTGATAGAACAACATTGATAACATTGTCATCATTACCAGTTACATGTCTTCTGTGTTCTGTTTTATATTTATTTTCAACAGATCCATTTCCTTTACATTTTTTTATTATTTTTGCAACTGTTGCAGACTAATATTTTTATCTGTGTGTCTTGCATTAAAAATACCTGCAGTCTCGCGAGAAGTATTATATTTATCATCATACACTAAAACAATCTCAACTTTTTATTGGACACTTATACGTGTAGCCATTACAGTGAATAATTAGTTTTCAGACACCAATGAAAATTATACTAATAGCGATATTGGAAATGTCAATATGATATTGTTGACTATTATCAATTTTTTTCCAAAGCCTACTTTGCAAAATATCAAAGCGAAATAAGGAATAATGAGTACTTGTGAGACATAGTTGTGGTTGTAAATAAAGAAATCAATTTCTATTCATTTGCGGACAAGGATTTATTGATAAAATTTAAGTGTTTTGATGTTCTCTATAACCCCCTCACATTTATTAGGTATAATCTTGAAGGAATATGTAGTTTACTCCATTGGATACTAAAATTGAGGCAGTTTTAGGGATAATTGTGAATAACCTAATTTGTTACTTATGGGGTAAATAAAACTTTGCTTTTTGCTTTTTAGCGTATTGTTGTTCCATCAGATAATAACTGACCTCCGAAATATTTTGTTTCCCGTAAAATACAGGAAAAAAAAAGAAAAACGTACATTTTTTTTTCTCAGAGAAGCTGACTGAAATTTCGTATTTGACATATTTTTTCAATTCTAAATAACTTCTTCAAATGACATTTTTATGTATTTTGAAAAATAAGGGTACTTTGCTCTTGAGCCGCATTCACATTTTCGAATCTCCCTCGTATAAGAAACTAGACATTCAAAATTTTTGTAAGTTCATTTTAGGTTTGCGATCGAGCAGGCACTTTTATCAAGAATAACATTTTCTGAGAAATGAAAAATAAAAATTTTTATCCAACTTTATGCCGGTCACAGTGTTACTGCATTCATAGACTCACTAATGTATATATATATATATATATATATATATATATATATATATGTATATATACATACATACATACATTGTGAGTCTTTCTATGAATGCAGCAAATATGGACATATTTTAAAATGCCCACGAATCTTCACAAGAGCCTTTATTTAATTGATAAAGCTATTACCAAAAGTTTAATTTCTGAGCCATATAAGATCTGGTTAGTGTTTAGGATTGAAGGCCCACGCTTTAAGACGTTATCTTCCTACCTTTTTTAACTTATTACCTTAAAAATATGAAACGCTGATTATAAAAAAAAAAAAAAAAAAAAACAAAACTGTTGTAAATAGTCATAATGCCACGACTGATAAGAGATAAGTTACTATAGAAATTATACAATTCTGAAAAACAAAAATAAATTGTATTCCTAATGAGATGAAATAGATTATAACATTGTGAACAATATTTCCGCTTCCGGTTTTAGGGAGTAATTTAATTCCTTTTATTGATCGTGGCTTATTGACAGTAATTATATGATGACAACTAATTTAAATTGCAATCGGTAGCCGAGTATTAATATCGTCATTGGCGTAACATCAACTATGCAGTATCTGGGCTTATAGCTGTAAGAAAATTGAACCCACTTTATGGTCGTTTTGTATATAATCAGTGTAGAGAATTATCATTAGATAGGATTCACTTATATTACCATTCCGTTATTAGATATGCACGGATTATGTTTTTTTGTCACATCACTGACTCATACGTATATAATAAAACACTACAGTTTACTTTCATTGTTTGTGTTTGCCAAAGGAAATTTAGTTTGTAACACTGTGAGAATGTGGTAGCACGCCTTGTTTCCTACATGTTCCACTTTGAGCACATTTCATAATTAATTTCACTTTCTTCAACGCGCAAAAAATACAACTCGCTGAGTGTCATTATTGCGGTAAATTTCTTACGTAATTTAACCGCGTGTTTAATATCACCTCGTGTTATTTATTTATTACACTATCACAAATAGCTCAAAGCTTATGCTAGAGAATGATGCGAAATAATCGTAGATTTCTTCAACAGCCATTATCATACACTGAAGATCTTCCTGAACAACTATCAACAGGAAGCATAATCCATATTAAAGGATTCGTTCAACCAGACTGTATCAGGTATTTAATACGTACCCAAATACTGTTTCTAATCATAATTATTGCAGATTCGCTGTCAATCTAACTACAACAAGTGGGCCAGATGCCGATATACCTCTTCATTTTAACCCAAGATTAGATAGACATTATATTGTAAGAAATACACGAAAACGTGGACGATGGGATGAGGAAGAAACCACTTCAGCTGTTAAAAGTAATATTGAACGAAATAAAAATTTTGATATAGTAATATTTGTTGCGACAACAGATTTTCTTATATCTGTTAATGACGTTCATTTTTGTGCCTTTACGTTTAGATTTCCTTTAAATTTATGTAAAAGGATTGAAATTGAAGGATTAGTGGATGTACTTGCGGTTAATTATGATAAATGGAATGTATATCCTAATGTTGGATTAGAGAAGTTACCGAAAGTGATATTTTCTGGAGAAAGGGAAAATGATACTTGTTTATTAAGTTTGGTAAGTTTTTTCTTTTTGTGCTGTAGTAATTAAAACAAATCAATTGAACTAGCATGTTTTAATACTCTTACATCATTAAAGGTTGCGACAAATTGCGACATTCATTGTATGCTTTACTAATGTTATGATTATTGCATAATAATGTTAATGTTATTATTTTGTTTACATCGGGAATAATAGTTATTCGCAAATTTTATACACGATTACAATAAACAAACATTTTATAAAATTGTTCATATGCAGGGTGTTTCATAAATACGGGGCAATATCTAAGGAAGTGATTTTGGGAACCTTATTATAAATTTATGTCATAAACGCCTTAACTTTTAAACTACTCGTATAAGCTAGTAAAAGAAAATAATTAATAATTTTTATGCCTTCTAGATATTGTTGCAAAATTTAGTATACACTTTCTGTGCACCAGGTAGTTTTTTATTATGTCTAGCATGTCTTTGTAGTTTTACCAGTGCCGTTCCTGCAAGGTTTCTATTGAACATTTTTTTATGAAAAATATGATACACCTCTTTGTTGGAATAGAAATTATTTTTGAAATGCCTATTCATTTCTGAACAAATGCGGTCTCTAGATTTTGTTTGATCTGACCCATAGTTTTACTTTCCAACCCACATATACATATGTAAGTATAGAAGGTTGTGCAATAGACTTTTTTTTCACTATTGCTAAATCGACTTATTACAGCATATTACAGCGTTTGACAAAGTTTTGTCAATATCGACCTGTGTGCGTGCGTGCGTGCGTGTGTACGTGTGTGCGTGTGTGCGTGTATGAGTGAGAGCGTGTGTGTGTGTGCGTGTGTATGCGTGTGTGTGTGTGTGCGTGTGTGCGGGTGTGCGTGTGTGCGTGTGTGCGTGTGTCGTGTGTGCGTGTGTGTGTGCGTGTGTGTGTCGTGTGTGCGTGTGTGCGTGTGTGGTGTGTGTGTGCGTGTGTGTGTGCGTGTGTGCGTGTGCGTGTGTGCGTGTGTGCTGTGTGTGTGCGTGTGCTGTGTGCGTGTGTCGTGTGCGTGTGTGCTGTGATGCGTGTGTGCGTGTGTGTGTCGTGTGGCGTGTGTGCTGTGTGCGTGTGGTGTGTGCGTGTGTGCGTGTGTGTGTGTGCTGTGTGCGTGTGCGTGTGTGTGCGTGTGTGCGTGTGTGTGTCGTGTGTCGTGTGTGCGTGTGTGCGTGTGCGTGTGTGCGTGTGTGCGTGTGCGTGTGTGCGTGTGTCGTGTGTGCTGTGTGCTGTGTGTGCGTGTGTGCGTGTGTTGCGTGCAGTGCTGTATGTGTGCATGTGTGTCGTGTGGGACATGTGTGTGAGGTTTTTTGAGAACTGACGTTTAGGCCTTCCTTTCGTGACCACTTAAACATTACATTCAGGGCGGTTGTTTTATCAGGTCGCGGTGATTTATTTGGCTTGAACGAGTCGATTCCCCATTTGATTGCATCAAAGTATTAGCCAGTCCGCTTTTGATGCATTGCGATTGATTTAATGGTAGTTCTTAACCAGGAAAGTGTATTCACAAATGTCTACCTGGATGTTACTTATCGAGCACTGTGTTTTTTTTGCACAAAATCCTGTAGATTCTGGCACCCTCCGTGAGAGATGTCCTGTGAGTCTCCCAATTTCCTGTTCTACTTGGCGAGTAACGATTTAGGTCCTCTTTATAAGACGCCCAATTTGTTTTACGCGAGTTTTGATACTGCTAAATCACTTTGGATATACATGTAGTCTGAAATTGTATGCATCTGTGATCTGAGCAACTTTCTTCACCAGAGATTTATGAATGATACCCCATTGTTTTTCTTAAACATTATTTATCTTACAGGTTTAGTTATATAGGTACCTTAGACCATTGTTTTTGGGGACAGAAATCAAATGTTATTCACAAGTGAGCTAAAGTAATCACAGGTGAGTAAGTTGTACAGCTGTCAGTTGTATATTTTTTGTATTTGTCGGCCGAAATCTAGACACAAACGGCATCTCTATGCGCATCAACTACTAATGATTATTAGCACTACCCGTCACTAGCATTTTGCCCTGCTAAAGGAATTTCACGTTTAGTAAGGGACCTTTAAAGTGTCAAGCATCGTCTTGTCACGGGACCTACAGCTTTACTTCCTATCCTGAAAAAGGAGTATTTTGATTTTCCTGCGTTTTAGAAAAACAGCTACCTCGGTGATACGTACGACGATACACTTTTTATAGGCGAATATTAGGTATTTGTTTAAGTGAAATTAATTTCTTCGATGCACCTTTAAGATAAAGCGTCGTATATCTCACGTGAGTGAAATGCCACTACGAAACTCGCGTGATAACGCACTCTCATGGATCAAACTTCTCACTCGCGTATAAAGATGTATTTCTATCCTAATATAATATACTATTTCAAGTGCCTATTCATTTCTGAAAAAATTCGGTCTCTTGATTTTCTTTCGTCTGACGCATCGGTGTGCAGTAAAAGAAAACCTTAGATGTTGAGCAACTGAAGAGTGTTTTTGTAATAATTTTGACGCCATTCTAAATGTTTGCAAAAGTTGGTATACATTTTCTGAGCGCCAGAATGCCTTTTCTGACGTCTAAGATGTCTCTGTAGTGTTACGTGCCGTTAGTGCAGGGTTAGTACTGAAAAATTTTTATAAAAAAATTATTACTGTTTTTTCTTAAAATAAACATTATTTTTCAAATGCTTATTCATTTGTGAACAAATCCGGTCTCTTGATTTTCTTTCGTCCGACGCACCGTTTTTGCGTAAAAAATAAATTGAGTATTTTTATGCATAGACAGATACACAAACTGTTAACGTTTGATGCATCTTATTTGATTGTTGCATGGGTTTACTATTAAAACCAGCGTTTTCGTGTTCGTTATGGAGAACTATTGGAATGCCGAATTTGCTTCAAAGCATTGTGTGTACGGTGGCGGATGGCAAATCTAGAAAAGCCAGACGCATTTGTTCCAATAGATGTCCGAATCATGTTTAGCCAAATAGAAAAACTTTTTCAAGGATTCACCAACGACTTCACGAAACAGGCACTTTCCTTAAACTTAATTCTAAAGCCAGATCTCACACCTAAAATTGAGGAAGCGGCGCTGTACGAAATTGAAGAACATCTCGAGACTAGAAGAATTGCTAGAGTTTTGAATATAAGTTACAGTAAAGTTCGAAGAGTTTTAATAAACTCTCGTTTATATTAATATAATATTCAGACTACTTACAAGGGATTTTCCAATGCGTTTGAACTTTTGCCGGTGGTATTTACGCAGTCTTGCATAAAACTCCGAGTTTGAATCAAAAATTCTTTTTACCGACGAAGCAAACTTATCACGGAATCCCATTAAAAATTTTCACAATTATATTTGGTTGAAACGCATGTTCAACACCAATTTTCTATTAATGTGTGGGCAAGAATTATTGGTGACCATCTTATAGGACCATTTTTTATTAATCCGTCTTAATGGACAGATTTAGTACAATTTTTTCCAAGCAGAGCTTCCTATGTTACTTGTAGATCATGGGGAAAGCTGGTTGTTGCCGCCCAGCAGATGACAGCACCCACCTATATAAAACTCTTAATATTAACGTAGGCGCAATAAGCTTGGCAACATCCGGGTCACATTATACTGCTTTGAACTGTAAAGAAACTGTATTAAATCTATTTTTAGTGACTTTACAGTAGCGAATGTGCTTGTATGTGCCGCCGTTCTTATTACACCGGAAAATAAGCCGTTTTTTGACAGAATTGAATAATTTTTGAATTACTACGCTACTTATTCATTTTCTTATGGAAATGCATATCTCAAACAGTCACCATAGAAAAAAATTATTTCTTTTTAATTAACAAAATATAGTTACGGAAATGCCAAAAGCGAGAAGTATCCCTCGAAAAAATCCACCTGGGTGCCGGAATCACTGCTGGCTGCTATACAGCATTCAAAGATGGACATGGGAAATGGAAGAGAATTTGGTACCACATGCCTTGTCTCATGGCTAGAGGGACATTTCCTAGATGATCCGTGAATAAGAAAATAAACCTGTAATGGATATCGGCGTTGTAAAAGTAAACATTCCCAACACCGTTAATCAGCACAACCACATAAATTTACTTTGGCGTTTGACAACTAAATAAAGTCGTTTCCGTAGTACATCATAGTTTGGATTTTAAACTGAAATTGTAATTATTTGAATTATAGCAATTCAACCCTCTGTATTATGAAAACGGGTCATTTTAAGGCAATATTGTATTAGAACTTTTTACTCCATTTAGAATGAAAATTTACTTATACTAAAGTAGCGACATGACAACATGAGACACCCTATATATATATATATATATATATATATATATATATATATATATATATATAATTATATGTTTGACTGTGAAACTCCGACATTCTCTGGTGAATGTCAGAATTCTCCAATGTGCTTGGCGTATGTCAGAATTATTTCCTTAATACCATTATTTTCAACTTACACCGGCGACATTTACCGTGGACTGATGGTGTATGTTGAAACGACCTAACCTAAAATTTTACGTGTATTAACCTAACCTATTACGTGCGTACTAACCTAAAACGAGAGAAACGGGAGAGACGAGAGAGAGACGAGCGAAACGAAAGAGTCGAGAGGGACGAGGGAAGCGCTAGAAACGAAGGAGTGATGAGAGACGAGAGAACCGATAGAGCCGAGGGAAACGAGAGATGCGCGGGAGACGAGAGAGAGGCGTTGGAGACGAGAGAGATGAGCACGCTCAACTTTTATTACAGAAAATATTCGCTAGTTTAAAAATACATCACTAGACGGCGACGCAAATAAACAAATCCGCTTTTAAAAATATACTACTAGGTAAAGCCACGATTAACTTCCATTACAGAAAACATGCACTACTTTAAAAATATACCACTAGATGACGTCACTAACAATCAAGTCTGCTTTTAAAAATAAGTGTCATCTAATTGGAGCGATTTTTTGTCTGATTTGAAGTCAGATTCTGTCAACCTTATTCGATTTAATGCAAAAACAAAAACAAGCTGTACGTCTAAGGGTAAGGGCGAAATCAATAACAGCCATTCACCACTTATGACTTATAATTAAATTGTCTACAGTGTTGTCAGGTAAAACAATTGATTTGATTGATTAATCGGTTTGCTTGACGGTGTTTTATGAGTTAGTATGCATTAGTGATTTTAGTTACGGCTAAGGGTTAGCATTATCAGAAGTCATTATTTTTTGAGTTGATGGTTAGTTTTTGTAAGTTGCAGCTTAATTCAATTAAATTGGAGTCGGTTTTTGAAGTGAAAGTTGTTTTTGCAAGCTGTAACTTAAAGTCAGCGTTTTGGAATGAAGGTTGTTTTTTGTAGAAGTCGTTATTCAAAATAGACAATTGTCTGAGGTTAGAAAAACAAATGGTCTAATGCCTGGGAGGTCAAATTCAAATTCCCCGCAGTTTCTCAAAAGCAAAGGTCTACTCGTTTACCCTCAACCAAACAAATCTATTTTTATAAATAAGTGTAATCTAATTAGAGTCATGAACAAAGAACATGTACACCACAATTGCATTTTTCAAGGTCTATTTGTCTTCCTCGTAATTAAGTAATTGTGGGGTTTTCCCAGACACGGTAGAAGAAATCGAATAGCGAAATTTGTTAACTACTTTATATTAATAATTGTTGGAAAGTATTCAGCGATTTATATAGACCATTTAAAAATATACTACTAGGTAAAGGTAAATCCACGATCAGATTCCATTACTGAAAACATGCACTAGTTTAAAAATACACTACTAGATGGCATCATAAACAAACAAGTCTGCTTTTAAAACTAAGTGTTATCTGATTTGAGGGATTTTTTGTCATGCGCAAAGAACGTGAACATCATATAATCCGAATACATTTGACTTTCATAAAGGTTTCACTAATGTACTTGAACAGCGAAAGGTTGTTATTGTGGTTACATAACTGGGAAAATCCAGAAAATAATTACTTTATATTAACGATTGCTGGAAGACTTTATATTATTCATTTATATGCAAGACGCAAGTGATTGTTGTGATTGTAAGCAGTTGTTTACCCTGTCAATGCGTTCTTCCAATACGATTATCGATAAGAACCCTGGTACGTGCTAGTTTTTTTATTTTAACCCTTACACCTTATTTTGTTTACTTTATTTAATTGTTAGAGGCCTGATTTCAAGTTTGTTTATATTTATTGTTGTATAGGAATTTTGACTGATTTAACTGTAAAACGTATTTTTATCACTGTATGCAGAACTCGACAATAGTGTACAAGTTAATTTGAGCGAGATTATTGTTATTATGATGAGCGTGGGTGAAATAAAACTTGTTTATTTATCCCCGGGGTATTTGCCTGTTTTCAATACGAGATAGTGCGTTCAAGCTTGTTTATAAATTTAGGGCCCCTTTTGCCAGAGATTTCCGAATTTGATTGCTATTATTATTATTATGGTTGTCTAATGATAATGATAAGCGTTGTGTAAAATAAAACTCAAAGTCCTATAGTTGCTTTACGAAACGAAATCGGTGTTAGTTTCAATTCGCATGTGTATTATCAAAATTGGAAATGAAAGTCAGCTTGTTTATTTGTCCCCAGGTAATTGTCCATTTTCAACACGAAAGATTGTGTTCAAGCTTGTTTATAAATCTAGAGCCCTTTTTGCCAGAGGTATTTCCGATAAGGAAATCCTTGTATGTAGCATAATATAGTGGTTTGATTTCGAATTTGTTTATATTTATTATTGTATAGGTATTTTTACTAGTTTAACTGTAAAACGTATTTTTAACACTGTATGCAAAACACGGTAATAGTGTTAGCTAATTTGATGCTCCTATATTGCCAGTAAGGTCGAAGGCTATCTCATGTATTTTTGGTTGGTTTTAGCAAGATGTAAGTTAGCCAAACCAGTATTTTTGAATTGTAAGCTGATTTTTGCAAGCTGTAAGTTATGATTTGATTTGTATTGAGATTGATTTGCTTAATTGTTTTGTTTGATTTGATCGAGTTTGATTGTTTTAGTTTGATATTCTTCGTCTGATTTTATTGGTCGATTGACAGATTTGATTAATTTATGTCTTTTGACAAGGGGCGAAGACCCGAGAGCAAGTTCCGGTGTTCTGTACCTGTCTTATGAAATAGTATGAGGGGCCGTTGTTAGAATACAATTTCAAATTTCCTGCCAAGGGGCGAAGACCTGACAACGCGCGACAAGCTCCGGAGTCCTGCAACTGTCTTATAAGTTAGCATGAGGGCCCGTGAATTTACCGCCAAAAACAAAAATGACGTCCAAGATGGCTGAGAAAACAAGTTAGCCTACAAAATTTAATTATGGCTCATACTTAAAAGAAAATCGGTTGCGGAGTTTCGGGGCGAGGGTCCTCTGTTGTGCGTAACAGTGGGATGAGGCCCAGATGCATGCGTCGTATATCTGTCGTACAAGTTAGTCTTAGAACCATGTATTTCAAATTTCCCACAATATCCATTACACGGTCCAGTATGTATTTTTAAATTATACCGCTGGGTGAAGCCACCTCTATTACAGAAAACATCCATTAGTCTATACCCAGCTAGATGGCGCCGCAAACAAGTTCAAATTTTTAGCGACGGGGCCACGGCAAGGTGGGGCGAAGACTGAAAGAAGGTTTATAACGACGGCCACGACAAGGGAGCGTAAACCCTAGAGTAAGTTCTTATACCTGCCTTAAAAGCTAGCATTAGGGCCTTTAGGGCAATAAACAATCAGAAGGCAGAGAGTTAAAGACAAGTTCAAAATTTCCGTCAAGAGGGCCAGGGGGCGAAGGCCCGAGAGCAAGCTGCGAAGCCGTGTACCTGTTTTACAAGTTAACATTAGGCCTCCTTATTAGAATACAAATTCAAATTTCCCGCTATAACCAATCAGACTGCAGAGGCTTAGTCCTCCAATCAGTGCACAGCTGCTGAGTAGTGGGGCTAACGACCAATTAGAAGCCAGATGGGCGCATGCTCGCACAACCAATCCGGTAAAAGGATGAGTGTGGTCTAGTCTTAGCTCCGTCTTAATGAACCCATAAGGGCCTTATCGAGTCTTACGCTCTCTTAACTCAGTCAAAATGACCAGGGGGTTAGACCGCCAAAAAGGCTCTTAATATTGCCAAAAGGACCTTAATTAGGGGCTAAACTCGGCCCAGGGGTTGGAAAAGAACCCCGAAAAGAAGTCGACCTCACCCTCAACCGCACTCCTAGCCCCACCTACACCCCCATAATCACTTTATGATTTCACAAAACCATAATTAATTTTTCATTTTTGTAATGAAAAAGACAAATTAGATATTATGGAATCAGTCGAAATGTATAAATATAAACAGACGGTACCTTTAATAAACGAAAATGTTGATCTTGTAGACCCACCTTTAACAAATTAGAATTACAATTTACGTCAAGTTTGATGTTTTGCCTTAATGATTGGTGTTATTAAATATTTTCCCTTTGTAATAATACATGTTGTATTAAAACATGTGAGAAATAAGTATTTATATAAAACATTGTGAACTTATGTTTGAAACATTGTACTTACTAATAATTATGGAAGGTTAAAGAATATAAATTTAATAAAAAATTTAATTTATTTTTATGTTCAATTCTATTGCCAGGCGTTCAAACATTTTATTTCCCAATCTGCAATTGAAACTGTAAATATTGAAATCCTATGAAATCACCACCCTACTTAATTATGACTAAAATCATAAATGTGAAAAGCTTTTTATAAGAAATGCTACACATTAATAAAAATTTAAAAGTATGGAATTTAAAAAAAATGCAGTAACATGTTTCAAAGCTGTTATACTTCACCAGTACTAAATCAAATAACTTCTATGACAATGGGGATTGTTTGTATCGTTTCAAGAATTTTTATAATATTATGCAAAAATCTAGGAATGCAATTTGCATGGAATGCAAAGGGTTGTAAAGGAAATACGAAATTAGTCGGATATAACTGTAGAAATGCAAATGAATGCTGGCGAAATTAAGAATTATTATAATAAGAGGGAGAATTTCTAATAAAAACTTTTTGCAACAAATTTTTTCTGGATTATTAATATGACAGTGTATTGTTGTATATAAGAGGCCATGTTGTCATATTAAACCACATAAAATGAAGGATTATTAAGATTCCAGTATATATCTACTGTATAAGATATTGATTTAGTGTGACGGATTCTCTTTTACACACAATCCACGCATTTTGGATTTGTCCAATATAATCGTAACAACAGGTTGTTACGTAACGTACAACCACAAACTTTATTATCTGAAATATTAAAAGTAAAACAAATTTCAGCCGGTTCCCTACACAGGACATTTACCAAAGGGATTTGAAGAAGGATGGCAACTCGAAATCAGTGGACGTGTAAAACTTTTACCGCATTCATTTTACATAAATTTGCAAGATGGTGCTCAGCTGTGGCCTCATCCAATTATTTTCCTGCACCTAAATCCAAGATTTAGTAAGTCTATAGAATTTTAATAATAAATTTTCATTTAAACGATTATCCTTTTTTTGTAAGATAAACATTTTGATTGAAAAGATTTAGTTTTTTTTTCTGTCCTTAGATACATCTGCTGGTGAGAATGTTTTTATACGAAATGCCCGATTTGGGGGTCAATGGGGTACAGAAGAAAGGAGTCGAATGTTTCAATTTTCACCCGGATCACCTTTTACTATTGCGATCCGTCGTGGATTTGAACGGTTTTCGATTTGGGTTGATGGACAGTTAAGTGGTGAATTTAAAATTGGAGGAACACCTTCAACGCTTAATACTGTTTATGTACAGGGTGATATTGTACTTAAAGAAATTGTTATGCATAATAAATATATTGATTATGTTAATGAATAAATTAGTGATCTGTGACAATACAATAATTTTAAGGCTACAATGCAATTGATATTTTTAATTTGTTTTGTTTTATATGTATTATTACTGAATAAGATTAATTTTAGATAACTAATTTTATTACTAGATGGATTTATTTACATCAAAATTCTCTAGTAAAACATGGAAACAAGGGTAAGAATGCTCAGGAGACTCTAAAACAAAATACTTTTGAGGAAATAAAATAAAATGTGTGTAAATTGATTGATTTGTTAATAAACTTTTGGAAGGAAAAAGTTGTTCAAAAATTTTAGTTGTACAGGGTGTCAACAATAGAGTAAAGTAAATTGGTGCTTTATGGGTAAACTTTGCCAATAAAATGTATTTATCATATTACATGGCTCGATCAGAGCAAGACAAAGTTAGTGTTCAAAATGAGCACCATTATAATGTAAACATGCTTCATAGCGATCTTACAGATCATTGAACATATTCATAAATCGTGGTTGACGCAGTTGTTAGAAATAAGTTTGTCGTAGATCTGCAGTATCCATTGGTGCATCATCAGAGCAGGATACTGACTCTTTTCATTATATCCCAAATGTATGCATCAAGTGGAGTAATGTGAGGGGTAATCGAAGCCCGTTCCTCAAGAAATTATTCTATTTCCAAAATGCTAGCGGAGAAGCTCTAGTGAGCGTCTAGCTGTATGGATTATGGCGGCATCCTGTTGAAACCATTGCCTGTTCAACCTAGATTTCGTGCGCGGCAAAAGGTATGATGATGTTCTGCCTGTAACGCTCTTTATTAACAGTAACTATGTGTTGATTCCTGTTTTCAACAAAATAAGCACCTATTGTACCGTGTCCCTTTACAGCACACCAAATCGTAGCCAGCACAGCACTGTTAACTGGTTTTTCTATAATGAAGTCAGGTCTTGAACGTTAGTCCACAGCGTTTAGTCCTTGTCCAATATGAATACGATATAGATAACCACCAATGACTTTGAACGTTCTACGTGTGGATGCTTAACTGATGTGTAATTTATATGCAGTTTGTCGAAGACTTCTTTGTGGAGACTACCAAACCTGGTCAAGAACCCGTTCTTCGTTATCGTTGCTACAAACTGTTCTTCGATAACCTGAAGAACACAACACACTATCAGTGCGACCAATTGCTAACTTTACGCTTTTACTGGGTGCAGCTTTATTAAATTACTTCCGATATTTTCACAAACTTGGGCCACTGCCCCGTCCATTCCCGTATGAACGGAAATATTGTTCTACTATAAATACCTTTTCCTCAGTTGTCAGAATTATCTTATTTTAACACGAACGTCCTGTTCATTTTGGCGAATACCATATTAGAGATGAATGCTTACAGGTGTAACACCCTATGTGGGGTTTACAATGTTTTAGTTATTTAATAGCTATATGCTGTAGGCCCGGAATAGCTTTCAAATCGGTATGTTTGGGGAGGTTCTTAAATTTATTGACAACAGCAAGATCTACACAAAACAAATGATTTATTACCTATTTTGTAACAATGCTAAAATATGTGACTTAAGCTAAAAATATGTATGTAACACTTAATCCTAAAAATATAACACAAAGAATTATTACAAAAATTAAAATTTAGTTCCTAAAGTAGCAAAAGGCGGCTCACTCTTATCCAGGGTGGCTCACTGTAAATAAACAATTTAAAATACAGACCTGGGTTGCAGGTGCAACTCCTGTGTGCGAGGATATTAGCTAACTTCTGTTTCCGTAAATTAATTAATTAGGAATCTCGAAACAGTTAGTTTAATAGTAATTTCTTTCTATGCAAAAGAGAACTAAACGCTCGTAGATGTGAAGGGTATATTATTTTATTCTATTACATAGAATTCCGTGCACGATGGCCTGATAACGATGTGCGGTTCTTTTTAAAAGGATTAAGTTGGAATGTTATATTTTTACTTTTACTGCGATTCAAAGGTTTTTAATCTTTCCTTCGGTAAACAGATATTATTTAATGAAAAATTTACTTTTTTTCTGGAAGTGGCCGTTGGACGGTACTAATTTCGGGATACAAACAATTAAATGTCAGTATTTTAGGATGGGATTCCTAGGTGTTCTACAGAACCTATCTGACGGAAATAGGATCTCCGGGGGATGCTTGAATTTTAATTTAGGTTTTCTTCATAGGAATTGGGGAAAGCTGTAGTTATAGCGAGTGGTAAGGACTTATTTGGTTGGGATAGTATCGATAGTATCGATAATTCTTTTACGCGCGAAGTTTTTCTGAAGTGTTTGGATCCTGTGTATGATTGGTGGTGTGTTTGCGTGTTGTGAGGTCACTAGGGTACCTGAGGGGTAACCTGTGTATGTGTCTAAAAATTCGGCGTTCACAAGAGGCGATAGAGAAAGGGTGATTGGGGTTTATATTGGTGTATATGGGTGCTGCGAAATTCATAACAGAGCGGATATATGTTTTGTAGGTGTGTTGGTGTTTTAGGGTGGCAACCTCTAATTCTACCCCGGGGGGCGCCCAGTAGGTTTGCGCTGTTTCTAATACTATTGAGTGTTCTTTTTACACCGGGGACCCAATTGAGGGTTCTAATGAAGAGGATTCCTAGGTAGGTGATTTCATCTTGGAGTGTGAGATTTTCTTGGTTTAGGGCGAGTGAAACATTTCTGGAGGCAAGCTTTGGGAACCTATCTTCGGTGCAGTTAGTCGGAAGAGGATTGTTTGGGTTTTGGAGGGATTGACGGAGACTCTCCACCGGTTTGCCCAGTTGGAAAAGTTCCGTAGGGTTTTGGATATGAGGTGGGAGGCCGTTTCGATGTTCCCTTTAACTGCCCAGAAGGCGGTGTCATCCTCAAACTGCGCAACGACTACTCCGAGTTGTGTAACTTCGGGAACGTCTGATGCAAAGACGTGTAAAGGATGGGGGTAAGGCAGACCTTGCCAGATTGCATTGCTTGTGATTGAATGCTCTGGTGGTCTCTGTAAGTAGCTTCAACAAGGGATCGTGACACGTTCGGTTAGGGAGGAAGCCTAATTGGCTATTAGGAAGGAAGTCGTTAAATTTTAGGTGGTCCCTGAGTAGCTTGGCTAGAGTCTGATTAAAGCATTTTCCGAGGCAACTCAGGAGAGAGGTGAGGTTAGGTCGTGGTGGGGTTTCGGTATCATGACGGCGGAGGCTGATCTCCAGTCCGCCGGCCAGTCCGCCGGCAAATGGGATAGGATTAGGCGTCGGTTTATATGTTGGAGAGTATTGGGAGGGCTGGGTCGGCTAAGTGACGGAGGATTTTGTGATTTAGGCCGTCATGACTTGGGCAGATTTTTTTCCTTTTTTGAAATGTGATGAGGGCATAAAAGGGATTCTCGTTATCGAGTTGGATATCAAGAAGGTTAAGGTTGCGGAATTATTCAGGGCGACCCTCAAGGAGTGCCTTCAACCGGTTATCGAATTGAGGATAATCAGAGGATCGGAAAATGGAGTGGAGATGGTGACCGAAGAAATCGGTTTTTCCTTGGTCAGAGGAGATTAGGTTGCCCTGAAGGTAGGATAGATGGGCTTTAGGGTTAACTTTTCTCCTGGTCAGTCTATCGAACTGTTGCCAGAAGAGTTTACCATTTTTATAATCTAAGTGGGAGGTGGATTTGGTCCAGGAGACTTCGGAGTGTTTGTTTGCTTTTCGCCTGATTAAGGCATTAAGGCAATTGTATTCGGTCTTGAGAGCCAGATTCCTGGATCGCAAGAATTGCCGATAGATTCGTCTTTTCTCTTTGATCCAGTTTACAATGTGCTGTGAGAGCGGTTTGCGGGAAATGTCGATGTTTTTTAATGGTACAGAGATATCGACCGCTTTCGTAATTACGGAAGTTACGTCTCTGATGGCTCTCTCGAGACCTTGGGTCGTTTGAAGATTGGGTGTTCGAAGTATGTTGGCTGTGTGTTGGCGATTTGCAAGAGCGGCGGCTGCAACAGAGCGGATGATAACCTGTTACCACTGCCATTACTTGGGGTGTCACCGATTTGGATTTGGCGGGCATTGAAATCACCTAGGATAGTTGCATTATTGAGGCTGGAGGCGTAGATTAACAGGTCATCGGATAGGGTGTTGTGGCCGGGCAGGTTGTAGTATGAAATAAATACTATAGGAGTGGGAAAGTGTACCGTCGCAGCAACGCATTTGCGATGCTGTAGGTGCGCAGGAAGTTGAAAAGGAGTAGATGGGATGAAATTTTTAATTAAGAGGGCGGCTTCGTGTTGGCTATTGTTTACATAGGTGTGAAATGTGTTGAAATTAAGTGTGCATCTTTGCATGAGTTTTGTTTCTGTGATGAAAAGGATATGTATATTGTGAGTGTGTAAAAAGTGTTTAAGTAAGGGGCGTTTCCGACAAACGCCACTGGCATTAACGGTCCCTGCTAGGATATCCATTTGGAGGAGTTAAGGATTGCGTTGGCTCATTACGGCGACCTTCATCCGCGTACTGGATAGGCAGATGTTGATCCTCCGTTGGAAGAAGTTTCGGGATTGCGAATCTATGGTGTGGACAACTCTATCTCGCCGGTCGGGGACATCTGGAAGAGGGAGTGGGTGAGGACTTGTAGAAAGTCTTTGATGGATAGGGATTCGGTGTCGAGAGAGGCTTTAAGGTGGGCTGTCGTCCGAGTCGGACGCTTCGGAAGACAGGAAGGTTTGAGGGATGCCGTCTTCGACGGACGGTTCCCGCCGCTTCTAGCACTTGAAGGAATAGGAAGGGTGAGCTTCCCCGCGGTTGTTACACCTTGGGTTAGCAGAGGATTTGTAGGAGGAGTATCTGTGGATTTCGCCACAGTTGAGACAACGGATAGCACGGGTAGGATACCCCTCAGTGGTATGCCCGAGAGGTTGAGGGATAAGGAAGGGTTCGCAACTGTAGTGTCGGCCGAACATGACGACACCTCGTGCGAGAAGGTACTCTAGGGTGGTTTGGGAAGAGGTTATGATGCGAAGTAATGCGAAGGGCCTTCCTCACGTGTGGAAGATCGATCGCATCCCGGATGTCTTACCCTAGGATGTCATTATCAACGTGACGAATCACGCAGGAAAAGGAAGGGGTCTAGGGGTGGAGTTGGAGGACGGGGACCGGAGAGTTGCGTTACGGTGACGGTGAGATCGCCGAAGTGGTGTCGCAGCCTAAGCTGTGTAGCATCCGGCAAGGGAGAGGAGGTTTCTAAGAGACAGGTGTGGCTGTGATTGAACGTTAAGTTCAACCAGGGAAGGTAAAGGGATTTAATGGAGTTGAAAATGATTTCTGGGTGGTTATGAATTTCGGGCGGATGCAACACCTCCAGGATTGAGAGCGGGTGGGTTTAGAATTGGGGAAAACGGGTGTAGGAATTAAGAAAGGTACAGGTGACTGGGCAGGTGTGGGTAAGAGGGCGGATTTGTGTGTGTGCGGGTTTGCGTATGTGTGCGGGTTTGTGTGGTTTTGTAGAGGCGGTGGAACGTGTAGAGATATAGGAGTGTGTGTATGAGGTGGAAATGGATGAGGTGCTTATTTCAAATTGGATTCAATACAAAAGGTAAAAATGAGGTGACAAATTTGGGTCTTTGCTATACAGGGCGCTCTTAAACCATTTTAGGGGCCCACATAGAGGCCTAGGGCTTTAATGGAGGCCTTAGGGCTCTATAAGGGGCTAAATTGTAAAATCTTTTCTTTGACCAAATACTTAAGGTATTTACTACAAATTTAGGTTTTTGCTATTCAAGACCCTTTTAGAACCATTTTGGACTCTACAAAAGGGCCGTAGGGTCCGTAAATGTAAAAACGTATTCTGACGTAGAATTTTCCGCTGAATCCAAATATGCAATAAAAAAGTATGGGCTTTATTCAAAATTTCAATGTTGGTCCCTACGGGTACTTTTAGGGCCAGAACCCAAAATCTGATATTACTAAATTTTCACTTTTTTGGCCTAAAAAAAGTTATTAAGCCGTTTCCAGACTTTTTGGAGACTCAATATATGTATTTACATTGTTTTATTTTGTCCCCGAAGTAGGCTATGAAACAAAATCACATCATTAAGTTTTTTGCCAAAATACAATATATTCCATTCATCAATATCTAGCGTTCTCAAAATTATTTTTGCATACACGTAGCTTTTCTTCTCCCTTCATTATTTTATTTCATTTACCATCTTGTTTCTTTTTCCAGAAATATTTTGCACTCTCCTTTTTTAAGTTGATTTAAATTCTTGGTCCATATGCTCTGATCTACGTGACGCTGTTTTTTCATTTTTCTGCTATTCATGGTTGTTGCCCCTGCACTTTCAGTTGATTCATCTGGATTCTTGTGAATGTAGTCGGGATCTTTGCTAAGGTCGGCTAGTTGGCGAATCTCTCGTGGTGACACTGCCTTCTCATCTCTCATCTGCATCGTAAGGACCGGGTTCCGGATCTATAATGATATTTAACTCTACCCTTCTGGTTGATTCGTCTGATTCATATGAAACAAATGCCAGGTCTTTGCTACATCCAGGTAAATTGTGAGCGGAGACAGTTTCGCATTCATCACACGGAGAACCTTTGTACCTATATCATTGCCAATCCCATTAGCTCGTTGATTTCCGTCTGAAAGTGCGAGATCCCTTGAACCGACAGTAGATTTGCATATTAGTTCCCATGATGGCACTGCCTCAAATAATTCGAAGGTAGCTGATAATGGTTCGCAAGAAGGATTCATGATAAAAGATTCTTATATGTTATGGTAGGTTCCTTCAGGTATTGGTTGAACATAAACACATTCTACGAAATCTGGCATCTCAAATAAAACATCCTCTTTCCAGACCATTTCGAACATTCTTTTGAGCGGGAGATTATTTTAAAATATAATTTTATTTAGGCCAGGTTGTCCAATACATATATACTTCAAATAAGGCAAAATCAGAGGCCTTACATTATCATAATTCCCCATACATTTGGCTCGATGCTATGTTATATTATTCCAAACTATTGTGAAAACTATGATTTCAGGAATTAATAGGAAATCAAGCAGGTAATAGATGTGACAGCCCAAAAGGCTCGAATGGCTATTGCCAATTGAAAATAGGTTTGAGAAAGGATCTGGAGAATTATCTTCAAACTCATCGAACTTTCGTGTGGTATTCATTGGATTATTTTTTGACGTTAGTAGTGACAGATGTTAATGAATGTCATTCAAAAAACGAAATACCTTATACTATTCTCGCAGCAATCTATATTAGATTATTCCCACTATAATAATGTTTTTATTGGCTAAAACCAACACAAATGACTGCAATTAAACGTTTTTATGGTTTTTTAGTGACATTAAAACATAATACGTCTTGAATTTAAAGTGTTTGAATTATATCTCATTGTAGTTTCAACAACTTCATTCCGGAATAAAGTGCGTGAACTACGTACAGTTTTTTTGGGTTATACGCCATAAAACTGCATGCAAACTATGATTTACTTCATTATTAATAGCGAACTTAACAAATAGAAGGTGACGAACAAACGGGAACTTTTTAACGATCCAATAAAACCAAGAGTGATGAAAGAAAAACATTTTATTTATGGTAGTTAAAACCTTAAAACTTGCCATTTAAGAAACATTAATGGAATTTTTCATTTTTTTTTAAATTACGCCCTTTAGATGGCTTCCTCCTGAACGAATGCATTATTGAAACCTGCTGTTATGATCCCTCATTTCCCGCTGCAACATCTCAGTTGGGATATTGCGAATTTCATCCCGAATTCTCTGTTTGAACTCATCCAGAGTTCTTGGTAGAATCGTCTACACTTTACTCTTGAGATAGCCACACAAGAAAAAATCACAAACGGACAAATCTGGCGATCTAGGGGGCCAGAGAACGTTACCTAATCTTGCGAACACACGGTTACCGAAAAATTCTCGCCCAGATTCAATTGTGCGCCGTGCAGTGTGTGATGTCGCTCCATCCTGTTGAAACCAATTCTCTTGAACGTGTGGAAAATTGTTCAATTTAGGTGCAAGGAAAGTTTGTAACATCTCTACGTAACGACCCGCATTGACAGTTACTGTGATCCCCTGTTCGTTTGCAAAAAAATAAGGTGCGATGATTCCATGTACTGAAACAGTACACCATACTGTCACCTTACTAGCGTGTAAAGGGCGTACATGAATCTAGGATTTGTGTCTGCACAGTAACGGAAGTTCTGTTTATTCCGGTACACCGTGAGATGAAAAAGGGCATCATCTGTCATTCACTTGCATAGAAATTAATCGTCATTGTTTATGTTTGTCATTTATTGACAGAACTGTAATCGCAACCGGTAATCGTTTTCCTTCAGTAGTTGCACTGGAGCTTGCACGCATGAGATTTCAAATCTAAATGAGGAATTCTGCGAACACTCCCAGAACATTTCAACCGCAGCTGCTTGCTTACGAATTGCACGGCGTGGGCTCCGCAATACAAACTCGCGTACAACACCAATGTTCTGTGGAGTACGTGCACTGATTGGTCGTCCTGTTGGTTTCTTTTTTGAGCAGATACAGTCTCTTCAAAGTTATTAATCTAACGTTTTACCGCGTGTTTTGGCGGAAGGTCACCATGACGTCCTAAGCTGTAAAAACGTCGGAACTCCCTCTGTGCAGCTTGCAAACTATCACCGTTTTCATAAAGCATTTTTATGGCTAACGCACGTTGTTGGCCGTTCCACTGATCCATGCTTACTAAAATGGTAGAGAGTTTACTTGAGTACGGTCACTGCCCCGTAGTGCTGCCATCTGCTCGTGGCTCCCACTACGCATTTAAACAATTCCCGTTATTCTGTGTCACCCTGTATAAAAAATTTACATACATTAACTTCGATATTTCAGCTTTCAAATAGTGTAATTAGTGATTAATTCTTTGCAATCAGGCTGAATTCAACAACAAAATGCACATAACGATAGCACTACTTTTGTTACCGTTGATTTGTTACATCACTTGTAGTTGAGAGTTTTTTGGAGTTACTAGGTTCTCTATGTCGCGTAACCAGTGTTGGTTTTCTCCTTCCTGTTTTACTACTTTTGCAGTATACTTGGAGTTAGGTGGTTTTCGGGGTCTTGTAGGTTTCATGTCATACTAGTAAATGGCAAAACCCCAAATTCAAGAGAATGTGAAGTTACGAGGTTTGCGAATTAGGGAGACATCATAATTGGATAACGCACAAGAAAATGAAACTTGGAGCTTAAAGTTTTGCCAGTTACAACTTACAGTATAGTTCATTAAGTTCAGCTATTAAGTTTTTAAAATACCTTGTCCCTTCTTTAACAAAAGTTGCATCTAGAATTTTTCTTAGAAGAAAAGCAATTTCCATGGATGTTCTTTAGGTGGTACAAAATCCCCGACTAAAACACCAAAATATCTAAGAAAGTTCAGGGTTGCAGCTGCCTGTATACTCAAGAGTTCTCATTGGACCACGAATATGATCTAACCTAACTCCTTCCCTTCCACTTGCATTGTTAGGACCAAAACCAAAAATTGAGAAGGCCTTAAAATCTATCAGTATCTATCGATACTGTGCTCATCAAAGAACATATGAATATATGAGAAGCTTTCAACTAAACTTGAAATGTAATGAATCCCGAGATTATCATCAAATATTTCTCCAAGTTCAAATTTAACCTAACTTCCCTACTGTTATGTGCCAGGAATTCGAGTATCTTGTGAAAATGTATTTCTTGTATGACCGATTGAAATATATCCTCGCTTGAAGATGAGTGTCGGACAAGACGTGGTGAATGAAACTCTCCTGCGACTACAAGTTGGACGGCTTCCAACCTTTGCCTTTAACAGGTGTCGAGGGCAACAGCAAGGGTATGGTTAGGAAATTGGCGGTGTGGACCACCTCTTCACTTTCTGAAAAACAAAAGTACAAGAAATTGAATTGTGCAGTTATAAAAAAAATTGATCACTGTGGTCTGATCCATAAATACAACAAAAACTATATTAAGGTAAACGTATAACACACATGTGTATTTTTGTTTGTCTTTATTATGGTAACTAATGGCAATGACTTAGAAATGTATTTTAAAACTAGTTACCTTTTATTTGTATTAACCTGGTACAGGCGATGCTGCCCTATTTCTTGCTGATGTGGTACTTGACCTTGACATGGGTGAAATTAACCAGCACTTTTCCTGTGCTCTGCAATATTCACCTCCGATATCCGCATTTTGTGTTGTGGCAACAGCATTGCAGCTGCCCTGCTGCTTAGTGGGTTAGACCATTCTCCCGAAGGTGTTCCACATAGTAGGTCGTGTGATCCTCCTTCGAAAATACTGCATCTACCTGCTGTGCGCAACTATAAAGTATCGTTGATACTATAAAAGCATTTAGGATTGGCTCTAACAGACGTATTATTATTAATCTGCAGAGCGAGCTTTTTTGCAGATTTTCGAAGGACCACTTGTTATACACTTTTATCAGAGAGCTACCCTTAACCATATTTTGCAGAAGCGATAGCAGCCGCTCCTGAAACAGTCCAAAATTTAAATGATTTTACTTCCTATTTCTGGTTGTTATAATATACTTTGAAACTATTCACAAAGAAATTATTAAAAACTAACCTAGAATGTACCGAGGAAAAGATATTATTTATGGTATTATGGTAACTTAGGATGGAAAGAAGAAAGAATTGCATCCTGTTCGGCTAAGTACTGGTAAAGTAAACCCTGTTGTCATGGAAAATTACAAGTGATTTACATTAACACTAGTAACCAAACCATTAATATCTCCTGGTAGGTAGGCTCCTGGGGTGGCTGAATTCGGATAAATGATTTTTGTACAATGGTTCCGGATGAACAGCTCAACAGCTTCAAATTGATGGTTCGTCTCGTCCACTTCCAATCCACTAGCACTGATGGCAGAAGGGTTGAACAAACCGAGATCAAATATTGACTGACTGACCCAGAAATGTTGTTGACTTCTGAAATGAATTCGATTAAATTAAGTTCATTAACACATATTGTGCTGATCTGAGTAGAACATGTTAGGGCTTGTACCACAAACTCATGCACTCTCAAGGCCTTCCACTGTGCCATGAATATTATTCGTGGCCCTTTATCTGGGATGAAGGAACTATTTAACATAAGCACAGCATTAGAGTTTAAATATGTCATTATATAAGTACCTTATTGTGTACGCCCTGAAGGATTCTAAATAATTGTAAATAGAATAATACTTCCTAATACTAATCTAACATACTTAATTAAAATTGGACTTGGCTAAATTCCTTGGTTTCCTTTCAATTTCCGAAAAAAAAAAAAAATATATATTGGAAACCACAATGTTTAGGTATAGGAAAGAGAGTTCATCTTATTTTTACGCACAATCTAAAAACGCAATAAAATACAGGGCATTTTATAAGAAAAAAAGTTACTTTAATACGCCCCAATTCTTTGAGACACTCAGTATTTTTCAAAATAATTTTAATATATACCTTTTATTAACCCACATATAAATGAATAGACAAAATTGTTAAATTTTTTACCGTTTAGCCATAACGGACTGTCGCGTCAACGGTGACTCACCCTGTACATTCATTTTTCTAAATAAAATATCAGTTCTGTACTCATCTTCTTCAACTTAGTCAGGTTCAACAATATTGTCAGCATCTTCAACTTTATCAACTTCCATTGGTCTTCATTATTTAGACACACATTATGTAGTACCGTTGCAGCAACTACACATCTAACAATAAATTTCAATTCAGTTGTCAAAAATTGTAATATTCTAAATCTGTCTTTCAACTACTATTTTACACTAGTTTATCATATATGAGTCTAAATAGGGATTGAAACGACATAAAACCGGAAATGGGCGCCAGAGTATTTGAAATGTCACGATAAGGGTTGAAATGCCGAGTTGCGTCAGTTGACAGCTTACTCATAATACTCAAATAACTCGCTTACCTAAACGTAATCTTCGCAGGTGGCACTGGGACCAACAGATCACGCCAACCAGAAAGGATTCAAAAATATTTGCACGCTTAACTAAAATAATTGCGTGCCGCAAAAATCAATCACTAATTTTATAAAAAAAACAATACGCTGTTGTTACGTTGTAAGTAATTTCACTTCAACGAAAAAAAACACTTTAATTCTGTAAACAACCACTTGAAATTAAATTCCTCAAATCGCAATTAATTACGCTCAAGTCATAAAAGAAAATAATGCACTGATTCGTCAGCCTCTAAATGTTACGTTATAATTAAATAATCACTTGAAAAACTTTCGGCGGTAATCGTTTTATTTACACTAAACACAAAATATTGCCGCTAATTCAATGAGCAAATTAAAAAAAAACACTAAATTTGCGTGTCGTCAGATGCTGTGTTCACAATAAACAAAAAAGTCCAATAACCTAAAAATATGTAATGTAATTAAATAATAAAACACGGATACAATATTGTTTTCTATGCGAGTTGCATCACCTAGTTTATCTAAAATAGGCTGTGACCCTATCTAGGTTCATTAAATATAAATACAAGTTTTCTTTATGTTATTCCGAAATTGAAACTTGATAAGTAGTAATACAGTTTATATTCAAACACACATGTTCAATGGAAAATTACATTCAAAACCGTTTATATTAATATTAGAGAATGATAAGAAACGAAAGCACTCAAATAGACTTTAAAATCCGATCAATCTAATTAAGAGAGTTTTGAATTAATGTATACAGGTAATAATTCACACCGACCTTATACATTAGTTAATTTATTTAGGAAAAATTGCATCGGTAAATAACAGTTTCGATATAAAGAATTAAAGTTAAATCTAAAATACTTTCTATGAATTCCAACTGCAAAAGAATGTATCTAATCTTTACTATTGTATAAAATTTTATGTATTTAAATAACGCGAACACCGACAGATGTGTCAAACAGTAACTTGCTTCTGGAATTGCCTGATTTTTAGTTGATATAAGTGTTATTAATTACTAATTAAATCATTAGATAGAATAAGTGTTTTTTGTTAATGGAAACTGGCCGAATTTTATATCAATCGTTCTGTTACTTCATAAAGAATAATTTTAGCACGACCAAAGAAATATTAATTGCGTAGTTGATTTAATATCAATTGAATCAAATTGTTACGCTGTCGTTAAAATTATGGAATTTCTAGCCGTTCCACACTTTTAAATGTCGCACTCTATATAGGTTAGTGCTTTCACAAAAATCTTGATCTTTCCTTCGTTCTCACTGCTTACGTAGCAAAAATTGAATTTGTGAATTGATATGAGGTAAAGAGTAGTTAATAAAGGATAATTAATAGAATTCAACTAAGTAAACATTTGCTCTTTAACCGAGTATAAAAAGTCAGTTAAATTTATTTTGACAAGTAGTAAAAAGTTACTTTGCTATCGAGCACCGTTTTGGTTAAACTGTAATTAGTGAAATTTAAATACATTCACAGAGTTCATATTTATTAAGAATCATTCATTTTCATCCATCATTGGTGAAGGAATTTTGTTTGTCCGTCCGTATTAATTGAGTTTTAGATACATCTATTATGAGGATCAGACTCTGAATTTTATCCTCCACTGGGAGACCCGACGCAGCCGGTTGGGAAGGCGTAGACGTTCAGAAGTGGACCCAAAGACCGCCCGAAGTTTATCTTTGGGTGGCGCCCGGATCCGTTTTCTAACCCCTGGAACGAACGACCGCTGTCCACAACCGTCCAGAAGCAAATACCGTAACTAATAATTTTCTTTGAATAAAATCAATTTTTTTCCCAAATGAGTCTTAATTTTTGTGTTGGACTTCGTTGAGGGCAAGATTCACTTGCTACCACCGAAAAGCCATTGCAGTACATATAAATAACATAATGTAATGCACACAAGACTTTATTTAACCTTGTCAATCACAATAATAAAAAACACAGAAGTGTTATCTTACTTGGGGAGGCCCTTTTGTTACACAAACACCTACGATGGACTGAGAGGGTCACTTCGACGATACAATTGAGACTTAAGCGACGCTCGCAACTTCCAGAATCGTTCAACTAGTGACTGATTCCTTTTTCAGCTCGCGTTTGATTCGAACTTTAATTGATTGTGTCTACACATTTATATTAACACGAAATTCGTTCACTTTACTTTACTTTATTCTAGTTTCACTTATTACCTTTTATTCTCCGTTAACTATACACAAAACCTGGCTTGTTTACACGCGTTAATTATTACCTTTACTCTAATAATGTAATAAGTCTGAATAATTCTTAAATATTTTTAAATTATGAACAGCTTCAATTTTATTTACAGCAGATGATTTGGTTATAGGCGAACTGTGAACTTTACGTTTGAAACTTTGTAATGAACGTTGTATTTTTCCGAAAAACCGAAGACCTCTTCACAGAACGACGAAAGCGCTTCGTAACTTTAAACACTAAATGCCTTTCTGGATTCCTACAAGTCCCTATGGGCTAACTGTACGTAACGATAAACCGGTCTCGTGAAGGTTAAACAATTACATGATCCCTTAAATGGGCTGTGAGGGGATAAGAGCCCTGCTACGAAGTTTTTTGCCACGGACCTTGGTCAACGTCGTTCCGCTGTAATCACTACGTCACCGTAACGACAAACCAAACGCTTCAACGCGTAAACTACTTCTGCTCTCGTGTATATTTTTACTTGTCGCCCAATTAGTATTTTAAACCCTCTCCATTAAATTAGTCAATTAAGGAAAAGGAACTCAAATTTTTAAGTACGCGCATCGACGAATTCAAACTCGAACCCCGTCGGGAGAAATTGCATCGTTAACAAAACCTACTCTTCTCGAAACCTTATCTAAGTAATTGATATCCGGTAAATTGAAATTTTCTAGCCTTTAATGTCCTGTATATAAAGCCAAATTCTTTGTTTAAAACCAACCCTTATCAAACGAGACGGCGCCGAACTGACGACTACATTTAACTTTTGCAAAAGATGTACCATACAATGTAATAATTTTAATACGTTCTTTAATTTAATTTTATATAACGCAATCTCAACTTTATTTAACGAATATTCACCTAATTTAAAATAATGAAACCGTTTATTTGCACAAAACTACCCTCTTACAAATAAACTAATACTAATGAATTCCTCTCAAATTAGTAAGAGGAACCCTAAATATCGATACAAAAACGTAAATCACATTTTCCTGTTAAACTTTCATTTTACTTTGATCAATAACAAAAGCTACATTTTCGTTTTAGAAAACAACAAAAAAAAAATTCATAAACCTCTTAAATACGTAAAAGACAAAAGAAAACGTTACAATAGAAAAGCTTCTCCAAACATTTATGCGTTATTAGATTCAGTTACGAGAGTTTTATACTACATTTAAGATGTACGGTACTAACAAATAATTTACATTTTTATCTTTGATAAAATCGTGAACATATGACAATGTAAGGAAGCAGTGTCCCCGCAGAAGTCACCAAAATAAAGCCCTTTTTGTGAACTACACCTTGCAATAATATTAAATGATAATACATTCTGATACAGTACACCCCTTGATCCACATTGTAAAAATTCAACAAGGCCTCTCAATGTTGTTTCACAGATCTAATGCCGAGGGACCGAAACGCAAAAAATAATAAGGTCGCGCCGCGCTGTGTGGCTGTGAGCTTACTGCGACATAAATGCCTCCATCCATTCTCTTTGATTATTTACCTTTCAGGATAAAAATGCAGATCAGTAATTTGTGTTTCACTCTGTGGATGGCAGTGTTAGCAACAGGGGTAAGATGGGCGCTATAGTACATCTTACAAATTATTTTCTAATTAGCGTGATTATGAGGGTTCGGAATTTGTATAACCTGGAATTTATAATATTTTAACTTTTGCTACTTTCTAAACTGAACTTAAAAAAGTTATTCAAAGGTATCTAATTGAATGTAAATGAATTAACAATTATGAGTAGGTAATTATCGTACATACTAATATAAATAATGGAGCATACATCAATTAGTATTTAATTTAATTTAGTTCTGTGCTAACTATAATTAATACTTGTTTGACTGTTAATTAAAATAGCATTAGTCAACCGTTTTGAATGCTATATGATTTATGATGTCAATAAATAAGCATATAGCAGTTTGAGAGGACCCCTGGTTGACAACCGCTGATAAAAAGGTAGCAGGTAAGGTCGCCTTCGGCAAGGTACTAACAGATAAGCTGTGTGTAGTACAAAAGGATTGATTTTGATTGACGGGGAAGTATTGCAATCTGTAACCTATATACCGTACACTGTAAAGTCAGGCCGAAACCCACTATAGGGTAGCAACATCTGTTACAGTCCCAATTCTGATTAGAGCGTCAAGACGATAAAGACAATTGCGCGTACGGCATAGCTCAGTGGTGTGGGCGGGGCTCTTATTTAATGCTGCAAAAGGGCACTAGTTACAACTCCAAAAAACGTCAAAATCGGGAGGAAATATCAAAAAGGCACCACCTGTGAAATACATTTATAGAATGGACTGGATCTAATAACGTCCTAACAGGAAATCATAATGTTCAGTCAAAAATAAAATATTCTCCTGCCTGAAAATTCCTTTCCAAAAATATTTACGCAAAGTTCACCTAAAGCAATAAAATATTAAGTTTTATGTAAAATCCGCAAAGTTGCGAAAATAAAACTAAAACTCACTAAATATTTAGATAAATTTAGCGCTAAAGTCATTGGCACAAATACCCAAAAAACTGATCAATACGGTAATTAATTATTCAATTTAAAATGGAAAATACGTCAACAAAACTAAACAAACACGATCAAATATCAATAAAATCCTAACATCTAACAAACGGCAGAATCGAGGTTTAAATGGCTATTTACGCCAGTCCGCAGCTCGCTTAAGTACTCAAATAACTCGCTTGACCTGAACGTAATCACAGGTGATCCTAGGACCAGCAGATCTTCGCTACACCTGAAAGGCTACAAATAATATCGCATGCTTATCTAAAGTAATTGCGTGTGTGAAGATTAGTTTTTTTCTCTTTTACTGTGCTAACAAAAACCGTAATTAAGTCCATCCATTAGCTAAGTACTCACCGTTAAATACTGATAAGAATGAAATTAAGTTGTTACGTGCACAAAAGGATATTGGTAGAAATTTGTGACCAAGGTGCAGTAACAAGGAAAAGAGGAATTAGCCGGAAGCTCAGTCGGTCGGTTCAGCACTTGGATGCATGGGCGTTTTGGCAGGAGAAAGGAAATACATAAAGTTTAAAAAAGGGCACCACTTGATTGACTTCTTTATCGCCCCTCTATCAAGAAAAGGGCTACGGCCACATAGGACAAAAGAGACAGTTAAAAGAAAATGGTGAACTAAGTCCACACGGATGAGGAACTGGTTAGGAATTTGATCGTAGATCACAGGATTAATGAAAGAACTTACAATTGTTTAACACCACTTTTAATATACCCACTATGAAATAGTACAACTGGTATAAATAATAATTTAAATCCGTAAACCTTTACCAAAACAAAACTGGATGAAGCGACAACTCGCTGACATAAATACCACTTCGTAAGGAAATATTACCCACAATAAATAATACTATACTTAATAATATAACTACAACATGACTCCGCAGTAATCAACTTACCTTTCAGCAAACTATTAATTACTTAAAATGTACCTACACAGACCCCATACGGTTCGGCATCTAGCGTTGACCCTAAAAGAAAAGAATACCCAAACATATATATATTATTTATCCGAAATTTAAATCTTTTAACCCGATATTCCACGAAGAGCTCTACGTCGGATTAGTTTATCGGTTTCCAATCAACCGGACGCAATTAAACCCCGAATATAAAGCGAAAATTAGCACTAGATGTCTACCCAGTTGTTTACTTATGCAAGCACAAAATATTATTAAATTTAGTTAACATGAGCATTATAAACAAAATAGTAAGCATGAAGCGTTTAAAAATATGTGAAAGGCGAAGCTCATTACCGATTCGGCAATTGCAATACAAGAAGTTAGCAAAGGCGCAGCACAAATTGATACAGTTATTGGTAAGCATAGGGCTACCAACCAACAAAAAAATCAACTTAGTAAATCCTATTTCAAACAGTTTTATACTAACAATTATTAAACTTGTACTCAGAAATAAATAAAATAACAAGTGTTATACATCCCAATGATAACAGTTAAATAAGCAATTTGCTTTACACAGTAATTGAAACCCCAGCAGTTTGCATAAATTTTATGACATATATGGTATATTTAAACTCGACTAGCAGCATTCAGTCAACAACAGCTGAATGTAGGTGCAGTAAACACAAGTAGTTCTAACCATTGAACAACTATGGTTATTTATCCGAGTAAAACTAGTACATAAGAAACGTTAGAGATTGACAGATAAAGTACAAATTGGATTGTAATGTCAAATGTAAGTATAAGCGAAACTTTGAAATAACCCAACTTATCTTTTACAGGTAAAAGTGTATGATGTTACTCTCGATTACTAAGCAAAGGTTTAACCATAAAGTATAAGCATTAGTTTCAGGCTTAAAATAATTGTGATAACACACTAATACAAGTAGCAAACAGTAATGTAATGGTTATAAAAACTTTCAGTAAAGTACAGATAACGAGAGCCTCTTGATACAGAAAACTAGCAAAAGTCACTCACCAGGTAAAATTTTGTATGCGTGCAACAATAATACTTATCAGAACCGAGTCGTAGGTGTAACATACATTTCTTCTGTTAATGCGGAAGATATTAGGAGAAGGAGTAATCGTACACTGTTTTCATTCAGGTTCGAAGACCCATAACCAACATTTCACACCTCTAACGAATGATATCCAAATGTGTTGCCAGCAACGATTTAACTACCTCTTATGGAGCACGAAGGATGTTAATCTTCCAGTAAATGTGTATGAACCAGGAAAAAAACCTATATAAAATAACCGTGTTAGAATTTAAATCAATAACCAAATTTTATAAAAATATGATCTTTATGATGTATGTAAAATTTCAAAACATGTACACCTGTATTAACAATGTTAAGTTTAGTAACTAAGAAAAGTGAATAGCTTACCTCTTGATCGAAGCCAATGTGTAGCAGAAGCACCCAAAAAATTAAAGCCGAACTAAATTCGAAGTCCCCAACAGGACTTATTTATGTGGAAAAAGAATAAAACCAGCAACAGGCGCTGAGTTAAAATTTTCTTGAACAATTCAATCCAATTTTAGGAACACCTTTTCCAAATTTTACATGTGCTTCTCGCTACGCATTTTACCCAAAATGGCGTTTTACTTCTTATCTCGAAGTACCAGAAAACCAAAAAACCCATAGCCTGATTATTTTCACCAATCCAGAATTTTAAGTAATCACGTGTTTGAAATGTTTTAAATGTCGCGGTTATTAGTGACAATGTTGCCGTTTTCCAACAATATACGAGGAGTCGCAACTTAAAGACCATAAATTCAACAACCGAGTTTTACACGTATCAAATCCCCTAGCAAAATTAAAAACCCCACCCAGAATTTCGAAACCCCAGCACAAAGAGACAGACGTGCTAAGAAACCCACCGAAAGAAATAAATGAAGGAAGTGAAGGGCTCTGATGTTCGAGCAGGGATACACTCGAAGAATGGAAAGGACAGAGGTGAGTGTAACCCTAAATATAGCCACCCCTACGAAGATAACCCAACCAACCACCCGAAAGAAGTAGCGTAGCGACTACTTGTGCCGCTTGCGGCGTTTAGGACTCCCTACAAGAGTACCTTTGGTCCTCGAACCCACAGTATCAATCGCATCCTCGTCCGATGACGTAATAGAAGGCGCAGCGAGCAAAGGTGTGTGCGGTTTAAGATCTTTAGCGTGATAGACGCCCAAAGACTTCCCCGTTGCATCGTCTAACGCGTACGTCCACGGAGAAACTACTTGTTTTATACGGCACGGACCCACGAATTTCGGTGCGAGCTTGGCATTGAAATACCGAGACGCATCGGAGAGAACGAAATTTCTTTTCCAAACCAGATCGCCTATTTTGTAGCGCACGTGACGGCGACGAAAGTTATACCGCTGTTGGACTCGTTTAGTAGAACGTTTCATACGTTGAAGAATGTCCAAGCGAAGTGAGTTGTAGAACTGGTCGGATCGTATCGGAGGAGTATTTTCACTAGGGTTCAGGATAGGAGAGTCAGAGTCAAGAGGTTCAGGAAAAAGATCACCATAAAGTACGTGTTCGCGTCCACAGAAAGCAAAATACGGAGAGTAACCGGTAATTTCATGTTTAGCTGAGCGAATAGCGCATCCGATCTTGGGTAAATTTACATCCCAGGTACGCTGATTAGAGCTAATATAAGAAGAGAGCATTGTTTTTAGAACTCTGTTAATTCGTTCAGCCGGATTCGATCTAGGGTGATATTTTGGAGTATATAGAATATTTGTACGATAGCGAGAACACAGGTTTGTAAATTCCTTGCTGCGAAATTGTACCCCATTATCAGTGATTATGTATTGTGGAGTACCAACATTAAAAGATTTGTTCTTCTAGAATTCGAGTAACCATAGTAGCTGTTGCAGTACGTAAAGGAAAGAAGCATGGAAATTTAGTGAAATAATCTGCTACCACAAGTATAAAACAATGACCTTTTGAGGATCGTGGCAGAGGTCCTACGAGATCTGCGCAAAGTACTTGCCATGGCCTGGTAGGCACAATAGCAGGAGCAAAGAATCCTGGCGGTGTCTGTTGTTCCACCTTATGAGCAGCACAGGTATTGCAGCGTCGAATGTAACGCGAGACGTCGGCCCGTAAGGCTGGCCAATAATAATGAAGTGAGATACGAGCTACAGTTTTAGTTACCCCACAATGTCCTGCAGTAGGAGAGTCATGTAATTCGCGAAGAATTTCTGAACGTTGGTTCTTTGGAACAACCATTTTCCAATCACCTAAGTCATCAGAAGTTGAAGTAGCTTTAGTACGCTTGAAGAGCAATTCATTTTTAACAAACCAGGAAGGAAATTTCCTTGGAGAAGAATTTACGCGTTCGCGCATAGAAATATACCATTGATCAGTAATAGGTAGTGAGATACGTGAAGTAGTTGGTTCAGTGACGAGAGTATCAAGTTTTGGTACAGAACGAGAAAGAGCATCAGGTACTACATGTTCTTTACCTTTTCGGTGTATGATGTCGAAGTCGTATTGTTGAAGCCTAATAGCCCAACGAGCTAATCTTCCCGAAGGATTTTGAAGTTTATTTAGCCATACTAAAGAATGATGATCAGTAATTACCGAAAAGTGTGCAGCCTCGACATAAGGACGAAATTTTTCAATGGCCCATAAGACCGCTAAACATTCTTTCTCGGTCGTTGAGTAATGACGTTCCGTTTTAGTTAAGGAGCGACTGATGTAACTAATGACTTGTTCACCAGCCGTAGTAGTCTGACTTAAAACAGCACCTAAGCCAAAATCTGAAGCATCTGTTTGTATAGTAAGAGGACAAGAAAAATCAGGACATGAAAGAATAGGAGCAGATACGAGACATTTTTTTAGAGCGTTAAAAGAATCTTGACATAGAGTTGACCAAACGAAAGGAGTGTTTTTCCGAGTAAGCGCACTCAAAGGAGCAGTAAGCGTAGCAAAATTTGGAACAAAACGTCGATACCAACTACACATTCCGAGTAATCTACGAATTTCCGTTACTGAGGTAGGAACAGGTATAGAAGTAATTGCAGCGATCTTATCCGGATCAACCAATAAGCCATCTTTGTTGACCACATAACCGAGATATTTCAATTCGGGACGACAAAATTGACATTTGTCGCGTCTTAAAGTTAACCCTGCTTCCCGTAAACGATTGAAAATTTGCGTCAGCACCTCTAAATGTTTCTCGAAAGTAGGAGTAGCAATAACAATATCATCCAGATAAGCGAAACAGTATGGTTCGAGATCAGCACCGAGAACACGATCAATTAATCGTTGAAAAGTAGCAGGAGAATTATGTAATCCGAAAGGCATTCTAGTAAATTGAAATAAGCCTCTATGAGGTACAGTAAAAGCAGTGAGCGGTTTAGAATTTTGAGAAAGAGGTATTTGCCAATAAGCAGAACGAATATCCAAACTGGATAAGAAGCGAGCGTCACGTAACCGATCCAAAATCGAAGTTATATAAGGCAAAGGGTAAGCATCCTTTGTGTCACAGCGTTGACTTTGCGAAAATCGATACAAAATCTGTAGGAGTTGTCTTTTTTCCGTACCATAACTACTGGACTAGACCATGGACTATTTGAAGGTTCTACAACACCCATAGCCAACATGTCATCAAGCTCTTTATCCACAATAATTTGTAAAGTAGGAGATAACGGATAATATCTTTGCTTAATAGGTTCTGCTTCTGTAATAATTTTGTGCTCTATCAGAGAAGTGCAGCCAAGTGTATCGGAAGCCAAAGGAAAAGCTGTGTTCAGAAGATTTTGTAGTGAGTTTTGTTCAAAAGAAGATAATTCGGAGAAAGAGTTTAAATGTTCGGTATTTATAGCGTCAAGTAATGGAGTAGGTCCAAAAGACCAATGACCCTGTCGGAAATCTGGGACGAAATCAATCGCCCTCCAAAAATCTATACCCAAAATAAGTGGTTGAGAAACTTCTGGTACTACTAACACATCAATAACTACAGTTTTATCTTCCACCGTGATCGGAAGAGGAACATGACCAAGAATCTGACATTTGCCACCATTAGCTACTGAACAAAATAAAGGAGATTTGTCTGTCAAAAGTGAAATATGTAAACGTCGTAAAGAATTCCATCCATCCATGCCAAGTATGGTCCGTGAGGATCCACTATCCAGAAGACCTTTAAACATTTGTCCAAGAATGGAGACATTAAGGTAAGATCGTTCGTCGTTACGAACACTAGAGAATATAAAGTCAAGAAGAAAACGTTGTTGGTCAGTAAGACCCGAAAAAGGAGTATCCGAGATGGTAGGTACAAGAGAGTCTTCTACTCGGTCAGAAGCCTCTAATATTAGTTTCCCCTGACGAGAATTACATTTAGGACAATTTGGTCTGGTAACCCCTGGTTTACCGCAACCATAACAATGCTTATTCTGTGGTTCTGAACATTTAGGAGAAGTATGTCCTCGTTTTTTGACAATTCCAGCAACGTAAATTAGGAGATGAAGGAGTAGATAAGGTATGGACAACGTAAGGAGTAGGTTTACGAATATTAGACGAAGTTGATGCCTCACTAGCAGAATCTACATATGCTAAATTAGGTTCTAATAATTTGGAAGTACGACGAGAAGGAGGAGGTTTAAATGTTTCAATAGAATATTTATTATGTTCGAGCTTTTTGCCCAAAGTGATAAGTTGTGCCAAAGAGGTTATATCGGTTAAAGCTAAAGAAGTTTGATAGAACGGAGAAATATTACGTCGGACAATCTCAAGTTGTCGTTCCGGAGAAAGAGGTAGAAGTAAGCGTTGAAATAAACTTTGCATAGTAGCTACATATATCCCAATCGATTACTAAAGCGGAGCTCAATACGAATTATCTTCAAGGGGTTTTCATGCGACGTTTCTGTAGAACAGTTACGTAAATCAGTTCGTAGTGCATTAGTACTAGACGGGGATCAAACTCTTTCGACTGTAGATTATACTATTGCGTGTGATGTTGATCTATCGGCTATACGAAAAGCTAATGAAGAGCTTTCTACTATTCTGACCTCTTTTCGGGTGACATTTCTACACCGGTTGCTAAACGTTTGATTACACTTTGGTACATACTCATCGTCGTTGTACTCTGACGAAAGTGGATACTCGGATGAAGTAACTGTAAAAATGAATTTCTTCTCTCACTTCAAAATTATCGCGCTGAAGTAGAGGCTATGTATCGCAGGTGGAAACATCCTGCTACGGTTAGTTTCACACAAGTACCTTCTTCTAGTCCAAAGGTTACACCAATTAGTAGTTCGGAAGGTGAACCTGATTTTATTTCTTCTGATTCGGATGACTTGGATGCGTTACCTATTCCAGGGGTTAATACGTCTACACCAGTAGCTTCGCGGAAATACTATGCGGTTGCGAAATTAAACTTAACTTTTCTGGGAAACTTCTTCGTCACTTCTTGAATTTTGACACGGGTGGAAGAACTCGCTTCTGCTAGGGGACTTACTAATTCATACCTTTACGCTGCTTGTCCAGAACTTTTGACGGGCAAGGCATTATTACTATACAGGGCACATAAGAATCTTAACCTCTTGGGAAGATGTGGTAGCACTTTTAAAATCAGAATTTATTCCAATTAACTATGATGAACGACTGTTGGAAGAAATTAAAGCTCGTACTATGGGTTTTTTTAATTTTGTACAGGGTTTCGAAATTCTGGGTGGGTTTTAATTTTGCTAGGGGATTTGATACGTGTAAACTCGGTTGTTGAATTTATGGTCTTTAAGTTGCGACTCGTGTATATTGTTGAAAACGGCAACATTGTCACTAATAACCGCGACATTTAAAACATTTCAAACACGTGATTACTTAAAATTCTGGATTGGTGAAAATAATCAGGCTATGGGTTTTTGGTTTTCTGGTACTTCGAGATAAAGTAAAACGCCAATCTTTCTTTGTTACGTGCACAAAAGGATATTGGTAGAAATTTGTGACCAAGGTGCAGTAACAAGGAAAAGAGGAATTAGCCGGAAGCTCAGTCGGTCGGTTCAGCACTTGGATGCATGGGCGTTTTGGCAGGAGAAAGGAAATACATAAAGTTTAAAAAAGGGCACCACTTGATTGACTTCTTTATCGCCCCTCTATCAAGAAAAGGGCTACGGCCACATAGGACAAAAGAGACAGTTAAAAGAAAATGGTGAACTAAGTCCACACGGATGAGGAACTGGTTAGGAATTTGATCGTAGATCACAGGATTAATGAAAGAACTTACAATTGTTTAACACCACTTTTAATATACCCACTATGAAATAGTACAACTGGTATAAATAATAATTTAAATCCGTAAACCTTTACCAAAACAAAACTGGATGAAGCGACAACTCGCTGACATAAATACCACTTCGTAAGGAAATATTACCCACACAATAAATAATACTATACTTAATAATATAACTACAACATGACTCCGCAGTAATCAACTTACCTTTCAGCAAACTATTAATTACTTAAAATGTACCTACACAGACCCCATACGGTTCGGCATCTAGCGTTGACCCTAAAAGAAAAGAATACCCAAACATATATATATTATTTATCCGAAATTTAAATCTTTTAACCCGATATTCCACGAAGAGCTCTACGTCGGATTAGTTTATCGGTTTCCAATCAACCGGACGCAATTAAACCCCGAATATAAAGCGAAAATTAGCACTAGATGTCTACCCAGTTGTTTACTTATGCAAGCACAAAATATTATTAAATTTAGTTAACATGAGCATTATAAACAAAATAGTAAGCATGAAGCGTTTAAAAATATGTGAAAGGCGAAGCTCATTACCGATTCGGCAATTGCAATACAAGAAGTTAGCAAAGGCGCAGCACAAATTGATACAGTTATTGGTAAGCATAGGGCTACCAACCAACAAAAAATCAACTTAGTAAATCCTATTTCAAACAGTTTTATACTAACAATTATTAAACTTGTACTCAGAAATAAATAAAATAACAAGTGTTATACATCCCAATGATAACAGTTAAATAAGCAATTTGCTTTACACAGTAATTGAAACCCCAGCAGTTTGCATAAATTTTATGACATATATGGTATATTTAAACTCGACTAGCAGCATTCAGTCAACAACAGCTGAATGTAGGTGCAGTAAACACAAGTAGTTCTAACCATTGAACAACTATGGTTATTTATCCGAGTAAAACTAGTACATAAGAAACGTTAGAGATTGACAGATAAAGTACAAATTGGATTGTAATGTCAAATGTAAGTATAAGCGAAACTTTGAAATAACCCAACTTATCTTTTACAGGTAAAAGTGTATGATGTTACTCTCGATTACTAAGCAAAGGTTTAACCATAAAGTATAAGCATTAGTTTCAGGCTTAAAATAATTGTGATAACACACTAATACAAGTAGCAAACAGTAATGTAATGGTTATAAAAACTTTCAGTAAAGTACAGATAACGAGAGCCTCTTGATACAGAAAACTAGCAAAAGTCACTCACCAGGTAAAATTTTGTATGCGTGCAACAATAATACTTATCAGAACCGAGTCGTAGGTGTAACATACATTTCTTCTGTTAATGCGGAAGATATTAGGAGAAGGAGTAATCGTACACTGTTTTCATTCAGGTTCGAAGACCCATAACCAACATTTCACACCTCTAACGAATGATATCCAAATGTGTTGCCAGCAACGATTTAACTACCTCTTATGGAGCACGAAGGATGTTAATCTCCAGTAAATGTGTATGAACCAGGAAAAAAAACCTATATAAAATAACCGTGTTAGAATTTAAATCAATAACCAAATTTTATAAAAATATGATCTTTATGATGTATGTAAAATTTCAAAACATGTACACCTGTATTAACAATGTTAAGTTTAGTAACTAAGAAAAGTGAATAGCTTACCTCTTGATCGAAGCCAATGTGTAGCAGAAGCACCCAAAAAAATTAAAGCCGAACTAAATTCGAAGTCCCCAACAGGACTTATTTATGTGGAAAAAGAATAAAACCAGCAACAGGCGCTGAGTTAAAAATTTTCTTGAACAATTCAATCCAATTTTTAGGAACACCTTTTCCAAATTTTACATGTGCTTCTCGCTACGCATTTTACCCAAAATGGCGTTTTACTTCTTATCTCGAAGTACCAGAAAACCAAAAAAAACCCATAGCCTGATTATTTTCACCAATCCAGAATTTTAAAGTATCACGTGTTTGAAATATTTTAAATTGAAACGATATTTAGTGACAATGTTGCCGTTTTCCAACAACATACACGAGGAGTCGCAAATTAAAGACCATAAATTCATCAACCGAGTTTTACACGTATCAAATCGCTACAAATAATTACACAGTTGATATAAATGCAAATTTTCTCTTTTTGATGTCCCGAAATTAAAGCTAGACAAATAATAATTTAGTTTGTATTAAAACGCACCTTTTAAATGGGAAATTACGTTCCAAACCTTTTATACTAATCTTAGTTAGAGATAAGTAAACTGAAGTATTCAAACATAGAATTTAAAACCTGATTAATATAATTAAAGGAGTCTAAAATTAATAAAATAATTAATAATTAACACCGTTCTTACAAATTAATTGATTTCTTGGAAAATTGCATTGTTAAATAACATTTTCGATATGAATAATTAAAGTTAAACCTGCAATAATTTTATCGCGTGATCCAGGTAAACAACTATAATAGGAACTGTAATCTCGTTCCCATTGTGTAAAAGAAACTATTTTAGTAATACATTCCAACCGTTAACATATGTGCAAGATGCAATCGACTTCTGTAAATTTTGAGTTATAATTAGACAAAAGTGTCCGCAACTATCAATTAAAACGTTCTGTAGAATAAGTATTCTTTGTTAGTAGAAACAGGCAAAATTTTATATCAATCTTTCCGTCATTTCACAAATAATAATTTTAGCATAAGTATTAATTCATTATCTGATTTAATATTAATTAAAACAACGCGTTACGCTGCTTCTTCATCGAGGGAAACCTGGAATTTCCAGCTGCCCCTCTTTTAATATTTCATATTCTATATAGGCAAGTACCACGGTCGAATTTTGATCTTTCGTTTTCAATACGTTAAGTACACAGCTCGAAGCTGAATTTTTAATGAGTATGAGGTAAAGAATAGGTAAACTTGATTACTATAATTAATGTTAATCGATGCTCGCTCTATAAGCACATATATAATTTGGTGTAATACAAGAAGCAAAAGTTGTTTTGCTACTGATAACCGCTCATGTTTGAACCGTGATCATTGAAATATAAATGGATTGATAGAGCGCGTATTTATTAATAATCATACATTTTTCATCAATCACTGTTGAAGGATTTTGTTTGTTAAGGGACCTGTAACCTTTGTCAACTTCCGTATCCGCCGTCCGTCCGCGTTAACTTTGTTTTAGGTACATCTTCTACCGCAGGATAAGACCCTGAATATTATCCTCCACTGGGAGCCCTGGAGCAGCCGTTTGGAAACCGCATACGTTCGGGATTGCACCCAAAGACGCCTGGACATTAGCTTTTTTTTTGGTAGCGCACAAATCCGTTTACAACCCCTGGAACGAACAACTGCTATCCGCAAACCATCCAGGAGTCGAAATGAAATACTCATACCGTAACTTATAATTATTTTTAAATAAAATTTTCCAAACGAGAGATAAAGATATGTATTGTGAAATCACAAGCTTCGGGATTTAAATTCTTTCTATTCAGATTAAATCATTTAGTTTACTTAATAGGCGGTGATACTAGCTAGAGTCAACGTCGGCCTTACTAAAATTACTATAAATATTACTCATAAGCCAACATGACAAATGGTTATAACAAGTAAGTTTCGTTCCCCTTGTAACGAATTCGTCACATAAAATTTTTGTACAAAATAAGAAAACACATAAAAGCTTGGATTACAACAACTTTGAGCAGCCCCTTTTGTTATACAGGCACCTGGTGGGAACCCCAGAGGATGGACTCTGCGGCTGCCTCGGCATGTGCTCGATGTTGAAACTACGCTGAAACTCCAAATATGACCCAACTAGTGAATATTTCAACTTCTAAGTTGCGTTTTGATATTACAATTGGTTGTACGTTACACTATTGTTCATATTTACTCGTTACTCCTTAGTGCTACTCTGTCAATTGTCTAGCAAAGAATGGCGCTCATTATTGTTCAAACAAAAAGCTTAGGTTGCTTATTAATTTTACTCAACTATATACAAGTTCAGAATGATATTATTTTAAAAGAAAAAAGTTTATTTATTTACAGCGATTTATTTGTTATCGTGTCAGTTGTACACACGAAGCCGTCAATAAAAAGACTTGAACTATATTACTATTGATCCGAACGCAAGATGCGATGAAACTCCAAGAGGAATTTAGGACTGGCACTTATCCAACACCGAATCCAATTCCATTGGACACGATAATGTCGCTGCGCGACAACGATAACGATAAAATAATCCGGGAGGAACGAAGTTATAGAATTATCCTCCAAATCAAGGGTAACGGAAAGACCCACGATATACTTCACTTAACAACCCGGCAGGGGCGTAAATATGTTCACCACCTCCAAACAAACAAATCTGCGTGTGTGAGGCAGAGCCGTAAAAGAACCTTCACACTACGGCATCCTTAACAAGACTGCTTTAAGCTACAGTCATTTCTCATCATCTTCAATAGCACCGCCCTTCTACTTAATTAGCACAATCATAAAAAAGATTACTTACATTTTTTTGAATACGCGCCAACACGGTCTAAACTCGAAAGCCGTCGGGAAAATTGCATCACTCAAAGAACATTTCATAACCCGCCGGTTATGATAAACCAATATCCTGTAAACTGAAGATTTCTTAGCGACGCTAAATCTTAACGCCTCGTACCTAAAAGCTAAACCCTTTGTTTAAGGCCAATTTTATCAAAAAAATAAACGTCAATTTGTCGCCTCCAATGACTTAATAAAACGCAAAATATGCTGTTCTACCTATGTTTAAATTCAAAGTAATAATTTTAACGTATTATGTAATTTTCCACTGACGCAATTTTATACGAAATGACTATATTATATATATATATATATATATATATATATATATATATATATATATATTATATATAAACAACTCTTATTTACAAGGAAATTAATTCCCAACCAAATTAGTAAAAAGGGTTTCACTGACTATCGATACCAATAACGTAAATCTTTTAAATTCACACTCCCATCTAAACTTGACAAACAACCCAAAACTTCATTTTTTTCGAAAAAGAGAATTCTAAATGCGATTACTATTTGTAAAAATTTTGAATACTTTCCAAATACGTAACAAAAAATAAAACGTTACAATCGAAAGCCTCCCAAAAATTATGCGTTATTAAGCTTAACTGCATGAACTTATACTATAGTTCAGAAGTCCGGCACTAATACATAATTTATGATTTCGGAGTTAACGGCAAATATTTGACAAAATTCGGACCCCCTGACACATCCCTAGAAACGGCTCTCGGTTTATCTATTTTGTATTTCATCAACACATTGTTATGTTTATACATTTCAAAACTTTTCAAAACTTACAATTTTATCTTAGAATAGAAAAAAAGGAATATTGTTACGATAATTCAAAATAATATTGTATTTATTTATTTATTTTAGATTTGCGTAATTGTCAATCTTAGAAGTTCATGGAAATTTGCAACACAGGATAATCCTTCGGTCATAAAGCTTCTGTACAAAGAACTATTTTAATTACATTTGTACCAGTGCGTATCAGTAGATACCCTTTGAAGTTTTATAACAATACCAAATATTCTATTGGTAGTTGTAGTAAAAGGGGAGGAACTGTCCACCAATAAAAGTATATTAAAAATTTTACCTGTTAAGATTTTAACATCTTTTGGTCAGTCTATTATAGTTATATCAACATACTTGAACAGATACGTGTTTATATATAACAGTATAATTTTCTACTATACATCTGTAAAGAAATAATATAACAATAATAACCATCAACAATTGTATTATTTTCTTCAACATTGAGAATTTTCAAAATATCAAGTTAAAATATGAAATATCATCAATTTGTTATGGGTTTATAACAAATAAAAATTATGGTGTGTTGCTTGGCGCATTAAAAGGTAAGTTGCACCACGGTCTATCTCAGAACGGTACAATACTTAAACTATACTGTAGTTGTGAACTCATTTATTTTCATGTGAGGGAGGCAGCGATATGTCCACAGGTATAATCAGTAATGCGTTTTGCTCGTTTTTTTTGTTGGACACCACTTAATTTTATTGGTCTAATAATTGAAATGCAACAAAATTGAGAAAGTTGTACATTAATAGCATAGGTAATCCGAATAACAATAAACAGCTGTATTTATATGTATATTTAAGTAAACCAAAATGTTTGATTAATTTCAGCATAAAATAACTAAAACGGTATTCTCGTAAAGATTTACGATATTAAACAATTACTACATTCAACACAACTCTATAAGCTTATAACCTATCTTTACTTAAAATTCAAGTAATACGATCAACACTGTATTTAATAATAAAACGTATTCTTGATCTGCGTCAACAAATGTTAGTATTATAGGTTATGAACTCAAATGTTTTTATCTTAGAAACAGTATACTGACTTGTAATTCCCCTAAACGTATTGCATTAAAATGATACGTACTACTTGCATGTACTCAAAATAATATATTAACTTTGTCTAAAAAGAACTGTAGCATGATAATTTCATTTCCTATTCATAAGATAAACATACGGTAATGTAATTTCCATTTGTCAATAACGTACAAATAAAGAACTGTAGACCATATATGAAGGTAACTTAACTTTCATAAAATCTTCCACATACAATAATGGAAATGTAGGCCCACTACAAAATCAGGCTCCAAAAAACAACGAAAGCTGGCATTACACGACGAAAGCAGAATAGTAGCATGCGTTATTTAGGCAAAACATACGTATCTCCATTTATAATTCGTAAAGATGACATTGCATTATCACCCACGCTATTTTATGCATTTTAACATCGTGACGTCATCCACCACGCTTTAGCAAATTCATTAACATAAGGGTTTTTCCTTAACACAATCGGTTTTCCTTAATCAGGGTTGTCAGCGACCGGGAATTCCGGCAAAATCGGGAATTGTGCGTGAATTTTAAACGCCGTGAAAAAATTGGGTAATATACGTGAAAATCTGATATTTTTGAATTTTTCCGGGAATTTTAATATAATTACTAAACATGGTTTTATTCGCGGAATTACCGTAAAAAACACACCCGCATGATATTCCACAAATGTTAGACAACGAACGAGTACTATTATTTGACTGGGGAGGATCGGAAAATAAGTGAGTTGGCTACACTGGCAGGATGAGGCGCGGGTCGCCGGCTAGCACTAACAGGCTACGTGTGTATTACACTCGCGTCTCGCAGTCGGCGGTTTGCAGTGAACTTGTCACTTGTTATGCTGTTTGTGGGTGTTGATAAACAAATTTTATAAAACTGGATGGATCATTGCGTTTTGGAGGTAAGTGTCATTGTTATACAATCATTATTTATACATTCAATTCGACTTAGAAAACAATGTCATTAGTGAGCTACTACGTCTCAATAACCGAACGCTAAAATGTACATTTCAAAATCGGGTTACTTACCCTACACTCTAAAAGAATTTTTATTCTTCATAAGAAATTTTTGTTAATTAACCCAGGTGGCAAATTTAACATTTAGCTAGTCTCTCCCAAAATTCGAAGATTTCAAATAGTAGTATGTGTGTGCCTAAACATTTTGCAATGGTTCACAATAATTTTTCTTACAAATTTTTAAACAGTAATATTATACTAATTTTATTATAGAAATTATTAAATTTATTCTGTTCGAAGTATAGCCAAGTAAATAAGACGTAATAGGTTTCAGATACCGGTACATAGTTTGTATTCTAAATTATTTTGCTCTTATCCTTATCTCGGTTTTTGTCCCACAGGAAATCTCATTGAATACTGATAACGATGACCAAGCGGCATGGAAAAACGTTATTCCAAGATTCTTGGTTTACTGACCCGGATTTAAAGATTTGGCTTAAAAAAAGCTCAAAATAATCCGTATTCAGCAGAATGCACGTTGTGCTCCGGAACTATCATCTTGATAGCAAGTATGGGACGACGCGCCTCGACCAGCAATATGAAAGGACAGAAACATAAATCAAAGGCGGAGGCAAGGAAAAAATCACTTACATTGAACGTCTTTATTCATTCTGATAAGTTGAGGCAGCCTTCACTAGAACTTTCTAATACGTCTTTGGCGGGGATACCAAGTACTTCTTCGGCAGAGATCGAAAGTAGGCTTCCTCTGTTTCGTGTGTTTACAGATCTCTTTTCTTTATCAGTTGTTGACAAGTCTGACTCACCTTGCGGCTTGAAGAAATATTTGCTAGTGCCAGTCTCACTAAAGCAGAAGTCTTGTGGTGTATGTAGACCGTTATGACCCATAAATCAATGAGCACAGCTGGGAAAGATGTAAATGTTTTGAAATTGATATTTCCTGAGCACGATCTCATAAGCAAATTAGAACTACAAAGAGAAACATGGTTTGTGAAGGATCCTCTGATTGGGCCAAAATTGGTCTATGTAAAGACCCTGGCAACGGATGCAGAACCATTTTCGAAGGATTTCCAGCCCAACTGGTCACTAACCCGTTGCTGCACACGGGCCGTAGCGTTGTTATTGACAGGCTGATGGAAGAGTCGTGAAAAACTCGGAAAGAAAGATCTCTGTTGATCTCAAAAAGGAAGAATCTGCACCATCATAAAATCCAGATAGGCTTTTCTACCCAAAACGAGATAGAAAAGTACAAGAAGTTTCCCGATGAACAAGTATCGACTTTCCGAAAAACCGGCACGACTGCTCTGGTGATATTTATTTCAAAGCTGTTAGAGAAATCACCTCTGAAATCTCCTGCGATGAGATTTTCACTTCACTTGATCCGGCAGTTGCTCTTCAGGAATTAGGGAAAATCAGATTCGCAAGCTTCTTCAGCATCTCGTGAGTTCTGGCTGGATCAGCGACACTCTTATTTGATAGGGCTACATTACAGTACAGAGAGGTCTGCTCAAAGTCGGAGACACAGTTGAAAAACTTCTAACGAAAGGATCAACGGCTGGACGACTTCTGGGTTCGCCTGTTGAGCGAAGTGGAAGCAGAAGAGTTGAAGACAGTCGTGAATTTAGTGCTCATCTTGTCTCATGGAAACGCAGGCTTCTCAGTAAACAAGGAGTGTCTCCAAGACAACATGAGAGAGAGAGTACATTGATTGGTTTTAGAACTATGTACGAGACTGTGCAGAAAATGGGAGGTATAAAAAAACTGTCAATTACCAAATCACTCTCCGCAAAAAATGTACATGTTCGGTACAAAGAATTCCTAGAAGAAAAAAGAAAAGCAGAGAAAGAAGAAAATAAAGAAAAAATGAAACTGAAGAGGAAGAAGAAAGTGATTGTGGAACTAGAAGAAAAGAAGAAGAAAGTGATCGAAGATGCCAAAAAAGAAGCAGTTCCGCTGCAGAATCAAATATTAGAGCTAGAAAAGATATAGATTGTTCCTGGAATAAGCTGTGTACATTTGATTTGTTTTAGATTAGTTGCAAATTAAAGTTCCTGTTTAAAAAGACTACTGCATAAATTATGTGATTTTGTGTTACCAAATGACAAACTGTATGTCTGAAACGAATACGTTCAAAATCTTGAACATATTGTGTTTGAAATGTTGAATAAGTTTATTTTAGGGAATGCCAAACTCATGCAAAATAATGTTCTAGAATAAGATGTAAGCCAAGTGTAATATTCTAGGTGCTAAAGAAAGTCTGTGGTAAATTTATATTTTTTACTTACCACTACGTGTGATTTTTATTTGTTATTTATTTGTACATATCTACTGTTTATCAATTATATTGTAACTTATACCATTTTCTTATGTGCTAACTGAGATTTATAGGTTTATTCAGTAGAACAATGTCAAATACGCGTTCGTGGCGCCAAATAAGCGAAATAGAATGACGGGAATTTTGCGATTTTTAGTCCGGAAAACTGAGAAAAATGTGTGATTTTTTCAAGGGACTCTACTGACAACCCTCTTAATGTAGAAGCCACCCTTGTTCTCTATTAAATATAATGTATACAAAAATGTAATTAAAAGCCTTTATATACCTTATACAAGGGAGTAAAACTTAAAGATAACGTATTAAATTGCACTGAACGGTAGAGAAAACGGAAATGAATCAATCGTGTTAAGTTCGCGTTTGCGCACAAAACAACAAAACTGGATGTGTCTAAAGTAGCCCTTAAGACTAACCATATGCAGAGGTACTCGTAATTATGTACACTAAAGAGAAAATATCGAGAGATAACAAAATTTAATTATTGAAAGGAAAAATATACCAACGTATATTTAATAATAATAACACATTTCGAAACTCAAATTAAGGTAACGATAGCCAAGAATTGGCACATTACAGGATCGCCATATCATTAAAGCTAAACATTTTTAAAAAAAGTTTTAAACGAATTTTGTTTAACAAGATAGGCATTATTTTCAAAATTAACTTGAGTATATTTCTTTCATTAAAAAATTTGTTCAAGGGATCCCAATGAGAGTTGAGCCTTTTTAAGCAGACTTAACAGTAATAAGAATACTAAACTGAAATTGAAACAAAAACTTGTTAAAAATGTTTTCTGTTTAAAAAAATCTTTGTTTTAACTAATTTACATAAAAATGAAAAAGTTTTTTCATTTCTTTCATTCTATTTGAATATCAAGTTGTTTAGATAAGAATATTAATGAAGTGTGCGAACGATTTAATTAAAATTGCTTAGTAAATTTTCACCGAAATTATTCCCTTTATGAAGAGTTTTGGTGCAGAACTGCTCATAATAATTTTATGTAATCAGCAAATGGAGCCATACAACAAAAAAGAGCTTTTTAAATTTTAAAGTCTTACCTTTCATTCCTAAGGGAACTAAAGTTTTTTTTTGTTCAAAAGGTTTGTCAGATACGTATTTCCTTCCAACTTAGTTATCATAGAAGTTTAATGTAACAGAATTATTACTATTTACGCAGTTATAAATTTTTACTTCCATCTCAGCTTTTTCGCAAACGGCACACAATTACGCCAATGAGTTTTAATTATTTTAAATTACAAATTACAATTGTTTGATTTGAATATGGGAATTGTGCAAACATTTTGCTTCTAATATAAATACATAAAATCGCCATTTCATCATCTACTCGTCTGAATAATCACGAATAAATATTCTCTTGTAATTATAATTTTGTTGTTGATCAAGTTTCCTTTTAATAGAATTTTAGTGGTTTACTGGTACTTTTAAAATGTTCATGTGAAGCATATTTTATTTACGGACTTCACAATGCTGATGGTATTACAGGTAAATGAATTTGAAATACGATCCTTGTTCCCTAAGGTGAAGTGGACTGTAGTGTTGTTTTCCTGTTCTGGAAAATGATTTGAAAAGGTTTGTGGAAATTTAGAGCTTTTGTTAATACGTACCTACGTTTGCATAAAGGATTAACTTTCGCTTTAATTACTTCAGTCCGTTTATCTGAAGCTATTGAAATGTGTTTACTATTTTTCTTTTACAACTATAAAATATAAGGAGACGATAAAAACAAGTACCTAAATCCCATAAGTTACTGGTGGTTCTATGTAAGACAGGAAATAATTAGTTTGTTCGATTATTTGAAAATCCTCTTTGAGAAACCTTCTGTGGGTACATTGAGCTCCGTACTTAATGGCAATCCTATAGGAAGCTTGCAAGTATTAAGGCAATGTCCCTTAATGAATCAGGAAATACACTTCACTGTGTTCGTTTTTGTAATGCATGGAGAATTTAACATCAAGATGTGTGTAGTCATAAAAACATGCTTATACAACGTTCATTATGTAATAAAAAACCAAGGAAAAGGATTTTCGGAAGTTAAATATTAATTATGATCTTTGGGTTATGACAGTAAGAATAATTTTTAGAGCAGCTAATATAAAAGTGGAAAAATGGCGGAATGTGGAAATCTTTTGGTTTGATTTCATGTTTTACCACTTTTTAGGTAGAGTAAAGGAAAAGATTTGTGTTTTCTAGCTCTATAAACCTAATAGACAGGACCGACACGAGCGACAAGCCGCGGGGTGGCAAGTCGAGGGGGCGACTGTAGACACACGGTTACAGAAAAATTCGAACAGCGACATCGTAAATGATTATGACAAAAACAACACGCATGTAGTTCATATATTTCAAAACCCAAGCATATAAAAATAAAAGACTAAACTGATCATTTAGAGAGACATTTTGTTTCGCCTAAGGTGTGTGGAGTGCTTCATCTATGTCCTAGATTTTGTCTCACTCACTCACTCACACACTCATTCACTCACTCACTCACTCACGCACCCACCCATCCACCCACCCACCCACCCCTCTCGAATCGATCAGATCGATCGAATCGATCAAATCGATCGAATCGATCGAATCAATCGAATCAATCGAATCAATCGAATCAATCGAATCAATCGAATCAATCGAATCAATCGAATCAATCGAATCAATCGAATCAATCGAATCAATCGAATCAATCGAATCAATCGAATCAATCGAATCAATCGAATCAATCGAACCAATCGAACCAATCGAACCAATCGAACCAATCGAATCAATCTAATCAATCTAATCAATCGAATCAATCGAATCAATCGAATCAATCGAATCAATCGAATCAATCGAATCAATCGAATCAATCGAATCAATCGAATCAATCGAATCAATCGAATCAATCGAATCAATCGAATCAATCGAATCAATCGAATCAATCGAATCAATCGAATCAATCGAATCAATCGAATCAATCGAATCAATCGAATCAATCGAATCAATCGAATCAATCGAATCAATCGAATCAATCGAATCAATCGAATCAATCGAATCAATCGAATCAATCGAATCAATCGAATCAATCGAATCAATCGAATCAATCGAATCAATCGAATCAATCGAATCAATCGAATCAATCGAATCAATCGAATCAATCGAATCAATCGAATCAATCGAATCAATCGAATCAATCGAATCAATCGAATCAATCCCTTCATCGTACGCTTCCAGCTCATCGGTCATCTGGCCAAGGAAATCTCCGCATGTTGGTTTCCAGTCGCCGGGTTTTGCGATAAATATAACACTGTCTGTGTCGTAGTACAGAACGTGGTGGTCTAGTTTCACCAAGTAACTATATAGCTCTAAACGTGCATGAGCTGTCGTGTAAGCAGGTCTATCCCAATTTATCATTACTAAATTATTATTAATAGGTATTATAGATTGCACCTGAACCAATGGATCGGTAAACAATTTGAAGAAGTCCTTTGGTTCAGATACAATACTGCACTGGGTTAAATTTTCGCGCTGGCCAAACTTACCCCAAAAAGAATTTAACATCAACTTGGCCAGGTACCTTAAACCAGGATTCTTTTTAATATTATTCGCGTCTAACTGAATCCCCTCCTCCTCATAATACTCCGTTACGTAGCTCAATTTCGTGGCTTCTGACGTGCAATGGCTAGGCCGCCCTGAACATTCTTGCTTAAGTTTCAGGAAATTATCGATGTACCCGCTAAATAATCCGCCCTGTTTCGTGGCTTTATTATAAGTGGTTACCTCATACTCCCAAACTTCAAAAACTTCCAGGACTTTATAATATTTGGAGATAGCCTTACGCAGTTCGTCAGCTACAAACGTCCCAACGAAACTGCGTTCGGTTTCACTATGTCCACATTCCCCCTGATTTAATTCGATACCACAAGTCCTACACAACACAAACATCAACTTGCCGTGCATTTTTAACGGTAAAACAGGGTGATAGAGGTTAGAGGGTGGCGTACTCGACATTTAACTAAACCCTCCACCGTGTCCAATGAAATGTTCTTACAATCTAAACCTACATGAATTTTCGGATGACCTACAGGATATTTACAGTATTTATTGACATAAGGGTATAATGAGCACACGTCGTAATACATTATTTTCTCGCTAACGCCGTCACATTCATGATAAAGCTTGCTAGCATTAGTGCGACCTCCGTTAAACGCATCACGTGGATTTAAGGGTTCGTCATCTGGATTACCTAAATTCTGTATGAATGCCCGTAACTCATCATTAGCAAGTATTTGTTTTTTACAATAGCATTCACGCATCTCAACTAAATTATACCCGCGCTCGCGTATAAATTGAGACCGTGCTGCCGTGTTTTCGTTCCGGGCAAGCATGGAAGTACTTACACCGAGCTTAGGATTTATGTTGGCCTGGTTGGGGAAACATTCTTCGCAACCGTGCCAGTAACAACCAAGAAATTAAAAAACGGTATTTGTTTCAGCACAATACCTGTCGACCTTAACACCTTCAGGTGTTCTAAACTCGCGAGCTTTCCCAGCATGCTGTATGGTCACTTGTTGCGAATGCTCCACCCAGCGTAACCATTGAATTGCGACCTTTGATTGGTTGTCGGCACATCTATAACCACCCTTAGGAATAAGCCCTATTGTGTTTTCTTTCAGGAAAAGCCTGCGAAACACTTTATTGCACGCACTAGCAATAGTGGTAGCCTCCTCAAACGGATCGACTTTATTTTGGGCCATGAAGGTGGACCAGAAACTAATACAACCTTTAACGAGGATCTTAACATTCATCAGACAATGTTTCACAATCTCGTCACGCATCTTGAAAACATAATTACTCTGGGCCGTGTGCCAATCTAAAACTGTTTGTCGATCTTTCGCGGACAACTGATCCGCACAATAATATTCAAGTGGTGGCAATGGACCCTCGTAATTCTGATTCTCGGATGAGTTGAAAAGATATGGGAAATAACCCTTGGACTCGGGGAAATTGAAGGTTTTCGGAAATGCCGAGAGCGGTGACGGTATGAAATTAAGGGAGTCAATAAACCTGATATCGTCACATTGAATAGAAATTAATTTTAAACCGTTGCAGATGACTTTAGGTTTCCACTGATTATTATTAGCTAGCATGCATCTAAGCACAAAACACCCGTCGTACCCCTTCATGTTATGCGCAATGCATGTAACTTTAAATTTTCGAGCTTTCTCGGCAACATATGACAGAAACGATTCAACAGGATTTTCCCTGAAAATGTGCACTCTTTCGCTACATGTTGAGAGCATCGCTCAGCCAAATCGTCGATATGTTGAATACAAGTGGAACAAACATTCGCGGCCACGCATGGATTGGGCTCATGCAGAAATCTATCATTCGTTCACCCACCTTCTCTTGCATACACTCCAGATCATAAAAGATAAACATAGATGGTTTACCATTGGTACTGTCATGTCGAGCCTTGTTAACGGCCATGAAAAAAAGATGACCGATAGGTTTTTGACTCTGACACGTGGAGCAGTAACTGTATCCGCATCTATGTTTACCCTTTACTTCATGGGTTTTAAGACATTTTAAACACCTACGTAATTTTTCGCATAGTTTAGCGTCCTTGTGGTTTTTGAGACATTCCTGACTATAAAAATCTCTTTTGCAATCATTGCAAACAATTTTAGGATTTTCAATAGAACACGGCGGTTTTTGATGACACGCGGGGCACTGGTACATACATTTCATGTGATCTTTTTTGACATTATAACGTTTTCTACATTGCTCACAGTAATAACTGCATGTAAATGCAGAAGTGAGGCTGATAATGACATTATAATGCTCGTCTTCTAATATTAAATTTAAAACTACCCTACCCTGTTCCCTAGGACCCTCAAAATAAACCGAATCACCTATACGTGAATTATAAACTACAATGGTATATGAAGCTAAATGATTTTGGAATGCTTGAATATGCTCGTAACTACCGCCCTGACTAAGATCTACCCCACTGTTCTGGCAAAGCAGCGTAGCTCGTTCTTGAAGTATAGGCCAGTCCATTTCCATACAGTGACGCATTGCATCGTTATTTCTAAATGCAATAGCAATGACTAGGGTACGAGCTAAACATTAATTGTTGATGGTGCAACAATAATACTCTTTGTTTTTGCTTTACAAAAGTCTGCAAATTTTAACCCTGTTAAGTTTTTGCGCCCATAGCCTACAGGTACCGATACTCGATCCACGTTTAAAACTAATAAGTCGCTTGCGAAAAAACTAGCGTTGCTCTGAATTACCTTTTCCAGCAGCGACATTATCACTTTCACCGACAACTGGTCCACTCTTCTAAATGACAAGCCAATTGGTTTATCAGGGAAATTTGGATTTCTTAGCGTGATCCCTACACAATCTAATGGAGCCGCATCCTTCACTATGTATAAATATAACTCCTCAAATGCACTCTGTAAAAAAAGATATGTGTTAGATAAATTTTTAGTAAAATGGTATATTTTACCTGTAGCCACGTTAAGGGACTATCCTTGCACGTCTCGTCATTGAAGTTAAACCGTAACGTTTCACACGTGGTATTGAATTTTTTAATAAATTTACTGTGTGATTCCCCAATTATATTAATATGATTGAACCCTGAGGATGGTCCGGCCTGTTGCTGAGAGCCTGAACCCGATTGGTCTTGTATCTGTAATGTACTCGTTCAGTAAGCTAAATAATAAAAATTAGAAAAGACACCGCTATTAGATCCTCCGCATCTGTAGTTTCCATCTCATCATCATCATCAAACACCTCCTCTAGATTTACTTCAGCAGGGCTATAAAAAATATTATTAAAATCTTAAAAATAAAAAACAGGCATATACTTACATTCCACCAGCTCGTTGTGCAGCCTCCACAAAATCGTTATAAACATTTATCGAATCGATGGTGTCATTTTCACACAACATTTTATAAGCGATAATATTGTACGCGTTTTTTAGTCTCTCGTCGCTTAACGCACCAGCACTAATAAACCCAAAATTTGGTTAACAGTTAAAGATTCCATAGCGATATGATGTTCTTCAAAATAGAACTAAATTAACTAAAACCCTGGTGTACGCTTTCATAGCATTTTATAGGGTCAGAAGTCAAATTAAGTTGTTTTGAAATTCACAAGGCTAACTTCAAGGTCATGCTTATCGCTAACTTCAAGGCCGATGACTTTCTCAAGGTAAATAAGTATGATGTTTATCTTTTAATACCGAATGACCTGAAGGTGAAGTTAGGTAATAACATAATTTGTACATACGAAGCAAAAATTGGCATTAAAAGAAATGTAATAATTTTAATAACGTTTTTTATTTTAGCTAAGCGTTTTTATTATTCATTACGGTATAAAACACTCATTGTTAAACTAGATCAGTCGTTTAATTTTAATTAAAATGTAAAAATACACTTAAAATCTAAGACCTTTTTATTTTTTATCATTTTTTATTACAGAACAGTCTGATAGTAATCTTTAAATGCACTTTTTATTGTTATATTTCAGATTTTATATGGAAATAATTAAAAAAGTCTATTCTGTCTGGACTGATCCTCATAATTAAATTTTTAAAATCAAAGGTGTTAATCATCTTTTTAATATCAAGGGCGTTGTCTTCTTTTAATTGTATGATGCATTTACAGAAGCCCACTAGATAAACATTTCGAAATACCACCTGACGTATTTTAATAACCTTGCAATTAGGAATAGCTGATAGCTCCATTAAAATGAAGCGTTAATTAACTTTTATATGAGTTCGAGGTAAATAAAAATGCTGTACCAAGCAATAGTGTTATAAACTAGTGGAGGTCGTTATTAATTCGTGTATAAGTTGAAGGTTATGTAAGTAGAAGGTTATAACATACAAGTGAAATTTGAAATAAAAGTATAACATTTTTAAGGCTAATTATACAATCGTTTATAATAACAAAAGCCTATTACAATTACATTGTAAAACAAAAAAAGAAAAACAGCCATCTATATCAGAATTATAGTATTAGATAAACATTAATTATTGCTTGCTTGTTAATAACGGTACTGAAGTTTGTATAAATTCCGTTAAAATTACATATAACATGCTCAATTACTGTTTCTCAAGGTAAAATAAGTATGCTGTTGTAATTTCGTATATAAACACGCTGTGTATTAATAGAAAATATCTTTAATAACATTTTTCTTAACATAATAGACATAAACCAATACACGTAAACTCAAGTGTATATTTTTATAGCCTAGGGTCAAATTAAATCATTGAAAAGACCTAAATACAAATCCAATCATGTAACAACCTTTTTTTGTGGTTGTATTAAAAAATACGTTAATCTAAGATCATTAATTTATTTGGCGTAAAATTAGAGGAGTCTTTAATTATGTACATGTAAAATTGAGAAAGGCAACTTAAATTGCATTTCCTAGAACATGTATTTTGGGTGTAATATTACATAAATAGTTATAGTTCCCTTTCTTTTAAAAATTGGACTCCGATCATTGTATTTCGCGCAATGCGTGACAACTTCTTGAGGGGGGGCACTTACAGAAGCGTTTCTGAAAGCCTCTATTTTTTACTTCACTTGCTGCTGAATGTTAAAGCAGAAGACATTGTTATAATGGTTTTTACTTAATTTTTATATTTGGTGCCATCAGAATTTTGGTTGTAAGTTATTTTTCACTTCATTATATTTAAAGCTTAAGCATTTGCTCTTTCCAGGCACTTACGTACACTTACGTACACTTATGTACACTTACGTACACTTACGTACACTCAAGTACACTCATTATAGTACTTATATTATTCCCTTATACTCACTTAAGGCACTTAGTTACTTACTTACTTACTCATACTTATATTTATATTTTAAATGGCTCTTAAGTTACTTATTTACGCAAGTTTCTCTTCATTCAAATAATATCATCTTAAAATGAAATTTTAATACAATAAAACATTAAGAATACAATAAGTTTAGTGGATCGAAAATTCCTTCAAATACCTAGTTGATCGCGTTGTTACAAGTATACGCAACGAAGATGTAAAAACGCTTTCATACTGGTTGACCGTTCCGCATCCATAATTAAACACTGGAAGCTGTATATAAGAAAATCATTATACTGAGGTATTTATGTGGTGATTTTATATTTTTTTAAGCTTAGCTTTAAAACCTTTTCTTTCCTCTCCTTAACCATCCATATATTGGGTAAATAAACTTAATTGCACATTGTTAATTTTTGATATTTATAGAAAGTTTTTATTGTTCGTTATTTAGGTTTTGTTATTCCTTGACAAAGATAACATGGCGCTCGAGAATACATTTAATTATATATTTTTTTTTATAATTTTTTACATTGTTTTTTTTATTAATTAGAGAAAGGAAAATAATTAAGCAGGTGAGAAACAAGCCGCATTTCATGTGTGTTAACGAGTCAATATAGTGGAACCCACCCTATATTTCATCTACCGATTGTGGACGAGACGGCATATAATTAGTGGTGAAAGGTTAGTATTTCAATTTGTTTAAAATTTGTAGTTAGAGATTACATTTGGCGTTTAATCAATGTACAAATTACATCACCACCACATTATTATTATTGTTATTATAATCAGAATGTCCGAGCTGGCACGACAATAAAAACGATCTACAAGATAATTACCATAAAAAATAATCCTAGCTCTAAACACAACCCCAACCCTAACACTAAACACAGCCCCAAGCCCCAGTTTAACCTCCGCCCAAAGCCCCTCAGTTCTACTCTAACCCTAAATACAGCCCTAAGCTCCAGTTCAACCCTTACCCTAAATACAAGCCAAGCCCCCAGCGCCTCTAAATACGGCCCTCACGTTAGCAAAAGACCTAGCTGTAAAAAGGTCTTAATACAGGCAAAAGGGTTGAAGAAGAATTGAAAACCATGTGTTGTAGGTGGCAACTTCAATCGGCGCCATAAGTTTTATTATAAATAACGGTTGAAAATACGCGTCCTATACGTGAGCGAGTAAAAATAATTAGGGTTGGAAAAAAGGTCTCCGAAAAGAAAGGGTGAAAAAACACGTCCTACACATGCGCAAGTAAAAAATAATTAGGGTTGAAAAGGGCCTTCGAAAAGAAAGGGTTGAAAATACGGTCTCACACGTGGGTGTGTGTAAAAAATAATTAGGGATGAAAATTCCAGCAGGGGTTGAAAATACGGTCTCACACGTGGGTGTGTAAAAAATAGGGTTGAAAAAGGCCTTCGAAAAGAAACCGTAGGGGTGGAAAATGTGGTCCCCCACGTGGGCGGTCTTGTGACTTCAAAATCCAAGATGGCGGCGCAAGTGCCTGTCTTCTACTCCTCTATCTCGAAAACGAAGCCTTCAAAGAATATTGTTTATATGGCAAACTATTGTTATTTTTCAATAAGGAATCCGCTCCTGAAGTTAGGCGTATTAAAGTGAAATCACCCTGTATAAAAGCATGTAATGGAACACAAGCAGAGGCAAGTCATTGATTATTGTTGTACCATCTTCTTGTTTGAAGCATTCTACTAGAATTCTACATAATTAAATAACCACACTGATTACGTGTAGATGTGGAACGTTTATTGATTTCAACATCTATAATTAACAATAATAAACACAAATTACTGCTATAAAACGTTTTGTGAATTTATTTACATAGATAAGAATAATTTTACACCAACAGTCTATCGTCACAGATAAATAAAATTGGGTATTTATAAAGGAAAAATATTTGCATAGTAACGTAATTTCACACCTTTCCCTCATATAATCGCAATATTACAAAGTTTCAGGTATGTGGTATCCTATACTAAAGTAATTAGATTATATTAGTATTATAACACGACATTAGCGACATGCAAAACATAAATCAATAGTTCCATTTTCAATAAGTATAGCCGCTTTCATATTAATAACAGAACATAATTTACATTTCTAAAGGAAGTACTAAAACAACGCATTTTGCTTGCAGTACAAATGTTAAATAGTATAATGTCATATATTATTCTTAATAAAACCGAAGGACTTTTGTAATTTAAATATTCATAGTTCTCACAGCAATTTCTCGTAAATTAAATGGACAAATCATGTAAATTTGTTAAATTGAGGGAGAGTGCTGAAAATACGTAGTTAGTTATGTAATATAACTGCACTGCTTTGTTTTGAATATAATTTTGCGAGATAACTTGCATTTGTACGAAAATTGTTGATTTACGAACAATTCGTGATTACAACCATTCTTCAAGTACATAATAAACTTCGCTCAATGCCATTTAAGTAAACCACCTTAATTTATCTACTGGGAAATTGAAATGGAATTGAAAATTTTCATAAAATTAATATACATAAATTAAAGCTTCATTAATTTATAACTTTGTTCTAATTTTCGTGGAGAAAATGGCCTATCGAAAAATAATTTCATTTACGTATAAATCGTGGAACAAATTTAACTTTCAGATTTTATGAAAAAGTTTACTACTTTTATCGAGGACGTAGGTATGTAAACTTTTTTTAATGAAACATATTTTTTAAGATTTTCATGTAAAATGCTACAGTTGTATAAAGGGTGTTTCAGCATAGTGTAAGATACCGTTTACTTTTAACTGCAATATTTATTTAACTCTTCCTAACCCTGGAGAAAAAGTATTTTCCACTCAATTATTATTTAAAATGAGCTACTAACCATGTATAAACACGAATTATATATTACTCTTGCCTCTCATACCTTTTGGGAGGATGTAACGGGTTCAAACGGCATTAGAACACCTCATAAACAAATAACCGCAAGGGCCAACTAGCTCGACGTTAGGGTCGTGCATTTTACTAAATATCTGGTGTGGAACAACATACGATTTCCCAACCTTTAAAGTGGAAATTAAAAGAAATTTTCATAATATTTTTTAATACGTTCAAAACAAAATTACGCAACACTGTAAAGGCAACAACAATAATCTATGTTTCCAAATTTTTTTGGGTTTTTAATAGTGTATATTTTCTATCTTTATTCTAACAAAGAAATAGTTTTTTTGCACTTTCGAGATTAAAATAGATACTTTAGTCTCTGTCTAAAGGGGCTAAAGTGGGTCATTTATTCCCTAGGGATTATATGGACTGAACCCCCTAGAGAGTTCATTGACAGATGTCAAACTAAACATTAACATTAATATTATTAAAATTAATAAATATCGGACGATTGATTTCCGAAACAATACTGCTGGATGTAAGGTTGAACGCATTTCCAAATGAATCAGTGCCTGTGGGCAGTTTAGATTGGCACGAGGGTCCTGTGAGTGAGGTAGCTGGTGTGTTTTGATCATCTCCACCTCCAAAAATTTTTTCGACGATAAGGTTCTTATTATTCAGGGAGTTTTCCACATACCCTTCTGCAACAGTTGCAGACTTCCAATCCCCCATGTCTTTTTAAAACGTCAACAATCGCACCTGCATCAACTAGTAGAGATGCAGAGGTTCGCCGCCAACAATGTCCTGTGTATAACAACGCATCTGGTAGGTTTAAGAATGTTGCAACTTTCTGGGGCAATTTTCCAAATATATTCTTTCCTACAGGTTGCACTGAACAGGGTGTTTTTTTTTTCGTTAATATTATATATAGGCTAAACGGTAAGAGATACAAAAAAACTAAGATACGTGTCCCGTTCTCTTTTTTAGTGTTTAGTTTAATGGCGCAACCGGATCTACGCTAACTAAATTGGTTTCGAAGATACAGAGTGATTCTCAAAATCTTCCGGTTTTTATTATCTCTTATGACTCGGTTATTTATGGAGATAAAAAAAAGCTTTGGATACGAAAGTTTTATGACTTTTTACGTTGAATCCAGTGGCTTTCTTAAAAAAAATATAGATGTTTGATTTTTTGAGATATTATCAAAAGTAGCATTTTCTTAAATGGGACACCCTATATCTGATAATCTCAAAAAATTGCATTTTTTCTTGAGATTGCAACAATATATAACACTTAATATTTTGCGTTGTCCTAAATAGCTAAAATACTAAAAAAACGTTTTTTTTAGTTGGCCATGGATTTAATCAATTCTTCATTTTATAATAGCCATACTAAAATTGCAGATAATAACAATAATAAAACATTAATAAACTAAAACAACAACTACAAAAACAAGAAAAACAACTCAACAGTAATTATTTCAAATACTTATATATAACAATTAGCATAGGTGGTTAATCACAAAAGGTGCTCAAATTGTCTTCCATTCTGCTCGATGCATTTTTGGGCTCTGCTTGTAACTGAAGGAGTGGCGTTATAGATTTGAATATTTGGCACTCTTCCAATGCAATTAGTAAAATTTGCTTTGAGTTCTTCTACAGTATTACTTCGGGTTTTATAGACTTCGTTTTTGATAAATCCCCAAAAATAAAAGTCGAGTGGCGTCAGATCGGGGGAACGCGGAGGCCATCTGTTTGGTCCATATGTACCAAGCCAACTTTTGCCAAAATTGATATTTAGTAAGTCCCTTACCATGTGGCTATTATGTACTGGAGCACCGTCTTGTTGTAAATAAACATTATTTCTTGCAGCTAATGTCATGTTATCCAACTCCATTATTACAGATTCTTCCAAAATTTGGATGTATCCTTGAGCATTCAAATTTTCATTAAAAATTCTGTAGTTAAGGACTCTTTTGATATAGCGCCACCCATACATGGAACCCAAACCGTCCTTGTTGTATCCTGGCGACCGTCTGATGAGGATTTATGTTTGACCAATATCGATTATTATGTCGATTAAAAATTCCTTCGCTAGATATAAAAGCCTCGTCGGTCCATATTATATTTTGAAAAAAATTGGGATTCCGATTAATCTGCTGTGAATACCAATGACAAAATGTTAAACGCCGCTCTTCATCTCCAGGATGTAAGTTATGAATCTTTCTTATTTTATATGGTTTATACTTATGCTTTCTTAACGTTTTTAAAACTTTAGATTTACTTGTGCCAATATCTTTCTCAATAGTACGGCTGATCCTCGCATCAGCAACAACACAAGCTAATGTATTTATTTCATCTCTTGCTCTATTTGCCTTATTGTAAATCTTACTTCTTGGTTTTCCAAATGGTCCATACTCACTTAAATTGTGATATAATCTTCCTAATATTTGTTGTTCTGGCTGTCGTCGTTCCGGATAACGCTCAAAATATAAGTCAAGAGCTGCGTCTTTATTTTTATTACTCTCAATGTAGCATTCAAGCATATTTAATTTTTCATAATTTTGAAAATTATTCATTTTAATCACCTTTTTTAAAAAATATAATCGGAAACGAAATAAGAATACCAATACATAATTGTTACTGAATTTTATGACATGTAAACAAACAAAAACTATTGCCTAAAACATTCAATTAATGGCCAACTAAAAAGAATGTTTTTTTAGTATTTTAGCTATTTAGGACAATGCAAAATATTAAGTGTTATATATTGTTGCAATCTCAAGAAAAAATGAAATTTTTTGAGATTATCAGATACAGGGTGTCCCATTTAAGAAAATGCTACTTTTAATAATATCTCAAAAAATCAAACATCTATATTTTTTTTAAGAACGCCACTGGATTCAACGTAAAAAGTCATAAAACTTTCGTATCCAAAGCTTTTGTTTATCTCCATAAATAACTGAGTCATAAGCGATAATAAAAACCGGCAGATTTTGAGAATCACTCTGTATCTTCGAAACCAATTTAGCTAACGTAGATCCGATTCTTGCAGATTTTTGTATAACTAATGATAGTTTTATCTGAATCTTTCACAACGAAGTTCCTCTCTGTTCCATTTTTGGTAGCACTAATGTTAACAAGAAGTCTGTTGCCCAAATCAGTCACATCATTAATTGACAATTCGACTAATTCTAGTCCTCTACAAGCCCCTGCCACACCAAATATGAGTGCTACCTACAAAAAAATCATTTTTAAAAGTCGGTACAATGATTTTTGGACATACTCACTTTTGTCATTAAAAATGTGTCATCTGAAGCTTCCTTTAGAAACATATCAATCTGTTCTATAGTTAGTACCTTTGACTTCTTCGCTTTGTAACCAAAATTTTTCCTTTTCAGAAGCATCGTCAATTTGTGGAATTTACTTATATCAACATTATGTTTAACGTTAAGCATAGTTTTTAACGTTGAAAACTGGGACCAAAATGTAGAAGCAGCAAATTTATTTACCTTTTCATTAAAAAATACCAGCAAAGCATCTTCGTTAAAATTTGTAATTTTCTTTTCACAGCACCACTTTAAAGATATATCATACTCTTTATCGTAAATTTTACGAGATTTGGAAGGCAGTAAGTCTTCTAAAGCCTCTTCAGCGCCTTTTTCTAAATCAAATTCGTCGTACATATTTATTACCCTTTTGTAAATTTTTAGCAAGATTTCTAGATAATTTTATACAAATTTGTCACATTGACACGAACAAATTTGAAATTATTGTACATAAAAAATAAATACCTTGGAAGTGCAAAAAATAGCGTATATACTTCGGGACCAAAGTGCCTAAATCCCATGCGTGGTTGTTGCCCTCGGGCTTCGCCCTCGAGGCAACAAACTCCACTCGCGGGATTAAATGCTGCACTTTGGTCCCTCTATATATAATATACTATTTGTTAATAACTGTAATTGTTATTTCAATTTATATGTTAAAGTATTATAGTCAAAAAACCAATTTTTTTTAAATTATTCAAGCATCAATATAATAGACAACCTTTTGATAATAAAAAAAGTTATAAACCTTTCTGATCATATTTTTCAGATGATGCTATTGAGGTATTGAGTAATAATACCTTTTGAAGATATAATTTCCAATGTTGAGAATTCTATTAAATTGTTTTCTTTTGATGCTGTAAATGAAGGTAGATGTATAACCGTTAACATATTACGTAAAGCAAAAACCTTGAATGAGCAACTTATCTATCAATCAGAGCAGTACTTTATTTGATCTTAAACGTAATGAAAATGTAATAATATAATAATCACATACAAGTAATGCAACTGTTATATTAAATATTAACGACCATAACATTAAAGTAGAACAACTAATTCTGAAGCTCTTTCACTAAAACTGTATGGTCTAGCAGAAGTTCATAAACCGAACGTTCCTTTAAGCCCTATTGTTAGTACAATTTCATTACAACGGGTAAAACAACCCACTATATTAAAAATTCTGCCGAATTCCCTGAAAAAATACATAATTTGAAAATTGCAAATGGTGATATAACGGTCAGTTTTGATGTTGTTTCACTTTTTATAAAAGCCTCTCTAAATCAAACTATTGAATATATTGACCATATCTTTCTCTGCCTTACAACGACTTATTTTTAGTGGAATAATAAAATGTATGAACAACTTGATGGGTAGCCCTTTTAGTCCTGCTATAGCTAATGTTGAGCTGGAAAAAATTGAAACATTACCTTTACAAAATGCATCTAAAAAACTCTTAGTTTAGTATAAATATGTAGATGACACATTTATTGTTTGAAGACATGGTATACATCCTAGTATCCAGTTCACCATGGAAAAGGAAACAAATGCAAGTTTACCATTTCTTGACATACTAATATCTAAATATAATAATCCACTCTCTCTTAAGGTTTACAAAAAGCCGACACATACTGATACACACCTTCATAAATTATCAAACCACCATCCACGTCAAAAACATACTGTAATTAAATCTTAGTGGATCGAGTAAAACGAAATTGTGATCCTAGATGTTTGAAAAATGAATATAGATTAAAAAAATCACTAAAAGTTAATGGATATTCACTTAAAGAGATTAATAACGTTGTTACACATGCTAGATATAATCATAAAGAAAAACTAGTGCTTAACGTTAGTAACATAGTTCTTCCTTTTAACCTACAAGAAAAACTACAGAACATTTTATGTCACCTAAAATGATTCAAACCCATTATCATCTTCCGAAGGGTACAAGCTATATTGTTCTTACAGGAAAGTATACATTCGAGCCACAAAACGTAGCTTTGGTACAAGACGTAAAGAACATATGAGATTTTGTTAATTAAGTCAACCAGAGAAATCTGAGCATGCTTTAAATAATTTAGATCATGACATTCAGTTTGATAATATGGAAATATTGTCAATGTCTTTATTATGTTCATTTACAACGAGAAACTATTGAGGTGTATAACCATCATAATGACTTCAATAAGCATAGAGAAGGTCTCCGGTTAAATATGTTTTGGCATTTTATAATCAAAAAAAGGCACAATGACACGTCTTAATTTTAATTTTAGCTTTTGGCTTGTCTAGGTTTTTTGCTGTATTTTTTCCTACACCTTGACCTTGACTACCAATTATATGTTGTTACCACAGCACTATAATAACTTAACATACGTAGTTCAAATTAAAAATTAAAATTAAACATGATGTTAGTCGTACTGCATTGTGTTTTTACTGTAGAATAACAAAAAAATATTTCTTTATTACACTTGACTAGATTACTGATTGGTATATCAAGCTTCTGTTTGTGAATGCATTTTTCTATTTTAAATAAAAGTTTTTCCCAAATACTATGTAGTGATCCTGCGAGTCCTTTACAAATTTTCTTTTCCTACCAAACCTTATTTCCTGGTTACTTCCACAACTGCATTATCATTATTTATAAATGTTATCAGTTGCCATTCCTATTCCCACTCTCTAGTTTTCCCTATAAGTACCAGACCAAACTACACTTATTTACCTATTCACACTTATTTGCATACTTAGACCTGTATCTGTTTTATAAAGTATCCAGCATCCCGATCAGTATTATCGAAATGCTAATCTCGTATACACACTCTCATAAGAAATAGACATCCTTTTCAGCTTGCTTTGTACAACATTATTTTCATACCAGACATATACACCATTATCCACCATTTTACATTCATACCAAGCCTATCTCCGTCTAATACCCAAAAAATCTGACCTGCCTGTCCTACCAGAACCTGCCACCTTTTTTACACCACCAGTATCCACCACCTACCTTCATTCAACTCCTATACCTAAAACTACCCTACTCGTAGTTACGTTTATATAAAACGCTCTTGACTGCTTTTAGCACCGAGTCCGGTATATAAACGTATCTAAGGCACGCTGTACTTAGTTTGCCGAAGGCCACGCCCCATATTATTAAATACTGCGCTCCTTGAATTTAATACCACCATCCTCCATAAAAGGAAGACGTATTTTAATTCAGGTCATAATTCAGACCAACATTTTGGCTGCAACCGCACTGAAGTGGGCTTCTGAATTGCCATACTCGACGTAGTTATTTCAGCGGATGTCCTGCCTCGAACAGATAGCTACTTCCACTCGAATTTACCGATATAGACACCTAATTACTTCCTAGAAAGTGGCCGGCAGCTGAGGCCCCGAAATCGAGTTCCCTTGTCTTCGTTCCCCTACGATACCACTTATCTCTACTTCTCCCCCTAAGCACACCCTCTCACATCCCCTCCATACTGAATTATTCATCCCTTTCAACCACCACCACAATCACCTCCGAGATTTCATTAACACCACTTATCTTCTACGTTACCACTCCAGATCAGCTCATAATAATAAAAACTCCTACAATTGATCTATAATTCATCTAAGCATACCTAATTATCATCCCACTAATTAACGATACACGCTAAAAATCAAAATTTCAGATCCACATGGCCGTTACCAATATAAACTCGAAGAAGAGATCCGAAACCGCGTAAAAGGACCAAAGGAGAAGGCTGGAGACGATGCCACTTCCATCTTGACGTTAATACGACGACATGAAGGACTAACTACCCATAACCAGCTGGAACGGATCTACGAGAACCTGCGAACCGAATATAAATATTATATTCGCCAGGAAGACTTCAATACATTACCTGAGCTGTTGGAGATGGCCAGTCAATGCGAAAGGCTGCCGAATAGAAACTATAACCCTGCCTCAGCTACCACTTCACCTCGAGTATGCTTTCACAGTCTCCATACTCCTTCTACCTCTCGTATTGCCGCAATTCAATCTACAACACAACATACCACTCCACCTGCCAGATGTGTGTTGGAACTGTGGCGAGAGAGGGCACATACGGACGCACTGTCAGGAAACCTTTCTGCTCTAGATGTGGGAAAGCAGGAGTTTTATCCAAGAATTGTCCATGTCCCTCTCCGGGAAACTACAATCACCAGTGAAGGACGTAAGGGAACCTTCACTATCCCAGGCTATTTCCTTCAACTCCCAATATAAACCAGCTACGTCCAAGGAGGAATGGAATTTAATCCACCCCCCAACGGTACCAACGCTCTTACCTATTTCAGCACATGATAGATTATTTGTAATCTTCCAAATATTCGATCAATCAGTCCAGGCCTTAGTGGATACTGGCGCATACCACACTTATTTTGGTAGCAAGGTGCAAATATCTTGGTACGTAACTCCATCCTTCCCGAGAAGCTCACCCAAGAGCCAGTCCGCTTGGCAGACAATAGCACCATCCACTCGTTAGGTTATTACCGTACATATTAGCAGGACAATATTTACCCACGCTTTCCACAGACGTAGTCCTCGGACTAGACTACTTGAAACAAGCTCACGCGACGATCTGACTTCACCCACGTCAAGTTGAGCTTGAAGATACCAGTATAACGCTGCTGACTGAATCTTCTGCATGACTAAGTGGTATCCATGGACCTAATGATGAACTCTAGCAGCTCAACAAATTTTTGGATCTAGAATTAAAAATATTTCAATATCTACCTGGCAGAACTCAAACCGTAACTCATCGTGATACTTTGTTACCTGGAGTGGAACCCGTGAACCAACGACATTACGCTCGGAATCCGACAATGCGAAACATCTTCAACCAAAAAGTAGATGACATGCTAACAAATGATATCATCGAACCGTCTCAGAGCCCTTGGAGTTCACCAGTTGTACTCGTCAGGAAACCGTCAGCTACATACAGATTCTGCATTGATTTTAGGAAGGTCAGTCAACCAACACTTAAAGGCACCTGTCCCTTACGTTTCATACAAGGAATTATGGATCAGCTACGCGGAGCCAACTACATCAGTACCTTAGATTTGAAACAGGGTTATTGGCAGTTCCCCTCGAAGAAGGACGCAAGCCTATTACCGCTTTTACCGTGCAAGGTTGCGGTTTCTATTAATTTCTATTATTTAACGACGTTTGGTTTAACAAATAATCATCATCAATAAAAGTTATGAGAAAATTTTATTTTAAATTTGTAGAAACAACTGAATTATGCACTAATATGAATCAACAATTATATCAAATGTGCAAATTGATGTCCAATGTTTCTAGTGGTCAGTCTACATCTACTTAAATAAAATTTATAACAATTATTTATCATTTAGCGTAGAAGTTGAAAAGACTTTGTCTTTTATGAAACCCCAGATAAAAAGTCTAGAATTGTTAGATCTGGTGAACGGGCTGGCCAACATTGTTTAAGTAACCTCTAACAATAGCGACGTTATGTGCAAGAGCCCCATTTTGCTGAGTGCCCAAAGGCATCTAGATAATCATGAAACGTCTCTAAAAAATTCAAGCGGTGTTGACTATTTAGAGTATAATCATAAAAACTAGGACATTAAAATCCCAAATCTTTCTTAGAAGTTTGTTTCTCTATGGAGATGGTTATTTACATCTAACCATTGGTAATGTTCCTATTGAACCATTCATTATTTGTGAATCTAGATTCATCAGACCACAATATTTTTTTAAAGATATTTCCCACATCTCGATTTTTTCTTATAATTCAACGTCAAAATCGTTTCCTTCTTTGGTAATAATCAATGGGTATAAATGGTGTACTTTTCTTACTTTATATGGATTATATTTATTTATTTTTTAAATTCTCCTTACTGAACCAAAACTCAATCCAAATTCGTTAGAAGCTTCCCGTCTTGAACATCCACCATTTATTCTATTTTTCTAATGAATAAATCCTAAAAGAGAACAAAGAATGGTACGAATTTATTTCAAAATACTCTGAGATAGCTAATGTTGTATCAACTAAAAAATAAACTTATTACTGGCAAAAATCGAAAATCGAACTTCTTGGTTTTCTTCGTATAACTCTTACTCTGAAAAACATTTAAAGCATGTTTTGATACAAGTGGATTGGTTCCCTAAACTACAACTTTTTAGTCATTTAACCTATCATATGTATATATATATATATAATATATATATATATATATATATATATATATATATATATATATATATATATATATATATATATATATATATATATATATATATATATATATATATATATTAAATATGTAAAAATATACAGGGTCTTCCATTTAAATCTTCAGATCTTACGTCATTTCCGGTGAAACTGGAAGTCGGCTATATTGTTTTTATGTAAAAATCTTCAACTGGCACTAATATAACCCACCAAAATTTGAACAAAATCTAACGTATTTTGAATTAGTTCATCCTTGTGTGAGTGCATTACTTCTACCTGTACCGTTATCATTATTTTCCTCAGAAGGATATCCGAGCCGACTGGGTTAGGTGGAAACCGCCTGGACTTCCCGTGCCGAACAGTGTTTGTTAATTTTCAAATACATAATTTGTTGTGTTTGTTGTTTTGAATTTTTGTGTTATCTTTTTCCGTTTTATTATATTAGTTAAGACTTGTCAAGTTATAGGTTAATATATGTTCTTAGTCAGTATGAAACCCCAGGTAGCAATCAATCAGCCCTATCTAACAAAACTCACATCCAGCCTTCGATTTCGAGTTAAAGCCGCGGTAAAGCGTTTGAAAAGTAAAAGTTGTTCATCAGGGGATTAACAATATCAGCTATATCCTTCATTATTTTAGCTTCATGTAACAATAATTTATTGCGTCAGCTGTAGAAAATACCCAATACGTTCACAAGGTATACTTATTTCAAATCAAAACTTTAAGAAAACGTCAAAGGCTATCTAACAAAGAGAGCTTTCGGTATTTACACCATAAGTCAATTCATGAAGGTTTCTTATCTTTAATTCAAAACCTTGGATCTACCAAGTATAATTATAATTAAGATAAATTATGACACAGTTTTAACAAAACTTGCATCTATCTCACACCTTTACTTTTGAACGAGTGGTTCTCAAGCTTTAATTTAACACTTTAAAATTGTACAGTCAACCAACAAATTTTAACACTAAACTTAAGGGTTCCTAATATCTAACGAAACTTCTAATACGCGATGACAACACCTATATTCAATAAATTATAGTATTCTTGTAGAAGAATTTTTAATAAATTGTATAAATGATGTATATTAAATATTTATAAAAGAATGTATATTGTATATTTGTTATCTACCTAGTAGATCTATTAAACTGCTCATAAAAGTCTGCTGTTGGAACATTACGATATACAACTTTGTTCATATACTCCTGATGATTTTTCTGTTCAGCTGCCATACGTTTATTTTCTTCGGCCAACGCGATACGTCTTTCTCTAAGAAAAAAGTACAATAAAGATTATTGTAATGTAAAAGCAATAACAAACCTTTCCTTTCTAGTCATTTCTCTATCCCTCACAGCAATTGCTTTTTGAATACCAATTGAATAATTATCCCATTCTTTCTGCAATCTGTTTTCATCCGCTTTCCTTTTCTGATAAAATAACCTATTTAGAACATTTCAAAGCAATTTGTGTTACTTACTTCCGCTTCTTCCACTTGCATTTGTTGCGCGTTTCTGACTTCAGCACGTTCCTCAGCAGTCATTCCTTTATACATAAATCCAATCCGTCTTTTAGGTCCCATACTGCTTAAAGAAACATCAGGGTTTTCAATCATCATATCGCTGGTTAAGTTATTATATATTTGAGCCATCTTATCTTCCTTTTCTTGGCGCTCTCGCTCCTGTTGCTCACCAAATCTTTCATCGGCCTAAAAACAAAATTTAGTATTATTAGGAGTATGAGTTTTTTACAGTTACTAAAGCTCTATTAAACATGCAACAAGCATGTTCTACACTCTTTCTGCATTCTTTTTCCATTTTATCTAACTCTATAGCTCTTTGATCCCTTGCAACTACAGCAGCCTTATAAGCGTTTTCTGCCATTTTTCTTTCTTTATCCGCATTTTCTCTTTCTTCCATTTGCTGTTGAAGCCAGGCCTGTGCTTGTTCTCTCTGAATCTTTTTTCTTTCAGCCGAATCTATATCTTCACCCTCAAACCTTGTCTCGAAATTAATATTTGCATCAAACAGGAAAATGTAGAATACTTTTGGAGTGAAGATAAACCAACTCGTGGATCATCGTCATGCAGTCTCGCTGGTAAAGCGCGTTTCACTGCATTAGGATCATTCAGATCAAACTCTCTTCTATCTTCAAATTTCTGAAAAGTCTCTCGGAAATTAGTTACTTCGAGCGCTAACTTTTTGCGTTCCTAAAACTTAGTATTAATACAAGTAACGGAATACTGGTTTTTGATTTACTTCCATCTCTTTCTTTTCCAGAGCTATTGCTATTTGATCATTTCTTAATAATTGCTGATCAAATATTTGATCAATTTTTTTTTGTTCCCCTTTTAATTTTTCTTTTTCTTCAATTTGTTGTGCCAATGCCCTCATATCTTTCTAACAATCATTAAAGATAAATATATTTAGATGATAGTGCCTAATTACCCCAATTAAACGTTGTTTTGCATTAAAAATTCGTTTTTTCCGTTCCTCCTCGACGGCTCGGCGTTTATCAATCGCCGCCGCTTCTCTACGATCCTTTTCAGTCATTAATTGAAATTGTAACATTTTATAAATAAAAAAAAAATCTTTAAAAGTAAAAATTTAAAAAATAATCTGACATCTGCGTCTGGTAGTTTTCTGCAACTAAATGGTTAAATTTGATATTAAATAAGCAGCCGTCTGATTAAATATTGGAACATACTCTTGCTTTTTCCATAAATTGATCTAAATGAACTACACATAAAAATAAAGTGACATTATTTTCAATAAAAAAAATAAACATTTCACTCCATTATTTAATACACTTTCTAGATTAATATGTGATAATATACAGGTTGTTTACATAATGTCACGATGTGTAAGTGTAGGAAATACAGGGCTTTTCACGATGAGCGTTAATTAGACGTTTCTGGTAAACCAGACAACGGATCAACCTGAAAATTTGACAGTATGCATAAATTAATATGATCTGCATGCCTAAAATATTTTAGATGATGCTGCGTTGCCGCTTCTACTATAAAGTAGCGACTACTTTAATTTTTCAAATGGAACACCTTGTATATAATATCATATTATGATTTCCTATTACTTTGTCAACAACTTCATGTACTATTTTCCTATACCTATCTATTACCGTTTAAGAGATATAAATTAATTTCGATTTTTTTTACAAAACATGTACTTTTATAAACCTGATAATCTTGAACTCTCTGGTACTAAGACGATCAAATTCGAAATGGAGTGGAGTGATACCATGAGGATCTTCACTTCGAGTCATATTTTTATTTGCCTCATACAGGGTCTTTAAAAAATACTTTGTTCACATGAAAAAAGGAGTGGAAGTCAATTTTTTCAAATGGAACACCCTGTATATTTATACATTTTTGAGCTCTACATCCAATTTTAGATTGACTTTAATCAGATAATGCTATTTCGATTTCGGACCGTTTTCGAGATAAACTGTTTCAAGCAGAAACTGACATGGTTTCCTTGTATTCATCACTTATTTTTGAAATTTAACAGATTCCATTCAATGTTCCTTCATCAGTCACAGATAATACGATGAATAAATAATTATTAAAATACTCTTCAACCATCAAATGAAACTTCTCTTCAAACAATAGTTTTGTTAACGCTGACGCCAACTGAAAGTAATTTCATGAATTAGTAAGTTAATACAATTATCAGTGTATTTCAGAATATGTTCCAACACATCTCCACCTCTACTTAAACAAACATGTAATCTCTTCAAAATATTTTCATGTGTAGCGCTTCTGATTAAGCCCGGAGTTAAACTATTGAAAGCAGTTCTAACTCTCGATTTCATATCTTCCATTGTTGTTACTGGGTTGGAGTAAACCATATTTTATAATGAAACCCCACACAAAATAATCTATTGGATTGCCATCTGGTGTTCTAGAATGCCAACGAAAAGGTCCATTATTACCATTCCATCTGTCTTCGAAGATTTCAGTTAAAGTTTCGCCTAGTGAACGAGAATTATGGGGTGGAGCACCATCCATTTGGTACCATACACGTTCTCTTCCTGGCCTAATATTTAAAATCATTCCATTTCTCAGTAAATCTTCAAATTTTGTTGCATTCAAATTATGGTCATAAAACTCGATACAAAAAATTCACTCATTCTTTATGGCACAAAATACATTAAATTGCCATCTTTCTTGCAAACCCCTTTGGCGAACGACGTGAGGATTTTCTGGCGCCCAATAATGACTGTTGTGTCTGTTGAAAATTCCATTTTTTGTAAACTTGACCTCTTCTGTCCTTATGACTTTGTCAAGGAAATGTTCATCCTCTTGAGTCTTGACAAGTAACCATTCAAAGAATTCCACTCTACGAGGCAAATCAGTCTCTTTCAAATGTTGGACACAGTAGAATTTATAGGGATGCCATTTGTGCTTATTAAGAATGCGACGTAGGGTATACCTATATCCCTTTCTGCCTTGTGTAGAGAAGCATTTGGAAATGCATTAAAAAATCCCAAAACTGTTATGCCATTGTCATCATCATCCACTTCAGGCTTTCTACGAATGATTTTTGGACGAAAGGTTCCATTCAACCTACAGTTTTGTAGTAGTCGAGTTATAACATCATTATTCGGCTTCGGAAGTTGTGGATATCTTTCATGGCATACTCGGCATGTTCTACTAGCAATTCTATTGCACTCACCATGAATAATTAATAAATTCAAGAAATCTTCATTACTGTAACCTAATCTTGACATTTTTCTATTATAATTAGTATCACAATCAGTCAAAACCACCAACGAAAGTTTGACGTTTCAAAATTGGATCATTTATTTTTCCAAAGCACACTATTAAAAAATATTAATTTGCAATGTTGTACGGCAGAGACACTCAATACCTCAATGCATACAAATTGTAACTTTTTCTAAGGTACATATCAATTTCGAATTGACTGATTTGAGACTGTTGAAAAACTAAATCGAAAAGAAATTGTAGTACGTAGTTTAAAATAGATGTTAAATCTCAAAAATAAGTGATGAATACAAGGAAACCATGTCAGTTTCTGCTTGAAACAGTTTATCTCGAAAACGGTCCGAAATCGAAATAGCATTATCTGATTAAAGTCAATCTAAAATTGGATGTAGAGCTCGAAAATGTGTAAATATACAGGGTGTTCCATTTGAAAAAATTGACTTCCACTCCTTTTTTCATGTGAACAAAGTATCTGCATTTTTTAAAGACCCTGTATGAGGCAAATAAAAATATGACTCGAAATAAAGATCCTCATGGTATCACTCCACTCCATTTCGAATTTGATCGTCCTAGTACCAGAGAGTTCAAGATTATTAGCGTTTATAAAAGTACATGTTTTGTAAAAAAAAAAATCGAAATTAATTTATATCTCTTACACGGTAATAGATAGGTATAGGGAAATAGTACATGAAGTTGTTGACAAAGTAATAGGAAATCATAAAATGATATTATATACAGGGTGTTCCATTTGAAAACTCAAAGTAGTCGCTACTTTATAGTTGAAGCGGCAACGCCGCATCATCTAAAATATTTTAGGCGTGTAGATCATATTAATTTATGCATACTGTCAAATTTTCAGGTTGATCCGTTGTCTGGTTTGCCAGAAACGTCTAATTAACGCTCATCGTGAAAAGCCCTGTATAGCCTGGACTGTATACTTGCAAATGTATAACTCTCATTTACGTATCATAATTTTGGAGCAGCGAGACTCTGCGTTAGCGTCTGTTTCAGCGTATCTATACCATCTCGACCACCGGAAGTCGCAAACGTAATGGGTCACTATCCGATTCGAGGACACTGTCAGGAATGACATTTGGCTGGTAGAGTACATATGTGCAAGAACAGGACAGACACCTCGCGTAGAGCAACAGGGAAAATGCCGTTTTAATCCCGGATTTGTAAAAAAAAGGGATTAGTAATCCTCTTGGCTTTAAACAAATTTACGCAAGAGGTGTCAAAACAATCTTACAAGGATTACTGCCTTATGGCGACTAAACGTACATGATATATTGATTAACAAATTCTTCGACGTCGGCCATATTATTGTGAAGAAGAGTTTGGAAGCTGTCCGATTTCTTACTCGCTAACTGGGAAAGGTAAGCTGAGATCGGGGTAAGTGCGGATAGTTAGGCACTCGCTGGAGCGAGCGTAAGTGCAAAAATACAAACTATGACAACACCTGAACATTTTTAAGTTTCTGTAACGTGAAAAACGAAACAGTTATAATCTTAAAAGCTTTGGAAGTCGAAATACTCAAAAAAATGTTTCTATGCTGTCGCAATTGACAAACAAGAACAGCGAAGGGACCTCCATTTTACGCCAAATTGATCTCCGATGCGATCTAACAGGAGTCCATTGTCGATGAGGACGTCTATTTTCATTGCGGAAAGTGGGAATTTTGATCGTCAAACAAAAGTGCATGCTCTGTCTACCTGTACAGAAAAGAAGTAATTCTTTTCACATTCTTCTTCTTCTTATTCCGACTCTCTTTCACGGTTGTGTATCTTCAGTAGTGCCCGAAGCCGATCCCGGCCAGATTTTACTTAGTTCTCAAAATCGTCCACACGTAAGTTTATAAACAACCTTACATTAAGTAAGCCCTGAACAGCTTCATAACGTCGTCGGAAGGACGTAAAGTAAGCCTAGTTTGCCGACAAAACACATGAAGTTTACTATAAAGACGAAATGTCTGCCCTTGCTCCCTAATGACTTTGAATATACCCACACACCCACACAAAGTTACCTGCAAGCACGGGATATCTGCCCTTGTTTCCTAGTGACTTTGAATACACCAATACTTCTACACGAAGCTAGCCAGAAGGATGCCTTTGTTCACTAGTGACTCAAATTGCACACACCTACATGCAGCTATAAGGTAGAGTAAATGTGCAAGACGAAAGCGTGTGAAAAAGTTGAGCCGGTTCTAGAAACCGTTAGTCGATTTCTGTAATCAATTCTTGTTGTAAAATTACGTTCTAAAAGTGAACATCACTTCTGGGAAATTTTAACAAATTGTACTTTTACATGTTTTCAACGGATTGTTTTTCAAATAATTATTGGTTTCATTATCTGTATTAATTATACATTTTCCCTTGGTTAATCGAAACTGTATTAAATTGTAATTGAAGTCTGATAATTTTGTATATACAAAGGTGGACCTATGCTCCGGTCACTAAATTAAAATTTATTTTACATCATTTTTTTACATAATCCCCCCTAATACTGATACATTTCTCCCACCCGTACTCCAGCATTGTGACAGCTTCCTGGAAGAAGGATTCTCTAACCTCTGCAAACCACTGGTTTACAGCGTCTGTGAACTCATTGTTAGAAGGAAATTGTTTTTATTGAAGGTGTTCTATGACTTTGGGGAACAGTCTATAATCGCTGGGAGCCCGCTGTGGCGAATATGGTAGGTGCTTAAGTAATTCGAAACCTGCGTTAGATATTGCAGCCAAAGCAATACAAAAAGTATGGGTAGGCGAATTGTCCTCGAGATAGACCACACTGTGCTTTAATTTGTCACGACGCCTTTCCTTGATAGCTACGCGTAATTTTCATATTAAAATAGCGTAATAGTTGCCAGTTATTGTAGCTGCTGCTTTAAAAAAAAAATCAATGAGATTTATTCCTTGGGTATCCCAAAAAGCAGAAACAATTACTTTTCCGAATGACGGCTGAGACTTGACCTTGCGAGGAGGTGGAGAATCACGATGATTCCACTGCATACTTTGTATTTTCGTTTGTGGATCGTAGTGGTGGGCCCATGTTTCGTCCATCATTACAAATCTATCCAAAAAGTTCTGCGAATTTTGTCTATGTTGCATCAAAAGTGGTTTACAAGTCACAATCCGGCACCGTTTTTAAGATTCGGTTAACATTCGTGGGACCCACCTTGCGGACAACGTTTTAGTGTCCAAGTGTTCTCGTGTTTTTGGTAGTTGTAACGGTTATTGGTAGACCACCAGCATGTTCATCTTCGCAACCTGTTCTTCCACATTTAAATTCATGACCCCCCTCAAGAATTTGGGTGCGAATCATACCCTTTCTTAAAAGGTATTTAATTAACACTTTTTGTTCTATACGATCTATTTCTTTACTACTATGACTTTGTTTGAAATGAGCAACTGCTGTGACAGATACAGACTTGATTTTGCGCATGCGCTGTAGGAACAGATCGGTATTGAAAATGGTGACACATGAGGTTTGTATCTCCACCAGAAGTGTCAGGGGCGGGGGGGATCAACCCTCGTATTCTTTTATTATTAGTTTGTAAATTGAAGGAATGAGTTACTTATAATTGTGAATAACAAGGAAATATAAAATTGTATAAAATTTGTAATTGCATAAAATAAGGAGCAAGTTTATACAAGGTGACATAGAAAAAAGTGCCATGCATAGTGCCACGCGATAGCGGACACTAAAATAAGAAAAATAGTTCCTATGAACTTAGATCTGCAACGCCTTCGTTTAAAAGATATAGGATGTTGGAAGTTTAATTATTTTGTTGGTTTTTTTTAATATCTTTTTACAATGATGTAATAAGCGGACGAAATTTTGTATATAGGGGCTTTTTATCACTCAGAATTCAAATATGACCTTAGTTCTTTTATTACTGATAGATGGCGCAACATACAGGTTTCCATCTTGCTAACTTTGCCTTTGCCACTGTATGTCATTTTCGACTAGAAAAATTTATTTTTCCATCTTTTCTGCTTCAGAAAGATATACTTATTGAAGTCTCTAGGACCCACGGTTTACGAGGAAAATGCATCCGATGCATGCAAATTATCCAAAAGCGCTAAAGTAACTTATTTGCAAAACCGTAATTAGAAGTCACCAATATGGGTTTTTTATTAATGTGTGGGCAGGTATAATTGACAATTACTTAATTGGCATATTTCAATTTCCCAATAGATTGACAGGTGAACTGTATCGAAATTTCTTGGAGAATGAACTAAATACGTTATTAGAGGATGTTCCATTGGCTATTATTGGTAGAATGCGTTACATGCATGATGGCGCTCCAGCTCACTTTTCTCGATTGGCAAGGGAACTTTTGGATAGGAGATTTGGAAATACGTGGGTTGGTCGAGGGGGACCTGTACCCTGGCCAGCTCGTAGTCCCGACCTTAATCCCCTCGATTTTTCATTTTGAGGATTCATGAAAAATGATGTTTATTCTGTAGAAATACATAATGAAGAGCAACTATGGATAAGAATTATGGAATCAGCAGATAGATTCCGTAATAACCCAGGAATATTTCAAAGATGCCGTCAATCCTTAGGAAGAAGAATTGAAAAATGTATTCAAGTACAAGGACAACAATTTGAACATCTTGTAAAAATGTAATGTTTTTTTTAATCACTGCCCTTCATTGTTGCTATTAAAATTTGATTGCTGAAGTGTTATGTCATTGTTTTTGCAATAAGTTACTTTTGCCCTTTTGGATAATTTGCATGCATCGGATGCATTTTTCTCGTAAACCGTTGGTCCTAGCGACTTCAATAAGGTATACCTTTCTGAAGCGGAAAAGATGGGAAACAAATTTTTCTAGTCGAAAATGACATACAGTGTAAGGAAAAAAAGTTAGGACCGATTCAAACAAGATGGAGACCTGTAAGTGGCGCCCTCTATCAGTAATAAAAGAACTATATATTTGAATTCTGCGTGATAAAAAGCCCCTGTATACAAAATTTCGTCCGCTTATTACATCATTGTAAAAAGATATTAAAAAAAAACAAAAAAATAATTAAACTTTAACACCCTATATCTTTTAAACGAAGGCGTTGCGGGTCTAAGTTCATAGGAACTTTTTTTCTTATTTTAGTGTCCTCTATCGCGCGGAACTATGCATAGCACTTTTTTCTATGTCACCCTGTATAGTAATTTTAATTAGTGAAGCTGCGAATATTAGAAAAGTATTGCATTTAAGTCAAGGGAATGGTAAATACGAATGACAGAACAAACATCAAAGGAATCGAATGCCGTTATAATATACAGGGTTTTAAAGAATTGAGCAAGCGTGACCATCGCGTCTTGACCTACCCTGTATAGAAGATAATAATTTTAACAAAATACAAGAATCTCTTACCAACTCACCAACACATAATCATGTGTTACTTTATCTGGCTTAATCGGTTAGATCAAAGTCATCAAAAATAGTAAATGAAAATGGTTGTAATTTCTAAAGCATTACCTATTGTGTAGTACATTGTGGGGATAGAAAACGTGAACAAAATTTAAAAATATAATAATATATAGAGTGTAGCATTAAAAAAGTACCAGTTTAGTATCTACTGCATTTGTACTGCCCTTATACACATAGTTAATCTTAAAATTCAATTCCAAACTATATATATATATATATATATATATATATATATATATATATATATATCATATATCATTAATTGTATTTCATTTAAAATTAACTTTTAAAGTACATACAGTTAAAGATTCACTCGAGTGGGACTTGAACCCACGACCTCCACCTTGCTAGAGTGGGGCTCTTTCATCTGAGCTATCGAGGACCCAAGTCACAATCGATTCAAACTTAAACTGTATGTACTTCCCTAGTTACGATGTATTATAATTTTTTATAAACACAATGAAGGATCACAGTCAACTTTTTGTGAATGTCATGTGAGCCCGCAATTCGCTAAGGTTTCGCACATGACAACACATTGCATTACTTCTGTTATTCAAGTCACTTTACTACAAATCAAAATTTTTTTACCAAAGGTACATAGGTACAACATCTGTCGGCCACTAGCCAAACTCGGTAATACTTAATGGTTTTCTATACCAATACTTTGTATTAGTTTATGAAACTCTCGTGAGAGGGCGAGGTTAAGGAAGGTATTAAAATCCAATAAAATCGCTTTTATTGAACAGATATCTAGTCAGATAACCAAATTCTATTCATAATATAAAATTTTGACTTCTCGTTCTTTTACGACGCCATGTTGGAGACGCCGTGAAAAATGTTGTGATTTCTTCTACAATTCCTTTAAATCGAACCTGTTCTCTAATATAAAGTAGAGGATTTCAACACAATAAGGAATTTTCCACAAATTTTCTAGTTCTTATTGATCGCAAATAATTGCGGACATAAAACAAAATTTTGTTGTGTCAGAAAGAAAAAAAGGAGTAAGATATCGAGATTTTCTTAGTTGATACTAATTTCAAATCTTCTCTATTAGCGAGTGGAAACCATGTAATAACCAAAAGTACAAAGCTTCAGATTCGAAACTAGAAGGCTTGTTATCACATTCTTCTTCCGTAACCCTGTACGAATCCACCACTTTACATTTGCGACATTAGTGGAATTTAAACTGGAAGTCAGACTGGATACTCTAGTGCAAACCATTGGATAGTTCCTACCGTTGGAAGTTGCTCATATTTCGTGAACAACGACACCTTCGTGAGCGTAAGTACTCTTAAGCCACGAATAAGGTCAGACTCTATCATTATTATTTTGGTTATTACTTTCACTACTGCCTGTACCAATTAAAGTATTGAGTCCCGTAGGGCTAACGACAGTATAATTACTCACCTTTAATAAATTGTATCTATGAATATTATCGGTAACACTTAGTAATCAAGTGTTACTCATTTTTGATATTATATCGTGTTACTTTCTTAAGCTTTTACTTCGTAAGTAAGGGAGTTTCCCTATCTGCTTGGTGTGATATTTAAAACTCTAATTATTAATCGGTGCTTTGATATCTTGCACTTTATACTACAACTGAGTATACATTGTGGAAGACCTGCGCAACGGACGAGTTTAATTATAAGGATGCCTATATATATATATATATATATATATATATATATATATATATATATATATATATATATATATATATATATACTAATACCTTACGACTACGGCATCATCCTTGTGATTTTAAATTACACCAGGATTTACCATAATGATAGTAGATTGGTTACTAATGTACGCTTAATCCTCTGTATTCGCCATGTTTAGGAATTTATTCATTCTACGGTACACGATATAGCTGCAAATTTTTTTTTCTGATAACAAATTTTTTTTAAATCCAAATTAGTTTGTGGAGAAGATTCCGTAGCTCAATTATTTATTTTCTGTTCGTTACTAAATAAATGGCTATGTAAACCACGCCAAGTGCTATTCACTATTCTGAACGCTTGTGTTGTAGCGAAAACATGTTTTTTTTCAGATCACTAAATGAAGGTCTTTCATTACAAAGAAGGGAAACGTTTCGAATTAATTATTTAAATTATATTACTATAATTACTTTGTTTTGGGTCGAATTTAGTTACTCAGTAACTTGCCAACGTACTACAAATGTTGAATTTAGTTTATTTGGTGTATGGGTCAAATTTGAGGTCATTGGTTATGTAACAGCTGTATGCAACACTAATAGATAAGTATAAAAATTGTTTTTTTAATGAACAAACAGACGTACAATTTAATAATCATTAACTGCATTTCATTTAAAATTAACTTTTAAAGTACATACAGGGTGTATAAAAAATTATAATTCATCGTAACTAGGGAAGTACATACAATTTAAGATTGACTCGATTGTGATTTGCCTCCTTGATAGCTCAGATGGAAGAACCCTACTATAGCAAAGTGGAGGTTGTGGGTTCAAGTCCCACTCGAGTTAATCTTTTACTGTATGTACTTTAAAAGTTAATTTTAAATGAAACATATACAATTAATTATTATTAAATTGAATTTCTGTTCGTTTATTAAAAAACAAATATGGTATGCCTGAGGACTTGCGTAGAGTTGTGTTAACTATCTTTTTGTCGCTCGGCTAGTGTAGGTGATGCTGATGCTCCGATTAGCTGAAATAAATAGAAACTAATATCAGTTATGTGAATAATAATTATCGTTACCAACAGAACACAAAGTAAATAAATATTATACGGTAACACTGATTTTGGGACACCATTAATGGCGGCAGACTATTGTATGTTGACTCGAAAAAGGCAAACACCTCCTGACCGTGAGTGAAGATCACTCTCCAAATGTCAGTCGTAGTTTCCGCTGCCACCTTGCTGAAGACAAGTAGGGCCTCCATATTGAGACATCCGGGGATGCCCACCAGGGAGCCGTACCCTAAGGTGGATTGGATAGGCATGATACCGATTGCACCTGTCGGTGAGTGGTTTCGTGTATTTACTGCTGTGTTGATCGCTGGCGCACTTGATACAGACTGCTGTGCCCTGCAGCAGCGCTAAACGTGTTGGAAACCGTGAAATCGGTCACGATGCCAAGTTTCTCCCCGAAGTCTTCGAAGGTGCTACTTCATTCTGAAACAATAACAAACGTTAAAACCGCCTTGATCCAGGTCATAGATCACGCCTGTTTCCGTGATTTCTACGGGCACGCCACGTATAATCACCTTAACATGCGATTACTTTTTGCCTGGTAGCTATCATGTGGTGTATCTTGCCTGACGATAAACGTGCGTAACCTGTCTCGGTCGTTGGTTGAGGCAGGCTATATCCGGATTTCCACGCTGCAGGCCTTACCCCAGTTGACGGCAATTCCACGTCGGTGAAGTTCTCGGGACGAAGGATTATTGGGGGCACCTCTCCCTTCTAGGGACTCGAACGCGTTGGTGGCCGTTGTCGGTGTTGACTGACGGTCCTTCGGCATCTTATTTGGCTTCTTTCTCTGTGTTCAGAAGTTGTCTTTATCGGGGCTGGTGGAACCGGAGCGGGCGTCTCTTTTTTCCACCTTCTATTCTTTGCGGTGGCGGCCGGTAGTGTTGTTGCTGCTAGGTCCTTCCCACGGTAGGTCGAGAATCGACAGTATTTTGTACTGTGTTGGAGATAGAAGCGGGCTGGGGTGATCCGCTTTGCACTGGTGGTAATTGCGTAACCACTATTCCCGGCTGTAGGGCATACCCGTCGTGAAAACGATGTCGATAAGATAGGTTTTTTGTGACATATTTAACTTTGACCTTGAACCTTTTTGTTTGAGATGTTAATTTCGATTGTATTAATTTTAAAACATACACGCTGCTATTGTATACAACTTTGTATGAAACATTTTTTGTAACTTTAATAAAAACCCCTAATCGACCGAGGTTGTACTAATTAAGCACAACGTAGTGTATAGTTTCCCATATTATCTATTTTTAAGTCATTGTATGTAAAACATTGTGAAATATGAATAAAAATTAAATCCTTCTTACATTTTTCTAATATTCAGTAACATATTTAGTGCCATTCATTGAATGCTATTTATTATCCTTTTTGCTATGAACTCTTGATACATAAAAAGCATTTATAATATTCATTCAAACAAAACGTACTTATAGAGGAAATTAAAATTGACCTTAATAATTTCAAATAGAACCAACCGTTTAATTTGTTTTTACGATGATATCGTATTCGACGGCGTGGTCTGCACCCAGATCATCTATGTGGTGGACTACACTATTACACATACTTCCCAATACAGTGTACCTCGGTTAACGCAATACCATCGTTTCTAAGCTTGTTATTTCGTCCACCAAACAGCGAGCCACTGCAAGTCGCCGTCACTCAGAGGAGAAGAAGACGCTGCCAGCTGATAATGAGTCGGATGTAAAAAATTGTGGAAGGAAGTTGTTAACATTTAGGAGAGATTGTGCCACCTTAATAAAATTGCACTAAAAAGGTGTTCTGTTCATTTATTTCCCATAGATATTTTTTCTTAATGTATATGGGCTAAATACAGAACTCGGATATGTAAATGTAAAATATGGAAATTGATTCAGTCGACTCTACATCACCCTCTGTCATGCTTGCTGTAAAATGTTGTCAATGCAATTAGTAACTGATAGTTTCCAGCTAGAATCAAAGTCTAAATACATTTATGTCCGACCACGTTTTATAGGACTGTTTATGACATAGTTTTGCGGCTATAAAGTACCTCTTTATTGTACTGGTGAAATGAAATTACATTATTTTACTAGTAAAATAATAGTAGATTATTATGTAAGTTGATCATTATTGAGCTCATGAGCGAACTATTGATCAACTTTCACGTCGAACGCAATATACTATTTTATCTTCAAGAGTCTAATAAGTATCCTTCGGAGTGATGACTGTTGACAAGTGTGTATCTTTCTGACAGATCTTTTTCTATCTAAAATTTTGTATCATCATATGCTATTCGAGTAGTACTGTTATGTGTATTTGAACGCCCTGTATTTATGTCTGTATTTTTTTTCTTTTTATTCTATTTTTGCTAGTGACCCAATTTACGCTAATGAAAACTTGTTTTTTTTGTGTTCATCAAGGTACAAGTGAAAGTAACAATAGATTGTTTGATTTCTGTAAGTTGTAGTGATTCTCGAGTTAAACTTTTCGTATTGTCAATTAGATGTGATTTCTGAAATTGGCAATTATATGTTTTGTGGATTAATTAATTGAAATTAGGAAATTTTAAAGTTGAATCTAAACTAGTTTTTTGTGAATTTTTATAAAAGGTTTCGTTAAAATAAAATGTAGTTGTAGATAAGAAAAGTTCGGATTTGAATTGTAGGATGAGATTATTCCTTGATTTGCTTGTTTAAGCAGGGGATGTTGATGTGAATTTTACTTATTGCGTTTATTAATTGACGCCGATTTCTGCCGGAGTAGAGTATCTCAGTCCATTAGTGTTAAATAATTATCATTATCGTTTAAGGAATAAATCTGTGGACGACAATTTGCACTTGAGTCGTGCTCGTTGCAGTGTCAGCAGTTTTCTTTCAAGCTAAAGCGTGGCGTGGAGAGGAGAAGAAGCTGTTTTTTTGCGCGATTAATTGCGCGGGATTCTCGATCTGACCTTCATGTATAAAGGATGTGAAGTTGAGAGTTGGGGGCGTGCCTTTTTTTCGAATACCTGGAGGGGCGAACTTTTGGAGAAGTTGTTTGAAACTAAAATCATCTGTTTGGTGGATATTTGTGTAGACGTTCATTCCTCCTGGTTATTTATTTTGAAGTTACGGACCGTGGGGTCAATTAACGAACATTTCACTAAGTTATGTGTTTATCTGAGTGCATCTTAGTGGTGGTTCAAGGTCGCACTTAAAGCGGATTTATATTATCGAATGAAACCATTGTGAAGACACAACGTTTTGTTTCCCCCGTAAAAGAAAATCAGTTTCAACAGATGAAAGTATATGGAATGCGGAGGACGTTTTTGGTAGCTTCTGTGGCGCTGAATATCCTACGGTGGGTGTAATTTGACTAAAGTTTTTGGAGCCGTTGGGTGATAGGTGTGATGTTAGTGTGTTGAATGGTGATTTCATTAGGAGTTCTATAATGTAACCGGTGTACTCTCCGTAGGACTCGGCGTTCACATGAAGCTATGGATTTTAGGTCTTTGGGTTCTAGGGTAGCGTACAATGGAGCACGGTAATCTATTACGGGCCGTATAAAGATCTTATAGGTGTGTTTAAGGGTTTCGGGTTGACATCCCCCTATGCGTCCCCTAAGGGCGCCCAGGAGGTTGGATCGGTTTCGCATTTTGTTTAGGTTTTTTTCAGATCAGCGTTCCAGCTAAGTTTTTTGGTGAATGTGATTTCTAGGTATGTTACTTCCTCGCGAAGAGGCAACCGTTCCCCTTGCAGAATAATGGTTACCTCGTCCTTGGAGAGTAATTTGTGTTAGTGCCGGAATAGAACGGTTTGGGTTTTGGTAGGGTTTATGGAGACTCTCCATTGGTTGGACCAATTGGAAAAGTTTTGTAGGGTTCTGGACAAACTGTTGGATGCGTCTTTCGTTGACCAATTGGCTGCCCAGACGACAGTGTCTTTGGCGAACTGTGCCAAGGATATTCCGGGTGTGATTACGTTGCGGATATCATTGGCGAAAATGAGGTATAGGATAGGTGCCAAGGCAGAACCGTGGGGTACGCCTTCTTGAGGGGTGAAACTTTCTGCGAGGGATGAACCTACTCGGACTCATACCGTCCTATCTGTTAGATACGACAGTAGGAGCTTCGTGAGCTCGGGAGGGATATCTAATTCTCGGATTTTGTGAACTAGACCCGCATGCCAGACTTTATGTCCAAGAACACGGCAAGGTTACAGTAACGGCGGTTAAATGCACGTGATGTTTCCGTTAGGAGTTTTAGCAGTGGGTCCTGACAGGTTCTATTGGGTCGGAAGCCGAATTGGCTGCCGGGTAATAGGTTGTTGAATTCTATGTGATCTCCCAGCCTTCGGGCTACGATCTGCTCTAAGCATTTCCCTAGGCAGCTGAGGAGGGAGATTGGTCTGTACGATGAGGGATCTGTCAGGTCTGAGAAGTTTTTGGGGATCATGACGGCCGAGGCGGATTTTCACACCGTCGGGAAGTAAGAGGTATTTGTTATATATGCGTGTTAGGCGTCTGATAGCAGAAGGTGGCAGGTGACTCAGTATGAGTCGGTTGAGACCGTCCTGTCCGGGAGCGGAAATTTTACCTTTTTGGAAATAATTCTCATCCAGAATTTTCTCGGGTAATTCGGAGTTTGTGAAATCCTCAAGGTTTTGCTTTAGACGATTTTCAAAGTCGTTGTCGAACGAGGGATCGTTAGGTGAAGTATAGACAGATTGGAGGTGGTGGCGAAAAATTTCGGACTTGTCTTGATCGGTGGAGATTAGGTTACCCTGAGGATCGGTTAGGTGGGTTTTCCTTTTGGCGAGAATATTGAGGTGTGCCAGAACTTCTTGCCATCTCTATAGTCGAGATTGGAGGTGGCCTGGACCCATTTTCTTTCGATGTAAGTATTAGTTTCACGCCGAATTAGCGCGTTTAATCGGTTATATTCGGTCTAGAGAGCGGGGTCCCTTGATCTCAGAAATTCGCGATATACTCGTCTCTTCCCTTTGATCAAGGTTACGATGTATTGTGCGAGAGGTTTTCGGGAGATATCTATTGATTTTAAGGGGATTGAGGCTTCGACCGCTTCCGCGATAACGGAAGTTAAGTCGGTGACCGCTCTCTCGACATCGTTGGGGGTGTTAATATCGTAAGCCTGAAGGTTATTGGAGATGTATTCGCCAAATACATTCCAATCGGCGTTTTGGAAGTCTTTACGAATAATGAAGGTAGGAGGAGGGGGAGGGATGGGACCGAGGGACGTTTTAACTAGGAGAGGCAGGTGGTCCGAAGTGATGGTTTCACCTAGGTAGCAATTGGAGGACATATGTTGTATTAGTGACTCAGTGCATATAATATAATGTGATCGATTATAGATTCACCTTGATGACTAATGAAGGTGGGATTGGTGTTCCTTGTTCGGAGCAGTGGTAGAGTGAGGATATTGTGGGCTAGGGGGATACCGTTTCCATTGGTTGTGGAATCTCCATATTGGATATGACGGGCATTAAGATCTCCTAGGAGGATCGCATTGGGCAGTGTGGAGATGTGGTTTAGTAGGTCGTTAGGAATAGCTTCTTCGGGACGATTGTAAGTGCACCGTTGCAGCAACACATTCGAGATGCTGCAGGTGCAGCGGAAGAAGATAAGGGGTGGCAGGAAATGAATTTTTTATTATGAGGGCTGTGCCTCGCAAACTATTGTGGGAGCTAAATTGAAGGAAAGAATTATAGGAGGCAAAGTCAAGGGTACATTGTGTGGTTAGTTTTGTTTCGGTAATTGCTAGGACTTGGATTTGGTTTGTGGTTAATAGATTTTTAATGAAGGGGCGCTTCCGGCGGACACCCTTCGCATTAATTGTACCTATTATTAAATCCATTGTACTTAGGGTGAAGGAGAGGGATTAGGTGAGGGGTTAGGTATAGGATTAGGATCGGATGTTGTGGGTAGTGATTGCTACACTATTGTCAACAAAGTAGACCCTAGTACGGCGTTTCAAATATTCCCTGGACGTATAGTCGACAGCTTTCGCTATATCGGCCCTACGCACAGGAAACAGTTGTATCAGGGTGAGGGTAAGGAAGGCGATGAAGTCGGATATGGAAACCAGAGGTTTGGGTTTATCGTCATCTTCGGTGTCTGACGTGGAAGGAGGAAGTGGTTTGGGAATGGCATTCGCTGCCGCGGTGATAGGGATCGCACGACAAGTCGCGCAGGAAAAGGAGTACGTTGCGTGAGGTCCACCGTGACATTCACGCGTGTACAGGAAGAGGCTTTGTGGCTTTCACCACAGGTAGGGCAACGGAGGGTACGGGTGGGGCACTCGTCGGAAATATGGCCTACGTGCGTGCAAGTGGAGCAATATTTCAGGGTAGGATTGGGGATGCGGAGTTGCTCGGAAGCGTAGTGTCTACCGAAAAGGTAAACACCGTTGGTTAGGAGGTGTTTGAGGGTGGATTGGGAAAGCGTGATAAGGCGTATAAAAGAGGTAGGAGCGTTGGTGGATTTGGAGATGATCCGGATCGCTTTCGTGACTCGGAGTAGGTCAACGGAAGCTCGGATCTCCTCCGGAAGGATATCCTTATCTACGACACGAATGACGCAGGAAAAGGACATAGGTTTAGGGTTGGGGTTAAGGTAGGGTACGGACGTTCGGAGACCCGACAGCTGCGCCAGCGTCAATGCAGGCTCACTGAGGTGATGCTGCATTGTACGCTGCATCGCAGGTGTAGTTGTGGTTGAGCTTTACGTTCAGCCACGGAAGACGGAGAGGGACGAGGGCTTGGAAAAAGACTTTCTGCGTGTTGAAACGCGCGGGGATATTGCGAATGCAATAACGGAAAGCGGGAGCGGAAGGTGTAGGTACGGGTCTAGCGGTGGGGTTTGGTGCTGGAGCGGAGACGGAAGTTGAGGGTGTGATAATGGGGTGTACGAGTTTAGCGGTGAGCGGGATGTAGGAAGAGGTTAGGGAAGGAAGTGGTGTTACGGCTCTAGGTGGCGGGGAACTAGAAGGCGGAGAAGGCAGAGAGACGACCGTAGCCCAGAGGACCGCTTTGCCATGTTTCACCATGGCAGTTAGTGAGGTTATTGAAATTAGGGTTAGAAATTACGATGCTATAGAAAGAAAGAGCGGACTCTCACCGAGGTGCAGCCTCACACCCCGCGGGATTAAGGCTTGGAAGTTGAGAGCCCGATAGAATGGACGGCTTTGTTAGTATTAATTAACATAAATCAAACAACTAAATTACTTTAATATCTTTATTAACCAATACCCTGTTGTGGTTCCCGCTGCTGTTCCCGTTGATTCCTTGTAGATGGTGGATGGATCGGCTTCCGGCTAGTTGTAGCTTCTCTCCTGGACGGGATCCGCTTCTTTGTGTCGATTGTATGCCGAAGCAGTGACAATCCTAATGTAGAAACGGCGAAGAGTACAAGGCTCGGCGCGAAGGTGTAAAAACGTTGTTCTTTTTTGAAAACTTGCTTTAGATTGCAATAAAAATCGCAATGTACTTAAGCGAGGTAGGGGCTTACGTTCGTGACCGTGGTACAAACTGCCCTGTGTATTGATCGGCGTTGGGAATATTTAAATACTTGGCAATCTGTCGAGGAATCTGACCAAATGTGTTAATGCCAATAGGATTACAGGTACATTTACACCCAGTGTGAAATAAAAAAACTTTTCAATCTTCACATGCTTGGGTCTTAAACTCATGTACTTCTCAATGAGGTCAATATAATTTACTCTTCTGTCACCATTTAATATGGTAAAAACCCTGGGTCTATGTGTTTTAGTATCTCTAATATACATCACAAAGACAGAACTTTCTTCTTTAATATCCCAACACACAGATTGTACAATTATATGAGTCTGTAACCGCCAAGCACACCAAATATTGCAACTAAAATGCAATGGTATTTATTAAGAATAATCTTAAGAGTAAAAATTTACCTTCATAAGTATTTGATGTTGGGTGCTTCAAGAAAAAAATTAAGTAAGTGCTCTTTTGAAAACAATAATGACTTTAACAGTTCACTTTTTCAAGAATGCCGAAAGTTTCTGAAGACGATTTGTAGTTTTTTGACTAATAAAATAAATCCAAAGAATGATTACCTTTAGTAAACGATGTAACGAACTTACCTGATCAAGGAAATACGCAAGCAGAACCTTCCCTCACTTCTCTGTAACAGTTTCCGTATTATTCTAGCGCATCTACTCAATAAATCTGTCGAACCTTTTCTTATACCTAAATGATTTCGGATTTTTTTGCAAAATTTGTTTTTGCACTTCCTAGACTAAAATAGATACTTTAGTCTCTGGCTACAGGGACTAAAGTGGGTAATTTATTCCCTAGGGATTAAATATGGACTGACCCCCTGGAGAGTTCATTGACAGATGTCAAACTTCAAATATTCTTTATTAATCTTTTTATGAAACATTAACATTAATATTATTACAATTAATAGATATCGGATGATTGATTTGCGAAACGATACTGCTGGACGCAAGGTTGAACGCATTTCCAAATGAATCAGTGCCTGTGGGTCGTTCAGATTGGCACGAGGGTCCTGGGAGTAGGAAGCTGGTGTTTTTTGATCACCTCCCTCCACCTCCAAAAATGTTTGCGGTGATAAGGTTCCTATTATTCAGGGAGTTTTCCACATACCCTTCTGCAACAGTTGCAGACTTCCATCCCCCATGTCCTTTTAAAACGTCAACAGTTGCACCTGAATCAGCTAGTAGAGATGCAGAGGTTCGCCGCCAACAATGTCCTGCATATGACAACGCATCTGGTAGGTTTGAGAATGTTGCAACTTTCTGGATCAATTTTCCAAATGTGTTCCTTCCTACAGGTTGCACTGTACACTGCTGTTAACGTAACGAACAAAAATCTTGAATGGGGAGTTTCGGCTTTTCTCAATGACATAAATTTCGTGCATATTTTTGTATAACTAATGGTAGTTTTATCTGAATCTTTTACAACGAAGTTCCTCTCTGTTTCATTTTTGGAAGTTTGTTGCCCAAATCAGTCACATCATTAATTGACAATTCGACTAATTCTAGTCCTCTACAAGCCCCTGCCACACCAAATATGAGTGCTACCTACAACAAAATCATTTTTAAAAGTCGGTACAATGATTTTTGGACATACTCACTTTTAACGTTAACGTTAAGCATAGTTTTTAACATTGAATACTGGGCCCACAATGCAGAAGCAGCAAATTTGTTTACCTTATCATTAAAAAATACCAGCAAAGCATCTTCGTTAAAATTTGTAATTTTCTTTTCACAGCACCACTTTAAAAATATATCATACTCTTTATCGTAAATTTTACGAGATTTGGAAGGCAGTAAGTCTTCTAAAGCCTCTTCAGCGGCTTTTTCCAGATCAAATTCGTCGTGCATATTTATTACCCTTTTGTAAAAATTTTTTCAAATATGGCTACCGCTGTTTACTAATTCCCATGCTAACCGACTTTTTTTTTCAAATAGTAAGATTTCTAGATAATTTTATACAAATTTGTCACATTGACACGAACAAATTTGGAATTATTGTACATAAAAAATAAATACTTTGGAAGTGCAAAAAATAGCGCATATACTTCGGGACCAAAGTGCCTAAATCCCTTGAGTGGTTGTTGCCCCCGGGCTTCGCCCTCGAGGCAACAAACTCCACTCGCGGGATTAAATGCTACTCTTTGGTCCCTCTATATATAATATACTATTTGTTAACTGTAATTGTTATTTCAATTTATATGTTAAAGTAGTATAGTCAAAAAACCAATTTTTTTTAAATTATTCAAGCAACAATATAATAGACAACTTTTTGATAATAAAAAAAAGTTATGAACCTTTCTGATCATATTTTTTCAGACGATGCTATTGAGGCGCTTTCTAATGGCGGAAATTTTGCTATAACACCAAGAGTAATAATAATACCTTTTGAAGATATAATTTCCAATGTTGAGAATTCTATTAAATTGTTTTCTTTTGATGCTGCAAATGAAGGTAGATGTATAACCGTTAACATATTACGTAAAGCAAAAACCTTCAATGAGCAACTTATCCATCAATCAGCGCAATACTTTATTTGATCTTAAACGTAATGAAAATGTAATAATATAACAATCAGATAAAGGTATGCAACTGTTATATTAAATATGAACGACTATAACATTAAAGTAGAATAACTAATTCTGAAGCTCTTTCACTAAAACTATATGGTCTAGCAGAAATTCATAAACCTAACGTTCCTTTGAGCCCTATTGTTAGCGCAATTTCATTACAACGTTATACGGGTAAAACAACCCATTATATTAAAATTCTGCCGAATTCACTGAAAAAATACTTAATTTTAAAATTGCAAATGGTGATATAATGGTCGGTATTGATGTTGTTTAACTTTTTATAAAAGTCTCTCTAAATCAAACTATTGAATATATTGACCATATTTTTCTCTGCCTCACAACGACTTATTTTTAGTGGAATAATAAAATGTATGAACAACTTGATGGGTAACCCTCTAATGTTGTCCTGGAAAAAAGTGAAACATTAGCTTTACAAAATGCATCTAAAAAACTCTTAGTTTAGTATAAATATGTAGATGACACATTTATTGTTTGGAGACATGGTATACATCCTAGTATTCAGTTCACCATGGAAAAGGAAACAAATGCAAGTTTACCATTTCTTAACATACTAATATCTAAATCTAATAATCCACTATCTCTTAAGGTTTACAGAAAGCCGACACACACTGATACACACCTTCATAAATTATCAAACCACCATCCACGTCAAAAACATACTGTAATTAAATCTTAGTGGGTCGAGTAAAACGAAATTGTGATCCTAAACGTTTGAAAGACGTATATAGATTAAAAATCACTAAAAGTTAGTGTATATTCACTTAACGATATTAATATCGTTGTTGCACATGTTAGATATAATCATGAAGAAAAACTAGTGCTTAACGTTAGTAACATAGTTCTTCCTTTTAACCTACAAGAAAAACTACAGAACATTTAAGGTCACCTAAAGATGTTTCAAACTCATTATCATCTTCCGGAGGGTACAAGCTATATTGTTCTTACAGTAAAGTATACATTCGAACCACAAAACGTAGCTGTGGTACAAGACGTAAAGAACATATGAGATTTTGTTAATTATGTCAACCAGAAAAATCTGAGACATAAAAAATAAATACTTTGGAAGTGCAAAAAATAGCGTACTTCGGGACCAAAGTGCCTAAATCCCTTGAGTGGTTGTTGCCCTCGGGCTTCGCCCTCGAGGCAACAAACCCCTCTCGCGGGATTAAATGCTGCACTTCCTCTATATATAATATACTATTATTTACAAAAAAATAAGTGAAACTTATAACGCAAAACTATGGCAACTATAATAACTCCTGTGAAATGATATTTTTTTTGTAACGATCTGAAATTGTTATTTCATTTATTTATTATAAGTTTTGTTATGAACGAATAAGTTCAAAGGTAAATATGTAATTAAAAATTATTATTAATTTTATTAAATACATAAATAAAAAGTTTACCTCGAGTAGAATTTGAACCTACGACCTGTACTTTGCTAGAGTACCGCGCTAACCAACTGCGCAATCATTTAAATTGTGTCTCAAAATGGCTAATTCGACGACAAAATAGCATATTAAATTCGTTTATAGTGCGGGATTATGGCATTCGCTTCCATAATGGAAACTCCTGCCATAATCCCTTGCATTATAAACTAATTTCATATTATTGCTGCGTTTTTAAAAATTACAGTTCTATCTATAACTTGTTGACAAACTTCTATTTTTTTTAAGGAATATACTGTCAAAATTATTTGCTATTCTCCTTCCTCTCTATTCAGAATACTATGCTCAAACAAATCTCTTGTATTATGAGCATCGTTTAAATAAGATTAAGTATTTACTGAAATCTCATAATAGGTTATTACAAAACAAAATTCATCATTATGTCATTTAGAAAAAGAAAGATAAAATGAAATTGCAGTGATCTGAGCAATAATAATGTAAGGGATTTTCCGTAAATTTCAATTTACATATTTGTTTTGAAAAAGATTAAAGTTGGCTGCCATTTTTAAGTAGATAATCTTATTTTAGTTCAATTCTATGAAGTAGGATTTTAGTTAATTCCTTTTAATCCTTTCGTAGTCGTAAACGAAAACAAGAAAAGCATTTCTGAATATACCACGTACCTTCCTGCAATTCCAGATATATATTTCAGATATTACAATGATCCGCTTATGAGGAATTGAAACGGTAAATTGTAACTCAGTTTGGGTCTCACCATTAGCTTTATAAAGTTTGCTTTAAAGGTTTCGTTATAAATAGTACATAATCATAAAAGGAAAAAGTTTTTGAATAAGTTGCATTGAAAGAAAGTTTTGGTATTCAATACTTTATAAAATTAAATGTCAATTAAGGTAATCAATATCCATTTATAATTAGGAAAAGCCAGTACATCCTTTACAGAAGTTTCTAATCCTTCCGTGCAATCATCGAACAACACATTTTGCTACTATTAATTACGTTAGGCAAGAAACACCAAACTTCATGTGACACATTTTGATAGATTTATGTATTTAGCCTTAACTTGTTTAAAACTTTCTTGATATACCACATTCTCATTTGCATGAATGATATGATTTTAATACTCGTTCTATGAAAACATGAATTATCTATTATTTATGTCAAATCGTACGCTACTTTGGTTAACTAGATCGAGACCACATTGAGGGTTTCTCAGCAAGACACGCAAATATGACGTTTAATTGATAAATCAAAGTTATTAGATTTCCATTGTACTCAGAAACAATGAAATTGCACCAACGTGCAACAGAAGAAGTATGAAACGGAATAGAGCAAAGGGAAACATAAGCATTGGTAATTTAACATTAAATAGCCATTCACACAATCCAAACCTTAATACATTGTTTTTGAGAGGCCTGGAGTGTATTAACGGTCAATAGATTCAATGATGAAAGTTTATAATTTTTCTTTGTAAAACTTTAGCAACTTGCTAGATATTATGGATTCTCTTTCTTGTTTGTTATAGTTTCGGTAGGAAAGTACGCATTTAGTAGTTTCTTGAAATTATGAAATTGGAAGTTTCTAACAGAATTCAGTACGATTCTGGCATTATTATTAATTGTGAGTCATCATTCACTTTATTCTACCATTCTAGAATTATGAAGTATTATTTACTGGGTGATAGGCAACACATGAAACGTGTGGCTATAACATGCGCAGTCTTTTAGAATTTTTTCACTTTGAAACGATTTTATTCGCTTTAGCGAAAGGTGGCGTTTAAGTAGTTTTCTTCTTTTCAATCAACCAAATATCGTTGGATGCTTTTGATTTAATTTGATTAATTAAACGAAGTTTCCAAATTAACGTACTTAGTTCTATAAAACTATACGTGGAAACATCGTGTATAGGACCTGTAACTTTTCCAACTCTGCTATCAATACCGTACATAAAAGTGGCGTCGAGGATTAAGAAATAGACGGATACCGAACAATTCCAAGCATTACTCGGAGCATTTCAAGTGCAGCAAAAGCAATTGATTGAAAAATTAATTGCACGTCCTGCTTCAAACAATAAAACTCTGCCGCAATTTTTCAATACATCAGCGTTTTTGCCGCCCTTCGAGAATTTTATTCTGCCCGAGAGAAGTTCAAAATGTACACAGCCCATTTCGTGAATTATCTCACGATGAAAGGAGCTTTTGTAGATAAAATTCTGTGTAGTCAAATGTTGTTGTACTCAATCGGTTCGAGCCATTACCAGCTGATTGTTTCATTAATCGCACCGAAACAAGTATCCGAATTAACGTATGATGAACTTTTTCAAACAGTCGAGAAGCATTTATGTCCAAAACGCAACGTATTGGTCGCTCGACATAAATTCTTATCTCTATACCAACAAGAAAATCAATCAATCTCTGACTACGTATCTTTATTACGACGAGATCTAACTGAATGTGAATTTGTGTGCTCCTGTAAATTAAGTATTGCTGAGACATTCTTACGTGCACAGTTTATAAGGGGACTTAGAGACAATTCTATACGTGAGTCAATTCTATAATCAGATAGTACTTCAAGATTTGTTGACATTGTTCAAAAACCACTAACTATCGAAACCAGTAAATTAGATAGCAAGATTATTGGTTACTCAGTGTTGCCTTGTGTCCGCCAAAAAAGATCGATCATTTCTTGTTGTAAGTATGAATGCCTCAGTTCTTAGGTTTTCAGACGCTATTACTCTGTTGGGTATGGCTGTATCTTCAAATCTCTCATGGGTTGACCATCTTCTATCAGCTACCAAAACAGCTGCTCGTAAAATAGGCTTTTTGTACAGATCTAAGCAGTACTTTACCTCTCGACAACTCCTTCTGCTGTATAAGGCCCAGATTCGGCCTCATCTGGAATATAATTCTCACCTCTGGGTTAGTGCTCCCCAATACGCTCTCAATATCGTTGATCGTATTCAAAAGAGAGCGATTAGGCTTATAAATGACCCGTCCTTAACTTCTCACATACAGTCCCTTGAGCATAGAAGGATTGTTTCAGTTCTTTCTTTGTATTATCGTTATTACAACGGCTATTGTGCTGCTGAATTATATTTTTTGATACCATCTCAGTCTATCTTTGCGAGAAACACTTGGTTCGCTCATTCACATCATCAGTACGCAGTACAAATCTCCACTTGTCGTACCAAACTGGCGCAATCCACATTTTTCTATACGGCTTCTAAACTCTGGAATGATCTCCCTATTTCCTGCTTTGCTCTCACTTATGATATGAGAAAATTTAGGGTAGCTGTTCATAGGCATCTATTGGCAATTCATTATCCCTCTATCCAGCCTCCTAAGTGTTCCTGAGTGCTTTAGCGCGCTAGGCCAAATTTAGCCTGTTCAGGTCCACTATCATAAAAAAAAGCAGGCTTCTACTTCTGATACGTCCACATCATCTTCCGAAGTCAACCAACTTCCAAGATCAAACGAATCGCGAAAAGGTCGTTCTAATTTTTCGACACATCGACCAACATCCAGAGATAACTCAAGACAAATTCGACGGCGTTCCAAATCGCACTTAAACTACCAACACTTTGGTATTCAAAATTTGTGTATTCGCTGCGCTTCGAGTTCTCACAAAACTAGAAGCTGCCGAACAGATCCTAAACAGTTACGATGCGGTAAATGTTCAAAATCAGGACACGTATCTAGAGTATGCATAACAACTCTCAAGGCCAACAAAAAGAAGACCTCTATCAAGTGATGAAGGAAATGAGGTTTGTGGATTCAATCAGATCGTCCACGTTAAGTCAAGTCAAACAAATAATGTTTATTCTTCAAAATATTTTGTATTTGTTAATATTGAAGGCACACCAGTAAAATTCGAAGTACATTCTGGTGTATGATTCACCCTAATACCACGTTCACTCTACAGCAGCTGAGGCATTCGGGCAGCACTTCAAAAGTCACAGCTAGTATTTCGATCGTACACTCAATACGTCTTCAAGCCTTATGATAAAGTTCAAGTAAACGTTCGATATAAAAACAATTCTTACGTTGAAGAGTTGTTCATTGTCCCAGATAAATTTTCACCTTTACTTGGTCGTAGCTGGATTCGACGCTTAAACATGGAATTAAAGAACGCAGACAACTCAGATGTACATCAGTGTTCTTCAGTAACCGACACAAATTACTTGTTCCTTACATCTACGAGAGGGAGCAAAACCCGTCTTAGTTGGAGAACGAGATGTTCCATACGCCCTACGTGAAAAAGTGGAAGAAGAACTCAACTCTTTAGAATCTCAAGGTATCATTTCCAAAGTAAATCACTGCGTTTGGGGTTCACCTCTTGTCGTCGTACCAAAATCAGATGGCAACGTTCGACTCTGTGTTGACTACAAAGTGGGAGTTAATGGCCAACTGCAATCTGCACATTCCCCAATTCGAAGAACTGAAGTTATTTTCAACTGCCTAAGAAACGCTAAATACTTTTGCCGTCTCGATCTATTCAAAGCATACCTTCACATTAAAATGTATGAAGCGAGTGCTGAAATCCAAACAATTTCTACACACCGGGCGAATTCAATCGAATAATTGATCGCCATCTTCAGGGATTAGAAGGTACATTATCTTATTTTGATGACATAATCATCTATGGTAGCACCCTTGAAGAATGTCAAATTCGACTCGATGAATGCCTCACACGACTCCAAGAAAGTGACCTTCATCTTAATAAAGAGAAATGCGAATTTTTCAAAACGCAAATTCAATTTGATGCAATCAAATAATGAAATGCAAAAACAACATAAAAGCAATAACAGAAATGCCACGACCGAAAAATCAAGATGAAGTCCGAAGATGCTTAGACATGATTACGTATTATTCAAAATTCATTCCAAATTGCTCTACACTAATGCATTCTCCCAGGAAGCTACTTCAGAAATCGACCACATTCCAATGGACAGCAGTTTGCGAAGCAGCTTTTATCAAGCCAAAGGAAGAAATTTGTAGTGAAAGATTTTAGGTACCCGTCGATCCGGAATTGCCTATCGTGCTCACGTGTGATGCCAGTCCTACGGCTATGGCAGGGGTACTTTCTCATATGATTGGAGAAGAAGAAAAACCAATCGCTTTTGCATCACCATCACTGACGCCTTCAGAGCAGAATTATAGTCAACTCGACAGAGAAGCGTTAGCAATTATTTTCTCTGTTGGTCATTTCTACATGTATCTCTATGGACACCATTTTCAACTAGTTACAGATAATCAGCCATTATATCGAATTTTTCATCAATCATCAAAACTTCCAGCTATGACATAATCTCGACTTCTCCTCATTTTTTCTATCCGGCTTCGATTATGAAACTAAACTTAACAGAGGAGCTGACAACGCAAACGTTGACACCTTATCAAGATCACCTATTTCAAAACTCACTAAAACTATTACAGATATTTCAAAGAATCAAGAAGTTCATGAAATTCTATCACTATCAATGATGCAAATATCTACAGAGGACATAAATTTTAAATCAGTTGCGAAATATACAAATGATGATGACGAATTGTCAAAGATTAAATCAGACCTTCTTGAAGGGAGACACCATGACGACTACATTCTGGACAATGGAATCCTTTTTAAGGGCCAACGCGTATTAATACCGAAAAAACTTTGCCCAGCAATACTTCAAGAACTCCACGAGACACATATTGGCGTTACAAAAATTAAGCAACTTGCCCGACGCTACTGCATTTGTACGGGAACCGACCGTGACATCGAAAAGATGGTTAATACATGTGAACCGTGCGCTATGATCCGAGGAAACCAGCCAAAGTTCCTTTACACTTGTAGGAGGAACCCCAAGAAAACAGGGATCGCCTGCACATAGACTTCGCTGGATCTTACTTAAACAAGTACATTCTCCTCATAGTCGATGCAAAGTCAAAATGGATTGAAGCACATTCTATTCGAGAAGCCCCATCTTTAAACAAGACCATCGAACTTCTAGAAAACGTATTCTCAACTCATGGATATCCTAAAATTTTGGTATCAGATAATGCAACTTATTTTTCCAGTGAAATATTCAAAATTTACTGCAAAAAGAATTCAGAAATACTCCGCCCCAGGACATCCAGCAACCAACGGCCTTGCGGAACGGAACGTCCAGATCTTGAAACACAAGTTAAAAGCCATGGAACAAGAACCGCTTAATTTCCACTTGCAGATGGAACTTCGCCAGCCAAGCGTTACCTCAAGAGAAGACTTCATATTAGACTGGATGCCATTAAATGAACAGACTCCAGAACCAGAGAGACTTCTGAAGCCTGGAACTTGTCAATTAAAACTGGGAGACCGAGTTCAACCCAAATATTACCTTAAGTCAAAGCCTACTTAGCGTTTCGGTACAGTAATCGCAAAGCATGGATTACACCATTACACCATAATACTTGATGATGGTTATATTTACAAAAGACACATCGACCAATTGCCAAAAACTGGGGTTCAGAAGAATGTATCTTTTGCTTCAGATGTTGAAAATCCAGTAAAAGAAGCATCAAATTTTCCGAGTCAAGCTGAAATTTTTCCTCCTATGTTGAGTCAGCAACCAGTCGCGCAACCTGCAATTGTAGTTCCTCCAGCTCCTATGGACGAGCCCGAGAACAATGAAAATCTAACCATCCGTCGTTCAGAACGCAGACGCTAGTCTCAGATTCACCTGTGTGATTACGTATTATAAGCCGAAGAAGTGAATTTTATAGTGAGGGAAAATTGTAGTAACTTTTCCAAAAAGCAACGTAGATTGCGGGAAAAAAGGGGATAAAAGAAGAAACGGCATTACGACGTTACATGTGAACGTAATTATAAGAATTTATATATTTCAATAAACGATTTACCACTCTGCTAATTTTTTCAATACCGTACATAAAAGGACTACTCTGGGTTATTAGTAGGTTTCTGATAAAGAAAGAATCTTAAATTGCTTGGGAAGAAAATTTAGAAGTCGTTTCATTTTTTTTTGGGTTAACGCCATTTTTGTTTAGTTGGCGTCGGTTAAAAATATACTCTTAAGGAAACTAGATGTGCTATAAATTTTTCTGTATTTTTAAAAAAATTGATATTTCAGTTAAATTGGATTTGTTTCAAGCACTTGCTTAATTTATTACTAATAATAGATATTTTTTTTGTTTCATTAAAAAACTAAGCTATAGTAGGTTTTTTCGGTACGTTTCTCTTCAAATCTTCATACTACAACCACATTCCTAAATCTGGGTTATTTAAGTACACTTCTTCGTTATCATTGACGATCACAAGAATCGCCACCAAGTAAAAGTTTCTGTTATTCCGTATATAACTAAACAAATGATTGCAACCCATTTTCTTGACGATTAACTAATTTAACTACTGTACTCATTTATTCCACCACTTGACTGGAATGTCGGAGACGGTGTGGTTCCAAGGTTTACTTGAATAACTCTGTTAATCATTAATGGGGATTACTTTATAAATGCGCTACATGTACTACACCGTCGGATAAACAAAGTCCGAATGGTTCTATACGATCTTATATTGCCTACTTCTTTATAATTCTAAGTACATTACCACTTCAACATATAAACTAAAAATATATACAGAAATATAATACACAAGTTACAACTCAATACAATTCGTAACGTGGAAAAGGAGCAATAAACAAATAGGTGAGCATAGATATCAAGGTACGGCAGCGGACAGTAATTCGGCTGTCCAGGAGACTTATGACGTTTGGAAAATTTAATGTTAACACAAATAAACAATAAATACGTATTTGGGAAAGAATCCGGCCAAAACATATTAATAAATTGTTAAAATGTCCTCGATACGGCTCTGACGTTTGGTAGCAGTTAAAACAGAACCACGACTTTAAGTTTCTCCTTTCAAATATTTTAAGAGATATATTTCATTCAATGTTATCAGCTTGTATACAAACGTTATAAATTTCTATAGAAATCCTTTCCATGCCAATTTTAGTGAAAATATAATCGATATTTTTATTTTTACTTACTGGGAGCTTTATTAACGTATTTTGGTGGTTTCAATTATATTAGGAATATTTATCGAATAGCGACAGCTTTATAACGTACGCTTTAATTAGACAGTATTAAGAGATTCCTTTAACCAAAAAACGGGGAATGGGAAAATAACACGGAGAGTTGTTATAAAAGTTGATTCTAGATGGTAGGGGATGGTGGTTTTGTCAATCCGTTGTGTATTAGGTGAACGACATCAGGTTCAGTAAATGTGTTTTTTCTCCTTTCTCCAAACTCTTTGAACACGAAGAATTATTCTGGGAGGAAACGTTTTACGTGTTTAACAGGACACGCGGGATAGAAGATACTGGAGTCAATTAGGTAATAGGAAATTTCGCTGTAAGTAAATACTCTCGGTATTGCCTTTGTGATATCTGAGTTTTGTAAAACTGCAAATTATGTTGGGCAGGAAATTACGTAAAGTAAATAGAAGTCATGGTTTACTTTTATAACAGGAATTTATTACAGCACTTTCTAGAACTGGGTCAACTTTTTGTACACGATTACGCCTTTTACGTTTATTCAACCTTATAGGCGTGTGTAGGTGTGTGTAATTCAAGGTACTTATGGGCAAGGGCGTCCAGTTCTTTCCAGCAAACTGTAGTTACGTGTCGGTGAACTAGGATAACTTCTAATTCATCCGACAATGTTAGGGAACGGCGCCGGGCTTACTTATTTTCAATCTCGCTTCAGTTTGAGTAATTTATAGTGTAGGTGTTGTTCAAAAATCATTTAAATTTTACATGTAATGGATTTAAATTCTATACGTGATTGTGTATCATGTTGTGTGAGTAACACGCATGTAATACGTCGGCTATAATCATAATATTCTACTTAAAGTAAAGTATTCTTTAATTTTGGAAATTAAGCTCAGTGATTTTTGTTAAGTGTAAAGTTCTCGTGAAAATTTAAAAACCATTACAATCAAGGATTTTAATTCGTATGTGGAATTTATATGTATAGTTAGAACATCTATTAACATTGATTTTAAGTGTTAAAATACAGTTCATTCCGATATGAGTCACTAAAGATAAGTTGCAGTCTGTAGAAGAATCGTTCGCGAATACCTATGCAAGATTTCGAAGATGGTTTAGGAAAAGTGCTAACGAGAGTTTCCTGAGCTGATTGATTTAGCTAATGAGTTCAAGAAACACAAAACGAGTATCTTTCAACACATCTTTGATATCAAAGAAGCCTTGCGGAAAGTAGATACTCGACTCGAAGCGCAATAAGTGTATTCGCGCAAAAACTGTTTGGCTGCGGATGGAATCGAAGAAACAAAAAATTGAAGTATTTGTGAAACTGTACTTAACTTTCTTAACATAAAAATCGGCCTTTATTGCATTTCAATAAACAATATCGACGATTGTCACCGACTGGGTTTTACAACCGCAAACAGCGTTAAATCTAGACCGATTATTATAAAATTCTCTCCTTATATTGTGAGAAGCAAGGTGTAAGCTAACAAGTACTAGTGAACTAGAAGTTACTTCTGGAAAATTAAATAAAATGCGTGAAAAATCAACAATCAAACATTTTCTCCGATCTAGTGCTTTAAATGTTTTATATTTTGAAAACTATTAGGCCGGTTTTAATCAAACATCTTGCATCATAATCGATATTTATTTCTGTGTTCGTGAATGTAATTTGATATGTTTTGCTACATTTAGTTAAGTACTAGAGCGAAATATATAAATAACGGGTAGGTGGGTGGATACTTGCGTGCATGCGTGCGTACGTGCGTGCGTGTGTGTTTGTGTGTGCGTGGGTACGTGCGTGGGTGCGTGAGTGCGTGCATATCTGTGCCTGCGTGTATGGATGTATGTTAGTATCCACGGTAACTCCACAACGAAAATGCCTACGTGCTTAAAATTTTGTATTTAAGCTTAGAGCTGATTAGATTTTGGGACAAATCCAACGGCTGAGAGGGAGGGTTTATAAGGGTCAGTTTTTGGTTTTTATCAAACATTTCCAAAACAGGTGGATATTTCAAAGACATAAAAATACCTAGATATAGACCTTAAACATATCGATTAATTATGTTCTATGTTATTTAGCGGCAAAACATTCCTATGGCAGAATTTTTTCATTATCTGAATAACGATTAATTTTATAAGAAAAAGTGTAGACGTATTTTATAAAGATAATTTAATTTTACATAAATTTTCTTTATAAAGTTTTTTAATCTAAATGTAAAAATGGAATAAATATGATTGAAAATGCTGACGCTGTATTATCTATAGGTATTTTGATAGGAGCGGGCGGCTTTGGAATTATTTTTACGTTAACATGTATTTATTATTAAATTATTTTTTTAACATGTATTTATGTCTATGAATCTCTATCTGACATGAAGTTTTAAACGTCATTCTGACATAGATTATCATTTTTGTTTTTAGAATGCTGCCTGTTTGTTATGGAAGTATAAAAAAGATGTTACATAGTTATCCTAAAAAAATTGAAATTGAAATTATTTCATTTCTTTTAATGTAAGTTAGCATCTTGTCTATTAACCTCTGTCTGTCATGAAGTTTTGAACGTCTGTTTGACATGGATTATTGTTTTTGCGTTTTCAATGTTGCCTATTTTCGTAATGAACTTCTTATAAAAGAGATTGCACTATTATCTTTAAAAAAATGTTATTAAAATTATTTTAATTTCCATTTTCTAGGTTGGAAGGTCGTGTGGTGTTCCAAACCAGATATTTAAATCATTTAGGCACATTTACATAATTTTTGTTGTTGTTTTGTGTAATTTCTTGTTATTAATTTACAGCTACTGCGGTTTTCATTCCTGAAGCTTAATTTGAATTTACGTGAGCAGATTTTCACGTATTTTTAGGTGATACAACTCATTTATTGGAGCGAATATAAATTTGATTCGCTTTATTTATATATTTATTAATGTTCTTTTGTTTCCGCAAACTTTCTTAAAACTCTAATTTTAAGTTTTTCGGGCTTTATTGAAAATAAAACTTATGGCGTCCAATTGAAATATATATACAGGGTCCGGAAACAAGAGCGCCTTCCTCTATATCTTCCGTTTTATATAAGCTAGATTAATAAAATTTGGAATGCAGTTATAGCTTAGTTGTGTGCATATTTTAAAATGATTTACGCTAATACAGATTGTTTATTTAAAGAGGACCAAATTATTATAAGAAAATTTAAATGGAACACGCTGTACATTATTACTTTTTTGAATTCTACACATTGTACCTAACAAATTCGTAATATATCTCCCTATCCCTAAATATAGCCGTTTTTTAGTTATGTCGATTTTTATAAAAAAAATTGAAATTACAGAGATAGCTTTGAAAATGTACCTCCTTAACCGTTGAAAAACAAAAGTTATCTAATTTATATCAGAACAAGTACACAGATAGAGATTTCTTATAATGCAAAGAAAATGTCTTAATTGCATACAAGGTGTTTACAATTGACTTGCCAATCAGACATTATTCCAACTAGTAAAAGTTTACTTTTTCAAATAGAACACCCTGTATATTATTCCGTTTTTGGTTTCTACATATTAACCCTTATCAATTCGATATACAATTCCCTATCCCTAAATATAGCCGTTTCCGAATTATTTTCAATTTTTCAAAATGTATAAGATTATTGGAACATTTTTTTAAATCCATGGCCTCGTATAAATAGAAAAAAAAACAGTGGAAAACAATTGTATTGCAAATTAAAAAACGCAACAGAAACTAATACACTATAATTATTAAAATTATTTCTAAAAATACAAAACTAATAAAATAAAAAAATAATTTAACGCTAATCATTAGCGATAATGATTTATAATAATTGTTCAAAATGTTGTCCGTTTTTCGGATGCAGACCTGAAGTCGATCTTTAAAAGATTGTTCAACTCTACGCAACAACTCAGGAGTAATGCTATGAAAAGCCTGTGTTATACGATTACGCATATCTTCGGCAGTGGCTGGTGGTTCCCTATAGACAATACTTTTTATGTATCCCCACAAAAAGAAATCTATTCTTGTCAGATCAGGGGACCTAGCTGGCCACCTCACAGGTCCATTTCGCCCAATCCATTTATTTGGAAAGACTCTATTGAGATAATCTCTTACATCTGCAGAGTAGTGAGCAGGAGCGCCATCATGTTGATACCACATTGTGGCTCTAATATCAAGAGTAATATTTTCTAATAAGCCCGGTAGATCGTTACGCAAAAAGTTAAGGTACTCCTCACCATTCAGGTGTCCATCAAAAAAGAATGGACCGATGACATAATTCCCACCGATGGCACCCCAGACACTTAAAGACTACTTATGTTGATTATCAACTTGTCTTAATAAATGTAGATTTTCTGAGGAATAATAATGAAAATTATGTGTATTAACAAATCCATTCTTATGAAATGTTGATTTGTCTGTCCATAAAATATGATAAAAAAAATTTGGGTTTTGGGTAATTTTTTCTCTGGCCCAGTTACAAAACCTTATTCGATGATGGAAGTCTGCATCGCTCAATTCTTGGTGTAACTGAACATGATAGGCATGTAAGCGATTCTTCTTTAAAAGACGGCTTACTGATATCTCACTTATACCAACTATTTCACTTATGTCCTTTTGGCTTCTGTGATGATCCTCTTCGATGGCGAGAAGAACCCTCAATTCACTATCATCATTTGTAGAAGGTTTAACACGTTCATGTTTGGAGTAATTGGCACATGAAGTTGCAATAAATCTACTCATAACTTTCTGAAACGATCTTGCGTTTGGATGTCTTCTATCTGCATATCTTTCAGCATAAATTCTGCTGGCCAATAAACAGTTTCTTTCTGCAGCACCCAACACGAATATCATATCAACTAACTCACTTTGTGTAAATGGTTAACTACAGTTTTATTTATTTACGTCAAACATTCAATTTTTATAAGAAGCACACTTGATTTTAGAATTTTACTTGAAATTGAAATAAATATTTGTCAAATTCTTGTTAACATGCAATGCCTCCAGCACAAAAATTGTAATTAGTCTTCTATCATAATATATTAGTTTCTGTTGCGTTTTTTTAATGTATAATACAATTGTTTTATGATGTTTGTTTTTATCTATACGAGGCCATAGATTTAACAATGCCTCAATAACCTTATACATTTTGAAAAATTAAAAATAATTCGGAAACGGCTATATTTAGGGATAGGGAGTTGCATGGCGAACTGATAAGGGTTAATATGTAGAAACCAAAAATCTAATAATATACAGGGTGTTTTATTTGAAAAAGTAAAATTTTACTAGTTCGAATAATGGCTGATTGGCAAGTCAATTATAAGCACCCTATATGCAATTATGTCATTTTCTTCACATTAAAAGGAAGCTCTATCTGTGTACTTATTTTCATATCAATTAGATAACTTTTATTTTTCAACAGTTAAGGAGGCACATTTTCAAAGCAAACTAATTTCAATTTTTTTTTACAAAAATCGAAATAACTCAAAAACGGCTATATTTAGGGATAGGGAAATATGTTGCGAATTTGTTAGAAACAATGTGTAGAATTTAAAAAAGTAATAATATACAGGGTGTTCCATTTAAATTTTTTTATAATAATTTGGTCCTCTTTAAATAAACAACCTGTATTCGCGCGAATAATTTTAAAATATGCACACAACTAAACTATAACTGCATTCCAAATTTTATTAATCTAGCTTATATACGGAAGATATAGAAGAAGGCGCTCTTGTTGCCGGACCCTGTATATATATATATATATATATATATATATATATATATATATATATATATATATATATATATATATATATATATATATATATATATATATATATATATATATATATATATATATATATATATATATATATATACACCATAAAACACTATTGCTATCTACATATATAAGCCGAAGGTAAGTTTTCCCCACACCCAAGTGCTCTCACCAGTTCCTGAGCAGCCAGCATCCTCTTCCTCTACAACTTACTCTATATCTTGAGTAACGTTGCAGAAATTGTCGCCAAACATGGGGCTAAGTTCATCTCATCTTAGTTACTCTTCGGCTTATAGGAAAACTTCACAATATACTCTATTTATGTTTTGTGGGTTTGTTAATTATTCATCCTGTAAATATTTTCGTTCACTTAGTATACAAGTTACGATTTGTAATTTGGATTAATACTGTACCTGAATTTTATTCCCCTTCGATAAGATGGAGGTTAAACGTCTTTGACACGATGAGTTGGCTCATGAACTACTGATACGATGTGTTCATGCTTCGAAAACTGTACAGGATAATAGAATTTTGTAAAGAGCCAACGTCATTTACCAAATTTGCTTATCATTAGTCATTTGCTAATTACCCTGACAATTAAATTCTACAGAAAATCATCAAATAACAAATTTATATCCCCTCCAACATTAATCTCAAAAACGTTGAAAGTGCGTTGACGCACCCTGTATGTAGGATGTTATAATGACGTGTATTACGTGTTTTGAGTGCGAGTGTATTGAGTTTGAACGAAAAAACAATTTTTTTGTGTATATGCATAATGTATGTGGGTGGGTGATACGCCACTGGCAATGTAGGAGAAATATAATTCTGTATGTAGATACGTGTATTTGAATGTTATAGAGACTTTGGTGTTGGAATAAATAGATTCTGATGAATGTAAATGTGAAAAGAAATTTGTCGATGGGACGATAATGTTTGCTACTGTGTTGCTACTGTTTTGCTACCGTAAGGAATGGAATGTTGGTAGATAAGAAGTAATCTTGGCCAGAAGATGTGAGTGTATAAGTGTAGAATGTTTTAGAAAATATGTAGAGAAAGATTGGGTATGTTTAAGTGTTAATTTCAGAAAGTTTTTGTAATGTTCTGCAATTTGTTTTGAGAATACATGTATGTATATGGGATTTGAGACCTTAGACGGTACTTATTTTTGCAAATGTTGCGGAAGGAGATCGAGCGCATATGGGAGATAAGCGTTGAAAGTTGTGTAATGGTCCAGAGTGGCTACTGAATGAATGTGATGGCGAGAAATGGTTTCTTCATGAAGTAATTGTAAAATTTGTAAGGAAAAACAAATATGGCGATGTATTGTAGTTATGAGCGTGGTTGTACAGATGGTAGTAACAGTCGGGACTATGAAATTTTGAATGAATACTATTGGAGAATATAGCGCGGAAGGAAGACATGTTTAAAGATGGATAGCTGAAGGTATAAATAGGAAAGTCAGAGATTGACGAGTTAGTTAGCGAGTTAGCTTTTTGGTTTTTAGCTTTTGGCTCGTGGTGAGAGACGCGCGCGAGGTGATGTGTGACATCAGAATGGGTTAAGTTGGAGTTATATTTGTGAATAATATTAAAGGCAGTCATTGTTTAAAAAACTGCGTAACCCGAAAGGGGATGAATCGTATTAGACATTCATAAATAAAACGATTAATTAAATTGAAGTTGAAGATAAAATTAGTTTGTTTATTTTCAAGAAAGTAAAAAAAGTGCATAAGCAGATTTATAAAAGATAACAGTTATTACGTCAGAGTGTTAAGGGCGGCGCGTGTTCTTGTAACGATATTTAGTTAAAAATTATTTATGGGACCACCTTTAAGTAAACGAAATTATTGGTAGTAAATTAAGCCAATGTTAAGATAATTTTATGTGACATTAAAAGTTTATTTGTGTAAGGAAGGACTAAACTTTCCTAAAGGTTGCTAGAAATTTTAAGAGGCAACCAAACGTGTACAGATTATTGCGTGTTATTGGAATATTTGTGATTACAGAAAGGAATAAGTGTTTGTGAAATTGTGAAGCACTGGTTATGTGGCTTCAGGAAATTTAAGGAATACAAATGGACTACAAATAATTGATTTACGGGAAGAAAGAAGAAAGAAAAGCGTAGGATAAATGGACAATTTTAAGTAAGGATTATATTTAAGTACTTTGAAAATTTAGTAAAGCACGATTACCTTTTTGTTTAGTTCATTTGCGTAATGTTGGGTAATTATTAATTAGTTTAGAAGCGAAAAGATAATCGTTCTCGAGTTATGTTGTTTTGGGTTGTATAGTAGTAAGAATTTTTGCAGAAAGTTATATTGACAGTGACGTGTGGTTTTGATTTTCAACCATGTTGTTGTGGTAAATGTAAATATATTTGTGTTTGTTTCTTTGCCATTTGTTTATTATTTTATGCAGGACAATATATATATATATATATATATATATATATATATATATATATATAGTTACCTTTTATTTTGTTGTTTATTTAGCCAGGTATGAGATACATTTGTGACGATTACTTAATTGGTGACCTAGTAGTTTTTCACAAGTTAAGTGTAGACTTTGCATATTTTGGATTTTTAAGAATAATGAACAACCTGAAAGGTTATATTTGCCAGGTTGATTGCAAAAATTTTCATGTTAGTTTCATTAACGCCGTACACTAATGACGGATCAACTGTTAATTAAAATTTCATTAAGTATAACTAAAAGTGGAGTTTTGAGAACTCGCATATTTACGAATGTCTAATACGATTCAGAAGTATTATAAAAATTAAATTAAATTTAAAAGATATTGTTCATGTTAGGAATATTAAACCTTCAAGGATTATTCTCGTTTGACTGTTTTGCAGCACTTTATCACTATTATAGTAGAGTAACAATTATTAAGCCGATGACATTGCTTTCTTTTGATTAGGAATTGTAAAAATTAATTATCGATCATTGAATGAAGAAACAATTTATTCATTAATAAGTAGAGATTTAACCTTATATGTATACGAGGGATACGTAGAAAATGTAACTGTTGGTTACGTGAATGCAGTTAAAATTGAGTGATAAATTTTATTTTGGAAGTTTTGGTATACGAGGTGTATTCAAGAAGTTTATAATAACCTGGGTAGTACTAAATATATTTGAGTTTGAGTTGAATTGTTTGGGACGAGTGTTTGTTTTAGAACCCTCGTGTGAGAGTTTACTGAGTAAGCCCAATCCTACTTTCCACAATCAAGTAGGGTTAATTAACATCCAGCTTAAGACAATTATTTTAGCAAAGTTTCGATTGTGGTGGCGCCTAGAGACATATTTTCCCGGACTGAGCTGTTTGAATATCGGTGTAAGGTGCTTGAGCGTATTACTCATTCATTTTACTTATTATTTCGACCACGCCCATCTCCCTGTTAGCTGTCTTGGCAACCCGCTTACATTAGTAAGCATACACGACGCCTAGTGCGGTTTGGACGTGTAACAGAGTCCGCTTCTGTCTATCCGCGAATCTCGACCTGAGGACCACTACTAGAAGCCGTCTCCGTCTTTCGCGGATCCTCAATAAAACCGCGTGACGCGCTACTGGACTTTTGGTTTTATGCCGATCCGTTCTGCCGACCTGTCGATCTTTTTACGTATCGAACCGTTTGCCATATTTATCATCTTGTATAGTCGTTCATCATTAATGCGATACCGCCACCTGAACATTATCTTCATATAACAGGGCTTACAGCTGCTGAAATATGGGGATGAATGCATGTAAGTTAAAACACACAACATTATACATATGCTGAATACCGATGTCACGCCGAGTTAGACACCCGATGTAATCGTTCATTTACTCCGTTGAATAGAAAGGTACTCGCCTAAATTCTGTCAACCTCCGGAATATCATTTAAATTGCAGAACGGGTATTTGCCCAGATTCTTGTAAACGATATTCCTCCAAACACCCAGTACACCCACTCACACAAACACGCCTACGCCAGGCAACCTAATTAAAGAACCGAAGTTCAGGAAGCCAGCAGCTTGACCGCAACCAGACTCCCGCAAGTAGATCAAATTTGGGTCACCTACTTTCCTAATGAAACATCGAAATTTGTACGTAAACGTAATCTTACGTAAATAACCGCTGTCCTACACGCTCACTCATCGTGAGATATTCAGAGAATAAGGTACCTCCATATTTAGACTTTAACGTTTCCCGAAGGTTTAAAGACCTTAATTAACTTGCTTATCATCGTTCTAATACAGTGATCAACCCCGACATAAGAAAACGAACCACTCCTCTTCTTGCAGACGAAAGAACCGATTGAGGTAGTTAAATATAAATTAAAGTAAGCGAAAGGCAGTTACATAAATGAAACCTTAACGTGGGACTCCGAAAAACACAGATCACTTCTAGAACACATTGAACGATTAACAATATATGTTGCAGAATCAACCGAGTGGACACTAGAAACCGACCAGTAAATAGAATAATTAATCCGTATTCCTTTTTCCAGGCACATTAATCATTTCTTACAGAATGAGTCTACCAAAGCATCCTGAAGACACCGATACGAAAGTAGGATGGATCTACCACCTCAAGAAGGAAAAATTAACCGAAGAAGCCCGCAAGTACAGATTAGAAACTGGCGGAAACTTTGATGCGCTTAGAGCTCGTTTGGTTAAAGTTGCGTAAAGTAATTAACAGTGAAATTGTTGCTATATCAAATTTGGACCCTAATTCAAAATTGGCAATTTGTGAAATGAAGTTACATGGTTTAGGTCACAATACTGAAGAATTTGATAATGTGAATGCCAATAACGAGTTTCAAAGAACTAGCTGATTCTATTCACCTCATTAGACACGAACGTTTGTATTCATTGTGTTAATGGCTACAAACAAAATTACATACAATTCCATATATAATTCTACAAATCAAGATGGAATCCAAGCACAACCAATGCCACTTACGTAATAGAGGTTTGACTTTAGTTGATGTTTCCAATCCCTCTATGCCACACGAGTCATTTCGACCAATTGAATCTCAAGTACAACACAAAGAAAGTACCACAGTTAATTGATTTAATTAATTTTTTGATGATGTTAGACTAATACCAACACTGTTGTGAATAATACTGGAAACACAGCTGCTGAGGACCATCCAATACATCTCACTCTTCAAACGTCAATCCTGTAGCCTCATCGTCTCTATATAGAAAGCACATATCTTTTGCAAACGCTACTGACAAGCATACTACTTTCAAATTTCCTCCTAGGCCAAACACACATATGGTAACTACAACGTGTACTCCATTATACAAATGGAACTTAACTTATAATGGTGACACCAGCCTTACCGAGTTTCTACAGAGAGTTGAAGAACTCCGAGTCTCTCGAAATTATACAAAACAACAATTGTTCACATCTGCTGTCGAGATATTTTCAAGAGCCGACCTTAATTGGTATCGACCTATTAAGCACGACCTGCAAGATTAGGATGATTTAGTAAGGAAACTTAAAGAAGTGTTGTGACATGATTATGAACACAGATTATGGGATGAAGTCAGAAGGCTACAACGAGAAGGTAATAGGTTGCACAGCATCTACGGAAAATTTATTCAGTCGTTTATCAAGAAAACCCTCGTCTAGAAATAATTAAAAGAAACTTACTCCCGTCTTTCTAACAAGTGTTAGTATTATAAAAGATCTACAGCCTTCAAAAATTAACTCGACTATGTAAAAGCATTGAAGACGTAAAACAACAAAGCTTCATTCTACCTCCAACGGATTATTCACGCATCTTAGCACATTAGCATACCATAAACCTCGCAATACTGCTGGCAACGTTTCTGTCGAGCAAGTTATTGCAACAAATGAAAATGTTACCTTCGAGATGTGTGATTCTACGGGAAATTACTCGCCGGCACTGCCGGCAAACGGGACACAGAGCTCAACAGCGTAAGGAACCACACCAGCTACACTGTTGTAAATGTGGAACACCTAAGGTTACAACGCGCTCTTGTACCAAGTGTTCGGGAAACGGAATTCCGAAAAACTAGATGGCCTTCTTCGAAACCTTCAGGCCACACACAGCTCTAGTCAAAACTAACTGTACCACGCAGTGACAACACGAAATAAAATTCCATTAGATTGTATTCTTGTTCATACAAAGGGTGATGAACGTCCTTATGTTGTAGTTAAAATTTGAGGACGACCAATATTGGATTACTAGATAGTGGAGCTATATGCAGTTTAGTAGGACAACCTGGATGGGATTTCCTGCGACAGTACGGATTTCGTTTTGACTCCACTAATACTTCAGTTTGCACAGTAGCCAATGGGGAAAAATATAAGGTCATAATAGGAACTGTCACTGTTCCCATTACTCTAGAACATAAAACTTAATTAATAAATTTGCTTGTTCTACCAGATATGCCACACACCCTTCTTTTGGGAATGGATTTTTGGAAATCTACTTAAAAAAAACATATGGCGTTTCGTCGAATCTCCACCAACCGATGAAGCGAATGCTCTCAATCAGATGATCTTCTGCACTTTTAAATTAACGGAAGATAAACTAAGATCTACCATCTTGGTCGAATATGTCATCATTACGACTTCCTGCCTATAAAACAAAGGTATTACCCTGTTTCGCCAAAAAAGGAAGAGCACATAGATAAAAAACTTCAAGAAATGATTGATTTGGATGCAATCGAACTATCAAGTTGTGGATGGTCCAGTCCTATCTTGCTAATCCCCAAGAAGGATGGAATATATCGTTTTTGTATCGATTATAGACAACACAATATAGTCACCAAAAAAGATGTCAACCCAATTCCATATGTATCGGCCATTTTAGATAGATTGAAACCTAGAACATATCTGCTGGTCTAGTTAGACGATGTGATTATGACTTCACCTCTCTTATGCCACAAGAACAAATCTATCCGACGGTAGAAAGAGTCTTTAGCTGTACTGTGGGTTGTAGAAATACTCGCCATTGCCTAGATCTAGAGCATTTCACTATAGTCACGGATCACTACTCCTTATTGTGGCTTGATTGGCTTAAGAACCTCACTGGCCGATTAGGACGTTGGGCATTGAGATTACAGGCCTACAACTACACTATTGTCCATAGAAAGGAAAAAATCATGTAGTTACAGATTACTTATCGCGCTCAGTACCCCTTATACCAGACTAGGCCGATTTGTGCACAATACAATACATCCAATGTAACACCCTAAACGGGTCTACAATAATTGTATTATTAATTGCCCTGGTTTGCTAGCTCAGTTGGAGGTTCTGTTGGCAATTTTCAACACTACAGTGTGTGTTGGGTTGCCTATGGTTAAAGGAAATTAACCCAAAATGTATATAACTATATTGTAATAAAAAAACAAGGAAATTAAAATATAATGCTTTCTTAAATAATATAAAAACAAAAAATTAATTCTGACATATAACAATTAAAAATAAGGGTAATTCGGTATTTCTATTCAGGTGGCTGGATCGTTCCTGGTCGTGGGCTATAACAGATTTTATTAAACGTGTTTCTGCATTTTTCGCGGTATGTTTTTGCAAAGAAAATTATTTATTAAAAGTGAATTAGGTGGTTTGTTTACAATGTTGGTATATAGGAGTATCAGTGGACAGCGTATTTCTTGTGAATGTGGGAATTAACAACTACAAACTGATTTTTCAGGTAAGAATGATTCTTTTACTAATATGGAAATAATGAGTAATGGAAAATACAGGGATTGAAGTCTTAGTGATATAGCGGGGTTAAATCAATGGGATATCAATATTTGAGATTGAGTAAAACCTCGGTACTTAAACAGATTAGGATTGTCCTTGACCTACACCAACATTTGCAATGTGATATAATCAGCTGTTTGCTTTTAAATGAATATTATTAAATTGTATCAAATGCATCTATGGAATACCAGGTGTGTTTTAATTATAATAGTGCAAAATAATTACACTTGAAATTCTTTGGATGTAGTTTAAAGTTTTAAATGATTCGAAATGAAAGTGGAGGGTACTAAATTAGATTCGATAATTAATATTAAGGTTAGATAGAATAAAATTTAGTGAATTTTATTCTGGTGGTGTTATACTGAAATTAAAGGACAATGGGCACTAGGTAGCAGGGGTTCAAGAGGGTTTGTGACAAAGGAATAATACAGGATTAGGTGTTTTATTTACACGGTATGAGTTTCATATTGGTGAATCAGGATCAGGTATTTTATTATAATGATTTACACACACTCTTCGGGGTGTTACCTCCGAATGAATGGCAGATAGGGATAAGACGTACAAAATTGGATGAGGGAATATTGTAGGGATGCGATTTATACTGTATTTGGAACGGAATGAGTTTTATACAAGGGTAATATGGCGAATTATAGGGATGTCACAGTATAGGATTACCTTATAATTGGGGTCGAAATCACCATTAATAAAGCAATACTATTAGCAATCTTTATCTATCCTTCGAGGTACGTACACCGAACGTACACCGATAGGGCAGATTTGAGATTGTTTCTCGGATGCTAGGGTTAGAGAGAAAAGGGGGCTACGTAAAGTAGTCTTATCTCTTGGGGCCGAAGGCACCAGTAGTAGAACTACGTTACTTGGTAACTATTTACTACTCCTCGTGGTATAAAGACCGAGAAAGTGTAAATAGGTACTTACGTTTCTGGATAATTATTTGGGTAAATGGAACTAGGATATGTCAGGCAGGTTAGAATGGAATTAATGACAGGTAGGTTTTAATAAGCAGGCAGGCAATTTGATTTTCACTGGTCACTAGCTCAAGTGGAAATAAATTCGAATTGAAATAAAATAGGATGAGTGAAGGTGAGCGCGGATATTTATAGGGGATTTACTAAGAGAGGAAAAGGAGTGAGGAAACAAATAGGAAACAAGTTTTGATACGAATTTCTGTACTGGGATTGGATAATTAATTTGTGATAAATTTTAGGAACATTACACCACCAACAAGAAGATGCCTGGTGCAAAAATTTAACCCTGCGCATTGATAAATACCCTACATGGAGGATTAACAGTAATTATTTGTATAAATATGTATAGCGCGGCATACTTGCACTGATACAGGAACAAGACTACTGGAATACTGGAAATTGGTGGTACCAAATACAACTGCACGAAATTAATTAAAGAAAACCATGGTGATATTACTGCAGGCCATGTTGGCATATATAAAACTTACTGGCGGCTAGAACGTCGTTATTATTTGGCTAAAATGAGATGTGACGTAATTAAGTACATAATATCATGCCGCGTTTGTGCTCAACACTAACCAGAACAACGGCTTCCTGTAGGCTTAATAGGTTCTAGACCATACATACGTCGTCCCTGTGAATGGTTAGTCTAGATTTTATTGGACTCCTTTCACGTAGTCCTCGGGGACATACTCATCTGTTAATGATTGTCGATTATTTCAGTAAATATGTACTTTTACCGGTTAAAGCAGCTACAGCAACTGTGCTTACCAAACATGTTGAACAAGACGTATTTTTAGCTTATGGAGTGCCTCAATTTGTAATATGCTACAATGGTGCTCAAATGCGAAGCAAGATCTTCCAGAACCTACACATAAATATAACGCCCAAATACTGTTCACCTTCTTTTATAATCCTTAAGATGATCCTGCTGAACGAGTAAATAGAGTTGTAAACCTTAAAGAGGATCAAAGACATTGGGATCAAAACCTGGCCCCACTTGCTTGTGCTTTAAGAATTTCTAACCACGAGACCACAGGTTACACTCCATATTTTATAAACTTCGGCCACGAACATGTACTTAACGGATCTCACTATCTAGGTCCTTCTCCGGAAAAGGATAAATTGTCTTCCATGAATGAAAGAATTGCGGGCTATCAAAACCCATATGTGGATGTACGACGCAAATTACAAATTGCCTATGAACGAAATCAGCACATTGTAGAAAGTAATTTCGCATGCTACTAAACACTTTAACGCAAAACTTGTACCTATGTGTATTGGTCATTATTGAGTGAAGAAAAAATTGGCTCTTGTTCATACGAGTTGGAATCCGATGATAGCCCACGCGCAGGAATTTGGTACGTTCAGGACCTCAAACCTTTATTCGACTAACTTCGTATTTATATGTATTCATTTGTCTTCTTCTTCTACTTATTCCAATATTGTAAATACTGGAAATTTCCGGGATCAACTTCCTTCTGAGTAAGAGGGGAGTTGTAACGTTTTAAATCTGCACATTTATTTTCTGCAAAAATATATTTGTTTATAAAAGCAATTTTATGTTGATGCAACTAAGGTTTACCTTTATATCTTCTTTTTGTGCTCGTAGATGGTTCTGCGATTTCCTGTTATTTTCAAAATATTCCGTTCAATTTCCTCCCACACTTATATTATCTATTATCACTACACGACACGAATTTTTCCCTTAAAATATTACTTCCGTTACTGATGTCGAAAGGCTGTTATGTGCATAACTTTAATAGCAGTTAATTACTGGGTCAGTACAACATCCTCTCTTCATTAATTGCATATTATCTTTTTATGAAAATTGTGCTATTCTATTCTATTATTTATCGTTCAGGTCACCTGCTACCTACGTGAGTTAAAATTTACTCTCAAACTCCCTACTTATGTAGTAATTTACTTTTTAGACCTGTTTTGTTTGCCTCTATTCTTGGGAACCTAATGCCCTGCTCCCTACGTGTAATCAACCACATATTGTCCCTATCAGGCCAGACATTAGAGGGCTTTCGCTCATTTTCAACCTAAGAGCACGTACAGTGTACATATGTAGATCAAGGAAGCTCACAACTGTATCTGCAACCCGGTGACAACACGAACGATTATGAGAGACCATTGGACTGTACACTTCAAGTTACTTTACTTCACTGTGCCGTCACGACTAACCAATTACTACCACAGCCAACGTAGCCAGGTAACTGCTTTCCTGAAACGACAAAATCGTAACCATCTACTACGGAACTACAGTTGCCAAACCTTAGGTATTGTTTTTATTATTGATTCTGTTTCTGTTGCTTTTTAACGATTATATATTTAACATCGTTATTGTACCACTTTATTATTTTGCACAGCTCTTATGACCACTTCTAGCACGTTTTTTTAGGTTATGTTAAGTTATATATTTCACTTTAAAATGTGTCTCTAGTACCGCTACTATTATTTTTTGTTTTTGACATTGTTATTCCATAAATGAGTTTAGAATCGCGATTCCTTTCGTATTTTTTTTCTTTTATTTCTTTTATTCATTACACTTAAGTTTACTGCATAGCCAGATTTTACAAGAGTACCCCTAAAGCACTAAATCTGATTTATATACATACAAATTTACATCATTTAGACACATTTGCATAATATTTTTTTGTTGTTTTGCGTAATTTTTTTTATCATTAACTTACAGTTAATGCGGTTTCCATTCCTGAAGATGAATTTTAATTTACGTTAATAGATTTTCACGTATTTTTAATTGCTACAATTCATTTATTGGAGTGGATATAAATTTGATTCGCTTTATTTATATATTTATGAATGTTCTTTTGTTTGTGCAAACTTTGTTAAAACCCCAATCTTAAGATTTTCAGGCTTTATTGAAAATAAAACTTATGGCCACCGATTAAAAAAAAATTATATAATAAAACACAGGGTTTTCTTTTGGGAACTATACAGTGTGTCCCATGACGTCTTGACAGTCCAATATCTGGTCACGTTATTCCAACATCATTTTTTTAAATGGGACAACTGGTATAACATTACATTTTTTGGTAGACCTTTCAAAAACAAATTCAACCATACTACACTTGTCATGATTCCTTTGTAAAATTATAATCATGATACAAGTCATTAACTTTTTTTATTAAATCTATTAAAGTAAGTTTTTACACTTCAATATCTAGAACATTTTTTGAATGACAAATATAAATATCTGCAATTACGAACTGTCACCATGTAACTATTATCATAGTTTAAAAACAAAATAACCTTTTTAATTGTATTTAATGCTGAATCTAGATTAGTAAGAAAAATATAAGTATCCTAGTAACACGGGTTGTTATTCGTTATTACGTGACGTTTGGTGGAAAACTGTTTTCCTAAAAGAATAACTCTAATTAAAAATACTTTTCCGTCTGTGCAACTAAAGCTAAAAGGTGGTTCTTTTCGAAGCGGTAAAAATCGAATTCTTCGCCGAAAAACCGCTCAGACTGATTATTAATATATTGGCTTATCTGCAGGTAAATCCACATACCCTCAATACAACAAGAAATAGGTAAGTAGAAGTGGAAGTGTAATACAAAGAGTATTAAAAAGTCATAAGATCATCCGTATGAAATACATTTAACACAAGGTTTAATCCCTGCAGATCCTGAAAAGCGATGAAATGTTATTGCTGGAATGACTGTAGAAGTTGCTGATGATCCTTCTTTCTTAGAAAAAATATTATGGAGTGATGAAAGTAGATTTCATAATAATGGTATCAGTGATCGCCATAATTGTCATTACTGGTTACAGGAAAATCCAGAATGGATGCAAAAAACCAATTTCCAGACAATATGCGGTGGTTTATTTAACGGTAGGATGATTATTTCCTATTTTTATTCAGGAACGTTAACGTGAGCAAGATATTTGGATTTTCCTCAAACCGTTCTCTCGGAACTACTTGTAGATATTCCCTTATATGAAAGGCAAACAATGTGGTGACAGCAAGACGGAGCATCTCCTCACTTTTATGTGTTATGGTTGAATTTTTTTTTAAAGGTTTACCAAAAATTGTAATGATATACCGGTTGTCCCATTTAAAAAAATTATATTGGAGTGACGTGACCGGAAATGAGAGGAAAACTAGAAATCCTTTTATGGTAGATTTAAGCATCAGTTTCGAAAGTTTATAACTGCCAAATTTCATACTTGTCATTTCAATAGTTTTCAAGATATTGGCCTCTCAAAGCGTCGTGGGACATCCTGTATAAGATGTCTTCCCCACACCCAAGTGCTCTCATCAGCTTCCGGGCAGCCGGCATCCTCTTCCTCTACAACTTACTTTATATCTTGAGTAACGTTGTATATTTTTAAATATTACCGAATAATATAAAAGAAGTAATTTGTGGAACTCATATAGGGTACACATGCTATACAGGCCCGCTTCATTACATTGTTTGACAACTTTAACGTTCTCCTCCAAATAACTCAAAATTTGCGTTAGTATAAGGTATGTAGGGCAAAGAGAGAAAAATATTTTTAATTGGTCTTTGTTGGTATAAACGAATGATTGAAAAATCGTAAGGGTGCATGTGCTAAATGCAACCTTTGGTTTAAAAATGTAATTAAATTTCTTAGTCTAATTACACACAATGCAAAGCACTAAATTGTGCCTTTATCACTGTAAATGAACAAAATTTCAGCGTTATAAAAGTCAAGCATTAATGGTTTTAACTAACGTTTATACAAAATATTGTTCATTTTCTAGAGCATTTTGCAATCACAATTCAAACAAATACACAAATTCAGAAGCTTTAGACCGTAAAAACAAATGTTAATACTACTTTAATGTTAAAACTTACGTAAACTAATTTATATTAAAACATTGTGCTAATCGAGTTATATTTCGTGTACCTTTAAAAACACTGATGAAAGAAATGATATATATATATATATATATATATATATATATATATATATATATATATATATAGGGTGAGTCAGTTTTTTGTAGACAAACTTTAACAGGAGAGAGAACACACGTTTCTAAAAAGAAAAGTTCCTATAAACATATGTCGTAGAAGGCTTCGTTTCCGAGGTACAGGGTGTTGAATATAATTTTTTTTTCTCAAATTTTCATTATCTCATAAACGAATGCTTAGATTTTTTCATGTTGAGGGGATAATGTCTATTAATTAAGGGGCATAAAACAAGCGATAAGAATGTTCACAAACTTGCACAGTGGCGGAGTGGAGGGGTGCTCAACCCTTTCATAAACAGAACTTCTACGCCAATGACTATTTTTAAAAAAACTGTTATTTTCATTATCTACATACAGTTTAACAAAAATAATGTACCTTCTTCAGTTTCGAAATTCCTGTGCGTTTCCGAGTTATTTTGATTTTTAGTGTTTGATGTGGTACTAGGTTAAGTAATGTGCTTTATGTGAATAATTGAATATAAAGTTTTTAATAAAAAAAATATAATAAAACATTTAGAGCCATTTTAGTACCTAACGATGGTTTCTTTAAAATTTCATTTATAAATAGGTAGGTTATCGGTTTTTTTTAGTATCCATTGTTATTATCCTCGTATAAAAAGAAATGCATAATTAATATTGTTATGCGGTCAATACTTTCTGTATAATTATGTATGTATCAATTTCGCCATAAACATGTATGTAGTTTTTAAGTGAGATTCTAATAAGTTATAGACCGCTGCTCACTTGCTCTCATTAAAGAGCCGCGACTGTATCAAGCCATTCTCAAATACAAGACTTTTGTAAATTGAAATCTGTTTAGTACACTAATTTTAACAATCTTTATTTATTATTGTAACAATACTTAATTAATAATTGTGAAATTAATAATAATTCTTAGCAATAACGATTTATAAATAAATAACAATAACACTAGTATAATAAAATTAGACACTTTGTTCAAAATGTAAACCGTTCTTTTCAATACACATTTCACAGCGACGTACAATAGATGGTCTTAAGTTAACTAAATGATGCACCCTTATTTCATTGCAACAAAATATGATACTCCTTGGAAAACGAGTAAGTATTAAATTTTATATTTTGAAAAGACAGTTTGACTTTTTACAAACACTTGCTTCATCTTGAATAATTTCACTGTTATTAATTATTGTTTTTAAGTTCAAAAAGTTATTTTATTTAATTTGCCAGCTTTTAATTAGTGTAACATGCCGTTTACATTTACAAATAGCGAACAAGCCCACATTCATTTTATTTATGGGTTCGCAAATGGGAATTCAAGGTACGCAGCTAGGAAGTATCGGAGAAGATTTCCAAATAGACGACAACCTCATCATTCCATTTTTGTGAGTATCCATCGTCGATTTGTTAACCAGGGTTTGAAAAATGTACATGGGGGCCGACAGAACAACCGTGGACGAGATAGAATTGGAGAGGGTATATTGCGTGAATTTAATTGGAACCCCACGACAAGTACTCGACGTACTGCTGTTGCTCTTGGTATTTCCCAAAGTAAAGTTTCCCGGGTTTTAAAACGGGATCACAGACGCCCATATCATTTTCAACCTGTTTATGGTTTATGTACAGGTGACGCCGAAAGAAGACTTAATTATTGTAGGTGGGTTCTTAACTCCATTCAAAATAATACAGATTTCTTGTCCAACATACTGTGGATTGATGAATCCTGTTTTACTCGTCGTGGTATCGTAAACTTTCACAATCTGCATATATGGGCACATGAAAACCCACATGTCATTCGACCAAGAAGTTTTCAACATGAATTTAGTGCAAATGTCTGGATTGGAATTTACGGCAACCACGCGTTTGGACCTTATTTCTTGCCACAACGTGTAAATTCCGAAAATTTCCTACAATTTTTAGAAGAAAAACATGTTAATATGTGGGAAGACATTCCTTTGAATTTAAGAGGACATTCTTGGTTTCAGCTTGATGGATGTCCGGCCCATTATGGCAGAAATGTTAGAAATTGGCTAAACAATAACTACCCGGGGAGGTGGATAGGTCGTGGAAGTCCAGTGGCGTGGCCCCCTAGATCCCCCGATTTAACCCCACTTGACTTTTTTGTATGGGGATTCATGAAGGAAAAAGTGTATACCACTCCGGTTAATACACTTGAAGAACTTCACAATCGCATCAGAGATGCTTGCAATGAAATAAGGGTGCATCATTTAATTAACTTAAGACGTTCTATTGTACGTCGCTGTGAAATGTGAATTGAAACGAACGGATTACATTTTGAACAAAGTGTCTAATTTTATTATACTAATGTTATTGTTATTTATTTTTAAATCGTTATTGCTAAGAACTCATTAATTTCACAATTATTAATTAAGTATTGTTACAATAATAAATAAGGATTGTTAAAATTAGTGTACTAAACAGATTTCAATTTACAAAAGTCTTGTATTTGTGCACACGCACACGCACACGCACACGCACACGCACACGCACACGCACACGCACACGCACACGCACACGCACACGCACACGCACACTGCACTGCACTGCACTGCACTGCACTGCACACACACACACACACACACACACACACACACACACATATCTACACATACAGCCATATACACACACATACACACATACACACATACACATACAGACACACACACACACACACACACACACACACACACACACACACACACACACACACAAACACACACAAACACACACACACACACACACATGACACACAACACACAGAACACACAGACACACACACACACACACACACACACACACACACACACGTACACACACATACACACACACACACACACACACACACACACACATACACGCACATAGACACACATGCACACATACACACATACACACACATACAAGCACACACACATATGCACACGCATATTTACACGCACACATACACACACACACACACACACACACACACACACACACACACACCACGCACACACACACAAACACAAACACACAAACACACAGACACACAGACACACGAACACACGAACACACGAACACACGAACACACAAACACGCGAACACACGAACACACGAACACACGAACACACGAACACACGAACACACGAACACACGAACACACGAACACACGAACACACGAACACACGAACACACGAACACACGAACACACGAACTCACGAACACACGAACACACGAACACACGAACACACGAACACACGAACACACGAACACACGAACACACGAACACACGAACACACGAACACACGAACACACAAACACACAAACACACAAACACACAAACACACAAACACACAAACACACAAATACACAAATACACAAACACACAAACACACAAACACACAAACACACAAACACACAAGCACACGCGCACGCGCACGCACACGCACGCACACGCACACGCACACGCACACGCACACGCACACGCACACGCACACGCACACGCACACGCACACGCACACGCGCACGCACACACACACACACACACACACACACACACACACACACACACACACACACTTACATACAGATCATGGCTTCGAGTAAAAGAAAGCAAAAATCTGAAAACCTTCTGCTTGCGAAGGATTTGCTTTACAATCCAATGGCATGAGCACTTTCATGGAATTTGGAAATCTGGAAATAGCTTCCTTAAAAACTTAAACTAGAAGAACGCTAGTTCTTCTAGAATTTCCTTTCATTTTTTTGCACACATTTGATCCTTTCCCTCCCTCTGAATCTTCTTGATGATTGTAGAACGTTTTGAGCATCGGTTCACTTTTATTCAACTTGTTTTTAATATGGTACGTCACTTTAAAAGTAGTACTTTAACGCATCTCCAACGAAGAAAGGTTTTGCACTGCACTTGCGCAACATTGACATATCCATTTAAGTACTCTTTATCTTTAGCCTTATTGTATTTAATTAGTTTCATTGTATCATGAGAACTATTCACGACTAAGTACATTGAGATGAGGTCTACAAGGCTATCACTGAATGAGAGTGAAACATAAATGGAATCGTACAAAACAGCAAACAAATTTTCTATTAATTGCGCATTAACAAGGATTCACTATTGTGACACTACATTTATATTCCTTTCAATCTAATTTTTCGTTAGCGCGTGCAATGATGTTTTTTCTGTAGCGACATTCTCATTTGTCAAAATGATGAGAAGTAGTTGATGTGTTGCCTACTTACGTAACGCATATAATGATCAAACCTCATTGTGTACTAACAGTAATTTGTTGAGAAAATGTCAAAGGTCACCGCAAAGAGTACAGGATTTCAAATTTTAAGGTGCTACAAGCGCTTTAAAAATAGTCCAACAGGGAAAGTAATGGGAATCTATCGTAATGGTGTCCGATGTATTTCGAGTACGTAAGAAATTAAATAACTTTTTGTGCGCATATTAAGTACGTATTTGGTTTTAGGTTTCACAGCGAATCATCACGACAAGAGCCCAAAATTTTAAGTTGACATATTGTAGTAAATATGGAAAACCTTGTGTGAAATGAAACACGTCGTTCATTTTTGCAGTTGCAAAGTTCAGCCCAAGATGTCAGATTTGTGTATCTAGACGAAATGTGGATTTATTAAAATGGTTCTAATATCCATCGTTGGATGCACGATTCTGACAACGAAAGTTATCCATCCAAAATTGTGAAGTGAAGGTATACAATTTTACATGGGGGTGTGTGTTAGGGTTTTTGGAAAATTGCAACTATTTACTCGATTAGGAGAGCGAGGGCCGGAAATATTATAAAAATATGAATGGGGACCGGCTTCAAATTAGGTGATTCAACAGCTGATTCCTGCTCTGTCCAAACTACCCGGAAAAGGTGAGAAGGTTATGGATATCATTCGGTTCAGTTAGACAACCCATCCTTATTTTCTAGTAAGAAATGTCAGCTGCAGGAGTAGTTGGTTATGCACGGCGTCGAGATTGAGGGAAAAATGAAAAAAAGCAACTGTGGAACAAAATTCATCCTTTTAAGTCCAGAGGGAAAATTATATAGCATGGGTATGAAGTTTGACGGTTACTTACTTACCATTGTCAATGTAACCCTACTGAAATAGCATAAGGTTTTTGTAAAAACAATAAACAAATAAGTTCTAAGCCTTGATCGAAAGATATGGTTCAGAAATTATGGCTTTATCCAAATGTTCTCCTACAATGTGGCAAAATTTCAGTTCGTACACGGAAAAGATTCATTCACATGATTGGGGGAAATGGATAGGGAATTTTTGGATTGAAAGTATCCCATCTGTTACTACATCACTTGGAGTATCCGATTCAGAATCAGATAGCGATATGGATCCAGATTCTTCTGATGATATAACGCAGTTGGTTTTAAGAAAAGGACGGCGTAGCAAATTTCATCATGAAAGCAAATGTTTACATTGGATTACCTATGAAAGGGCCCTGGATTTACTGTCCATTTTGAATAAAAAATATAAATATTATCGTGTTACAGGTGAAGACGTTAAAATTTCGACAGTACCTGCATGGTAAGGCTCATGAATATGGTATGAAACCTTAAAAGGTGCTGATCTTCAAACGTATATCCTAACGTTTATGCGACAAGAGAAACCTGTAAATGATACGCTTTATAGTAACAAAGTTATATCCTCTCTTCTGCAAAACTACTTCGACGTGGAAAGGGTGCTTACTAATAATAATTTTAATACACACATGTGGAAGTAGGGACCGAGTTGAAAGATGAAACCGCAAACATGTTTGCGTTGTCAGTTTTTCATATTTCATAAACTTGTTCATCTCAAGCAGTTCCTATAAGAATACCATTTGCGGAGGACCATCACTGTAATTGTTATCGAAACATAAAATTATATAACATATAAATTGAAAAATACACCTTTTAAAAAGCTCAAAGGCAAAGTATTTTAATTATGTAACTATGTATAATAATCGAGAAAGTTTAGATTTTGAGAATAAATTATAGACTGCCAGTTCATACGACACCTAAGGTAAGAAATATGAGCAGATGAACATTGAACTATTGGGAGGAGTATTAATCTGTTACTTTTAATATGCCTTTTCCTAGCTCACAAATTCAAGTGCGCGAGTTCTTCTGAATACGACAAATTGATAGCTGCACGGAAAACAGTAAAAGGTGTTATAGATATATTATCCTATTACTTTAACAATACTAAAGAACTGAAATCCTATCATGAAGAATATTTACTACAAAGCTAAATAGAATGGAGTAGAGTAGAGTAGCAGAGTAGAGCAGAGTAGAGCAGAGTAGAGCAGAGTAGAGCAGAGTAGAGCAGAGTAGAGCAGAGTAGAGTGGAGTGGAGTGGAGTGGAGTGGAGTGGAGTGGAGTGGAGTGGAGTGGAGTGGAGTGAGTGGAGTAGAGTAGAGTATAGTAGAGTAGAGTAGAGCAGAGCAGATCACAGCAGAGCAGAGCAGATCAGAGCAGAGCAGAGCAGAGCAGAGCAGAGCAGAACAGAACAGAACAGAACAGAACAGAACAGAACAGAACAGAACAGAACAGAACAGAACAGAACAGAACAGAACAGAACAGAACAGAACAGAACAGAACAGAACAGAACAGAACAGAACAGAACAGAACAGGACGCGACGCGACGCGACACGACACGACACGACACGGCACGACACGACACGACACGACACGACACGACACGACACGACAGGACAGGATAGGACAGGACAGGACAGGGCAGGGCAGGACAGGACAGAGCAGAGCAGAGCAGAGCAGAGCAGAGCAGAGCAGAGCAGATCAGAGCAGAGTAGAGTAGAGCATAGCAGAGCAGAGCTGAGTAGAGCAGAGCAGAGCAGAGCAGAGCAGAACAGAACAGAACGAAGCGGAGCGGAGCGAAACGGAACGGAACGGAATAGAACAGAACAGAACGGAACGGAACGGAACGGAACGGAGCGGAGCGGAACGGAATGGAACGGAACGGAATGGAACGGAACGGAACGGAACGGAACGGAACAGAACAGAACAGAACAGGACAGACGAGAACAGAGCAGAGCAGAGCGAACAGAGCAGAGCAGAGCAAAGGGTGTTGCTTAGTTTGACTCGTACTGATCGATTAGTCAGGTACGAAAGTAGATATTTGGAAAAGTAATCTTAGATATTTAAGTTGTCGAGAATACCGGTGTGCCATAACTTATCCAATGTTGGCTTAATATCTACTAAACACAGCTAAACACGTTCGGTTAGGACGAAAGTCGGATTGGCTATTAAGAAAAGTTCACTCATTTCTAGATGATTTCTGAGTCGTGTGGCTAGAACCTGTTCAAATCATTTCCGAAGCAAATTAAAACAGAGAGAGATGGTCTATAGAATGAGGGGGTGGGGGCGTGGTTGGTGTATTATGACGGAGAAATCCGATTTGGTGTCCGTCGGGAGCTCTGAGAGTGCTATGCATTTGTTGTATATGTTTGTGAGTAATCTCAGGGCTCGGATACACGCTGAGCTGGTTGGGTGTGATGGGGGAATGCAAAACACTGCTGTTGTCCAAATGGATTCCGATAAATTGAAGGTTATGGAATTCCTCAAACCTTTCCTTGATCTGTGAAGAATCTGTTACCCTGTGGGTCTGTGAGATAAGATTTCGGACTTGCATTTCTTAGGGTCTGCCTATTAAACTGTTGCCTGAAGAACTTTTCAATGCGGTAATCTACCTCGGAATTGACTTGTATCCAGGAAAGTGGGTCCGTTTGTTTCTCGCCTGAGGTGATTGTGATGCATCTTGAGAATCGGATCCTTAAACCGCAAGAATCAGCGATCGATTTGTTTTTTCTTTTTGATACAGTTCAGGATTCGTTGTTTGAGTTGGTTTGCGGGATATATCGATGGTTTTAAATGGGATTGAGATTTCGACCGCTTTCGTAATTACTGAAGTTAAGTCCCTGATGGCTCTCTCGATATCTTAGGTGGCTACAAGATTGTGTGTAAAAATGTTGTGTTCGGAGAACACATTCCAGTCTGCATTAAGAAAATCATTACCGTACGTAACAGAGGTGCTGGGGTAGCTGTACAAAATGAAATGTTGACGATCAAAATAATCGGATATAGATCCAGAAATGAGGAGTACCTATTTTTTCGAAAAATGTGGGATCTTTGGTTGGTGACTCGTAAAAGCGGTAACTGTAGGAAAGCTACGATAACCTGATTTCGTTTCCATTGCTTGTACGGTCACCAAATTGCACGTGTCGGGCATTAGTGAATTTGGTACAAAGGATGCGTAAATTAGATCATCAGAAAGGGTATTGGGGCCAGGCAGGTTGTAGTAGGAAAAGAAAACAATAGGAGTTGGTAAGTGCACTGTCACAGAAACACGTTCGAGATGCGGCGGTCATTGGAAGTGGGTGTACGGGAAGGAATTTCTGATGATTTATAAGTAGAAGTGCTAGTTGTTAAAGTCAGTTGTGTATCTGCCTGTTTTGTGCTTGTGATTGAGGAAAGGTTATATTGTGTTGGCGCAAGGAGTAACATTTTAAGTAAGGAGTGTTTCCGACGAACTCTCCTGGCGTTAACTGTACCTTCGTATGCCCACCTGATACTCATGTGAGAGTTTTCCGTTGGATGTAGCAGCGGAATGTAGCATCGAGAACACGATTAATCCTAATAAGCTGGAGATGTGTAAAGATTGGTAGAAAGTGTTAGATGGTAAAAGTTTTTCTGTCTGAAGGTGATTTCGTGTGTACTGTGTTCGGGATTAGGTCGCCACCTTCGACCGAGAATTTGGAGGTTCCAGGCGCTTCTGGCATTGGGACGAGTAGGTGAGATGTGCACTGTCGTAGTTGTCACACCTTAGTGGTGCTGACGATTTACAGGAGGTTGATCTGTGGCTTTCACCACAGTTTGGGGTTACACACTCAACGTCGGCATGTCCGAGTTGTGGTGTAAGGATAGGGTCCATATAACTGTTGAAGGGTTACGGAGCAATAATCAAAATGGTGCCGCAGCTTAAGATGGGTACCATCTGGTAAAGGAGTGGAGGTCTCTAGGAGGTAGGTATGCATGGAAGGCTTAAGGATTTTACGAATGCGAATAAGAATTCTTGTGAGGTCATTGCAATATATCAAAAGGCAGGACCGTAGGGATGGCTGGAATGAGTGGTGTGCTAGCAAGAGTGGTCGTGTTGAGGTGTTAGGTTTTGTGTGCGGTTGTTGAAGTGACTGTGTGTGTGAAGATATAGTGCAGACTGTGGATTAGAGACCCGATAGAAAGGTGGAAAACAAAGTCACATTAAAACAGTCTTGGTGTTGCCCTCCGATGGTGTTTTCCTGTATAGCGGTGGTTTTCTGAATCCTTTCCGTTGTTGTAATGGTCCTCTGAATCCTCGCCCGTTTTTTGTTCTGATCTTGGTTCTCCTCGTGTTGATCTGGTCCATCTTGTCTTAAATGTCATTCTTCTTCCGGAAAACGGAGCCTCTGCTTTGGATTGGCTGTATGCCGTGTGCAGTGACAGCACTACTTTACAGCAGCGAAGTTATTTGACGATGTTATTCTATTTCATTTAATACCAAATAAACATAATATTAATTCTTTTTTCACAATTCTCGTACGTGTATATCTTATACTGTTTAGTTAGGTGTAAGTAAGAAACCAGACTTACCTTTTTATACTTTTAATATAAGACGAAATACGTTTAAGTTAAAAATAGTAGAGTCGTAACTGGTTAACTTCTTTCTCTATGCACTATTCGCTGATGTAACGTGGCAGACATAACAATGTTATATTCTGACCACATCGCATTTGCTTTCTATACATACTTTGGGGTTATATAGTCATAACATAAATACCTAATGCTACGAAAGGTAATCTCCGTGTACAAACAGGTCCGTACCTTAAATGATAAATATGCGACCTCATAGTAATCCCGTGAAATAAACTCTAGAATGAATACGAATTATTAAAAGCCTAGTTCAGAAATTACATCCCTTAAGTTAAAGTTGTAACATCTCTTCTTTAGAATAAATTTAAGAAATTACCTAAACCGAAGAATTTTCAAATGACTAACAAAGATAACCGAGTGAAAAATTTAATAATGTAGATAATAAGGTTTTAGAAGTAACAAACTGTAAAGACGGAGGAGTTTATGGTTAGTGTAATTAGAGAGAGTTCCTACCTAAATCATAGCAACATAAAGCCGCAGGCCTTTCAAGTAAGTTTATCGGAATTTGTAAGATTAGATCTAGATCACAATAAATTAGATAACTTATAAGATGGTCTAACCGTCTGAGATTAGCCTTTCTTGTAGACTGTAGCGAAAAAAAAAGGATTCAATTGACTTACTTTCATGTAGTAAAACCCGATTAAATTCATTTAAGCATTATAATGTGTTTAAGTTATTGATATTTCGCAAGGGATTTCTGAATATTGAAAACCTTAATTAGGTTTTTACTTGAACTTTTACATTAAGCTCTTATTAAATATAATCTGTTCACAAAGAACGCGCTCTTAAATTCTTGTTAACGATGTTTTCTTTAACTTTTGAAATTAAACTCTGCGAATAAAATGTATTCAAATAAAATGTAGGGCCCTTTGCAAATTTGATTTTCGAACTTTTACTTTACTGACAGACCCTAATTAAATCTATTTAATAGTAATTTTAATTATTCATATCGCAATACTTTTACAGAGAAAACGCTAAGCAATTGACGGTTTAAAATAAATGTACAATTATGCTTTTTTTTACAAAATAAATCTAAATTAGCTGACCAATAAAGGCGAATAGATAAAAACCATTTAATTTATACACATTGTAGCCTGAGTATTTATTTGCATTGTTTTGAAAGAATAAAAATATTTAAGAATATGGCTTAATTAATTGACGTGAAGTGATCATGGAACTGCTTCATGTGGTCTTGAGTTTGGGGTTCTATTCTGGGTTAGAAGTGTTAAGCAATAAGTGTGTAGATCTAAGAACCGCGATTAACAATCGCTTCAACTCTCACTCGACAATGAATAACAACATTGTCAGATAATGATCAATGTTCCTAAAAACACAGTTGATTCGTTAGATGCATCCAATCTGAAGGAACACATTGTTATTCACGTGAAACATTTCTAATGACTCACTTAAATAGATTTATTTATTATTTTGTTTGTTAGTATTTTGCTTCTTCTGCAGATGGTTTAAGGATCTGCTCCTTCTTCAGCCCTGGGTCGTTGATTTTATATGTTATAGATTTCGTGCATTGCTTAGGTTCCAATTTTGCAGTATTATTTATCTGCCACAATGCATTCTCATATATGTAAACAAATTCTGACCAAAAATTGGTAATAAGCAACTTAAAAGTCCACAATACCCGAATTTGAGTCATATCGGTTTATAAACACGATAATTCCCCATAGTAGGAGGGCGGCACCTCAACTTCCACTTTTGACCTTGGGAATTCCCAAGTGGTTACCTTGCAATTTTTTTAAGTTAACATGTATTTATGTAATTAAAAATTATTATTAATTTTATTAAATACATAAATAAAAAGTTTACCTCGAGTAGGATTTGAACCTACGACCTGTACTTTGCTAGAGTACCGCGCTAACCAACTGCGCCATCAAGGTTCAAGCCCCAATCGATGCAAATTTTTCCTTTATGTATGTAGAACTGATGTAAATTCTAAATGTAATGAGATTACAGTCAAATTACTTATATTAATGGAATGTGAGCCTGCAATATCGCAAGGATTCACACATACCAAAGCAACTTGACTAATATTAAATTATTATAAATTAATAAAATTAATAATAATTTTTAATTACATAATTACCTTTGAACTTATTCGTTCATAACAAAAACTTATAATAACATGTATTTATGTCTGTGTCTATTTATTTAACATGAAGTTTAAACATTATTCTGACATTCACAGATAACTGGTTTTGTTTTAAAATGTACATTATTGATATCTTATAGAAGAGGCGGCTTTGTAATTTTTTTTAAGTTAACATATATTTATGTCTAGCGATTTCAACATTCAGCGTTATACATGCAAAAATTACTGGCCTTGAGAATTTCCCACGACTTATTTCGGCCTCGGAAAAAGGTACTATACCATAAATCCGTACATTTGAGTTTAGTTAACTTAGTTCTGTTTTGAAGAGCATTACATTAACATATAGGTAAAATTTTGCGACGCGAGGTTTTTAGCGAAGGTTGTTTCGGCGACCTCTACTCCTCGAGTCTCGAAGATAACCGATTATACCCGAACATCGCCGAGTGCTTACACCCATTCCTACAATACAATTTAGTTATAATGTAAATAAAGGAACAAGCACAGGTGTGCACATGCTGTCGGCCTTAGGGACATTAAAAAAAAATTAAACCAAAAAATTATAAATCTCTATCGAGTCGATAGTATCATTTTCACACATTTTATAAGTAATAATATTGTAGGCGTTTTTCAGCCCTTCTTCGTTTAACATACAACCGCAGAACAAACCTAAAATTTCATTCACCTTTAAAAATTCCATAACGGTGATAATGTAATGCTCTTCAGAACAGAATTACCTAAACTCAGGTGTACGTATGTATAGTATTGTTCCCGAAGCCAAGGTAAGTCATTGGAAAAAATCTCCAAGGCCAACTCCAAGGTCAGACCCATGGTCAAAAGTGACATTAGAACACAATTTCATGGCAATTAATTTAAATTAACTCAAACCTTGAAATATATATATATATATATATATATATATATATATATATATATATATATATATATATATATATATATATATATGCTAACATTATCGGTCTACTAAATTAGTAATAATAGAAAATATCCCAAGGTAAAATAGAGGCAGAATTTATGATATCAAAGAGATTTAATGATTTTAATAATATTTTTACGATAATTATGCAATCTCTTTTGTAATAATAAAATCACACTGTAAAACAAAAACAGTTATCGATGTCAGAATAATATTTAAACTTAATGTTAGATAGATAGAAATAGTCCTTTGTTAACTTTAAAAAACCAAAGCCATCTGTTTCTATAAGATATCAATAATACGATTCAACCATTTTCATTCATTTATAATTAATTTTTAGATTAACCTTACGCTATCTGTACCTAGTCTTACGAGATTTGGACCTCTTATTAGAATATAAAAACAGATCAGGTGCTCAGATCCGAGAACAGATACCTGTATTACAGACTAGCATTAGTACACTTATTCAATTTTCTCGCGGAGGTTCTGAACTCGATTTCATTTCCGACTCAAGGCCAGCTACAAGGCCAGTCCGAAGGCCAGACCCTAAGGCCAAAGTCAGTCTTAAGGCCAAATAAAGCCCTCATGTGGGTGACTCTGAGAATTCCTAAGGTCAAAAATGAAAGTTGAGGTGCCGTCCTTCTACTCCCTTTTTTGATCCGCTAATTAGAATATTTAATTTTGACAAATGATTTATACTTGGCCTTCAGACTTTCAGAAAAATTGGTTTATAAATTAAAAAATGCACTTTAAAAACCGATTCTTTTTTAATTATATAAAATTTTGTAACTCATTAAAATTTGAAGCAATGAATTTTTTTAAACCCTCTAAGCCCCTGAAAATGCCCGCGACTGATTGGATTTTGGTCATTAGTGAACTTGAATTAGATTATATAGCAGAGAATTTTTTTACAGAATGTCATTTCGATAGCTCTACAGTTCAAAAGATACCGCGCGCGCGAGCGCCCAGACACACACACACACACACACACACACACATACATACACACATATGTACACGTACGTACGTATACATACACGTACACGTGCACGTGCACATGCACGTACACGTACACGCACACGTACCCGTACACATACACATACACGTACACACACACATACACATACACATACACATACGCATACGCGTACGCGTACATGTACATGTACACGTACACGTACACGTACACGTACACGTACACGTACACGTACACGTACACGTACACGTACACGTACACCTACGTGCACGTACACGTACACGTACACGTACACGTACACGTACACATACACATACACATACACATACACATACACATACACATACACATACACATACACATACACATACACATACGCGTACGCGTACACTTCACACGTACACGTACACGTACACGTACACGTACACGTACACGTACACGTACACGTACACTTACACGTACAGTACACGTCACGTGCACGTACGTACACGTACACGTACACGTACACGTACACGTACACGACAGCGACACGTGCGACACGTGCACGTGCACGTACACATACACATCACATCACAACACAACACATACACATACACATACACATACACATACACATACACATACACATACACATACACATACACATACGCGTACGCGTACACTTACACGTACACGTACACGTACACGTACACTTACATGTACATGTACACGTACACATACACATACACGTACACATACACGTACACATACACGTACACATACACATACACATACAATCACATACACACTAACACATACGACGTACACTACACGTACACTTACACGTACACGTACACGTACACGTACACGTACACGTACACGTACACGTACACGTACACGTACACGTACACGTACACGTACACGTACACGTACACGTACACGTACACGTACACGTACACGTACACGTACACGTACACGTAACACGTACACGTACACGTCGCTACACGTACACGTACGTACCACGTACACGTACACGTACACGTACACGTACACGTACCACGTACACGTAACGTACACGTACACGTACACGTACGACGTACACGTACGTACACGTACACGTACACGTACACGCTACACGTACACGTACACGTACACGTACACGACACGTACGACGTCACGTACGTCCGTCGCGTACGCGTACGCGTACGCGTACGCGTACGCGTACGACGTACGCGTAACGCACTACGCATACGCTACGCATACGCATACGCATACGCTACGCATACGCATACGCATACGCATACGCATACGCATACGCATACGCATACGCATACGCATACGCATACGCATACGCATACGCATACGCATACGCATACGCATACGCATACGCATACGCATACGCATACGCATACGCATACGCATACGCATACACATACACATACACATACACATAAACATACACATACACACTACACATCACATACACATACACATACACATACACATACACATACACATACACATACACATACACATACACATACACATACACATACACATACACATACACATACACATACACATACACATACACATACACATACACATACACATACACATTGTTACACGTCCAAACCGCACTAGGCGTCGTGTATGCTTACTAATTTAAGCGGGTTGCCAAGCCAGCTAACAGGGAGATGGGCGTGGTCGAAATAATAAGTAAAATGAATGATTAATACGCTCAAACACCTTACACCTACATTCAAACAGCTCAGTCCGGGAAGATATGTCTCTAGGCGCCACCACAATCGAAACTTTGCGAAAATAATTGTCTTAAGCTGGATGTTAATTAACCCTACTTGATTGTGGAAAGTAGGATTGTGCTTACTCAGTAAACTCTTACACGAGGGTTCTAAAACAAACACTCGTCCAAAACAATTCAACTCAAACTCCAATAAATTTAGTACTACCCAGGTTATTAAAAACTTTTTGAATACACCTCGTATACCAAAACTTCCAAAATAAAATTTATCACTCAAATTCATTCACGTAACCAACAGTTATATTTTCTACTTATTAATGAATAAACTATTCTTCATTCAATGATCGGTAATTAATTTTTAAAATTCCTAACATGAACGATATCTTTTAAATTTAATTTACTTTTTATAACACTTCTGAATCGTATTGACATTCGTAAATATTTAAGGTTTCAAAACTCCAACTTTTTATTATACTTAATGAAATTTTAATTAACAGCTAATCCGTCACTAGTGCATTGCGCTAATGAAACTAACATGAAAATTTTGCAATCAACCTGGCAAATATGACTTTTCAGGTTGTTCATTAATCTTAAAATCCAAAATATGCAAAGTCTACACTTTAACTTGTCAAAAACTACTAGGTCACCAATTAAGTAATCGTCACAACTATATCTCATACCTGGCTGAATAAACAACAAAATAAAAGATAACGATAAATATATATATATATATATATATATATATATATATATATAATATATATATATAATATATATATATATATATATATATATATATATATATATATATATATATATATATATATATATATATATATATATATATATATATATATATATATATAGCCTGCATAAAATACTAAACAAATGACAAAGAAACAAACACAAATATATTTACATATACCACAACAACGTGGTTGAAAATCAAAACCACACGTCACTACCAATTTCTGCAAAATTATTAATACTAAAACAACCAATCAAAACCACATAACTCGAGAACGATTATCTTTTCGCTTCTAAACTAATTAATATTTACTCAACATTACACAAATGAACTAAACAAAGAGATAATCGTGCTTTAATAAATTTTCAAAGTACTTAAATATATTCCTTACTTAAAATTGTCCATTTATCCTACGCTTTTCTTTCTTCTTTCTTCCGTAAATCAATTCTTTGTAGTCCATTTGTAATCCTTAAATTGCATAAAGGCACATAACCAGTGCTTCACAATTTCACAAACACTTATTCCTTTCTGTACTCACAAGTAGTCCAATAACACGTAATGATCTGTACACGTTTGGTTGCCTCTTAAAATTTCTAGCAACCTTTAGGAAAGTTTAGTCCTTCCTTACACAAATAAACTTTTAATGTCACATAAAATTAACTTAACATTGGCTTAATTTATTACGGAAATTTCGTTTACTTAACGGTAGTCCCATAAATAATTTTAACTAAATATCGTTACAAGAACACGCGCCGCAGTTAACACTCTGACGTAATAACTGTTATCTTTTATAAATCTGCTTATGCACTTTTTACTTCCTTGAAAATAAATAAACTAATTTTATCTTCAACCTCAATTTAATTAATAGTTTTATTTATGAATGTCTTATACGATTCATTCCATTTCGGGTTACGCAGTTGTTTCACAATGACTGCCTTCAATATTATTCACAAATATAACTCCAACTTAACCCATTCTAAGTTACACTACACCTCGCGCGCGTCTCCCCAACATTCACCACAAGCAACAGCCGAAAACGAAAAAGCTCCCGTCAATCCCTGACTTTCCTATTTATAACTTCAGTCATCCATCTTTAAACATGTCTTCCTTCCGCGGTATATTTTCCAATAGTATTCACTCAAAATTTCATAGTTCCAACTGTTACTACCATCTGTACAACCACGCTCATAACTACAATACATCGCCAAATTTGTTCTTACTTACAAATTTTACAATTACTTCATGAAGAAATCATTTTTCGTCATTACATTCATTCAGTAGCCACTCTGGACCATTACGCAACTTTCAACATTTATCTCCAACCTGCGCTCGATCTCCTTCCGCAACATTTGCAAAAATAAGTACCGTCTAAGGTCTCAAATCCCATATACATACATATATTCTCAAAACAATTGCACAACATTACGAAAACTTTCTGAAATTAACACTTAAACATACCAAATCTTTCTCTACATATTTTCTAAAACATTCTAAACTTATACTTCACATCTTCTGACCAAAATTACTCCTTTTCCACCAACATTCCATTCTTTACCAAGTAGCCAACAGTAGCAAAACAGAAGCAAACATTATCGTCCCATCGACAAATTTCTCTTCACATTTACATTCATCAGAATTTATTTATTCCAACACTAAAGTCTCTATAATATTCGAATACACGTATCTACATACTGAATTATATTTCTCCTAAATTTCCAGTGGCGTATCATACACTCACATACATTATGCATACACACAAAAAAAATTTTTTTTTTTCCGTTCAAACTCAATACACTCGCACTCAAAACACGTAATACACATCATTATAGCATCCTACATACAGGGTGCGTCAACGCAACCTGACAACATACACATACACATACACATACATACACCCATTCACACACACACACACACACACACACACACACACACTCACGTACACACATTACACACACACACACACACACACACACACACACACATACATACATACACACATACACACACACACACACACACACACACACACACACACACACACACACACACACACACACACACACACACACACACACACACACACACACACACACACACACACACACACACATACACACACACTCACTCACACACATGCACACATACACAGACTAATTTTTTTTCTAAAAATGCGCTTTTCGTGTTGTTTTGGCCAAAAAATGTCGAGAAATGCAAAAAATTTGACAATTTAAACCAATTACATAGGTATCTCTTTATACGTAAGTATATGAAAAAGTAATATGACCGATAGTGTTTGTATAGTCAGATTATATGGCGCGTTGTGGAATTTGTAGAGTTTCCTTTTTCGATAGCGGTTGTTGTCATAGTTTGGCCTTTGGGGTTGACCTTTATCTTAAGGGGTTTGGATTTTTTTAGATTGTAGTGAGGTGTATATCTGGAAGGGTATTTTTGGTTGGATTGGTGTTTCTGTGGATAATGTGTGCCGTGTATGTTGTCTGTAACATTTTGTCTGCCTATTGTTGATGGCATATTTGCGACGTCCATTGTCAAGTTGTTGGGATGTCTGAATGGTAGCCTATGTATGTTACGTACCACTCTGCAGTCACAGGAGGTGAGGGATTTTAGCTGCTAGCTTGTCAGGGTTGTGTACAGAGGAACTTTGTTATCTAGTTTGAAAAATCTGGAACACTGGAACTGTGTAAGGATCTGTAAAAAACAAAATACACCCACGTACCACACAAAATTAAAAAACACCGAATGAGTTTCGATAGCTGTCGACTAGGGCGGACTAAAGAAAATTTCTAACATATATACCATCAGCGGGTAACGCTTCGTTGCTAATCTGGTGAAAGTGAAAGTGAAAGTTATGGAAGTTTAATGAGTTCTGAGTAGCCTAAAGGTCCTCGATCATCATTATTCATTAGAATTTGTTTGTTTTTGAAGATCTCTAAACTTTCATAAGAATCAAGTTCGTGCCTATTATTATGTTTGATTAAAAATATTAGTCGCATTCGATGTTTGTTCACTGTTTCCGAGCATTCCAATAGATCAAACCTTAGTTTATTTAGAATGTGTTTTAAAACAAACCCATTTGGACGATAGAGAAGCAGATTTTCTTAAATTAACAGATTTGTGTATTAAACAAACCTTTTTCAAAATTAACCATCAATTTTTTCCAGCAAGAACATGGTACGACAATGGGCAATAGCTTATCTCCGTTTATAGCCAATTTATTCATGGGCAAATTTGAGATAGACTTAAAACGCGATTTGCCTTATTTTCCTAGAGTTTGGATTAGATACGTGGATGATGTGTTTGCCATCCTTAATACTAAAATTTGTAGTGTTGAGAACTTTGTAGAAACTGTAAATTCTAAATTTCCGACAATCAAATTTACCTATGAGATAGAGGCAAATGACAATCTCCCGTTCCTTGATAATCTGGTAACAAGAAATGGTAGTAAACTAGATATAGATATTTATCGTAAGGAAACTAGCACTAAAAGATTCATAACCAATGATTCAAACCACCGTAGACAGCATAAACTCGCGGCTTTTAACTATTTGGTTCATAGATTGCTTAATTTTCCTCTTTCAGTTCAAAATTATAATAAAGAATTGCGCACTATTAAAGGAATTGCTGTATACAATCGGTTTTCAAATAAAGTGGTTATGAATATAGTTAGGAAACAAACGCATAGGATGAGGGTTAAGAACGTAACTACATTAGGTAACGTTAGAGAACAAATAGAAACAAAGTATGTAAAGTTACCAAACTATCCTGCTTATACAAAAGGTCTACCTAAAATCTTTTCCAAAATTAATATGAAAACAGTCACTACTTCAGATAATAGTTTGCAAACTCTTGTAGGCAATCCAAAAGATAAAGTGGATAAGCTGGATAGGTCGGGAATTTATAAGATTAATTGTAAAAATTGTGAACAAATATATATGGGGCAACCTAAACGACCTATCAAAATTCGCTTTAAAGAATATTTAGCTCATATAAAATACAAACGTTGGGACAAGTCTGCCGTAGCCCTCCATATGTTTGATAGTAATCATGTAGTAAATGAGTTATCATTAATCAAACATGTTAGTAATAAGCACGAACTTGATTGTTATGAAAATTTAGAGATCTTCAAAAACAAACAGATTCTAATGAATAATGATGATCAAGGACCTTTAAGCTACTCAGAACTCATTAAGCTTCCATAACTTTCACTTTCACCAGATGCTGATGGTATATATGTTAGAAATTTTCTTTAGTCCGCCCTAGTCGACCGCTGATGATGATAGCGTAGCTATCGAACCGCGTTCGGTGTTTTTATTTATTTATTTTTTTTTTATTTTTGTGTGGTACGTAGGTGTATTTTGTTTGTTCTGTTATCTAGTACTAGTCTAATGTTATGTCCTCGGGTTGAAGCCTGTCACGTTTCCGCATAGGTATTTGAGCATGTTTGCGAGGTTACGTACTTTGTCTAGGGGTTTCTTTACGTCGTTGTTCTAGTTAAAGGTTTTAGTAGTCGTATAGGATTGGTTCTGACTCAGTTCAAGGTCATTCGCTCTTTCGGGGTGATCTTGGAAACTACTTTGAAGGACAGGTTGCTGTCTATACTGGAAAGTACCTCAAGGTTAAATTGTTCTTGTATTGACTAAATAAATGAATCCAGGTTGTCTAAGTGCCTAGCTAAAAATCATAATACGAATGGTTGTGACTATTAAAGTCAAACTTATGTCAATTACTGTTTATAATAATGTACAAAAAGACTATACTTCACTGTATCTTACTTTTAATCTTCCCTTCTAAGTAGGATTTTCATTAATAATTTGAAGTGGATTTTTCTAATTATTAACCTAAAAATTAAATTTCAGAGTAGCATTTGTACAACTCGCACTTCTACATATCATGAATTATTTTGTTAACTCTTCAGTTTTTCTTATTGTACTTTCAACTTTACTTTATCCTATCTTCACCCTTTCCTTATATGATCGGCATAAAAATTTAAACATATATATATATATATATATATATATATATATATATACGCGTCAAAGATATGGAGTGCCACTATGGGGATTTCGTAAATGGTAAGAGCTACAAAGTAGGTTAAATGGAGAAAAAGGTGGGCACTTAGGGGGCCAATAAAATGCTGCTTAGAAATTCAAAATATTTCTGTAGGGTGATGAGATACTTGGAAAAATGTGATAATCGCGATTTTACATTTTATATTTTCTGGGTGTAACTGAAGAGATAGAATGAAACGGAAAACAGTTTTGTATTGCCATCTTTAATTTTACACCTCATGGTAATAAGTAATTTACGATACGACGTTTTGCCTTTTTGAAACCATCATTAACTTTGTTTTTTCAAACACGGTCCTGCTAAGTTAAATATGTGTTTTGAAAGATTTGTGAATTACAAATTTAACGATGTAAAATACATAATAGTTGATCTACATTTCAGACCATTTTTTGACCATCTTCAATTTTTTCCCATTTTATGCGTTATTCTCAATGCTAGAATAAAAATAGTAACACGTTTTATGGCAGTACGTTTTATAAACTTTTAAATAATAGAATAGAAATCTTTATTTGGTGTTTCAAATTGTTCTAAACATCATCCACTTACTTATTTGATATATGACCCTGATAAATAAACGCTTATTCGGAAAAAAATTGATAAGGGTGCAACAACATGAAACACCAACTAAAAAATGTTATTCTAGCATTGAGAATAACGCAGAAAAAGGGAAAAAATTGAAGACGGCCAAAAAAGGATCTGAAACGTAGATCAACCATCATGTATTTTACATCGTTGAATTTGTAAATCACAAATCTTTCAAAATACATATTTAACTTAGCAGGACCGTATTTGAAAAAACAAAGTTAATGATGGTTTCAAAAAGGCAAAACGTCGTACCGTAAATTACTTATTACCATGAGTTGTAAAATTAAAAGTGCAATACTGTCTTCCGTTTCATTCTATTTTTTCAATTAAACCCAGAAAACAATAAAATGTAAAATCGCGATTTTCACTTTTTTGCAAATATCTCATCACCCTATAGAAATATTTTGAATTTCTAGACGGCATTTTATTGGCCCCCTAAGTTCCCACCTTTTGCTCCATTTAACCGACTATGTAGCTCTTACCATTTACGAATTATAATGGTTTTCTTTATCTTGGACACACACACACACACACACACACACACACACCACACACACACACACACACACACACAATATATTATATATATATATATATATATATATATATATATATATATATATATATATATATATACAGGGTGGCGCAAACTTCCGACATCGCAGGATTACATCGTTGAGGTAAGAGATATATCGTTCAAATTTTGTGTGGGTCAGTACAGTTACTGAGCGCACATTTTGAAAATACTTTTGGCCTTACAGGGTATTCCATAATTAGTGGCAGCACAAACTTATATTTTTTAATGAAACATACTATATTTTGTTCAAGATTCGAAAAGATCTCATCGAGAGCGTTAAAAAAATATAGCATTTTAATATATTATGTAGGGTGTTTTAAAAGATATGACCAAATATTACTACTAATTATCCCTTCTTTAACACTCTGCAGTACAGTAAATCAAAATAAATCAAGAGATCTCTGTATTTTAATGTAAGTGTCGTATCACTGTCTGTGTTCAATATTAATTACTTTTCTTATCTGTGAATTCTTTAATACAGGGTGAAACAAATCTCAAATCAAGCTATATCTCAACATTTTCAAATCAATCACCCTGTAACGGAAAAATGGAAAACTGCAATTTTTTTGTGATAACCGAAAAATCATGTATTTTAATTTTTTATATGATACGTCCTGTAAATTTTAGGATTTATTAGTCTTTAAGGTATTTTATAAATTTTAGTCGTAATTTTGGAAGTGTCTATATCTTTTACTTTTAACGAAACCACTAGAAGACGGAAAGATTATTCGAAATTATGTTAAAAGCAATATTTTGGTTTACACTAATTAGGCTACGGTCAAAATAATATTAACAAATATACAAGCAGTTTGCAGCTTTTACGAAATCATTAAGTCATCACAAACAATATATTTTAGTTTTGTAATAAAAGCTTGTATTTTATATCTCAACTTTTCTATTTAAAAAGAAAATTACAACAATTACAGAAAGAACCTTACAAAAAAAAAAACATTTACATAAATAAACACTAACATGTTGAGAAAAGTATAGTTCACAATACGTGTTCAAAATGCCGACCATTTTATTCCATACACTTCGTAATCCTTTTTAAAAACGAGGACCTTACTTTTTCTAACATAGCTGGAGTTATTGTGGAAAATTCGTTATGAATTCTTTCTTTCATGTCTTCTGTGGTAGTAGGTTCTGTTTGATACACAAGTTCCTTGATGTATCCCCATACAAAGAAATCCATTACTGTGAGATTTGGAGATCGAGGAGACCACAAGATTGGGCCACCACGTCCTATCCACCTGTCGGTAAATGTCGGTTTAACCACCGACGTACACAACAAACGTGTAAGTAGGATACTGTCAAACTTGTATCTGCTAATAAATGTCTAATAGGCTACATCCGTTATTTGTGCTGTTAGGTTTAAATAATAAATAACTATAATGAACTTACCACAGGAAGTCATGGTCGACATCATTTACGTCTTAAGGAGAATGTTCACAAAATTGTTTACTCGCTACAAGAGTATATCGTGAAAGATATCCAATTGAAGACATCCAAACGAAAGGGTTTTCTTAAAACTTAAGGTGAGATTCGACACATCAGACAATATTTCCTATAGATCTCATGCTGTCCCCAAACGTGTTTTAAATGAGGACAACGAATTTTTAGTAATCACACATTTGTTTGAGGATCCTAATAGAAGTACTAGAAAACTTAGTACTGAATTGGACATTAGTAGACGATCAATACAAAGAATAATAAAAAAGAGTAAATTTCACCTGTACAAGGTACAGATGCACCAAGAGCTGTTAGAGAGTGATTTTCCAATAAGAATAGACATTTGTGAGTGGTTTAGTGGATTAATTAATGGATTTTTAAAAAAATGTGTTATTTAGTGAGAGTGACGAAGCCACTTTTCATAGAAATGGTTTCGTAAATCGCCATAATTTTCATTATTATTCGGATAGTAATCCACATTTCTTTCGTACAACGACCCAAACTAAATGGTCCATAAATGTTTGGGGAAGAACCGTAGGAGATAAAGTTATAGGGCCATACTTTTTTGAAGGTAGTCGCACTGGAAGGAGGGATTACAGTTTTCTTAAAAACCATTTGGGGGAATTATTAGAGGAGGTTGATTTAAAGACAAGAATTAATATGTGGTTTCAACAAGATGGAGCATCTGTACATTACGTTCGTTGTGTACGTCGGTGGTTAAACCGACATTTTACCGGCAGGTGGATACGACGTGGTGGACCAATCTTGTGGCCTTCTCGATCTCCAGATCTCACACTGATGGATTTTTTTGTATGGGAATACATCAAGGAACTTGTGTATCAAACAGAACCTATTACCGCAGAAGACATGAAAGAAAGGATTCGTAACGCATTTTCCACAATAACTACAGCTATGTTATGAAAAGTAAGTTCCTCGTTTTTAGAAAGGATTGCAAAGTGTATGGAACAAAATGGTCGGCATTTTGAACACGTATTGTAAACTATACTTTTTACAACATGTTAGTGTTTATTTATGTAAATGTTTTTTTTTTGTAATGTTCTTTCTGTAATTGCTAATTCTTTTTTAAATAGAAAAATACAAGCTTTCATTAAAACTAAAATAAATTGTTTATGATGACTTAATGATTTCGTAAAACCTGCAAACTGCTTGTATGTTTGTTAATATTAGTTTGACGGTAGCCTAATTAGTGTAAACCAAAATATTGCTTTTAACATAATTACGAACAATCTTTCCGTCTGCGAGTGGTTTCAGTAAAAGTAAAAGATATAGACACTTTCAAAATTACGACTAAAATTTATAAAATATCTTAATGCCTAATAAATCCTAAAATTTACAGGACGCTTCATGTAAAAAATTAAAATTATTTAATTTGTGCATGTAAAATACATGACTTTTCAGTTATCACACAAAATTTACAGTTTTCCATTAACTTATTCCCTACAAGTATTATATACTTGTAACAAATTGTAAAAAGAGTTACAGTGTGATTGATTTGAAAATTTTGAGATATTGCTTGATTTGAGTTTTGTTTCATCCTGCATTAAAGAAGTCACAGATAAGAAAAGTAATTAATATTGAACACAGACAGTGATACGACACTTACATTAAAATACAGAGACCTCTTGATTTATTTTGATTTCTGTACTGCTGAGTGTTAAAAAAGGGGTGATTTTTACTAATATTTGGTCATAATTTTCAAAACACCCTATATAATACGTTAAAATGCTATATTTTTTAACGCTCTCGATGAGATTTTTTCGAATCTTGAACAAAATATAGTATGTTTCATTAAAAAAAAATTATAAGTTTGTGCTGCTACGACTTTTTGGAACACCCTGTGCGCTCAGTAACTGCACTAGCCCACACAAAATTTGAACGATATATATATATATATATATATATATATATATATATATATATATATATATAAAACTACTTACTCTAACACTACATATTAAAACTGATCTAAAAAACTACTTTACACATCTATATTTTGTAGTATCTGAAAGATGTTTTCGCAATTAGTCTGATCTTTTCAAAGTTACTTGCGACTTCTGCTAATTCCGCTGAAAGCCGCTCCACACGGAACACTTCCGACACTTTCACTTTGAATATACTGGTCTAAAATTTGGCACAACCACCTCACACTTTTAATTTTAAATTGTTGGATGGGGTCTGATTTGGAATTTTAGTCTCCTCAGGTGGTCAAATTAGCGCAAATTCCGTCATTGTAGGCGTGATGCTAAAAAATAATTATTGAATTGTTAATGATGTATTTATCAATAAACGAATCACTAAATAAGAAATATGGATTAAGTAACGTATCCTTACTTTTCAAAATATCTGGATAGATCATCATAAATATCACTATCCCTGATTGATGTCACCAGTATGTCATCCACCACCACCGGTTTCGGAAGTGTTACGTTTACTGCTGGCTGCAGTAATATGTTCCGTAGTATATTTGCTTTTTTCATTGCTAGTTTGGAGAGTTTGCTGGTTGATGCCATTTTAAGTAATTATTGTGTATGTGAAGAAGTAACGGCTGAATCTTGAAATTAAATTTAAGATTATATACATGTAAATCTGTTAACGTTAACAAAATTGCCAATAAGTGGAAGTCGTTAGTACTACAATGAACTGACGCAATAAAAGTTCCCACAAGAATAAACCACTTGTGTAAAATTTTAGTTAACGTGAGGAAAGTTTATGAACTAATAAATGTAACATAATCTAACATTAACAAGTCTAGATGTGAGAAAGTATTTCATATGATCTCAGCAAGGTTAAGAGCACGTGTTAGAAGTATGCGTGTGTGCGTGTGTGCGTGTGTGCGTGGGTTCATGTGTGCGTGTGTGCGTGTGTGCGTGTGTGCGTGTGTACGTGTGTGCGTATGTGCGTGTGTGCGTGTGTGCGTGTGTACGTGTGTGCGTGTGGGCGCGTGTGCGTGTGTGTTGACAAATGTATTTACATTACTTTTCTATATTTAGGCATAGTGTGGTATTTTTCTTCCAATAATTAAATTTTAGTAGTATATATATATATATATATATATATAATATATATATATATATATATATATATATATATATATATATATATATATATATATTTCTATTTAGATTTCCAAGTACTAATGTTTAAACAAGACATTTTTCTTTGAAACTTGTGTAATTAAACGCACATAATTCAACGTTTCGGAAAGTGCTTTGTTCCTTTGTCAAGAATTTATTTATTTATTTATTTTTTTTTAATAAATTCTTGACAAAGGAACAAAGCACGTTCAAACGTTGAATTAATTTGCGTTTAATTACACAAGTTTCAAAGAAAAATGTCTTGTAAATTAATATATATATATATATATATATATATTATATATAATATTTTAGGAGAAAAAGGTAATCTTTGGTAAAATTAATAATACAATTTTTTTTGAGGGAGCAGTCGACCTAATAAAATCTAATTAGGCCAGGGCTAAAAGAAGAGTGTTTGATATATGTCAAGCTTTCGAGACTGTTTATTCTCTCTTTCAAGACAGATGTCGTAAGGCTAATAAAAAACTAGCATTATTTCTCGTAAAGAATAACCGTCACTTATAACATTCATTGAAAACACAAACAATTTTATTCCACAAATAACCACGGTTATCTACCATACAGATGTTGCAATTTCCACAAAATTAAGTTGCTAAAAACATTTCAAAAAATTGGATAGCGAAATACGTTATCTTAAAGAAAAGTTTCAGTTGGAAATACCTTTTGTTATATCATTAAATATGGAGACAGGCAACGTTACGCCTGCTGTTAGTTACGTATGCTGTTAATTATTCCCGCTTTAGCAGTCACAACATATCTGTTCTGTTTGCTAAGCGTCAGGGATACGTTAAGTTTACTATTACATTATTGAAAAGTGTTGGAAAATAGCGTACCTTCCCTGATTTGTTTTGCCTCATCGTATTGTCAAAAAATGAACTTCTAGACAGCAATTCGTTTCGGTACCATATATTAAGTCTATTTTTAGTGTATAACAAGTAAGTACATACTCTTTTTAGTGCAAATTACGTTTGTATTGTAAGTGGACCAATTAGATGAATTGATTTATGAACATTAAGATAAAGTTAGTCTAATATTATTTCGGAAGGTTTTATACTGTTGCAATGAAAACAGTTGACATCGGTTAATGTCTCATAAGATACGAATATTTTAGTGCATAAACTTACTTCAGATGTATTTTGTTGATATAGGTCAAAATAAACTTTGTTATTACATTGAAGTTATACAGTTTCAATCATCTTTCATTTAGAAATACTTCTACATAAAGATAGTTTACATGTATAGTTTCGGTATCAATTAAGAATTGGTTTTACTATTTTATTTGTTTATATGCTGAAATTAATCAGCAGAAATCTTTTTTTGTTAAATACACAAATAAATACAGCTGTTGTGTTGTTTACTAAAATTTTATTTTTTGTTGTAATTTCATTGTAAAAAATGAGTAGCCCTTGACTTGCGTATCTGATTATAGCTATGCATGTTATCTTTGTCTTCTCTTAAAACCTTATAAAGAAAAGAGTTCACAATCTACAGTAAGTTTCGTAAGGAATGTACTGAGCTAAGTCCTGGTGCTAACTTGCCTTTTTTTAGATAAACGAAAATGTCTAGCTGTTTAAGTTGGCTTTGGAGAGAAAGTTTTTTTTTTATTTGTTGTACAGAAAGATTCTAAAAGTGCAGATTAATTATGCTATATGCAATTATTTGATACGACACGTTTTTAAGGTGGAACTTAAGTGTTTGTTCAAATCTTTTCTATATCTGAATAACGATCAACTATATATGAAATTCTATAAACATATTTTTTAAAAATAATTTAATTTTGCATAACTTTTTTTATAAAGTTTCTTAGTTCAAAGCCAAATATGTCTAAAAATTAATTAAATAAGGTTGAAAATGCTGTATTATAGACATTTTTATAGAAGCGGACGTCTTTAGAATTTTCTTAAAGTTAACATCTGTATGTCTATTAACCTCTATCTCACATAAAGGTTTAAACGTCCATGCGACAGCTTATTGTTTTTATTTTTAAAATGTTATCTATTCGTTATGAACGTTTAAAAAAAAGGTTGCATAATTATACTAATAAAATTATTATTAAAATTGTATGTTGGAAGGTTGTATGTTGTTTCACACCAGATATTTTAATAAAGCAATGACAGATTTGTCGAAATAACCAATTTGGACCAAATTTATTACTTTTTTAAATAACTAGTATAATCTTATTTTTTCTAAACTACAAAAGAAAAATTCAAACTTCGACACAATGTTGGTAGATTATCACTTCGTTGCGGATTTAAAAACCTCGTTTACAAGTTTTGTTAGCAAACTTTTGTTATATAAAGCACAACTGTGCGACGACATTGATGAAAATCAGAAATTTTATTATATCTATATAAGATAATTTTTTTTATAAGTTTAAAACAAACGTTAAGGACAAAAATATTCATTATAAGGAGAACGCAAGTTCTCATTAACGAAATGACGGTGTTAATTGAAACACTGAGGTAAGAGGATTCCTGCTTTCTTTTGATGTCCATCTTTGTTCATTAAAAGATTCTTTTAAATAAAAATATGTATACAAAGAGAGAACGAAGAAATTTGTTTTCCAAGTTAAAAACTTCCACTTGTTACAAAAGGCAAATTTTATCGTGTTATATTCTTTTATCTAAATTGAACAAAAGAAATTAATTAAATTTGCAATTTCGAGTGAGTTTCATTTCAATTTGCGAAGATGGGCGTGATATATTTACAGGTGGAAGCGTAAAATGGGTTTATAACATACGTTTGCAGAAAATGAAACAATATGGTTTTGTTATTCCTGGGTGATTTAAAAAAATGTTATTAAGATGTATCACGTCGAAAATCCGCAATATAGACTGCCATATTTGCACAATCTCTCCGCAAATACCAGTAAATACCTGAAACAATAAAAAATATAATTGTCTTGTGTTATGAGTTGGGTTAAACTTTTGTTGGCAGGACATACATCAGCATTTGAATAGAGCGCTAAGCCCTTGCTTCGTTGTTTCCAGTTTTAAATACTAATTTAATAGCCCCGTCTCACTTAAGCTTCCCTTTTTCTCGCTCTACCGAGCCACCAGCAGACTTTTAGGGGAGGCTTGCGAATGCTTGCTCCCGAATGATAATTTCACAAACGACCGCTCTGGCACAGTAGATAGGAAATATTTATTATTATTACTCGAATGCCATATTGTCATAGAATCGATTGCCAGTTTCCGGTAAAATATATTGGAAGTATTGCGAACTATGGAGATATGAATTTTAGATAATATCACGATTCTAGATTTTTTGGTTTGAATTTATTGCTCGTCCTACAAATTGCAACTCTATTTCCACTTGGAAGTTTCCGGTATTGATGCTCAACTGCTGCCAACATACAGACGAGAACAGATTGCAAGGCTTTGTGTAGTTCAAATGACTTTAGAACGTTATTATTTTGTGGTAGAACCGGAACTTTGCCAAAAGAAAAATTGCTTTCGTTTGTGAATGTGTATAAGTTAAATTTATTGCCAATATTAAATACTGGACCGAGTTTCATAAATATTTCGGAAATTGATTAATCTCGTACCAAATCCAATACAATAAACTGGAAATTACACATAAAGCTCGTTTTGTAAGCTTATAGAGTCTTTTTGCCAATAAACTTGGATGATCAAAGCGTAGTGTAACATACTATGAGGATGATTAATTAGGTCAAGTCATACCGCATTAGTTAATTATTTAGAGATAAGCATTAAATAAAGTAACGTCAAATAGATGTAACTACTAGAATAATTTATGTACAGACAACACAACCACTCTGTATTTCGCACAAACTAAACTTTAGGGATAATATAGTCTATTCGATACAATCTTTAATCACAAGTGATGTGTTACTAATGGTTTAATGATAATAATTAGTGAAGCAACTAAGTAGTATATACAGTTATAATATAAAGCGTAGCAAAGCTTCAAGGTGTCAGGCTGGTTTTATTAGTTTCTGTTTGATTAACTACAACTTCGAGTTTTGGTACGTCACATTTTCAATTATACGCCATCCAAGGGTTTTCTCCTGTCGTCTGCAGTCAATGAATACAGATTAAATCTCCTCGACTTCTCAAGTCATGTACTTACCCCTTGTAGCTTATTTACGCTCAACGCACGAAGCTTGTTGTGTACCAGAAAAACTTTTCCTCAGACATTTAAACTACCAATCTATTTTCATGATGTGTATATTTCCGAAGAATTTTTTATCAGAATATTCAATTACGAGAATGGAAAGTTTAATCAATCTAGATTTAGAAAGTTTAGATTAAGCGGTTTTATTTGGCGGTTTTAACTTTAATCACCGTTCATTTGAATTAATCAACATTTAAGGTTCAGTCGAGTTCCTTTCAACGTTATCATCCGTAAAACGTTTGAATTGTTCCTCGTTTTTCATTTAAACTTTAATAATCATATTTTAAATATGTCTTTACATTTTACCTTATAACATACCTTAAAAATCTTTTCCACATTGCACTTTAGTAGGGTATGTGTGTGAAATGCGTACAAAATAACCATAAATTGTAATGCATTACAATTATTAACTAGTATTTTTTTAAGGAGTATTGCTTACAAGACCTAATAATTAACATTTTTGATTTATAAATATATTAACATACGTTCTTTAATAAATTTATCCTTTTTATCGTTTTAATTGTAACCATATTTCATTTCCTCCTCAAGGAGGAGGGTGGGCTGCTTGAGTTCCTCCAAGTTTGTTCAGCCACAATCATGGATTCCCAACATATATACATTAAGAATACACGAGTAGTGGGTGCAGTCAGAATAGGATCGGAACGAACGGAGTTAGTGTTCTGAGGGGAAAGATACTACCCTAGCATTCGCCTAAACATCCGTACATGGTGAGCGTATACGAAGTGATCATGTCGCTATACAGAGTTAGGAAAAAGTACCGGAACGCTTAAATATCTACAAAATCGCTAAAGTTACGATTACAAAATTCAGCATTTGGGGGTGTCGGGGCGTGCAGGATTAGAAAATGATATCGGCACTGTTGCCAGATTTCCTAATTTTGCGCTACACTCAGTCATTTTGTTTTCTTAAATAGAATGCCCTATTTACTTTTATTGCAATCAATTAGGCCTCTCTAACTTATTAAGATCTCAAATTTTCAAAATTTTATCTTTACTAGTTGCCGAGATAAGACAACACCGCGTTTTCTGTAACAAGTACTGAAACGCTTAAATATCTGCAAAACCGCTAAAGCTATGATTACAAAATTCGGCATTTGGGGGTTCCTAGGCATGCGCAATTGGAAAATGATATCGGCACTGTTGCCAGATTTCCCAGTCTTACGCTACACATAGCCTTTTTGTTATCTTAAATGGAATGTCCCATTTATTTTTATTGAAATAAATGACGAGGTTATTTTTTTATTTGTGATTGGCCACTTTCCCTTGCACTTTAACTAATAACAATAATGTTAAGATAAGAAGGAGATTAAAAGCCAATGGACTAAAACAACAATAACTGAGTTAGTTAATTAACAATAGAATTAATAATTAACGACACTAACTTTTAATTAAATGCCCAAAGTGGGCTCCATTATTTGCCAGACAGTATCCAAGTCCATCATAAAATTCTCGCAATGTGTTGCTCAACATATCCGGTGTTATAAATACAATTTCGATGCGGATTCTTTCGCAGAGTTCGTTCACATTTTCTGGACGATTTCTGTAGACACGGTTCTTCAAATTACACCTCAAGAAGAAGTCCAGTGAAGTCATATCAGGGGATCGAGGTGGCCATTCTAATGCTCCACGTCTTCTAATCAGCCTTCCTGGGAATTGGTTGTTTAGAAATTGTATGGCTTCTCTTGAATAATGGGGCGGAACACCATCATGTTGGTACCAGATTTCACCTATATTTCTATTTTGTTGAATGGCAGGAACTATACTTTCTCTAAGGAGCTCCAAATACTTTCGCCCCGTTAATGTACCTTCTATGAAAAAAGGTCCGATAATATTGTTTCCCAACATTCCCGCCCAGACGGTAACTTTCTCAGGATATTGGCTATGAAGTTCTTCCATCCAATGGGGGTTATCTCTAGACCAAATTCGTCAATTGTGCCTATTAACTTGGCCGTTCAAGCAAAAAGTAGCTTCGTCACTGAATACAGTTTTGTGCGCAAAATAAGGATCTTGGTTGATATTCTCCATCATGATTTCGGCGAATTCATTGCGGTGGTGAGGATCATACAAGATCATACAAGATCCATTACACTCAAGAGCTTTTAGCTCTTGAGTGTAATGGATCTTGTACGGCTTTAACTTATTTTCCTTCAAAATAGTCCTTACAGATTTCTGTATTTATAGCTAACTGGTTGGTGCTTACTTTTGGATTTTCCTCTATTTGTAATAAAACGTTTAATTTATTTTCATCACTTGTAGCAGTTCTAGGGCGTCCGGTTTTAGGTAAACATTTTATGGACTCTGTTTCCTCGTAACGTCGACAAGTTCTGTGGACGATAGACTTTTTAATGGGTGTATTAGTATAACGATCATTAAACAAGTTGCAGACTTCTTGATATGTCCTTGTTTTATTTCCCTATCCACGAAAAATCAAAATATCAATACGTTGGGTTTCTGATAGAACAAAAGCCATAATCAAATTATAATTTTGTAATCGATGCAATATTCAGCGGCTTAACTGACAATGATGTGTTTAATTTGTCATTGTTGTAACATGGCGACGGCTAGAGCGTTGAAAACAATTGAAGCAGTGCTTACTTATTCCTAGGGTATTCATATTTTCGGGCATCTCCGATAAATTTAATGCATGCTCATTCTAAAATAAGTAACTATCCCATAATATTTCTCTAGTATCTAATAGTATAAACAGAATTTTGAGAATTTGGGATCTTCCATTTAAGGTAACAAAAAGGCTAAGTATTGAGATCTTAATAAGTTTGAGACGCCCAATTGATTTCAATAAAAATAAATAGAGCATTCTATTTAAGAAAACAAAATGACTACGTGTAGCGCAAAACTGGGAAATCTGGCAACAGTGCCGATATCATTTTCTAATTCCGCATGCCTAGGAACCCCCAAATGCCGTATTTTGTAATCGTAACTTTAGCGGTTTTGCAGATATTCAAGCGCTCCGGTACTTTTTACTGAAAATACGGTGTCGTCATATCTCAGCAACTAGTAGATCTAAAAGTTTGAAAATTTGAGATCTTACTAAGTTTGAGACGCCCAATTGGCTGCAATAAAAACAAATAGGGCATTCTATTTAAGATAACAAAGCGACTACGTGTATCGCAAAACTGAGAAATCTGGCAACAGTGCCGATATCATTTTCCAATTCCGCGCGCCCCGAAACCCTCAAATACCGAATGTTGTAATCGCAACTTTCGCGATTTTGTAGATATTTAAGCGTTCCGGTACTTTTTCCTAACCTTGTATGTTTATGAGGAAGACCCACCTCGTACAGGGTCGACGGTAACGGGAATTGAACCCATTACCTCCAGAAAGATAAACTGATCATGTTACCATAACTCCACTAGCTCGGTCTGGCTATTTTTAAAACATATGATCACTTATTATGGAATAACACTAGCAATAAAATACACAAAATAAAAGATTGTTACTGGATCTCTATGAGCGCCTCTTATGTAGATTTGGAGGAATAGTGTGGGGCCGTGGGGGTGGGGGGGCACATTCTTTCGTGGACGACAGCTTCGCTCCCCAGGTAATATCCCGGATAGGGCCCTTTTGGGATATGGCAGCAAGTAAAAAGCAATAAGGAAAATCTTGTGAAGATGTTTTACAATTTATTTTAGAATAAAATTGTATTTCCATTAATCACGTCTACGAAGTCGTTTATTTTTGTATTTGTATTTGCATTTATAGAAAATGTATATTGACTATCAACTGAATTACATGGTTTCGAATTTTAAGTGGGCCTGGTCTGGTGTTCTCATTATTTTTTATGTAAACAGTATAAACACAATGGTGGCTAATAAGCCGCAAACCTCTTAAAATCGCCATGTGGAATTAAAATAAGTTCCGCTGCTGGTTAATGCCTCACGAATTACCACTAATGAAAGGTTTGCATAAGATATTCTCGCGTTTATATGGATGACTCATCGGAAATCAAATAGTCTGGGTTAGAGAATTCGAGTTTGTTTATCACCTACGTAAAATCTTTAGCGGTAGTAAACTGATATCGCATGTAAAGAGGCGACCGCCGCCCGCAGGTAGAATTTGTAAGTCATAGCGCATTTGGTTTTGGTGTTTCAATCTCAGTGGAAAACGTGGCTGACTCTCCCACTAACTAGAAGGATGTGGATTAATGGTCAACTATAGTCTTAGGCCAGCTGCGCACCTTGATGCTGAAGTAGGACTCGAGAGTCGTGTAAAATCTGGATTGTGAGGTCGGTGAAGTTACTCGTGCCGCGAAGCCACCCTAGGAGATAAAAGGAGGCTGACTTGGTATTGGTTTTACCGAACTATAGTTATTTTGTTTCTGTTGTCAGGTCTCTGGAACAAAAACTACCAATGAGCCAGGATTCAACTTATCCAATGGTTTTAAGCACTACTTGAAGATGAGCCCCGAAAGTAGCTGACCATAAATTCAACCTAGACAATTTTTTCAGGTGAGAAATTTGGAAATCGGGTTTGATGCAGGAAATATAGTGATAGCGGCCGTAACAGACCAAACTTTAGAGCTCATTTATCTACTTGAGTAATACGATGTAGTGCTGTTCCAATATGTCATGATGGTCAAATTAGGAAAAGAGCGTTAGATCTCCTACTTATCGCCCGAAAATCAATGTTTGTTTTCGAAATATATTAACTTACGTTTCTTAATACATCTAGCCTTTTAAAATGTAACCGTATGTGAAGTGTACTGGCCATTTTGAAAATCTTTAATCACTTATGAAGCAATAACGCTAGCTACAAGATCCACAGAATGAAAGGTTGTCACTGGATCTCTCAGAGCGTTTCCTATGTAGATTTGGTGTCACAGTGGCGTAGGGGGTGGGTGGAGGAGTGCAGCGCCATGAGCGACACCTTCTCGGGTACAGCAGCTCTGCGCCCCTAGGTAATATTCCAGATAGAGCGCCTTTGGGATATAGCAGCAAGTAACTTTTTCAGGTAATTTGGAAACGGTTTGATGCAGGAATTACAGTAATGGCAGCCGTAACGGTGGAAATCAGGAAAAACTCTGGTATTACCATGTCCTCCAAAACTATTTATTCCAAGTGCTTATTTTAGGACTGAAAGTACTAAGGTATAATTTCTTTCAGTTTGGGCTTATGCAACAAAACAGCTAAAGGGATAGTATCAATTTTATTTGCAGCAGTTTCACGAACCAGAAGAGTAATGTCATTTTCCAAAAATGTATTTTACTTTTCTTTTGGGTTCTACACTACACTTTTTTCATCTCGATCACCGTAGTGTGTATGTTTGAAAACAAAATATGTTGCATTATGCACTGCATTATTTATATCACATGCAGTACCGTGAAATTGGGCGACTTTGGCCAAAAAACATGTATTATAATAAATATATCTTTATTTGCTTATTTTTACAAATATTGCAAAATAATTTGTTATACATTTATGCTAATTACAGTATCTCCTTTCCGTACTTAGCGTACACTGTCTTCTCTCTTGTCTCCTCTCCCCTCCAAAGTCTTCTTCTTTTCCATATTTCTTCCATCTCATCCGCACCCCTTCCTTTTTCCTCTAGTATATCTTTTGCCGTCCGCTCCTCTTCCTTAAACTCCCTGCATTCTTTCACCACATGTTTGATCGTCTCTATTTCTTCCTCGTACAGCCTACATTTTCTATCTTCACCCTTTCTCCAATATTTGTTTTCTCTCTTTTCGTATTCACATCTAGATCTCGCCATCATTTTCTTTCTTTCCCTCCTCCCTTCCTCATTCAAATATCCCGGTATCCCTTCTCCCTTAATGTTTCTACAGTTTACATTATATTTTCCTTCTTTCACCTTCGTCCATATTTCCTGCTTATGCACATCCCTGTCCCTTCTAATTATGTCCTCTCTCACGCTCACTCCTACCCTTCTTAGTCTTTCGCATACCCGTTTCTTTCATAATATTCTTTTCTGGTTTCTTCCATCTTTTATTTCCTTCCAGCATTCTTGTAATATTTTGCACTCCGTTCATTTCCTCCTCGTACTGTATCGTTCTATTTCTCGCCTCCACCCTTATTTTTTCTTCTTGCACCTCCTCTCTAATAATATATCCCGGCATTTCTCTTTCCACTCCCAGTACCGATTTCCAGTATTTCTATTGCAGTCCCTCTATCTCTTTATACTCTTTCCACCCCCACACTTCCACCCCGAACAACACCACACTGCATTAGTTTTTCAAATAATAGTTTCATTTTCCTTAAATCAATTCTAAACAGTCTTTCTCCTACACTCCATACTTTCCCTATTAATTTGTTTCCCTTTCTCACACGTTCCTTTATATGATCCCCATCTTTGTTGTCTTGCCGCATTGTGTATCCCAAGTATGTAAATTCCTTTACCTGCTGAATCTCCTCTTCCCTACATTTCCACTCCCCCTTTTTCCTTTTTCCTCCCCCTTTTCTCAGTACCATTATCTTAGCTTTGTTCCCATTTACTTCCAGATCTTTTCTTTTTAAATATGTGTCCATCGTTTTCAACATTCCCTGTCATCTGTATATGCCAGTGAACACACTTTCCTGTTCCCTACCACCAGGCCTCCTTCTTGTTGACCCTTAATGCCTCCTCCAGGTCTCCTGTGTATATAGCGAACAAGCTTGAGCTCAGTGGGCATCCTTGCCTCAGTTCCTTCCTTGTTACAAATCATCCACTTAGCTCCCCATTCACCCTGACCCTATTCCTCGTTTCTTCGTGTATTTCTTCCATCCTTCCTATTAGCCTTTCGTGTATCCCTTTTTTTCTCAGGTATCCTCACAGCTTGTTCACCCTATCGAAAGCCGCTATTAGGTCTACGAATACCGCTACAATTTTCCCCCTTTTTCTACTCTAATTCCTTGTTTGCCATGTCCTCCCCCTCTCCATATTTTGTTTACTATTCTCGTCATTCTTTTTGCTACATTTTCTTCTCCATATATCCACTCCTCACCCTGTGTCCCATCTTTTCCTGCAGCTTTTTCACCTTCTGTATTGCCTCTATTACTTTCTATTCTCTTATTCCTTCTCCTTTCTCATGTATTTCGTATCTTTTCTTATTTGTTCCCCCTCAAGTACGTTCCTGAAATATCTCTCCCATTCGTTTATTTGTATTGCCCAACTTCTCCTCTATCCTTTCTTTAAATATTTTCATACGTCTTCTTCCGATTTTATATCCTTAATCTGCCCTTCCTATTTTTTTTACTCTCGCATGTTTTCTTGTATTTCTTTACTGCACCCTTATATTCTTATTTTTTTACTTTCCCTTTTTTCCGTAGTCTTAGTTTTCTTCTTGCCTTCCTCTTGGCCTCCTTGCATTCTCGGTCCCACCATCTCTTCCAACCCATTTTCTCCCCCTTCCATTTTTGAACTTGACTTTCTCCGTTGCTTCCTCCATCTCTCTCTCATTTCTTCCACACTTTCTTGCACTCATTTACCTTCCCATATTATTTTTTCCATTTTCTCTTTGAACCTCTTTGTACTCTCTTCAGTCCATACCTTCTTGGTTATTAATTCCTCCTCTTTTACCATCTCCTCTCTTTTTGACCCCTCCAATATCAGTTCCAAAGGCTGGTGGTCCGATTCGACTCTCTCCCTACCCTAAATGTCTTCACCTCTTCTTCAGCCTCTGCATTCTTTATTACATAGTCTATTATTGATTCTCCCCTTGCACCTATATACGTGTACTCCCCACTCTCTCTTTTTCTTTATTCCCATTCATTATTTCTCACCCCTTTCGTTGCACACTTCTATCAGTCCTTTTCCTTCCATAATGAACACTTTATCCTTCGGCTGCCTTTTTCCCATCCCTCATTTTCTTGTTTTCCCCCTCTTCCCCTATCCTCGCGTTAAAATCACCTCCTATTACTATCATACCTTCCCCCCTCACTTCTACCATCTCCTCTAAATTTCCCTTGTCTCCTTCATCTTTTTACTGTATACCGTCACTGTTTTTATTGTTATTTTTCCCCACTCTATGTTCCTTTCTACAATACTTCTCCTTTGTTGTACTTTCTCTTCTTCTTCTTTTGCAACCATTTTCTTTGTATTCCCACTATTATACCCGTCCTTTTCCCTTTCTTTTCTGTTGTTCCTTTCCGCGTACTGTACCACCCATGAGTATTCAATTGGCACTTCCCTTTTCCATCACTCCCGTTCGTTCTTCCAGCCATGTTTCTTGCATTCCCACCAATTCCTGCTTCCTAACTTACTCCCAGAAATCTTGATCTTTATTCTATAATCCCGCCACATTCCAGAACTGTATCTTTAGTTCGTTGGTCTCTTCCTGTGTTATCTTCCTACTTTCCGTTTGTTCTCTTTGTTGTTATTTTCCATTTAGTTTACTCGTTTTTCCGTTACTTTGCAGTTTCGTCATCCTCCTTATCCCTCCTCCCTCTTCTTTTAGTTTTTGGCCTTTGTTTGTTCTTTCAATTTCCCCTTTCTCTTCTTAACCCTCTTGTTCTCTCATTCCATACTTCTCAATCTGTCTCCATTCTTCCCTTGTTAGGGCATGGTCTATGTAAAGTCCTATATCTCTCAGTTTTCTTTTCTCTGCCATAATCTTTTGCTTCTCCCCCCAACTCTCCATTTCCGCCACCATCATCTCATTTTCCCTCTCCCTGTTTATCACCATCACTTTTCTAAATTCTACTCTTACACTTAGTCATCCCTTGTAATTCTTTATGTGGTTCCTTGCTCCTCCACCTCTTTATTACTATGTTCCTTTTCCTTCTCTCGTCATCACCTGCCTTTTTTCTAGTTTTTCAATTATCTCTATCAATTCTTGATTTTCCCCCTTCCATTCCTTTCCCCTTTCTTCCACTGGTTCTTTCATTTTTTAATGTCCTTCCTAATTCCCTTCATATTTTCTTCCACCAGGTTCCTCATCTCCCGCAATAATTCCTTTATTTCCACAATGTCTTTCTCTTCCTTCCTCTTTTCGCGTTCTACTACTACGCTGTTCCTACCGTTTACCTCCCTGTCTTTGATGTCTGGTAATCTTATTATCTCCTTCACTTTTCCAAATGGTCTTCGCCTTTCCGCCTCCTCTTCTTCCCTCTCTCTTTTATTCATTCCCTCTTTCCCTTGACTTTTATGTGCCTTTCCCTTCCACGTTTATTTCGCCACCAATGTCTGAATTTAATATTACTTCAAAACTATCAATTCTTAAAAAAAATGGCCTAAAGCGGTGTATATTTTTGAAGCTAACAAGCAATAAATATTTAATTTGTCTTTTCCGAGGATTTTTCTACAAGTGCAATTACTGTAATAACAATATTAGGTAAAGGATCATTCGTTATTTCGTTCCGATTAATTTTCTTCACAACCATTTTTACGGAAACGCCATACGATTTGTCTTAGTTTATTAAAACCGCAGTGTTGAGAATTATATGTTACGCGGTAGTCGTGCTTTTGTGGGTTCGGGTAGGTATTCCGAATAATATCATTTGTATGGGTCGCTTCAATAAATGGCGCTATCCATGGTTGCCATGTCAATTTTGATCTCACCCGAAACACTACATTGCAAAGTCGCAGCAACTTAAAGTACGTAATAGTTCATTATATTCTATTGTCGTTGATTAACTCAAGCACATAGTACTACAATACTTTGTCGAATATCTATAATTCACTATAGTAATGCAGTACTTTTACTTAAGACTAGGCGTAAAAAAAGGAAAAGGAAAAGGCCACGTATTTAATTCCCTCCCGATCCATACACACATTAGGTATATGTGCATGGTGGGATTAAGCATGGGTGTGGGTAGGATAAGATCGAAAGGAACAGAGTTAGGGTTCTGAGGGGGAAAATACTACCCCAGCATTTGCCTAAGTAGCCGCACATGGTGTGCATATGCGCAGTAACCATGCCGCTAAATGTGCGTGAGGAAAACCCCCTGAAAAAAACCTCATACAAGGTAGACGGTAACGGGAATCGAACCCATTACACTGTACGCACGTAAGGATATGTTTGTACGAAAGCGTTGTATCATAGTAGAATTTGTTCTTGAAGTAACGCCATAAGTACTAAACACTGTATACCATTCTCCAGCGCAAAGCGTTGCACGTGGTAGGGTTTGCTCTGCGTTTATGTGTGTTTCTCTTTTGGTAGGGAATGACTATACACACATTTACACACGCTGACTAGGTAGAATAAACGTGAAGGGCGTAATCGTGTACAAAAGTTGACCCAGCTCCAGAAATCGCTACTCAATTTGTAACATTATAACGGAGCCAACTTATAACATTAATAAAAACGTTCGTATACTAACAATAATACTGTGATGATGTAATAAACAAAACGCAAATGTAATAAACTATTAGCAATTGTTCAAATAATTTTAATTAATAAAATAAATATTACCAAATAACAATCGCTACTGCAGTTGGCTCAATCGGTAGATTAAGAAAAGAGCGGGTTTTAATATACTGATTTTTAACCTACCTGAAATGCTGCTTGCTTCCCATCTGCTTAATTATTTTCACTGCACTTAATTAATAAAAAAACGCAATATAAAAAATTATGAAAATATAATGAAATGAAATCTCGAGCGCCATGTTGTCTTTTATTATAGGAACAACAAAACCTAGTTAATGAATAATAATAAACAATTTATCAAAATTAAAATAAAATAACAAGATATACTTAAGTTTATTCAATATCTAATTGAAAAGATTAAAAAAATCAGAAGTCTTAATACTATTCTTAAAGTATAAAAAAAATCATTACCTTTGAACGGTTCGGTACATAAACTGTATTACTGCTGGTAACACATGAAACAGAATGGTGAACTGGGTGAGGTCATTGTCTTGCTAATTTATCCTTAATATATTGTGTCCATAAATTTATTGCATTTTTTTGCAGTTTAAGTATGTAGAACTTGCGTTGTAAAATGTAATCCAAGTAAAATTTCCATTAAAATTAGAAAAATAATAGAATAGTTAAATAGTGAAATATAAGTGCCATTAAAAATAAGTATTATAAAAATGCCATATCAAAGTAAGTAATAAAAATGCCATATCAAAGTAAGTAATAATAGAGCCATATAAAAGTATGCATTATAAAAGTGTAAAAGTGTGCAAAAAGTTCCCATCTAAAAAAAGCAAATACTTTAGTTTTAAATATAATGAATTAGAAAATAACTTACCATCAAAATCTGATGGCATTAAATATAAAAAATTAGGTAAAAACCATGCTTTCTGCTGTCACATTCAGCAGCAAGTGAAAAATATAGCGGCTTTCAGAATAGCTCCTCTAAATGTTTCCCCTCAAGAAGTTGTCACGCGTTGCGCGGATACAATGATCAGAATCCAATTTTTTAAGAAAGGGAACTATAACTCTTTATGAAATATTACCCCCAAAAAGATATGCACTAGGAAATGCAAATTAAACTGCCTTTCTCAATTCTACATTTTAATAATTAGAAACTTTTCTAATATTACGCCAAATAAATGAACGATCCTAAATTAATGTATTTTTTAATACAACCACAAAAAAAAGGTTGTTACAAATTTCTGTAATGAACCCCAGTTATAAAATTACGCTATAAAAGTAAACATTATTTCAATCTAATTTATGTAAATTTTCCGAGAGTATTTACTTGCAGCGTATTTTCCTGTTTCGTAATTAATCCTTAATTAATTAAGACCCACTACTATCAGCCCCGCCTGTCCAGAAACAAATGTGAAAAGATTTACTCTTGTTGCAGAATTAAAACCTAGTATATTTACGCGCGAAAGTAAATTATTTTGTGGATAAGACTTAAAACTCGCTTAGTATAAATCACCTGTTCTGTTAGACTTAAGTCTCTTGTCTTTTAATTGTATAGCACTTAAAGACTGTCCGTAATTAACCAGAATTAATTCTTTGACCATGCGAGTCAAAGTACAAAAGAATCTGTTCTGTATATCTACTGGTAAATATTTCGTCAAACTTAATTCCGATCAGATTTGTTAAAGAAAGTTCCTTTTCTAATAAAAAACTACAATTGATCAGAAGCACTAAAACATAGTAACACAAAATAAATTGCTATGTGTACCCCAGCGTGGATTTTATAATAAAACGCCGCTTCATTCGCTTTTATATAGTAAATAACACCCTTTTATTATAGCAACGAAAGTATTAGTATTTGCTGTTAAAAATTCGTCTTTCGCAAAGTATAAATAATTTCATTAATATTAACTTAGTCCTGTTCAGATGAATAGTATTTTAACCTGTAAACAGTAGATCTAAGTTGTGCTGTTATAATTATACAGTAGTCCAAAAATATGTTTTTTGCTGTATGTAGTATATAAACGAGAAACCGTAAGACTGGGAATTAAAGATGTAAGTTTAAAGATATCAATTTTATTTCTACTTAACATTGACCTATAATGGATTTCTGTAGAAATGCATAACGTATGCATACAAGCTGATAACATAGAACTTTTTTAAAAATATTTCAACAGAGTGAAGCTTAAAACTCCTTTGTCACAGTTCATAACATAACATAAAAGCGAGCGCAAACACAAAACTTTTTCAATGTATTATGGTGATTAATTACGTAACTGTACTTACTCTTCGCAATTAATAAGGCAGTATGAGTAGTGTATAATCTCACACATTCGATTTTAAAATTTCTTTATCCATGAATCTATTCTAAAACTGATTCTAATTCAAATAAATAGTCAAACGTAATAAACTGGAACAGAGTTATTTGCAACACCCTGTATAACTAAATTTTGTCTAGCAACACATGAACTTAAAAGTATTTAGTTAGCAAATATTTTTCAATTTTCCAATAACTGTTTATTTTGAATATTACGTTATCAACTTATTATTGTTATTACCGTATCGTGTTTCAAATAAATACAATAATTTTTACATTAATACAATTGACTTCTAATAATGGATTCACTAGAAAAGTTATAAGTCATAAATACGTAAGGTCAATATAGTGTAACAAAACATTATTAAGTGTAAGAAAATCTATTCAAAATTATTAAATTATCATTGTTACAATTTTATTTGTAATTGGTAGTGTTGTGTTCACTGGGACGGTTCTTCTTACATATGTAAGAAGAACCGTCCCAATGAGCATAACACTACCAATTACAAATAATTATAATAATGGTTCATGAAGTTCACCAAATTTAAATAAGTTACAATTTTATGCAAATAACACCATTACCTGAATTCTAACCCTGCCTAATTATTCTAATCTTATGTCTATTTACAAAATATCTAAATGAATGAGTGTCGAACCTTTTAAATTAATTAGTAGTTAATGGAAATCAACCAAAAAAAAAAAACTAAGTCATTTCGATATCCATACATTATCAATTTTCGATAAATAAAATTTCCTTACTAAGGCACACAGATTCATTCTGGAAACTACAACTTAAAGCCGAATCAGACATTAGCGCGGTAAGTTTGCGAAAATCCATCCATAATGTTTGCAAATTGGAACTTGGCCAATCGTTTACTCCTGTCTCACATACTATACCTTTTTTTTTAAGTATATTCTTGGGTGACGAGGGAGACTCTTCTGCCGATCCAATAAGATTTTTCTGGTTGCACCTAGGTGGTCGTAAAAGCATGAAGGCAGACAACGAAGTCGAAGTGATTACTAAAAATAAATGGTTACTACCGTTAACTACAGGTCACCGATACTAAAATTATTAGGTTTTAGAAAACCTAATCATAAACTTACGCTACAGGGCAGCAGAAACTTGCTTTTATTACTTCTAGTAATTCCTAAATGGAATCACCTAGGCCTTCGCCTACGCGCGCTTTCGGTTGTTCGTCTTTCAATAAGACAAACTTAGTTTGTAAATGGAGCTTTATGTTTTGGGGATGGATGCTAACTCGCTTAATGAATTTTCTTACACGTAGAAGCATTGGCTGTGGCTAGGCTATTTATCATTCGCAATTTTTTGCCGCTACTCACTTACAGACAACGTCTTAATTTTATTTTGCGCTAGAAAACTGTCTTTAAACTCCGGGCGGGAAGTGGTTGAACTGCTGAAATGATACTTAGGAATTTTAGTTCCCTCTATCAAACGCACTTGATTTAAGGCCCGATACACCCTAATCGAGAATTACTTACTACGAGGCGTGAAGAGAATATAGAAAATTTCAGACTTCCTCCTTCGTGAAAGAATATTCGTTTACTAGAACCAGATCATGCTTATCTTAAACCATATTTTACCTCTACTCTTAAAATTGATGCTTCTGGGGCTCACGGATCAACTACGCTATCTATTTCGGTTACGACTAGGGGTGCTACTGGTTCTTTGCTATGATATAGTTGCGGTGAACTTAATGTAACTAGACTGACTTGCCCTAAATGGATTTCGCCTCTGGGAAACTGCTATATGAGCCTGATGTCCGAGAATATGACTCTCAACTTTTGGCTACACTTTCAAGGGACTTCATGGCTTTGGTCCTTTTCGTGCCACAATTGAAGGTCCTGGATGAAGAATACTACAATTTTTCGGCCTCAACCGTAGTAGGACTATTTTCCTTTCGTGTACGGTGCTCAGTGGTGACCAATGTGCAATCCTAAGTTCTTTGGCTTTGTCCTCGGTGGAGACAAAGACAACTTTTCGTGACGTTATTATCAATTGATTCTGGGAATTGACCTACAGAAAGCTATAGATTTTGTTTCAGTATAGCTACTTTGTTGAAATTCGTTTCGGTACTTTGTTTGAACACCTTTCCGGATCTTCCAATTGCTCAACAATATGCCTTACGGTCACTTTTCTTTCCTTCAGCGACGCTTGTCCTCTAGGCTGCACTACTTTTGTAGAACACTAAATTAGCACTACTGCAGAACCAAAAAGATTGCGTTATTACCCCTTGTCTGCGGCACTACAACAAGTGGTTAATGCGTAACTCGACGGTACGTAGAATCATTTACTAGTCCCTGGTCCAGACCAGTGGTTCCATTGAGAACGGGAAGCTTACCTTTTTCCACACATGCGTGCTATACTAGTTTGTTTAAGGGATGCTAGATACCTGTCTAGTCTAGACATCCGCTCTGCCTATTGGAAAATCTCTTTATTAGGGGAATATAAACCTTTAGCGTTCCGGATAGGGGCTTATTTCAATATAGAATGCTTTTTTGGTTGCATAATTCTCCGGTAACTTTACAACGATTGATCAATCGTATTCCAGGGGAAATTCCTTCTTGTCCGAATTTTTGAACTTTCCGTCTTTATTCAAACTGATGTTTCTGATTTTGGACACGCAGCTGCCTTGAGGCAACCTAATGAGGATGCCGAAATTGTCATCAGCTACAATAGTCGATCCTTGACTAAAATAGAGAGATATTATTCCACTACGGCGAAAGAATGTTTTGTGGTACTTTAGGTAGTCAAAAAGCTTTGTTATATTTGAGGGTCTCACATTACGGTCACCACTGATAATCACTCGCTAGTGTGTTGGAACAAACTATAGAACTCTCATAGATGCTTGTCTAAGTGAGCCATATTACTGCAACAGTGCGAAGTACGATTTCTCAATCATTCATTGGAATGACAAAAAACATATTGTGCCTTCTACGCCCTTTCGTGTAGCACCGCCAATCGAAACTATTAAATGAGGCGACTGCATACTTGCTCACATTACTCCTTTATCTAACCTTACTCTACTTCATCTGTCACTATTTCTTTTCTCGATCGCTGGTATCTAAACGTATGCTCTCAGGTGGAATCCACTTCAAGAAAATTTCCTCATTGTCACGTCTTAATGGTCTAATTTACAAATATGTTGTCTTTCACTTTCTATTTTGTGTTGAGATGCCCGATAGTGGTGGATGAAAACTACGAGTTGTGCGGGCGTGTCAAAACTGTAGCTCGAATTGCGATTTATTTTTGGGGTGTGTGCGGAACAGAAAATGGAAAAAAATTCGGGATTCTTAGTTGCTCGAGCTACCGTCAGATGCTTTTTGTGCACTGACTTGGTAGGTCTAATACCTAGATCATCTCGGCATTATACTTTTATCCTAGTGATAGCCACAATTTTCTATAAATATGCTCTCTTCTTTCTTTGCGCTCCGTTGTTTCTGTAATCAAATCCTTTAAGGATTATGTTTTTGTGGTTTATGGTACTCCGTAATAGATTATTTCTGATGAGGTTCAATTTCGGGGGAAAGGACTTCTCTAAAACTTGTTGCACTGTTCTGACGTACATTCCCGCCTGTCCACGGAGCAATCCTGCTAGAATGATAACTATGGTGTTAAAAACTATGATTAGTGCGGATGTCAAAGACAACCATCAAAATTGTGATAATAATTAATATCAAATTAGATGCGCTTTTCGTACTTCTACTGATAAGGTGATTGATTCTACTTCTTACTCCATGTCTTGTAGGCGACCAACATAAGCAACCTCCTAAGCCCATTACTCATTACTCTCTACTTTCCTTCGCTGAAAAATGTGATGAACTGAAAATGACTATACTGGACTATCTTCGGAAAACTTGTCTTTCGTCGAGTTAACGATATAACTTGCGTACAAGACGTGTAGAATATGCTTCTGGGAGTACCGTTTGGAAACGGAAGTATGTTCTATCCGACGGCTTAGGTTATTTTACCGTTTAACTTGCCCCGAAGTATTTGGGCCCTTAGCGAATTAAAAAAAACGCTTATGATGTCGTCGTTGTCACGAAGAAGACAAGACAAATGGCATTACAAAGATATCAAGCCAGATTACCATTTTCTGCCTCCTAACGTTAATTCTGGACCGATCGTCCCGAGCCTTAACCTTGCGCTTGTTTGTTGTCTTTTTTCCATTGGGTGGTTGGTAGAACTCGTATATAGGTAACTTTACAGAGGCCGCTCTTTCATCGGGTCCCGTTTCTTTCCCTGTCTGCAGTTTCCTAAGATTCTTCTCTTCTAATTTCCTCATAGATGTTCTTTGCGACTTGTCCTCATTATTTCACTACACTATCCGCAATTTTTATTTAGATCTATTCTAAGTTACTATTTTACTTTGCTGGATGACTGATTGACTGATAGCACCTAAGAGGAAGGTGATGGGTTCATTTTCCTGCACACGCGTGAGTGACCATGGGACCCTCAGTATCAGAGCCAATAGGTTTATTTTCGTGGCAAATGTGATTCCATCTTTCGCTCTTATTATCTCAAAATAGCACCTATGACATTTCAATTGTGCTAGTTCAAAGCGTCGTAGTGTTGATTTAGGGATTATATAGGGCTCCTTTTAGACTGTTTCGTTCAAAAGTTTAATATTTGAATGTTTGTAACAACTCTTTTTCGTGTTGTATAAAATATACCTCAATTTAGGATCTTTTCTTCATTTAGTTCTAAACACAAGAAAATTTTGATTATTGAGATATTGGTATGAGGTAGGAAACTTAATTTGCATATCTTCATAGTGCATACTTTTGTAAAGATTTATATTCCTACTTTCAATTTTTATTAATTTCTTATCTTATAAGTAACGCGTCTGCGTTAAGTTATTCTGTTCTTATCTTGTGCGCAGAACCGCATCATCTACTTCGAAATCCTCCATTTTCACTGCCTGTTTTAATGTCGAAGCATGAAGCTGCTTCTTTTTGATTTTATCTAAATTTATGTGAAAGCGCCATCAATTTGGTGGTAAGATATATTTTTAATACATTTACATAAAATTAAAGCATTTTGTTCTTTTTAGGCGTTTTCTTTACGTTCTCTTTACGTTTTTCTTTACCTATGTTTTATACTATTTTTACTTTAATTACACGTTTATCATTACTTCAATTTACAACGTAATTACCTTTTGAGTACGCATTTGATTTTATTGTTGCGTACATTTTTCGTTTTATGATTGCTATTAATTTTTTAAATGGAAAACTTCCAAATAATGCAATAAGAAGTGGATTTAAAAGTTTTAAGAAGAAATTTATACGGATTTTATAATGATAATTTCAGTTTGGGGTGCGGTTGATAACATTATGTCAAGATTGCGCCATGATGACGTAAGAATGACTTCATCTTGTTAACGTGTCCGTAATCATATTTAGATACCAGAGGTTGTCAAAATGAAAAGTTTGTGTACAAAAATTTCTAAGGTATTTATGTAGTGTTTTATTTAGTATTTTAAGCATAATTTTGAGACCTTCGTTATTTCATCATTACATTTAATATTCAATAAACATAGTCTGTATATTATTTTTTACATTTTGTAAAGTCGGTTTAATTGTCCCGATAATAAAAAAAAAAAAAATTTGGCGTCCGAGATAACTTCATTAATTTTTTACATTTTTTATTATTGATGGTAAGTGAAAATAATCGAGCAGATCTAGTGGTAATTAAGCAAATCATTTTATTTGAACCCACCCTGTTAATCTACCGACAAGAGTCAAAGGCACAACTACAAGTGGTGTAAGGTTTGTATTTTTTGGAGAAATTATTATTTCATTAACTTATAATTACTTTTTATTATTTAAAATTTTGTATACGATATACACACTCACGTTACACACATTTTTATTACATGTTCTTTTACTGCGCGCTAGGATGCGCTTATTCAGGGTTTGGATTTGAGCCTGCTGAACCCTAAGTACGGCTGAGAGTGGGTAAGTCTTCCTGGGGTTGGGTTTTACTCCTGTATTATTCGCCGTATTTTTTTCGGTCTTTAGAGTTCGTTTTGTGCCATATGAACACATGTTGGTTAGGTTTTGGAAGGAGTATACAGCGTTTGATTTTCCCTAATCCCCTCTAGTGGTCGCCCGAAGAATAAAAATTTGTAGAAGGAACCCGATATGCACACCGGGAGGTTAACCATACAGGTGGCAATGTTTGTAGAACTTAACCCGGCGGCAAGCAATTCTTTATCTTTTTCGATCAAACTGAGAAATTGTGCCTAGGAAATTGGTTAAATCAACCACTGGGCTTGCTTATTTAGTTCCGACTACTACGTTAGGTTCGCGTATCTTTTTGGACACGTCACAACCTTTCATGTAACAATTAACTACTGTTAATTTATATTTTTTCTCGGTTTTTAGTCAGGTTCCTTCCCAAAATTCTTAGGAAGGAATTCAAGGGAATGCCTCTATATGTTTTCATTTAGAAATGAGAGTCTACACGTTGCAATTGCACAATTGTGAAAAAATGCATCCGTTTCACAAAAACAGACATTTAATGAAATACATAAGTGCTATATGTGACTATTCGATCTTGTGACTGATTATGAATTCGCAGGGGCGGAGCTTGATGCAAATACCTTTGCTAACCCTTCGGCTTGCACATGTAAAGTGATCCTGTAACAACCCATTTTGAGTTGTATTAAAATATACCGTAATTTACGTTCTTCGTTCATTTAGCTGTAAATAAAAAAAATGTTTAATTATTAATGAATTATAAGTATGTGGTAGGCAACTTAATTTGCATTTTGGTGTAACTTAAGTTGCATATTTTCTTAAGGGTTTATATTCTAATATCTTTGAATTAATTTTTTGCGCACATTTTTTCGCGCACCGCTATATCACCTGATATCGTAAGCTTCCTTTTGAGCATTACTTGATAAACGTGGTGTTGATTAGGATTAGGATTTTTGGGTTTCCACCTAAATTTTGTGAAAAGTGCCATTGATTTAATAGTATGATACATTTAACTCGTATTATATTAAAATCTAAAACATTTGCTTCTTGCAGGCACTTTTACTTTGATTACTTTTGGTATTTTCGATGCTTATGATTACAATGTTGCAAGTAATTCAGATCTAAATTTAGATCACATTTTTTATTTGAACTTTTGAGAGGATGCAATAAACATTGGATTATTTAAATTGCCATGAAGATAAATTTATAAGAAGTAAAATTCAAATTTAGTATGGTTTATAACGTACAGCGTTATTACGACATATTGCGCAATATTTGTGCAAAGGTTACATCACCTTTGGTTTACATTTCCGTATTCGTTTAGATACCAGAGGTTATCAAAAAGTTGCGTACAAAATTTTCGAACGGGTATTTATATCCTAACAATTTAGTAATTTAAGGCTATGACAACTAATTTTTAAGAGATATTTTATATAATTCTAAATTTAAATGTTTAATAAACATAGTTTGTATATCTTTTATTTTGACATTTTGGTGAATTTTTTATTGTGTCCTCGGTTTAGTTATTCCGAGCATAATATAAAAAAAATAACTTGGCGTCCGAGATAATTTTTATTATTGTTACATTGCAGTTACTATATTGATGTTAAGTGGAAATAACTAAGCTGGAATTGTGGTAATCAAGCAAATCAAAAAAATATTGAATCGGCCTGCTTTAATCTACCGACTGAGACAACGGCGTTATCTTTTATTGAGTGTTTTGGATCCCTGTTTATTTTAACGATTTGTTTTGAGAACATTTACACCTATTTATTTATTAATAAATTATTTACACCAGGGCTTTTGAACCACTACATTACAATCCCTCTTAAAAAAACCTTAGAACCTTAGAAGCAGTTTTTAGTTCAGTTTTAATTGCCTAAACCAAACATTTTTAAATTTTATCGAGCGTTTCGGCAGTAGTGATAGGAAGAAAAAATGGATATATTGTTGAATGTGCCCTATTGCTTTATTTATGTGATATTGAAATTTAGATAGTTCATAATGCATTGGGGAGTTTCATTCATGAATGGGCGAAAATGTATTGATAGGGTTATTAAAAGTTCATCAATTATGTTGTAAATTTGCTTTTTAATTGTTTTTAACCATTAATGTTTTGCACTCAACTCCGTGGTATGTTGGAGGTTGAAGAAAAAAAGGTGAAAGTTTTTCTTAATAATTGAACCGTGAGCGTTTTTGTCAACTATGTGGTTCATATAGTAGTCCTGGAAAGAATGAACATAAATGGGACTATATGTGGAGTTACAATTTCAAACTGTCATTTAGATTTGTGCTGATCTCATGCGGTCTACAAAATTTAGATCTTAAAGGAAATGAGCCTATTTGTCTGTTTGTGGATCCATATTTATATTCATATCTCCTATGTTACTGTTGAAATTTCACACACTGTTCGGTTAAGTTCAAAATAGCCTGAATTTTAAATAAAATAAGGTATTTTAATTAGCGCTTTAACAATAGTTTAACATTTTCTGGAAACGCCAGCTTTTACATTATACTTCATATTAAACGGTGCGTGACAATGGATAAGTAGTAAAGCCGCCAAGTTAGATCTAAAAGCGTCATTTTAACCTTTCCGTAAAGTAGTCCATTCATTGCGCTTTTAAAGCTTTAAGTTTCTAACTTTGATAGAATAGAGAAAGGTACTTGAAATACTCGGAACGTATATATAAGAGACTAAATTATCACCCATCAAAACTCTAGTCCCGAGGTGATTTCTGTAATTTTCAAATGAAAGTGGGAAACTCACGCACATCCAGATGTATTCTACAAGGTAATTAACATTGTGATATGTGCGAACCATTCACATACAAAAACACATATACACTTCAAAGACATACACAGCTCTGATGTATTATAGATGACGTGTTTCCTGGTACCACCATTAAGGTATATCACCACCGGCATACTAAGGATAAAACGAGCTGCTTTTACGTTTTATAGTCTTCCGTCTTTACGTTTTACTTTTATAGATAACTTTTCCTTTGCTTTACTGTTAATAAGGTGTAAGGTCACTAGAGGATGGCGAAGGAAACAAACTCGGCCTCATAACATTTATAGAGACGTGTCGGAATATTGCGCAAAAGAGCGTTTGTGGAATGTTTTTCAAGATTTAAAAGGCTATTGCTTTGACGCATATATTTCAAACAACTTTTGCTAACATTACTACTTTGTTAAATGTATTCTACTAATATTGTGAAAACCAGCCCTTCGTATTTTATATTGTTTTCACCATTTATGAAGATTCTTTAAGAAAAATTATAATATAAACATGAAGAAAGACTTTACTACAACAGATTACGGTTTATGGAACAAAATAATGTAAAATTTAAAGATAATGTCGTCCGATCGATTTATCTTTGTCGTTTTCATTTCTATAAGGTCTATTTTAGTCAACCCTGAGTAAACATTACTATAATAACAGTAATCACACGTAAATTTTCATTATATTCTATAGGGTGATATTATTTAGTTATTGATGCCACACATGCATTTCAGTTATTCCTTGCTCTTTTGTAACCATTATAATTACCTCAATTAATTAATTCATAATTAAACTTTTTTTGGAACTACTGAAACGACATTAAATCGTTTAAGTCTCCAAACATAAGATCATAGTATCAACCAATAGAAACGCTGACATCATGACTAGAGCGGTGGTCGCCCAGATAGTGTTTGTATACAGGGTGATTCCAAATTAGATGCCAACCTTCAAGGTGGTGTTTTGATGGCTCATTTGTGATCGATTGAGCCATATATAGCTATATCCGAAAATCAACGGTTTTCGAGATATTTGAGATTTTGTGATTTCGTAGTAATCCCCTATTCTCGTTCAGTTTCAGCCGATTCTGTAAGAATTGATCTTTTTAAACAGTAATTTTAGTCCAGTTTTCAATAGTAGAATATGTATTTCACTTAAAAATGCAAAAGTATGGGGAATATGCTTATAAGAAGAAAATTGTAAGAATTTAAAATCAGAATGTGAAAGAAACCAAGATCGATTTCAAACCTTCTGGTGTTTATAATTATTAAACTATTTTCTACATGTAGTGTTAAAATAGTCTAAGAAACACTAGCTCAATGTTTTAACTTGCGATAAAACCATTGTTGTCAAAATTCGTTCGATAGCTTCCACCAGAAAAAGCTTTCCAACCGCCCTACCTCTCGAAAATTCTAAATTGCGAATAAGAAATCGTTGACTTCTTGATCCAATATAATTGAGAATTTTGTCCAATAAATTTTCATTCTATGTCCAAAATGATCACCACCGTCTCTTATACAATCTCGAGCTTTCTTTCTTGTTCCTTGACAGGTAATTTTCATTTGAATTTCCAAATTGAGTAGCAGTTTGGGCTCGGAAATTCCTAGGTAAAAAAGAAACCTGATTTGTTTTGACATTCTATAAATTAATTCGCCTTTTTTAGTGACTTTCGTGATTTTTGAATTTGAATAGTTAATTTTTCCGTTATTGTTGGTTTTCATTTACTGTTCTTGTTATTGTTATTATCGTTCCTATTGTTATTGTTCCTGTTATTATTGTTCCTGTAATTATTGTTCCGTTTGTCATCATTTATTCATTCATTATTTATCGTTTGCTTTGAATTTGACATGGCTACATTTAATAATGCTGAATATGCTGATATTCCCTTTATGTATGGATACAGTAATGGAAATGCATCTCTTGCACAAAGAGAATACGTACGCAGTTTTCCCAACTCCTCATGTACGAGTATTTTTGATAACTGGTACTATTAAAAATAGAAACGCTCACGCATTTGGGAATCTAGACCTAGATGAAGCAATATTACAAACGGAGAATATACTCCCACGATGAGTACCCGCAAAACTGCCAGTGAACTTGGGACCTCCCAAAAAAAGTTTGGTCTATGTTGAAAATGAATGACTTACACCTATATCATTATACTCGATTTCAAGGGTTAGAAGAGAACGATTTTATTAGGGACTTCAATTTTGTCATTTTATTTTAAATGCTGACAGGAACGATACTACCACGTTTTCTTCCTAACTTTTGACAGGGGAACGATATGAAGAATTTTGAGTAACCACATGGAAGAATTGATAGACAACACATAATTCTCCAACACAACAGTTGTCCAGCACATTATTGTCTAAATGTTCGTGTGTTGTTGAATGAATGGTTTCCACTCCAGTGGATAGGTAGGCAAGGACCAATTGCGTGGCCGGCTAGAATCCGAGATTTAACGCATTTAGATTTTCCCATATGGAGAAGACTAGAGGAATTGGTTTATGTGCCAGAAATTCATACTCGTGAGCAATTAATAGAAAAGATACAAGTAGGAGCGAGAAGAATGAAGAATGATTGTGAAAGAAAAATTACCTGTCAAGAAATAAGAAAAAGAGCTCGAGCTTGTATAAGAGACGGTGGTGGTCATTTTGAACACAAAATGAAAATTTAGTGAACAAAATTCTCACTTATATTAAATCAAGCTTCAAAGATTTGTTATTCTCAATTTAGAATTTTCGGAGGTAGCGCGGTTGAAAAGCTTCTTCTGGTGGAACAATAGAACAAATTTTGACCAAAATGGTTTTATCGGAAAATTATAACATTGAGGAAAAACTGAACTGTTTAAAAGGATCAATTCCTACAGAATCGGCTTAAACTGAACGAAAATAGGGAATTACTACAAAATCACAAAATCTCAAATATCTCGTAAACCGTTGATTTTTGGATATAGGTAAATGACTCAATCGATCACAAATGAACTATACCAACACGTCCTTGAAGGTTGGCATCTAATTTGGAATTACCCGGTATAACCTCAAGTTACGCTTCCGAAGTATCCGTTGAGCAGTTTTCGAACGGTACAGGCTTCTGGGAATCGGAATAGCCTAACGGTCTTCCGCCTAATATCAACAACGCCCTGGACCTTTTTTAACTGGTGGAAAGCCACCATTAATCAAAACACAAACGATTCTTTTCCGACATACAAACGAGCACGAAGACAAATTTCGCAATCTGGACGACAATAATTTTGCCATGTCCCTAAATAATGAAATACTTATACTCTAACAAGAAGCGACCGACCTAGGAATCCTATTCACAAAAACTAAACTGGCTATCCCACGTACAAAGAACACCAGACAGGATACGAAACCGAGCAAACCTACTGGGCGCCCTCTGGAATTGAATCAGAGCTGCCACACCGAAACATTACAACCTACCTAAAAAATACGTACGCCCTGTTATGGATCTCCGAGCACCATTATACACTAATATCAACCTAAGCAACTTTCCTTCATGGCCTTCTGTGAAAGCCGAATATTTTGACGCATACTTACTACCACTCAGATACATTAATAACCTTAGAATACAACACGCAAAAATATCACCCAATAATACAAACCAGAGGGATCCTTACCACTCGTTACAAATTCCGAATTCCCCCATTCACACGCCAAAAACCCAAACGCAAATTCAAACACTCACGAAATCCTAACGCAACTCCTTGATGACCTCCTTTAGAGATAGAAGAATCCCTGGATAATACTCCATATATCCTCCGCAACTCCCCATTTATGAAATGACGAACAACGCGTTAAACCCGTCAAACGATTTGAAAAGCACAAACTAATACACACAGAACACTATCTTCAATCAAAGACGGATGGTATGGTTTTGGTGTAAGGTTTTTTACGCCTCTGTATGTTTCTCAATCATTAGCGGGAAATAACATTTTTAAGTATCATTTAAAACTGTGTTCTATGTTGAAAAAATCATACTACGCTACTGAACGTGTCTAAATACTTTGCGAGAAATGAAATTTTCACATTATTGCTGGATACCGTGTTTTATACTATTATTAAAAATTAATAAATGTGTATATTCAGGTACACATTATAAGTCATTCTAAAACCTTTTGTCTATGAAACTAATTTTTAAAGGCGTTGTGTGGTTACTAAATTTAAATTGTGACGTCATTACAGCAATAGACCATTTAAACACTACACTGCAATAACGTAACAGCTGTGACGGCACCCTGGGATATATTCCTTTTTTTGTTAGTATGCTCATGCTTATGGTTAGTAATTACTTATTTTAGTTTATATACATCTTATTGTAGACTGTTCAGGAGTCCTTCTCCTCTTCACCCCTGGTCATTCCCTGGCTGTTGGTATTGCACTGTGTTATGTTATTGTATTGTTTACAATCATGAGGTGTGGTAATTTTTGGTAATAAAAAAGAAAGAAAAAAAAAGTGTTTCAATTTATTTGAATCTGAATTTTGAATAGTGTGTGGTTGGGTTTAAGTGTGCGTGTGGGTTTGTATGGTGTAGTGTGCAGTGTGATTAATTAGATCGTTGGCCGGTGTCATGCTGGGTCGTCAACGAATAGACGGGGGGATGCGGAGGGCATATGGGGTATTATCGAGGGATTCTTCTACCTCCTCGGGGAGGTCGTCGAGTAGTTGTGTGAGGATTGCGGGAGGATGTTTGAATTTTAATTTGGGTTTTTTCGAGGGAATTTGTGAAAGCGGTAGTTGTAGAGAGTAGTAAGGATTTCTTTGGTTGGGATGCTGTTGCCGAAAATTCTTTTATAGGCGAAGTTTTCCTGGAGTTTTTGGATACGGTTTGTGGGGTATATTGGCGTGGTGTAGGGTGAGGTCATTGGGGTACCTCAGGGGTAACCTGTGTATCCGTCTAAAAATTCGGCGTTCACAGGAAGCGATTGAGGAAAGGTGATTGGGGTTAATGTTTGTGTATATAGGAGCGCGAAAATCCAGAACAGGGCGGATGTATGTTTTATGTGTCTAGAAGTGTTTTGGGGTGATAACCTCTGATTCTACCCCGAAGGGCGCCCAGTAGGTTTGCGCGGTTTCTAATCCTGTTTAGTGTTCTTTTTACATCGGGAAGCCAATTGAGGGTTCTAGTGAAGAGGATTCCTAGGTAAATGATTTCATCTTGGAGTGTGAGCCTTTCTTGGTTAAGGGCGAGGGAGACGTTTCTGGAGTCAAGATTGGGGAACTTATCCTCTGCGTAATAAGGATGTCGGGAAATGATTGTTTTGGTTTTGGTGGGATTGACGGAGACTCTCCACTGGTTCGTTCAGTTAGAGAAGTTCCGTAGGGTTTTGGATATGAGGCGGGAGGCCGTTTCGCTATTCCGATTAACCGCCCAGAAGGCGGTGTCATCCGCGAACTGCGCAACGACTACTCCAGGTTGGGTAACTTCGGGAATGTCGGATGCAAAGATGTTGTAAAGGATAGGGGCTAAGGTAGAACCTTGCGGAACGCCTGCTGTAGGTTGAAAAGGATCGGAGAAGGTTTTCCCTACTTTGACCCGAACTGACCCATTGGTCAGGTACGAAAGCGAAGGGGTCGGGTATTTTTTGTAGAGGATTTACTTACAATGTTAGCAAATTTTATAATAATTTACTAAGTAAATATAAAGAACTTCCTGTTGGATCTTTTAAACTAATGTATAAGCGCGAGCTGTTGGGGAAAAGTGTTTAGGTTTGCAAAATAAAGTAAGTCTGTTTGACATATCGATTTGATAGCATGTATTCATTTATCCATATTGTGTAAATTGCACATAAGCACTAATATGCAATGAGCAATAGACGTAGTTGGGGAGGTGGAAGAACAGAAGTAACTTAATACTTCTGAACTTCTCCAATTATTCGATTCAATTACATTTATCTTTTGTTTTTTTCTATATGTGTTTATTGATTTCTGACTAAATTATGTATTTATTTCTTTCTCTTTGTACATATTGCTATGGCAAATATTGTTAATTGTTGTATTATCTTAAATCGGGGATAACGTTCAATTTATAAATGTTAAATTGTTAAATTGTAATGCACCGAACTAGCTCATATATCTCATAATCGGGGATAGAATTCAATTAGATTTGTTGACAAAAGAAAATAAATATAATTTACACTTTGATATAAATTTAATTTTTTTTATATGAATTTAAAATTATAATAAATAGATCGTATATGCAACAGCCCTTAATTAAATTTGCACAAAGGCGCATGCGTAGCGTCTTAACTGATATAAATATCAGCCTGTCAAAATAGTCAAATGGAAAAATTCTTAAAAATGTGAGTTTAATAAATTTATAATTGAAATTAATATGATGATAGGATAATAAAGGTTCAATTACTTTACAGATGTTTACACCGTTATTGCATAAACTTATACACATCTAAATGAAACACAAATGCAGAAAAATACAAAAATAATGGATACAAATTTAAGGGTTATTATAAACGGACTCACATGTGTATCGGCATATTTCCAAAAGATGTCTTGATTTGACTGGTTCCATATAAAAACTTGGGTAGGCTTCGTCCCATTTGTAGTCGATGTTACTAGTTCGCAGTTCAAATCGTTGCTTCTAATACTTCCAATCTTCAACCATCGTACACCTAGTTGAATGGCAAGTTTTCTTTTTTTGGTAAACGTGTTGTCGCTTAAAATGGCTTAAATAATTTCAACTAAGCACTGTATTTATAATTATATTTTATTTAAGTGTTTTTTAAATGTTCGTAAAATTTTCGATTTAAGAATGTTGTTTTAAGTTCTTAAAACTTTAATGCTGATTCACTTTTTTGTTTTAGATCCCGATATGGAGTATCTTTTATTATTATTATATGTCGCACTAGAAAATTAAAGATAGATTCAGAAAACTGAAAAATTTTATTTACGACAAACATAAACAAAAACAAAAATACATCAACCGAATTTTGACTACGGTAAACTTGAATCGAAACAAACTTTTATTATTATAGAAAATTATCGGTAACCTAACTATATATTGATCGTAAGTTAAGAACAATTGTTTCTGATTTCTCGGTTCTTCACTAACCGTGTTTCAAAATTTCCGAAAGTAACGTAATTTGAAACTTACATGTTATCACAAAAGACAACACTTTGACTTTTGTTAGTAACTTTTAAAATTTGAAAAGGAAAGAAGAGAGGGAAGAGAGCTTGGAATTCAGAATCAATTCCTTATATACTATCCTGTTAGCTACAAAAATTTCAATTTTTTTTCTTACAATACAAACAAAGTAACTAAGCTTCTGATTGGTTTAAACAAATTTGAAACCTTTACTAAAATACAAATTATGCCATAACTTTCTTAATATACTTCTGATTTACATTTTAAAAACAGAATTGTAATCTGTGCATAATTCTGCACAAAATGATATATATATATATATATATATATATATATGCGGATGAAATGTATATGTGAATTTTGTAAGAAGTTGTTCATTTAACTAAATGTTAGTATTCTAGCTAGTGCATAACTGATACGAACAATAGTTCAACTGAAATTGAAATATTTAATATAGTAGCTACACAATTTCCACTTGTGCAAACCGGCAGTAGATTAATGTTGTACAAGTAGTTGTAATAAATTTATTGGATAGATAACTAGGTTAAATGAATGGAATTGTGGACTCTGTTTCGATGTTTTTAAAAATATGACAGTCAAAGGTGCATCGGCAGTATGTAAATAATAGAATTAGTTGTTGCAGTAAGTAATCTTGAGTGTGCAGAAAAGTCCAGAACAAGAAAAGTTTCACAGCAACGTCAGACATAAGAGTGATGTATAATTAAAGAATATGTGAAATTAACTTAGTACATTGCACATTTCTTCCAATAAAAAATTATATTTGTAACACAAGCTGGTTGAAAAGGAAACATATAGTAAACTTTATTCAATATAAATAGTCCGTTGGGTTATATCCCAATTAACTTCATAATTAAGAGAAGAACATTCTACGCAAGTTAACTCAACCATATCTTTGGAAAAGGATATCACTTATCAAATTAGATTCTAACTCTACTGCTAGATGTAAATTTTTATGAAATTTATTTAATTATGTCAATAAGTTACTTATTTTAATGTAGAAATAAAAGATATTCTACAATTTAATTAGAAAATACGTTATAAAGTGATACACATGAGTCAATGGCGTAACGCAGGTGCTGTACCTACGGTAAAATTAGTATGAACATCTGCAAAAAATTTACTAAAAAGTTTTGAATGCTGAATAAAATACGCCAACTTACTCACTCACACACACAGATACGCATGCACGCACGCACGCAGGCGAATTATTGGAACCATCTCGGTGTCCCCTACCTACCTCTAATATTTGAGCACTTTCCAATGATACACCTAGCATAATTTTTTGCATTGTGCTATATTACTTTCCACAAATGTAAAGACACGGATCAACATGTAAACACTTATTTATCTATTAAAAGAATTTTGCTCAAACTTAGCCACAAAAGCGAAAATGTGCAACAAGGGAAATGCGAAAAAATGCAATATACAACATGTCCGGAAAAATGTGGGAAATCTCTTGGATTCAGATAGAAGACCAAAAAATAAAATGACAAGTTCCTATACATTTTTTTCCTCCAGACCCTCCCTACGGAGATGTGAGTCTCTAAAGGACGCCGCTGGAAATAAGTTTTTCTTGAATAGCTTTTAAAGTACTTGATATAATTTAATAAAAATTCAGTATAATGGCCACTAGTAAGGGCCTCTTAAAATAGTATCTTGAAACATATTTGGCTTGTTTAGTTTACCAGGGATGGACTAAGTTGTACACCTTAACGCCTAAATTTTTAACATCCTGTATGGTAAAGATCTAAAAAAAATATTTTTGGGTAGCTTGAACCTTTACCTAAAAAAAAGGTATACTTGTTTAATTTCGATCAAATGAACTATTTTCGAGAAAAAAAATAATAAACGAATTAATGTTTCATAATTAATAAATTATTAAAAAAATTAAGCCAGTGTTTTTTCGAATTTCCTCGAGAAAACACTCTTTTGATAATAAATTAGGAAAAACAAATTAAACATGTTAATTATTTAAAAAATGTTGCAAAGTTAAGTAAGTTTATTGACCCACGAGGCATAATTTTATTTCTTGTTCATATGATTCATCTTAACTCAAATAAACATATGTCAAACATTCCTATGATACGAAATAAATAAATAATCTGCAGTTTAGAACACATTTGTCACATCGCTGATACATTGATCGACATTAGTTTACTTTAAATTTACTAATTTTTGGATTTCGTAGTGATTTGAATTGTAAACTTATTCGAAATATGGAATTCACTTTCATTGAATATTCAGATATGCATCTCATGTATGGTCTTGCCTCTTGCATTGCTTTGGAAGCAAGAAGATTATATCACGAGAGATTTCCTAATCGTACTATTCCAAATTAGAAGACATTTCAACGAGTTGGTCAACGTCTAAGAGAGAATGGTGAGTGATTTCGGTTACTAAGGTAATGATATTGATTTTGTTTATAACTTTAGGAATGTTTAAGAAAAAAAGTACTGATGCTGGTCTGACATGCACAGTGCGTACGGTGGAATTAGAGGAAAATATTTTGAATGCTGTAGATGGCACTCCTTCAACGAGCACTCGCAAATTAGCCGCACAATTTAATTAGCCGAAAACAATAATTCATGAACTTCTTCAAGAACAGCTGTTGTAACCATATCATTTGCAACACTGCATGATTCCTGAAGATTTTCCTCGTAAAATGCAGTTCGCAAACTGGCTATTGGATCACCAACGAAATAATGAAAATTTCATTAGCACTATTCTTTTTACAGATGAAGCAGCTTTTAATTGTATCACGACTTTACACAACTCACATGTATGGGCTGATGAAAATCCTCATGCAACTATTGTTTCGTATCATCAACATCAGTTTCAATCAATTAATATCTGGCCAGGAGTCATTGACAATTTTTTGATTGGACCATTTGTATTGCCGGCGCGATTGAATGGACAACTTTATTTGGAGTTCCTCCAGAACGTTTTTCAAGATTTAATAGAGCAGTTACCTCTTGAAACCCGCCGGAACATGTACTTTATGCACGATGGGGCACCACCTCATTTAAGCGTTGCTGTACGAGAACACTTAAATAACGTCTATCCAAACCGTTGGATAGGTAGAGGTGGATATATCGTCTGGCCTCCTAGATCTCCCGACGCTTTTGGATTTTTATGTGGGGACATCTCAAAACCTTGGTGTATAACAGTCCGGTTGATACTAGGTAGGAGCTTCTACAGAGAATCACGCTACATTGTTATGTGCTAAGGAACAATGTGGGGTTATTGTGGTGGGTGCAGTAGTCCTCAATTCGTCGTGCCCGCGAGTGTATCAGACTTCACGGAGCCCATGTTGAACCCACTTATGAAGTTTTTAATTAAATGAAAATGAAACATAAATTCGTTTATTTTTTTTTCTCGAAAATAGTTAATTTTATGGATATTAAACAAGTACACCTTTTTTTAGAGAAAGGTTGTAACGAAATAATTTGTGTTTTGGATACTTAAGTTACTTAGGTACTTTTCTATAAATTTCTGTACAAGTTGTACATATTTACTCAAACATTCTTTCTAAAAATGCTTACGCTGTTTCTGTTCATAACTTGAACCACATATTTCCAAGTAATTTTACTATCAGTCTAATATAAATTTTCGTACCTTTGGTTATTCAAATGCTATAAATTCACATTTATATATTTCATTTAAAATCTGCATTGTTACTCCCTATAGTGACGTATCCTAAAATGTAGGTAATTGAGGAGAATTATATTACAAGCTTTTAGAACTCCTCTCTAGATGGCGTTAGTGGAGAAATCACAATTTAGAATTTCTGGTTTTATTTAGATAAAAAGGGTGATAACAATGTATTATGTTTAACACAACTTTAACATAAAAATTACGTCTTCTTTCTTTCCTGTGGCGTCCATTTTGCCAAGCTGAAAATTTTTGATGTCTTCTTGAAAATTGCTTGATATACGATATAAATAATCGGATATATCTTCAAGAAGCATAATTTTGCAATAAAACAATTGGTGCTTTTTCTAATCATTATTTACAAGTTTTGTTGCTCGCTTACATGCGGTTTTAGAAAAATTTTCTTCGGCAAGATCGAGTAAGTTACAGATGAATTTCTCTGATTTTGTTAGTAATAACTGACTTTCTTTCTTAGCGTTTAAAGACGTTTTAACCAAGACATGAATTATTGATGCTTCCATAAAGCAAGGAAAGCACTTCGACAGACTTTCATTTGGCCCGTTACATCTAAGGGGTAACGAATAAAGATTATTTACCTACATAATGTTAATTACCTGCTCCTTTTAGCTTCAACGAATTACCTTCTTCTTTTGGCTTCAACGAAGTACCTTCTACTTTTGGATTCTACCATTTAACTTCAACTATTATCTCCATATTATCTACATACAAGTACTATTCTGGTTTATCTTCTGAGTCGTAACTAAAATCAAACAGGATCATGACAACTTCTGCCTAGGTTCGTGATCCGAGAGCATCGACTGAACTTAACTACTACCTGCGTATACAAAGGTTAGATCGTTCCTTTTTGTTTTGTTTTCTCTATTTTTACATGAACGTTAATTGAATACTGATAAAGTACATCTGCTAAAAATAACGTAATCAATTAGTCAGTTAAAATAATACCTTAACCTACATTTAATACCTGATATCACTATATTCTTGTTGCTGTATCAATAAGTAATCCTTCACTTCACAACCACGTAACCTTCCTTATCTGTTCTTTTACCATTACTTTCCTTCCCTCATTTTGTTTGTAATTATAATAATAACATTTAATTGTATCTGTTGTGGCTGCCATTTTTGGTGTTGTGTGCGACATCACTATAATTGGGATGCGCACAAGTAATTACACAGTAGCCAAACGAACCGTTAGATAAACATATGTTTTCATTACATTTGGTGTAGACATTAATTAATTTTTTTTTCTCTCTTGAAATTTATGCCTTTATGAAAAATTTGATAAATATTTGATTCATTACTGTTTAAAAGATAAAATGCTTGCTGAGCTATAAAATTTTTGTACTCACTATAAAAATTTATTTCTTTTATGATCCGTTTTGTGTAAACCACCGCAAGTTGTTTTTTTAAATTATTTAGTAAATAAGTTACGCTTTGTATAGGCGTCGATATACTTTTTTCTTTTAGGAATACAACGGAAGGCCTTCCCTTGAAAAGGGGAAATGTTTAAGTTGTTTTTTTGTAAAATAGAGAAAAACTATTCTGGCTTGCGAACGGTATTTAATTACTATTTCTTTTTTTTTGTACACTTGGGGTATCTAAATATATTGTTTTGTTGTGGACTAATTAGATCCACACCTTCAACTATTTAGTCTTAATTTTTTTTTAAAAGTAAAATATACATTTGTTTTTTCGCACTACAGCAGTGTTGTTATTTCTATTTCCTCTGGTACTTCCCTTTTCCTAGAATCTTCTTGCTCATTCCTTTCTGCACCACTGTCCAAGAGTCGGGACAGCGGTGAAGTTTTCTCTATATAGGGGAGCGGCTCTTGGCGCCGGAATACTTTAACATCCTTTCTTCTCTCACCCCGCCCGAACCGACATTTTTGAGCTAGTTCGGTGTGCTCACTATCTGTGAATGAGCAGAGAATCCTTTTCTTCTTCCTTTTTCTTCCAGCTTCCCTGTTAGTCACGTAACAAGGTTCAAACTACCCAAAAATATTTTTTTAGATCTTTATCATACAGGGTGTTAAAAATTTAGGCGTTAAGGTGTACAACTTAATCCATCCCTGGTAAACTAAACAAGCTAAATATGTTTCAAGAATACTATTTTAAGAGGCCCTTACTAGTGGCCATCATACTGAATTTTTATTAAATTATGTTTACTTTAAAAGTTATTCAAGAAAAACTAATTTCCAGCGACGTCCTTTAGGGGCTCACTTCTCCGTAGGGTGGGTCTGGAGGAAAAAAAATTATAGGAACTTGTCATGTTATTTTTTCGTCTTCTATCTAAATCCGAGAGATTTCCCACATTTTTCCGGGCACTCTGTATACACGTTATTATGAAAGTAGCAGATTTTATGGCTTCTGGCATTCACAAAAAGAAATCAGTTGGCACAAAAGAAAAGGAGAAAGTAGTAGGAATAATTAAATTGAAAGTGTGTTATTAATCAAGTCATCCAGGCGTATCTCGTTTGTAAAATGTTCTTCTAAGGAAAACGCGTAAAGCTGAATTATAAAAAAAATCTGCGACGTTTTATAGATGAGATACCGAGGAAAGACCTATTTGGTATTAATGTCAATAAAGATTCACAAATTGAGCTTTCATCGTGACTTCATTATGGTTTAAACCCGCTCTTTTGTGTACGTTTTCAATATTTAGCTTCTCTTCTTGTGGAGGCTTAAAGAAAATTGCGTACTTTTTTATTCATCGTAATGGTGCAGTCGACGAAAAACAAGAAAATTATTGATGCTACTACCTACAAAAAGTAGAGATGTATAAATTTCCAGCTCATTAATTGTTAATCTTTCGAAAATCCTTGGAAAATAGGACTCATATACGACTTTAATGCAGTGGAAACAGATAAATATTTATTAAACGCATGTTCATGCATTCTCATTTTCCTCAGATAACGCAAATCTGTCGCAACATCCAAACTCAAATCGGAAATATCGAATATAAATGCAAGTACTGTCCGATGTATAGCATTTCGTGTCATTCACACAGCTGTGGTCATCGAAACCACAATGGGGGGTTGTACATGAAACACACCAAATGGCCTGACACTTGCAAACGTATGTATGCAAATATAGAATATGTAAAAGAATATGCAAATGAATTATATCGCATCGAGAGCGCGCGTGAATATTTTTCTTTTGTCAGAAACTTGAAGCGTATTTAATGATGGAGACAAATTTATATATGTCAATTTAAAGCAAAATAGCTCTTCCACATAATTTTTTTCAAATTGTCATTTTTTTCTTTCACTTATGTAATCAAATCAGTAGCAAAATTTCCATTCCTTTATTCAGTTTGATTTATGATCCACTTGAATACCGTCTACGTAATATTTGAGACTGTTTGACTTTTCGTTGAAAACTTCAAAATCCTTTCTTTGATATTTCCCGGAAAATTTAATATATACTTTATGTAAAATCCTTCTTGCTAAACATATTCTAAAACTGTATCAAATCTCTCCAACTAAATGAGTGGAAATGAATTAGGTCTAATATATATTTTATTTAAATCACATTTCAATCAGGAAATTTAATTAAAACAATTATTAAGTACAAAAGGTTTTTTACTTTAAGCTTTGATCATTCCCTTAGCTAGAATCGCCGCACCGGTTATTTTGAGAGTTTCAGCTTTTCGAACTTTTTTCCTACAAATCCAAACTTACATTACCAGAAGTATTTTCAATTTCTTTCATTTTTAAACTTTTTTCACGGTTAAACGGCCGAATCGGTCAATTTGACCGCTGCAGTTTTTATACGCTTTTATGTTAACAAATCAACATATATTATTTACCGTTGTTGTAGGATGTTTTACATATGTATTGAGAAAATATAAACGTTTGCTGTTATGAAGATATCTAAATGTGGTCTGACGCTACAGCAAGCCCTGACAGGATGTTACGGGAGAAACTGGCAGTAGCCTTATGTAACAGATAAGGGAAGGGGTGCCGGTAGTTCTGTGGTTATGGGTGACGTGATAATAATTTGCATGTAGGGTAATTCGTAAAACGTAAGTCACAAAAGGGGAGTCATAAATCAAAGGGCGCCAGTTTGTTTATAATCGAAAATATCGGAATATAAGCACATACATGCGAGTAGTTCACAGCAAAGTTGTTAACAAACAAAAATTTGCCTATCTTATGTCGCAAAAACCAGGTGACTCGGTGAAATTAAAACCCTGGACTGGTGCTACCTATAAAAGCTTCAAAATATTCGCACGTAATTAAAATAAAATGACGTGTCAAAAGCTGATAGGTCATCAACCTTATTTATTCTAATTCTACTTTACGTTAATCCTGATCAGTGAAACTCTATGTCTTAAACAAAACTAGCAAGACAATCAAACAGTCAAATCTCTCCTAAATTGTTAACGTTACAAGCTTTCATCGAAATCATACACAATAAATAAACATTGTCGCTACAAGGTCGTGTAATTCAAAAATTACTATTGGTAAATTAGCAACATTAACGCAATCAAAACATTTTATCTTCCAAATTTTTATGATTCGTAAATAATGTTGGTACTGTAAGATAGGGCGAAAATCACATGTAATCTTATGTGCGATAACGAAATAATACGCTTAAAGTTGATTAATACCACATACTATGATAACAATCGGGCAGCGCTGGAGACCCTCTCGCGATCCCGGTGAGGGACAGGTCTATTCAAGGTTGGTGATCTTTCCCTATGCGAGCTTTTGGATCACTTCCACCTTCTTCTTCCCCAGAAGGACCTAAGTTCCAATCCTATATCTCCTACTAACACCCACATTTCTACCATAAACAACTATCCTATCCATTTTCCAACCCGTCTACTCAGCGTGGAAGATTACATCTATTAACCATTCAGTTAAACCATGCTGATGTCGAGATTAAAAAATATGTATTATCCCAGGTGGGTAAAGTAACTCAGAATCCCACTCCGTAAAAGATCGACCAAATGTAATACAAATGAACGAACCAAAAAACAAGCGTGCACTCATAAAATCCAAATTTCAATAAATAATATTTGAACCATGACAACAGGCAATCATCTGAAAGAATTGGAACAAAAACTAAACGCTATTACGTGAGATATTATAAGCCTTTGCGAAGGGGAGAAAAAGACCACCCTAATATCGGGGCACACCTTATACCAGAATAATGCAGATAAAAACAATAGTCAGGAAGGAGTGATTTTTATGGTCCATCGATGGGTAGAACATCGAATAGTTAAGTATTCAGCAGTATCTAAAAGAGTGATATACCTAGTCTTGAAATTGAATAAACGATACCACCTCCAGGTAATACATTGTTATGCACCAACTTCCACTGCGGAGGAAGAACTTGTGTGAAAACTATATGAGGAGATAACTCATGGAAGAAACTTAGAAAACACCCACTGTTATAATCACGGAGGACTTTAATGCCAAAGTAGCGAAGAGATAATCGAACGATTTAGATTACATACGAAATTTCGGGCTAGGATATAGAAACAGTAGAGGAAACGTACTAACTTTATAAATACCGAAAAACCGTTCTGCTTAAATAAGTTGTATAAAAGACACAAAGAAAAAAGACATGACGTAGCCCAAATGGTCAGGTTAAACACGAAATAGACTTTATCTTCTCAAATGCAAAGGCGTCTCTGTATTAAACACAGGTAGTGACCATAGGTTGGTTCATGCCAGTATATGTATCAATACGCAGTTAGAAAGAAAAAAAATATTAATAAAAGGTCCAACGTCAGAAGTGTTAACACAAAACGAGAACGAGTATTACGAGGAACTATCACGGAAGTTTAGATCAAATTCACTAGAACACAAAAATATAGACGAATTGGCTGAAAAAATAATTAAGGACATACAAATAGTTACAAAGAATATGTAGTAGAGTGAGAAACTAAAAAGAAGCTAAATTAAAACCACAGATGATTGAACTAATAGAAAAACAAAGAAAATCAAAAAGAGACCATCCTGAGAATAGAGTCCTTAACACGTTCGCTGCGTATGTCGCTCTTCGGCGACATTCGGTTCTTAAGTGCCTCGCTAATGTCGCCGCCGAGCGACATGTGAAAGCTTTCATTCAGGCTGCTAGTATAAGTTTAGCATTACAACTGAATACATTAAATTTGTTTAGCGTGTTACTGATGTGTTAAAGTAACATAATTTACGCTTCGTTCAAAATTTTTTTAAATTTTTGTGGCAGTACGCCGTAGGTTGCATGTGCATTAATAATGGACAGTAAAGCGGGTCCTTCTAGAACAAAACGTTCTAACATAGAAGTTAGAGATGAAAAAAACCTAAGTACTACAGATATGGAAATGTTTTTGATAGAAAGTGACGACGATGATGGTGATCCTTTTGCGGATAGCGGTAGTGAGTGGGAGGGCGGGTGGTCAGACAATGGTGATTCAAGTTCTGATGATGACGATGATGATAATATTAATGGTGGTAAGTTTTTTCTTATAAAATTAGATTTTATGAATATAATTTATTTGCCTTTATAGAACCACCGACGCAACCAAGTGAACAAGAAACTTCGCGGTATGAAGGATTAGGCCGTTCAAGGGATTGTGAAAATCCTGCTAATAATGAAAAAGGCAAGTCTATTTATTTAGTAGAAAATTAGTTGTAATGCAAATAATTTCTCAACAGAGCCACCGATGGAGCCAAGTTGGCAAGACACGTGCGAGGGAATTAAAAAAATTGGTTTCCTGAAGGAAAATAAATTATTAGTGGATGTGTCTGGGAATGAGCCATTAGATTATTTTTTACTAATACTAGATCAAGATATTTTGGGTAGTATTGTAGAGTATACTAACAATTACGCTGAGGAACTGTTTTGCAATAAATCGACGTCCAATCGATCACGTATTTCGCAATGGAAAACACTCACAATTTCAGAACTTCTAAAATTCATAGGGCTACTGTTGCACACCGGCACTATCACGACAAATAGATTTCAAGACTATTGGAAGAAAGATAGGCTCTTCAACTTCACTTGTTTTTCTGAACAAATGAGTCGAGATCGCTTTTTGCTAATTTTGCGGTGTTTGCACTTTGTAAATAATCCATCTCCGAATGAACCAAAGCCTGAAGATCGACTATTCAAAATTCGAGAACTTATCAATTATTTTAATGAAAAGATGTGTAATATTTACTACCCGGGAAAACAACTATCTTTAGATGAATCTATGATATTGTGGCGAGGGCGCCTAGTTTTTCGCCAATACATAAAAAATAAAAGGCATAAATATGGCATTAAACTGTACATGCTCACAGAACCAAATGGGTTGGTTCTAAAATTTCTTGTATACTCTGGACAATTAGATAGTATTGGGGGCAAAGGCCATGTAGACAAAGTGGTTCTTTGTCTAATGGCTGAAAAACTGAATAATGGACACTGTATATATATGGACAACTTTTATAATAGTTTTGGGCTAGCCAGAAAATTATTAGATTCTAATACATACTGCACGGGTACCCTACGATTAGATAGGAAGAATAATCCTCAACATGTTGTAAAAGCGAGATTAAAAAAGGGTGAAACAATTGCTAGATACTCAGATGGAGTAGTTATTGCAAAATGGAAGGATAAAAGGGATGTTACCTATATTTCGACAGAGTTTGAAAATAATATGGTAAGCGCGATCAATAAAAGAGGACAAAACAAGTTAAAACCGCTTCCAATCATAGAATATAACAAATATATGAGCGGAGTAGATCGTCAAGATCAAATGATGTCGTATTATCCTACAACTCACAAAACTATTAGATGGTACAAAAAGTTGGGTATACACATATTTCAAATGGCATTGCTCAACTCCTATTACCTCTATAATAAATTCTCTGGCAATAAAATAAACCTTTATGACTACCGACTGAGGGTAATAGGAAAACTGCTTCCAGAAATAGATGCTCCTTCTCATATAGATAAAATAAGGAATATACAGCATTTTCCTACCAAAATTATCGAAAAAAATACGAAGGGAAGAGTAGTGAGAAAACGGTGTAAATTGTGTCATAGAAACCAAATTAGAAAAGAATCAACGTATCACTGTGTGGCTTGTCCCGATAAACCGGGTTTGTGTATAACCGGGTGTTTTGTGAACTACCACAAAAAGCTATAAGCAAGATGCCTACCACTGATTATTGATTTTTTGTAAATAGTTTTTTTATTGAAGGATGTTTGCTGTCAATATTTTCTATTGTTGTTTTTTATATTCTAGGAAATTTTTTTTTCAAAGATTTTCGTGTGTATTTTCTGTTTATGTTTTAATATTAATATAAAATAACTCTGGTTTTCCACGGGTTTTTACTTGAACCTTCAATATTTACATAAAGGCATTTCACAAAACATGTCGCTCATTGGCGACATCAGCACCGTAGGGCAACTATCGCCTAGTAATGCGGCTGTCGCCTATGAGCGACATGTCATTTTGGCACACTGACACCAAGAAAAATGTTGTTATTAATGATTTATAGTCTTTCTATTAGTGAATAAGTGCAATTTTCACAAAAAATAAGTTCAGTACTCGCAAAGATACACTACGAAATATACGCAGCGAACGTGTTAATGTATCTGTTAAGAAAAACATATGGAAAGATTAAAGAGCATACAGAACGAAACAGATATTGGAAACTGTAGGGAGCAACAAAAATATGAAAGTGCTGAAAGCGAACAAATCCATTAGAACACAAAAAATCATAAAAATAAAGAACGAGCGAGGAGTAAATTGCAACGAAAATACAAACATTTTACTTTATAGGTCCACTATTCCAAACCCCAGAGGTTTCTCCAAACGCATCCTAAACATAGGTTCAGAAGGTCTTCGTGATATAATGCCGTCCGAAATTAAAGTCGCTTTGAAACAAATGAAAAAGTCCCCGGAGAAAACAAAGTTACTACGGAGATGCTAAAAGTGGGAGGAACCGTTCTGGAAGGGATGATAAGATTATTATTAAGTAAATGCCTATTGGAAGGACAAACATTAAAGCTTTGAAAAAACGCGGAAATCATTCTGCTCCATAAAAAGGGGACATCGCAAATATAGAAAATTATAGACCCATAAACCTGCTGTCATACCTTTACAAGTTGCTAACTCGAATAATAACAAATCGCTTGACAGCGAAGTTAGATGCGTACCAGCCAGTAGAACAGGTAGGCTTCTGTAAGAAATTTAGAACTATCGAGCACTTACAAGCAATCCGGACAGTAGTTGAGAAAACAACAGAACACAATACACCGTTACACTTCGTCGATTACCATAAAGCCTTTGACAGTGCCGAGGCATGGTTTTTTCGATATTGGACTCAATACTACCTGATCGGAAATTTTCTGTAGTCACTGCATTAACAATTTATTATAAAATGTTTAAATTGGACACAGTAGTACCACCTAGGGGACGCTTATGGTTATTCTGCCGGCTTCAAAATCGCCTACTTATCTGTTATCAGTTTCGTCCGTTGGATTACCGCTAGAGTACATGTAATAAATAATAACTTATTTAAGGTAGGAATATATTTTAAGATTAATAGCAATGTATTTCGATAACAAAAATTTCGAGTAAAACGTTCTTCAACGTGGTTTTGGGTAGCCATTTTGCATGAAAGTGAATAATTCTTAGAAAAATTCTCTATTTGTAATTTTATGGATGGCATTAGCATTCTATATTATACCGGTTGTGTTTTATATAATTGAATATACGTGTTTATTTCGAAATATCGAGCGGGATATTGGGTTGGTGGGTGGACCGGTGGGTGGGTGGGTGGGTGTGTGTGTGGTTGGGTGTGTGGGTGTCTGGGTGGGTGCGTGCGTGTGTGCTTGTGTATTTGGGAAACCACAGGAACCAACATTATGGACAGAATAGCGTGGCTCAGATGGCAGTGGGTGGCACACGTAGCAACGCAGAACACAGAAAAGTGGTCATACAAGGTAACCTTTTGGAGGCATCGAGAAACAGAAAGAAGCGTAGAAAGACCCAGAAGGAGATGGATAGGTGACACAGTGGCTATAGCAGGAAAACTGTATATGAGAATAAACACAAATAAAGAGGCATGGAAACAACTAGAAGAGGCCTCTACCTAACACTGCACGAATGAAGGCTGAAAGAGGAACAAGTGATTATGACAATAAAAGAAGAATAAATAAGCAGAGTATCTGCGCAAATGTTTTAAAGTCACAAACAAATTAATTCCCTTCCGATTGGATGTAAAGCACGACGTTGTGTGTTTGTGTGGGTGTAATGAAGTCACCTAGAGAACAAGGGTAATCATCCCGTCCTTTTATGTGCATGTTTTTCTTTCCGTCTTCACTCTTCCGTACGTTGTTATTTAAATACTTATGTGCGGGCGATCTCGCAAGTAAAGGCTTGTTCGGAGCGGATGCGGCCACTACTGGAGCATTCGGTTAAAGGAGAAACATTTTTTTGTTACTTCATTGCTAATGTACAATCTACTCAGTATGATTTAGAGTAATTAGTAAATGATATACAGCGTGTAGGATATGTACTGTGTCAGGGACCGCCCATAAACGGTTATCTGGAATGTATAAAGCCAGATCTTCAGGTCATGTCTGGTGTAGTCTCCTGTTGTTAAGTGGTTGGGTGAATGTTCCACTTATAAGTTGATTGTTGTGAGCGAAGTTGCGATCTTTGTATTTGATATCATTTTATTTAATTACCTCGCTTACATAAGGAATGTATGTAAGGTTAAGTTTGATGTGTACCATGGGGTATCAACGATTCTCCGGAGAATTTTAGACTGGAACGTTTGAATGACCTTGGTGTTGGAGGGTTCACTGTAACCCCACAGCTCAACTCCATAAGTCCATATAGGCTTGAGTATGATTTTGTACAGGAACTGATAATTTCTATTTAAGAGCCAGTTCATATTATTAAGTTTTAAGTCTAGTTGCAGTTTCTTTGCTTTAATGTGTTATTTCCATGTAAGTTTTGAGTCTAGGTGCAGACCTAGATATTTCATTTCTTCATGCATAGCAATGGTAATGGTAATTTGTCTACGTTAATGTTAATTTTCCTCTGTTTTAGCCAATGTTGGATGAAAACAAGATGCTCCTGTAGTTTATCTGATGCACTAATGGGGTTCTTCAGCGCACATAATGGCAGTGTCATCAGTAAATGTACCCGTATGCGTATAGTATGACTGCGGTACATCTGCGGTGAACAATAAATATAAAAAGTCCCAAGGACGCCACCTTGAGGAACTCCTGTTCGGATCGGAAGATAGACGGAGACAGCGTCACCGTGTTTGAGTTGAAAGAATTGGTCGTCCAGGTAGGATTTGAGTATTAGATAGAATTGATCTGGCAGATTATTTTTGATCTTGTAATACAAGCCATTGTGCCATACCTTATCAAAAGCTTATACATTGAACACGACTGCTACACATACTTCTTTTCTTTCGAAACCTTCTCAGATTTTATTTACCAGAATGTGACATTGCTGGATGGTAGTGATTTTGCTCAATCCAAATTGGTGAAAGAGGCAACATACTGATAGGTCTGTAGTAGTTACTTACTTCTGTTTTTTTTTGTTAGTATGCTCTTCAGCCCTGGTCAACCCATTCTTGTTGGTGTTGCGATGTTTTGTGTTATTGTACAGCGTAAATCATGCAGTGTGGGTTTTTTTGGTGTGAAAAAAAGAAAAAAAAAAGATTTAGGTTTATTTGATTATTGAATAATGTGTCAATTGGTTTAAGTGTGCGTGTTGGTTAGTGGGGTGTAGCGTGCTTAAGGTGGTTAACCCGATTCATTGTCCGGTATCGTGCTACGTTGTCATCAAATAGACGGGGGGATGCGGAGGGCATGTGGGATGTTGTCTAGGAATTCTTATATCTCCTCGGGGAAGTCGCCAAGGAGTTTTGTAAGGATCGCGGGCGGATGCTTGAATGTTAATTTAGGTTTCCTTCGTGGGAATTGGGGAAAACGGTAGTTGTAGGGAGTGGTAAGGATTTCTTTGGTTGGGATAGTATTTCCGAAAATTCCTTTATGTGTAAAGTTTTTCTGAAGTGTTTGGATTCTGTGTGTGATTGGTGGTATGTTTGCGTGTTGTGTTGTGAGGTCACTAGGATACCTGAGGGGTAACCTGTGTATACGTCTAAAAATCCGGCGTTCACAGATAGGCGAACGGTGATTGGGGTTTATATTGTTGTATATGGGTGCTCAGAAATCCATAACAGGGCGGATGTATGTTTTGTAGGTGTGTTGAAGTGTTTTAGTGTGGCAACCTCTGATTCTACCACGGAGGGCGCACAGTAGGTTTGTGCGGTTTCTAATCTAATCTTATTGAGTGTTCTTTTTACCTCGGGGAACCTTTATAAACTTCAACGCAAAGTTATTATTGACGCAAAATAACTGGTCAAAATGGTAATTAATTATTCAATTTAAAACGAAAAATAAACAATCATTGTCAACTATCTATAAAGTGCTAAAATTTAATAAACAACGAAATCGGGGCCGTAATACCTAATGCGAAAAATACACAGAAACGCCACAACAAATAAAATAAATTTGCTTACCTTATGGCAAGTCCAAATACAACGGTGATTACAGTCGGTAAGTTGGTTCTTATAAAACTTCAAAAATAATTTGCGAATGCTCGCAAAACAATCACTGGCATTTAAATAAGCTAGCTGTTCGATAAACGACCTATTTACTTTATAATTACGTTACGGTGTATCCACCAAAACTTATCTTCAATTACAATTCCAAATCAAAATAACTCCTTTATTCTCATATTATTACGTTAAGCCCTGAATTAAATAATAAAACTAAAAAGTTGACATCGTAAAGTTGTGTAAGACAATAATTTCTGTAAAACCAATAAATCACTCAATAACTAAATGCAATCCAAAACATCTGAACTTTTTTTCAATAAAAGTAGTAATGCGAACGTTGTGAGAAAAGATTGAGATTAGAAAATACGTACACTATACATATATTGAAAGGTAATAACAATTAAAGTAAAAAATCAGCATCATGTCCGAAACACATTAATCATAAGTTTATATTGTAAAATTTCTAATAAAACTGATTTACATTGAGTCTCGCAAGCTCAGATAACTCAGATTTACTTACTTTGTATGTCTTAAATCTGTAAATTACCCCAAAAATAAAACGGCACAATATTAATTTCGTTGAACACATCAATTTAACAAACGTAATTTTAGTTAGGGAAATATATATATATATATATATATATATATATATATATATATATATATATATATATATATATATATATATATACATATATACATATATGTATATTAGAATTTACATCAGTTCTACATACATAACGACAAAATTTACATCGATTGGGGTTTGTACTTCGATAGCGCATTTGATTAGCGCGGTACTCCAGCAAAGTACAGGTCGTAGGTTCAAATCCTACTCGTGGTAAACTTTTTATTTGTGTATTTAATAAAATTAATAATAATTTTTAATTACCATAGGAAATAATCTATTTACTAATGAATACGCTGTTTACACACATTTAAAATCTAGACGTTACTTATTTAAACTTGAACAAAAGGCATATTCATCCGTATAATAAGCACCAACAAACATTTTATTAACATCGCCAACAAATGTAAATTCAGAAAATATGTGTAGTTACCTTCACAAAGCACCAACATAATCATTCAAATTTCCTTTCCTTTTCCACAACGGTACTGCTGGACCTTTTGATATTTAATCAACGTAAACCAACGACTCCTATTTTACTTTTATTTACCTAAAACTGTTATACAGCAAATTTATTCGTTACTATGGGCCAGCTGTGTAAACGAAACTTACCTACTATAGCGGAACTTTTTAGAAATAATCCACCAGAAAGGCGATATTCATCCAAAGGAAATAAGATTGAAACTGGCAGTAAAAACCTAATTCGTCTTATTAAAATACCAAAATGTCACCATTGACAAAGCTATCCGATAATATATTATGTTACCGGGATGGATGAGTCTAATTCATATTCCGCTTGAAAGGTTAATAGGGAATATTCCCCAACAAAAGCTCTTTCACCTCGGTACAGGCGTAAGAAGGTTCCACTCTGCTTCAACACACACTTCTAGCACGCGGCCGGGCCGCTGGCTATAACGAGACTCTTCACTTCCCTACATCTAAGCCAAGAGTGACTAACCATTCCTTCAGTTCTCGCCATCATCAATTTAATCCCCTTTTATATCTCAATTAGCCAATCCTACAACCTTAATACTTTAAATCATCGTACGCGCTAAAAACGAAGACACATCGTCAAATGAAACGGACAATTACGTCATAAAAAAACATTTCACTCTGCACAAGATTTTATGGTACTTGATATTCTCGTCAACGAAATTCCTTTTTAAAATCAGACTTAAAATAACATATGTAGGATCCAACCTCTTTGCTTAAATAAAAATAAATTTAGTAAAATTATCCGTCTGACTGACGCTCAGATGCTTTTAAAATGCAAACTTCATACAAAGTAGTAATTTTATTACTGAATATAATTTTACAAGACGTAATTTCAAATCAATTAACTATAACTATCGATACTTAAAATGAGTAGGAATAACTATAATATTTACACTAACCTATCTATAATCTCTTTCACTAAATCGCAAATATTATCGCGTGGGAATGAAACGTAATTAAAAACTTCGATTTATTAATGACAACACCAAAAAGATACTATATGTCGTTACAGAATTGGAATTCTAAATTTTAATTTGTAATAAAAATCCAGCTATCTTCAAAAAACGCAAATCTTGTAATAAATTAAAGCTTTCAACATTTTCAATTTCAATGAACTATAGTACATTTCAGATGTCGATAAACTAAAGTTCGATACAACCACGAATATTCCGTAATTCTATAACCCACGTGACAAGTTGGTTCTCCAGTTGTTAGGTAATTGTAAAAAATGTGGATTGCTTCACTATTTTGCGTGTCATCCTTGCGCAGGGGCCATGATAATCTTCTCTGTATCGTTCCAATTTTAATATATGACCGTCGGAAAATCTGTGTCAAAATTAAACTTCGGGACAAAACATTGATCTAACCTGGTCTGGGAACAAAATCTGAATCGAGACCGGGATAAAAAATCTTACTGTTGGGGTAGTTTTACACAAATTCAGTAGTGGGAGTCGGTTTTAACATGTATGATTGGTGTCCGAAACAAGTGAGAAGCTCTATTACAGAAATCTTTTGACTGTTTCTATTTACAATAGAGGGGATTGAAAGAAATTAGTTTTGGATATTCCTGGTTAATGCAATTCTTATTCTTAAATAATTAATTTCAGTTTTATAAATAAAGAATTTCAATTATTTATTTTAATTAATGTTATCCAGACTAGATATGTTTAAGAGTAAAATTTTTACAATCCGTTAACTGTGTATAATGAGAGCTTCGTTTCCGTTGAGAAGAAAAAAACAAGTAATCTATTTACAGCTTTTGCCATGATTTTCTCCTTCACAAGAGAGATACTGTAAAAATTACATTGTGGTTAGACAGTTGCACTGCCAAAAATAAAAACTGGGCATTATTTTCATTTTTAATTTATATAGTGAATCTGGAGAAGAAAAGCAAATGTAGTGCGAATGTCCAGAACTAGGATAGACAAACTAGTAGATAATGGTGCTAGAATAAAATACGCAGATGCTGTGAGTAAAGAGTTGAATGTGAATGAAACAGTGTGGAACGAACAAATAAAAGACACTGACGTTGAAAGAGCACCGATAAGCATGAAAAACTGTATTGTCAATTGTGCCGTGCCGATATGTGGAAGAGCGACTGTAGGTAGACAGAAAAAATATGCTTGGTAGAATGAGGTAGAGAAACTGTTAGGAAGGTTGACAAACTGTAAAGGAGCGGGCGTAGATGAAATCACTGGTGAAATGCTAAAGTATGGAGGTGCAAAGCTTATACCAAGATTGTGTGAACTATTCAACGAATGGCTTAAGGGTGAAAATTGCCGAGAGATTGGAAGAGCGCGATCATTGTACCACTGTATAAGAGTAAGGGAAACAAGAGTAATTACAAGAATTACACAGGAATAAGTTTGCTCAATGTACCTGGTAAAGTATTTGGAAGACTGCTGATTGATAGAGTAGGAGAAACCACACAAACTAAGATTTGGGATGTGCAGGGTGGCTTCATGCCAGGAAGAGGATGTGTCGCTCAGTTGGTTGCCCTCAAGCAGATGATCGAAAAGTGTTTAAGCGTAAAAAGGAAGCTGTGCTGTGCGTTTGTAGATCTGGAGAAAGCATACGACATGGTGAATAAGGAGAAGATGTGGGAAATATTAAATGAATATGGCTTAAATAGAGGTCTAATAAACGGAATAAGGGCAGTACACAACGGCAACCGGGCATGTGTTAGGGTGAGAGGTGGTGTGAGTGAATACTTGAATATTGAGCAAGGCTATGTGATGTCACCGTGGTTGTTCAATGTATACATGGATAAATGCGTTAGGCAAGAATGTATTGATACAAAAGGTGTAATGGTTAGCGACGTAAATGTACGAGTTCTGGTGTATGAAGATGACACAATCCTATTAAGTGACAGTCGTATGAGCTACAAACTGCTATTCTGTCCTTTGAATATGTTGCAGATGTGGACGATTGCTCATCTACAACGCATGCAGGTGTCAGAGTAATCAGAGATTCCTCTTTCCCCAGCACCGGCTGCGCGACAGAGATTGACGATGAATGGTCTTCCGCAAATGGAGACCATTCATCCCCAAACCCGGCAATGCAGTCAGGACTTAAGACTTGATGCAATACTACGTGATCTTTACTCACGGGTGACTGCATCCTCTCATACGGCTCACGTACAGGTTGTAGGGTGAGCAGTATTTCGTTCACGTCTGCCTGCTCGTACGTGCGTGATAATACCACATCCAAATCGTCTGCTGGAAGTGGTGTATCCAAAAACCGCAAAGCTACTTCACAGTCATCCTGGTCGAAATACTGCTCGCTCTCCACCCGGTCACCGGCAGGACCTCCTTCCTGGAGCAGCACCATCACATCCTGTGCGTGATTCGTATGAGGCTGTTCTCCCAGCAACCTCCTCAGGATGGGAGTGTCATCCCGCGGTATTATCACAATGTGGCTTATGATGTTAACTCGTCCACCCACCGCTACGGGACGATCATAAACCACGCATGCTTGTGACCTACCTAAAAGCAAAGAAAATTTAAATTACTCATCTGTGGCAGTAGTATATGAAAGCGCTTTCTTACCTCTGTTTACGTTGACGTAGTATTCTCCACTACGGTGACGGCTACACTTGGGTTTACAGCATCTAAAAGTGATTACTAATATTAATATAAAAAAGATGAAAGCAAAAATAACGTTTGCACATTTTACAAGTCCCTTAAAGATTTTATTGAAACAAATCACTTTTGAAAAGTCCCTACAGCTATTATTGAAAATTATTCCACAAAATAAATTTTAAAAAATGTCCTCTAAAAATGCATGAAAAACGTTGTTTTTAGTGGGGGAAACACCTATATTTAGCGAACCGAAAACTGCAAATTATTCGTACAACTGATTCTATAGTTGACCAAATTTTATGTTTTTAATTTTTTATTCATGGTTGGTACATTTTTAACGTTTTATTTATTTTTTTACACGTTTCTGCTACCCCCCATTCTCCATTGCCTGGGGAACTCCTGTATCCATTAAACTTTATCCCGCTAGCGTCCTGAACTCCTCTCCCCGATGTCCCGCCAGCTCCTACTCCTCAGGTTTCCTATCCAATTCACGTTGACCTCTATTCAGCGCCTACACCTCAGGATTCCCCCCCTCTTCCCCTGAGGTTCTGTATATCCCGCCCACTGCATCCTCTCCCATTATCGTGGACACCAAATCCAGCGACGACGAAATTTATGAACTGACTACAAGATTACAATCCTGATGCGGATACAGTACTACTTGACATGACCAATGCCGAAATCATTACTATCAATGACGAGGACACATAGACGAACATAACGATGATAGTAATGACTTCGCCAGCATATCATCCAGTATTGAGAGAGTATGTTCTTCCCGTGCTGGGAACGATTACCTCAACACTGGTGACTACGACTCCGCTATAGATATGGACCCTGCCTACAGCTATGATTCTGACGACTATGACAATGACGCATTACGACAACAGCGACTAATTCGCGAAACACATACTGACTTTTGTAACGAAATCATCGTTTAGGAGAGTAGCGATGAGGAGAACTTTATGAACATTCTATCAACATGCAACAACTGGAACGTAACGCTCACGAACTGTCAGACGTAGTACAACAACTAAGTGCACAGGAACAGTCACATAACAGCATACAGGACGAGAACAATGATAATGGCAGTGCGCCAGATGCCGCTCCGCAGGTCCAGGGTCACCGAAACAACGAAAACGCTGACGATGTGCAAGACCATGACGATGAAGAACTTGACGATGGTTGGTTTTGGGCTACACATATTCCTATGACCATTGGTCGCACTATGCTTCCACCCCTATACAACGTTACGTGTGCGATGGTGTCGGTAGGCAGTACTACCCAACGAAATTCTGCATTTCTAATTATTGCCGGGTGGTACTGGCTATTCTGCGCACATCGCATCATCACATGGGACCGTCCCACGTTCACGGTATGTATTGTCTAAATACTACTTTATTTATATTTATAATTCTTTCTTTCATTACAGCTGACAACCATAGTGCTATTCGTCTGGAATTATGATGTCGTGATTACGGAGAGCACTCTAGAAGAGCAGCTCCACCGGGTCGACACTAGGCTTGTAACATTATACCTTGACTGGCATAGTGTTATAAGCCTAGCTATACTAAGTGGGTATGATCACGTCATTGTACATCTGGAGATGATACTGTAAACTGTCAAAGAGATTAGTGGACTTTACGAACTCATCCGAGTTCGTAATGCAGCTTTTCTACAAGTGGTCTTAGCAAGTGGTCGAGACAGGCATAGTAAGTATAACGGATAGAACTCTCTTTCTATTTATGATATATTTCCAGAAAAACGTCGACCACAATAGTGCGACCCCAGACCATACAGACCGGCACTAACTGACTGAGCGCGGCGACTACTATACAGACAGACATACAGTCAGGTAGACATACAGACAGACAGACAGACATACAGACAGAGAGACGGACAGACAGGCAGATACACACCACACAGTGTATATCCTCAAATATATCAATCATACTGTGATGATATACCATCATGTACTGCTGATTAACATCTGCTAGTCCTCTAGAGGAGCATCATCAGTCGATACGGTTGACTGCTTCATGTGTGGAGTTCGAATAAACCAATCGCGGTCATCTAACACTCCGCTACAGGAGCATCTCCGATGGGCACCACACTGCACGTACTCTCAATTACTTGCACCACGTCCTCACAGGTGTAATGATACAGAAATGGAAAGGACCTTTTGCACTTGTACTAAATCAAAATGTTTTATTACTAGACAAAATCATGCATCTGAGTAATACACTGATTACATTTGTACATACAACAAATAAATATATTAGCATATCATTATCTTTTTTTAATTTGGTTCCAAGTGTGGTATCAGAGAAGTGTAAAAAATTACATGAGCAAGCCTTGAAAATGTGAGATGTCTATCTGAGTAGGTAGGGTACGCAAATAGCCTTGTGAATGTGTTGAGTGTTAGTGACCTTCGTATTTTTTACACCTTACAGTGTGGTATTCTTAGAAATGTGCGACCTTGGGAAATTTCTATGTAGACATGACCTACTTATTGCGTAACCTTGGGCGTGTGGGACCTTGTGCTTGTGGTAACCTAGGAAATGTGGGACCTTGGAAGTATGGTGTGTTCCAAAAGTCTCCAATCTTACCTACCTATAAAATTGTTCCTTTGTTATTCTAAATCCAACGGTGTATAACACTTAATGACAATTCAACGTTTCGACCCTCATTCTTGACATTTTAAAATATTTTATTTTTTTATGAAACATTTTTGAAAAAGAAACTACCAAAGCATTTTATTCTGAAAATGTACATTTATTTCAACTCATAATTCATAATAGTACGTTTCGACTCATCAAAAGAATCATCAATTAACCTCTTATGAACAGTAGATAACTATTTATTACGATATTGAAAAAGCCTTTCCAAACCTTGTCTTAAACAATGACAGATAAATAACTCCTTTATTAAGTTTAAATTTAAGTAAATACATTTACTTCAAGTGAAAATATTAAAAAAAATTTCAAGAATCCCATTAAAACATTTAAAAATTAACTACTGCTAAATAATGAAATCGATTATTGTAAATTTCTGGTAGTAGGCTTTGATGAGTTTAAAACAATTATTGCATCATCAAGTAATCTGTTATGAACAGTAGCTACCTATTCGTAGATAACTATTTATTACGATATCGAAAACGCCTTTCCAAAACTTGTCTTAAAAATACTCAAATGTTTACTTGGTATTCATAAATAAATTGCTCAAGCAAAGGAGTGAAAGTAATGGCGAATATTAAAAAAACACATAGAAGTTATTAGGGTATTATGTTAAATGTTACTCATTTAAACCATAAAATTATGACTAAAAAGTAATTAAAAAACAATGAATCATACATTTTACAACGCTACAATATTAAATAATTTTTATAGTGTTTTATATTAATATTAAATTTTACAGGATAATTATAAAACCGACATTAGTTCTACATAGTACTATTCAAAATGTCGATCATTTTTTTCAATGGACTTTTCACATTTTTTTTGCGACAGTTCTGGTTACTCGACGTAATGTATTACAATTAATATTTTCAATAATATTAATAATTCGATGTTCCAGAACTAGCCTATTTACTGGAGGATCAATTTCATACCCCTCATTTTTGACATAACCCCATAAATAAAAGTCTAATGGGGTAAGGCCCGGAGACCTAGCAGGCCAACGCACAGGACCACCGTTGGATATTATTCTTTCACCAAAAATTTCCCGTAAAAACGCTCAGACTTCCCCTGAAGCATGTGGGGTGGATCCATCTTGTTGGAACCACAAATTATTAAGTTCATCAGGGGGAATAGCTTCACGAATGGATGGAATTATTTGGTTTTGCAACATTAAAAGGTATCGTTGCCCCGTTAACGTGTGGTGATAAATAAACGGACCAATCAGACGATTTCCTGAAATTGATTGGGAATACTAAAAAAATGAGTCGTAGTTAATTTATTAAATGTTACTCAATTAACTCAAACAAAGATATTACTTACCGATCATTCCGCATCACACATTAAAACCAAATTGTACTTGAAGCCGGCATGGATCGTGAATATGTGGATTTTCCCGGGCCCAGTAATGATGTTTTTTTTTATTGAAGACTCCACAGTTGGTAAAATGTGTTTCATCTGTCCATACAACTTTATCATAAAAATCAGGATTTTCTTGACATTTACCATGGTACCAATTGCAAAATTCGATTCTCCTGTCAAAGTCACTTTATTGCAGGCCTTGTACAATTGTTGGCTTGTAAGGATGATATTTAACAACTTTCAAAACATTCTGTACGGTGGATTTTGGAATATGAAACTCCGTGCCATAATTATGTACTGAAGATTTCGGATTTTCGTCAAAATATTCCAAAATTTTTCCGTTACGATTCTCATTATCTATCGCATACCTTTTTGAACGTGATTTTTCAAAACTTCCAAATTCTATTAAATTTATTACTACATTATTAAAATGATTTCTGCCAGGTTGTCTTCTTTCGGGGTACATTTGAAAATAGGCATCACTAGCTCTGGTAGCATTTCTTTCACTTTTGATATAGCACACTAATATATCAAAATTTTCTTCGTTAGAATAATTTAACGCTATTTTCAAACAATGTTCATTAACAGGTTGACTGCGTCACCGGTCCCCCGGGACCGGTGGCGTACTTTAGTGTCTTGCGGTTGCGTATATCGGGATTTTTCTGCAATTTGCGGATGTTGTATTTTCGTTAATATAGCTTTCCTTAGAATTTTACAAATACGTTTTGGTTTATCGCTACGTTTAGGAACTTGTAGACTATGAAAAAGTTTACCGGTCGCCGTGGACCGGTAACGCACTGATCTAATACTATATTACTTGTGTGCGGTACCAATCGCCCGGGACCGGTGCGGTTTTCAATGTAAAACGGTGGGGATGCCTATGTAAGCAATATTAGTAAACAGCACGTGTTGCAGTGTGTTACAAGATGTCGTCTCGTGCAAGGAAAATTTTGGTTTTATCCCAGTGCGTGTTAGAAAATGTTGACAAAAAAACGGTTAACAGTGTCAAGGACAAAAGTAGTGTGTGTGTTAGTGAAGAGGAAGAAATTAATGAACTCGTTGGTTGCCCTGGTCAGTGTGAAGAACCTAGTTCGTCTAAAAACATTTCAACTAGTAAACCATCAAATGATCCTATTAGTGATGAAGAAATTGATTCTGATGTCGACGTATTTGATTCTGATGATTCAATTGTTGATAAAAACTATGTTCCACCGTCTTCAGACTCTGAAAGTGATGAAAACCGCACTAATGACGAAGATCGCTACACGGAAAATGATAATGTTGTTTTAGATGAAGTACCGGTAAGGAATTTGACGCTAAATCAAGAGGAATGGCATGATATAACTGCAGATAACGGTTGCGTGTACCAAAAGCAAGAATCGTCTACACTGAATTTTGATACAACGATAAAAAATCCAATCCACGCGTACCAGTTATTTTTATCGGACGATATAATAAAAACTATTGTTGAAGAGACAAACAGATATGCACGTCAAATGTTAATCAATCAGAACTCCTCAAAATCTCGACTGAATCTGTGGGTTGATAGCGACGAAGCGGAAATATAACGATTCTTTTCAATTATTTTTGTTATGGGGCTGAACGATCTTCCTGCTTTGAATCTATATTGGTCGAGGGATTCTATGTTCCGTAACGAGTTTATTTGTTATACGATGCCCCGTGATAGATTTCTTTTGCTGTTGCGATGCATACATTTTTGCAACAACGACACTGCTGATAAAAATGATCGGCTATACAAAATACGAAATTTATTAGAAGCAGCAAATAAAAATTTCCAACAAGTGTTAACACCAGGCAGGGTGATCGTTATTGATGAGAGCATGATTCCTTTTCAAGGCAGACTGGGGTTTCGACAATATATTCCCAATAAAACACATCCCTACGGAATCAAGTTGTACAAATTATGTACCGTCGATGGATATACGAATAATATAATTGTCTATACCGGAAAAAACGTAACGCCTCCAGAACTAACACATTCTGAACAAATAGTGCACGACCTTTTAGAATGTCTTGAAGATAAACGTGGACACTATCTATCTGCTGACAATTTCTACTCCAGCTTGGGCTTAGCAAAGTCTCTATTCAATCAAGAGGTAATTTACTGTGGCACACTAAGGTCAAACCGAAAAGGAACACCCAAAAGTTTGCCTAGCAAAATGAAAAAAGGAGATATTTTTGGTACACAGAACGGTCCCCTAAGAATTATTAAATGGATGGACAAGCGACCCGTTCTAATGCTGCTACCTGTATATCAACTGGTAAGCGGACCAGACAAGGTTATGATATCACAAAACCATAAGCAGTTATTGAATACAACAAAGCCAAAAAGGGGGTCGATTTGAGCGACCAAATGTCATCATACCACTCCGTGTTACGCCGAAGTTTAAAATGGTACAGAAAGTTGGCGTTCGAGATTTTATTTGGAACGTTTGTCGTAAATTCCTGGATCATACATAATAAAATCAGCTCTTCAAAACTATCTATTACCGAGTTTAGAAGAAGATTAGCGCAAGAGTTAGTTTTTACTCCTCTCGAAACCCGTGAGAAGACACCGAAAAGAGTTTCGCACACCTTTATAAAGCCATCAGGGCCAGGAAAAAAAGGAGAAGACAGTGTCAAAGCTGCTACAGCAATCTGAGGGAAACGTGTTCTAGCAGAGAAGCAAGTAATTTAGTTACTAAGGTAACAAGTTTTTGTAACGATTGCCCTGGACAACCAGGAATGTGTTTACCATATTTTAATATAAAGCACAAAAAATAACATTTTTACTATGTAAGTATTTGTATATAACAATAAACTATTTAATCTCCTGTTTACTTGTATTTATATTTTGTTACAATTTCAAAGTTTTCAAAAACTTATTTGGATTTGAGTCAGAGTAACGCGGTTGTAAACATAGGTACTTGTTGATATCTAGAAACAAAACCTCCATTCAGATTGATTAATTGTTGAAAAATGTACTCGTTGAGCAAAAAAAAACCAATGACGTAATTACCGGTCCTCGAGGACCGGTACCGCATATAGAGATAAATAAATTGCAGATCCCCTGGGACCGGTAACGCACACAGCGCAACACTAAAATTTTCAATGACGCCGTCAACCTGTTAAAATGTGAGAAACTATTGTAGTCTTTTGACAGATAACAAAATTGTTATACAATAATTGTTTTAAACTCATCAAAGCCTACTACCAGAAAAATCAAGCGTTTTAATAGGATTTTTCACATTTTTTTAAATATTTCCACTTGAAGTAAATGTGTTCTTAGGTATTTACTTAAATTTAAACTTAATAAAAGAGTTATTTATCTGTCATTGTTTAAGACAAGGTTTGGAAAGGCTTTTTTGATATCGTAATAAATAGTTATCTACGAATAGGTAGCTTCTGTTCATAAGAGATTACTTGATGATGCCTTTGATTAGTCGAAACTTCCTATTATGAATTATGAGTTGATATAAATGTACATTTGCAGGATCAATTGCTTTGGTTTCATAAAAAAAAGAAATATTTGAAAATGTCAAGAATGAGGGTTGGAACGTCGAATTATCATTAAGTGTTACACATAGTTGGATTTATAATATCAATAGAGGATAAAAAGTGGCAATGGCAAAGTGTAATTTTTTTTTAGAGACAGCAAAAAATAAAAATTGTCGATTTTCAGTTTTTTTTCGAATATTTTGAAAAATACTTGAGATAGCACACAAGCACACGCACACGCACACGCACACGCACACGCACACGCACACGCACACGCACACGCACACGCACACGCACACGCACACGCACACGCACACGCACACGCACACGCACACGCACACGCACACGCACACGCACACACACGCACACACATACGCACGCACGCACTCACGCACTCACGCACGCACGCACGCACACACACACACACACACACACACACACACACACACACACACACACACACACACACACACACACACACACACACACATATATATATATATATATATATATATATATATATATATATATATATATATATATATATATATATATGATTGACTAATTGAGGTTGCAGTCAAAGTAGATAACGCCAGGAAAGTAAAACCCTTTGTTGCCTTGTTGAGCTTTCGGAATCAATATTATAAACGTGCCTAAGGTGGGTCATTAATTAAAGTTACATATACATAATAAAATTTTTAACACATAACAAAAACAAAAACAAAAACTAGTGGCGATGTTTTTTGTGTGTTAAAAATTTTATTGTGTATATTTATTTAATAACTCACGTTAGGCACGTTTTTAACATTTATTAAATGCAAGCACATTTTTTCATGTTAATTTTTAGTTTGTCTTGATAAAGGAATATAGAATTCCGAAATCTCGACTCAGCATCGAAGGGTTTTACTTTCCTGACCTTATCTACTTTGACTGCAATCTCAATTAGTATATACAGGGTGAGGCATCTAAGATCCGTTGGTTTGTATACGAAAAATGGTAAAATATTTTTGAAATCTTTTTTTTTATTATCGTGTAGGTTCATTAGGAGCACGTTTTAAAATTATTTTCGAATATGCAGGGTGGTCCATAAAAATTTTACGCATCAAAGTTATGAAAATTTAAATGGAACACCCTATATATGATTGCATATTTCGATTCTGTGGACTAAATAAAGGTGACTTACTGTTATAGTCCCTATACCTAACTCCACCTGTTATCGAGATATTTCATTATTTGTGAGAATGTAGATCGAAATTCAAAAGAACTTTCTGTTTTACGTACTCGAGGAATTTTTTTCAAATGTTTTTCATTGTTTACTGAAAGCATCAAACTTTAAAACCCACCTAAGTTATTATCACAAATTTATACTGGGTGTATAAAAACTCAGTTACTATTTTGACCAACATTAAAGCCAATTAACTTCCTTATTTTAAATGGAACACCCCATATTTATCACCATATTTTTATTCTAATTTTAATTCCCTACAAAACTGCATTAGTTTCCCCATACCTATCTCTTACAGATTTTTTGTAATTTAGGATTTTCTATTCCAATAATAATTTCATGCAATTTGTTCTTGAAAAGCAGGCTTTGACGGTCCTTACTGTCACATAAAATAAACGAATTTATTGAAAAATCATAGTTCGTGTTAGAGTTGAATCATTTTAGCTAATCAACTTTGAGAATAAGTTTTATTAGCTGGGTACCTACTATTTAAAATGGCTTGCTATTTTCGAATTGAAAAGTGCGACATGATCTTAGTAATTGAGAAATGCGAAGATAATTGCTTGCTAGCATCTAGGGTTTACCCACAAATGTATCCTAATAGGCGTCATCCCGACAGCCGTCCATTAGAAAAATTATTGCAAATTGTTCGAAGCACTGGAAGTGTATCATGCAAGACACGACAAAAGCAAAGGCCGGTTACGGGTAACGAAGAGAATAATTTTGCCGTTATGGAATATCTGGTAGAAAATCCACATACCAATCAGCGGAGAATAAGAGAAGAATTTGAGATAAGTCAGCGGAGAGTTGGAAGGATAATAAAGCAGAATAAGTTTTATCAATATCACATTCAATTACACCAAGAACTTTTAGAAGTGGATTACGGATCGAAGGCTTGCATTTTGTTTATGGGTTTTAGAAAAATTTGGTGATAATAAACATTTTTTTGGTTTTGTGCTTTTTTCGGACAAATCAACGTTTCACAATAACGGTTTAGTAAATAGACATAACTATCAGTATTATAGTGACGAGAATCCTAATTTTTTTAGAACCCTCCATAGGCAACACAGATGGTCCGTAAATGTGTGGGGTGGTATAATGGAAACACATGTAGTAGGTCCGTTTTTTTTAATGGCAATTTGAACGGTGATATGTTTCTCGAATTTTTAAGAGGAACTTTGCCTGTTCTTTTGGAACACATACCGCTTGATATTCGGCAGGAAATGTGGCTACAATTAGACGGAGCGCCGACGTATTTTCATGCTAACGTTAGGGACGAATTGGACAGGCAATTTCCTAACAGGTGAATAGGGCGCGGCGGCCCACAAAATTGGCCGGCAAGATCCCCTGATTTAACTAGTCCTGATTCTTTCTTGTGGGGATACATAAAAAATATTGTCTACGATACACCACCAACCACACCCGGTAACATGAAGGAGCGAATCAGAACAGCTTTTAATTCCATGCATGTCGAGAAAAGTGAAAGAGTCTTTCCTAGAGAGAGTTCATTTATGTATTGAAAGGAACGGCAACCATTTTGAACATTTGTTGAAAGGTTGAAGTTGCTCACTTATCAAGACTGTGTTTGTTCAATAAAACAATGTTTTTGCGATTTACCCAGTTATTAACGTCTTTCAGTCATTGTTAAGGAAAGCCTAGTCAAACGGTAGGATTATCTCGAGCAATACAAGCTTTTCATCAAAACCTACTCATAAAACATCGAGTAAAAAATGACATAAAATTAATGATTAAATTAGAAAATCCTACATTACAACAAATCTGTAAGAGATAGGTATAGGAAACCCTAATACAGTTTTGTAGGGAATTAAAATTAGAATAAAAATATGGTGATAAATACGTGGTGTTCCATTTAAAATAAGGAAGTTAATTGGGTTTAATGTTGGTCAAAATAGTAACTGAGTTTTTATACACCCAGTATAAATTTGTGATAATAACATCGGTGGATTTTAAAGTTTGATGCTTTCAGTAAACAATGAAAAACATTTGAAAAAAAATTGTTGAGTACGTAAAACAGAAAGTTCTTTTGAATTTCGATCTACATTCTCACAAATAATGAAATATCTCGGCAACAGCTGGCGTTAGGTATAGGGACTATAACAATAAGTGACCTTTATTTAGTCCACAGAATCGAAATATGCCATCATATATAGGGTGTTCCATTTAAATTTTCATAACGTTGATGCGTACAATTTTTATGGACCACCCTGCATATTCGAAAATAATTTTAAGACGTGCTCCTAATGAACCTACACGATAATTAAAAAAAAGATTTCAAAAATATATAATTAAAATATATTACCGACGGAGCTTAGTTAGATGCCTCGCCTTGATATATATAATATATATATATATATATATATATATATATATATATATATATATATATATATATATATATATATACACAAGGTGATTTTAAAATGGGTGGTCAAAATTTGGGAGCTGATGCAGGATAGCAATGCAAACAAAAAAGTTCCTATCAACCTGGATCGTAAAACGCACCATTATGGAGATACAGGGTGTTTAGTTTTCAATTTGATAAGTTAATTTATTTAATATTTCGTTAGTTTTCAATAAATAGCTTTCAAATTTGTAGCATTGCCTATAATTCTTATGCCGAATAACGTGATTGATCTAGTTTCAATGTATTGTGCAGATGGCGCTAGTTGCCGCATATTTTTGTGGTTAAAAATGTAAAATGTAAAAAGTATCAACTTTTCAAATGCACGATTGGATTCTGCGATCAATATTGCATAAAAAAGGAATACCTTATTGAGCTCGTTATCTGTAACCATTTCCGAATAAAACTCAATTTCACATTTCAATTCTCAATTATTGGTATTATTACAATTCGGAAAAGTCACTAGAATATTATTGAAATAAATGATTATAAACAGATCTAACAGAAAATATGAATAAATTACCGATAATGATGTCATTTCAATTCTCAAAGTGTCCTCAATTTTCCTGTATACATTGTTGCAGTCTTCTCATAAGTGAAAATACTACACGATTTAGTCTTTACTCTTTTACTATTTCATTGAAAACGTCTTCAATTCGCTGGCGCAGTTCCTCAACAGTTTCAATCAACTGAGCATATACTTTATTTTTCACTTGTCCGCAAACATTGAAATCCATAGGATTGAGATCTGGTGACCTAGGGGGCCAAATTAAAGGAGCCTCATTGCCTCGGCCTATCCATTGATTTGTAAAATTTTCGGATAATCATATACGATACTGTCGTATAAAATGGGGAGGGGTCCATCATGCATGTACCATAGGGCACGCCTTCTCACTAAAGGAATGTCTTCCAAAAGTTTATAAAGTTGATTGGATAAAAAATCGTGGTATGTTTCTCCGGTTAAATTACCTTGGAGAATGCGGTAGCCTAGAAGTTTAGTCCCAAGTGTTGCAGCCCAGACATTAATTTTGAAAGAATGTTGGTAATAAGTAGTTTTTCTGGCATGTGGATTCTCATGGGCCCAAACATGTTAACTATGCACGTTAAATACTCCGTTTCTAGTGAAAGTAGCCTCATCGCTAAAGATGATATTTAAAAGAAAGTTGGGATCCTGTTCATGCTTCCTCAGGAGCAATCCACAAAATCTCATGAGTATGGGTCTATCACCTGGAAAAATATCCTGGACTTGACGGTAATGGTACGGATGCAATTGTTGTTCTGTTGCAACTCTCCAAACAACTGGTTGTGACACTTGAATTTGTAGTGACACACGCCTAGTACTAACAGTGGGATTATCTTCAATAATATTCAAAATATTCTCCTCATTTGCAACTGATCTCACCGTCCTTCGTCTTCCCCTATCAGCAGTCTGAGGCTTCAAAGTTCCACTTTCACGTAAGCGGCGTTCAGAAGACAGAAATGTTTTATAATTAGGCAGATCTCTTCTGGGATATTTTTTACTGTATCGTCTCACAGCAGCCCGTGCACTTCCAAGACATTCGCCCAACACCAGCAGCATATCAACATACTCAAAAATTTTTAGAGCGGCATTTTAATTTAACAACGATGCAAAACACAATTTCAAACAATTGAAATGTTAATGACAGATAGCGAAATATTAGTAAGTTACTGTCAGTGCTTACTTTTTTTTACGTTTCAGTGCCATACGAATGCGAATGTATGATTGGATTACACACGAACAAGGTACACGTAATGCAAAATTTCATTTTTATCGACAACGGTTGTAGATATCGCGTTTCATAAGTTGATTGAAACTGTTGAGGAACTGCGCCAGCGAATTGAAGACGCTTTCAATGAAATAGTACAAGAGCAAAGACTAGATCGTGTAGTATTTTCAATTATGAGAAGACTGCAACAATGTATACAGGAAAATGGAGGATACTTTGAGAATTGAAATGATATCATTATCGGTAATTTATTCATATTTTCTGTTAAATCTGTTTATAATCATTTATTTCAATAATATTCTACTGACTTCTCCGAATTGCGATAATACCAATAATTGAGAATTGAAATGTGAAATTGAGTTTTATTCGGAAATGGTTACAGATAGGGAGCTTAATAAGGTATACCTTTTTTATGCAATTTTAATCGCAAAATCCAATCGTGCCTTTGGAAAGTTGATACTTTTTGTTAGAAAAAAGTTACGTCATTTTTAACCACAAGAATATGCGGCAACTAGCGCCATCTGCACGATACATTGAAATTAGATAAATCACGCTATAATAAGAAATAAGAAATAAGAATTATAGGCAATGCTACAAATTTGAAAGCTTTTTATTGAAAACTAAACACCCTGTATCTCCGTAATGTGCGTTTTACGACCCAACTTGATACGAACTTTTTTGTTTGCATTGCTATCCTGCATCAGCTCCCTAATTTTGACCACTTATTTTAGAATCACCTTGTATATATATATATATATATATATATATATATATATATATATATATATATATATATATAACAATTTACACTTCAAAGAATTTTTCTGATTTTTTATTTCACCTATTAAGAAAAGGTTCCGTAAGCCTTCAGTTCTCAACTCTTGGTAGTGATTGATATATAGATTGCATTTTTACACAAGGCTTGATACTTGTCAACGTAATTCCTTGACACAAAAAACACTGAACACTGCAATAACTCTCGCCAGCCAAAAGATCGAGAACGCTCTCAGAGGGACACAATCCAGTACTGAAAACGTAGCTTCTCAAGAAATGCATAGAGCTTAGGAAATACCAAATTAAAATACGTAATGAATATGTCATGATCATTGAAAAACAAACATATTTTAAAATCTATATATATATATATATATATATATATATATATATATATATATATATATAAGCGAAAATCACTCACTCACCAATAATCATTGCACAGTCGAAACGGATCGACGGAATATCCACTCTATCGAAAAAATCTCGGACACGTCAATTTTTATTTTCAGCCTGTTGTCTTCTCCGACGGTCAAAAAAATTTTACAGTGGCCTGCAGCCGGGTGCGGGTGGAAGTCCTGATATATTAACCCTAAACCGTTGGTCCTAGACACATGAAATTTCGAGGGTATGTTCTTTGTGAAGTGTAGGTATCCGCTAAAAAAGGGTTTTTCGAATTCCACTCCTAAGAGGGTGTAATGGGGGGTTGAATTTTTTTGTAAAACTTTATTCTATGGGTCGATTGACTCGAAAATTGGTACACATATTCTTCAATTAAAATTATGAGACGTCTATCACATGTTCTATGCAATTCTTTCATACAATGCGAAATTTAGAGGCGAATAAATTCCTAAGGTATAATTTAAGTGTTTTTTTCAATTTTATTTAATATTTTTTCAATATCTGAATAACGATTCCTTTTATTAGAAAAAGTGCAGACTTTTTAAAGAAAATTTCATTTTACATAACTTTTCTTTCTAAACTTTCTAAACTCTAAAAAATAATTAAATATGACTGAAAATGTATTATTGATACTTTATAGAAGCGGGCGGCTTTGAAATTTTTTGTTAAGTTAACATGTCTATCTGAAATAAAGCTTTAAACGTCATTCTGACATGGATTACTGTTTATGTTTTTACAATGTTGCCTGTTTTCGTTATGAACGTATGAGAGGTTGCAATTTGTTTTAATTTTAACTTCCAACCTACATCATATACATAAGTAAGTATAGAAGGTTATGTAATCGACTTTTTAAGTTAGCATCTATACTTGAAATCAAATGAGAATAAAGTAGAGGGCGCATATATATATATATATATATATATATATATATATATATATATATATATATATATATATATATATAGCGGCAAAATAATAACAAGCAAGTCATTGTCCAAGTTTGGTGACAAATTCATTCACGCAATTTACTCACAACAACAGTTTCAATCACTGATGTATTCAAAGTTGCTGTATACCATAGCGAAGCACGGGTATTCCGCTAGTGTTCTATAAATGCGATCTTTTTTTTTAAAACAATTCACTTCCAAATTTTGTTTGTTGCTCTGTAGATATTTCAGTAATGTCTGAGCTTGATCATTACAAAATGTTTACCAGTAGAAATCTGTAAAACTATGAAGTAAACCTTACACGATTGGCGTTCAACAAATTTTGTTTAACATATAATATTATGGTGAATGGAGAGGAATATCATAATCACCTTTACTTTACACTTTTACACTTTATAAAATCCAGCTTAAGCTTTAAGTTTTGATGTTACTTCAAATAATTATTGCTTTTATCAAATATTCTTTATTTGGATCTAGCAAGAGATGAAATTCATGTTTTGTCAAACTGTATAAATTATAATGTTCTGATAAATCGTATTTTAGAAATAAAATGTTGTAGCTTTCTTCAATATTACTACAAACATAGCTAGTCTCTGTCTCAGCGTTTAATCTATGACGTAGAAAGCTTCGATCACTGTTATTATAAGAAGGAAATAAGTTTACGTGGGCATGTAGGTAAACGTCTTCGAATTTCGATATTTTTAAAAGAAGCGAATAGTGTGTTTACACTGAAAGCCCTTTCCCGCTATATTTTCCTTGAGGTTGAAATTTTTAGATGTTATATTTACAGAGCGTTTTAGAAATAAATGTGTATTATATAGAAAGACTTCTACTACATGTACACGTTTGAAAGTATTAAATTCACAGATTTTGCTTTTATTTGTGTTAATAATCTGCCACTGGCAATGGTAACATTTGTGCACAAAGTTTTAATTATTTTATGACGCATATATGAAGAGTTCTTTACAATACGAATGTCATAAATAGTGTTATCTATTGATCGAAGCTATTCTAGAGCTAGCACACTATAAATAATTCAAAACCTTTCATTTTGACGAGAGTAAAAAAGAAAAACTATAAGCGATCAGTCCCGCGAGCTTTCTGAAAAGAGCGTTGGACCGTTGCAGATCATCTCTCGGTATTGTTTGTTGAGTAATCCATCATGGCTGAGCTTAAACACATTCTAAAGCCATCTTTCATTTCATCCCGGAAATCTGAAAGCGCCCGAAGGAGCACGGACATCTGATGGACAAATTGTGTTAGTCAGTGGACTGGGATACAACCTAGTTCTCACGAGGCGAACTTGAACGTAGAGAAACTCTGAGATCTTGTATTCTACTTATAACTCTATCGTTTGTAGACAGCTTTTAGTTGTCCATTCTAAGACTGAACTCTAATTCAATTTGTTTGTCCGTTGCGCCAGATGGATTGGAAAGACAACATCGTCCGACTTCAGGCGTTCTTTGATCCTGATGTTTTCTAATGCACCCTGTGTTCTTATATGTAAGGTGGGAAATGTAATTTGGAATACACTAGAGAATTAACTTTTTTATTGCGTTACTCCGGACCGTTTGTATATTCGCAGTGGTGTGGTAAGGGACTCTAGAAAGTCAAAGTAGTAGTTTGACATTTGGCTCGCTTCACCCCCTTTTATCTTTGTCTTTATATCCCGATCTCTGTAAATATTTGAATATGAATGCAAATTTTGTGTGACTTGTGAATTTCAATGTAAAGTTTGTTTTATTTCTGGTGTAGGTTTTGGAGAGTTTATTAATATTTCCTTGTGAAACACGAATCTCTTAATAACTACCTCCATCACTGCATTGCGCAACGCAGCGTAATCAACCGAAGTGATTTATTCATCACAATTCCACTTTCGAATTGCTCAATTTCCTTTCACAGGGAGAAACTTTGTCTTTTAACTCGTTATTTCATTCCGTCTTAATATTTCATAACAAACCAGTTTTGTTAATTATATGATAAATTAATTAATTTTCGCCGAAAGTTGATTTTTATGGCTATCTCGTTAAAATTTGTAGACAAGGGTGAAAACAAAATAAAAAATTGATAATATACCCTGTTTTCCCCTTCGTGCTTCTGCTTCAAATACGCGTTCTCTATCTACTAATTAAATTTCATTTATTATTAAAAATGTGAGTTCTCTGCAATGATACTACCGCATTTGCTTGCTTTACTTCAGTAAACATTCAAGTCTTCAAAGTAACCCTTTAGTAATTAATTATTACTAAAAAGCTACAACTGCTTTTCACTTAGACTTCGTGTACTAGAATACTAGATCATTGAGATGGTGAAGGGTAGTTGTTGAAGATGCTTTTAAATTTTAATTGATGAAAGTTATAAAAAGTAATTTCTTTTTTAAAAACTTTATAATGACCTCTTTAAAATATTTAATACGTATCTCTTCGTGCAATAAAAATTGTAGGTAAGCTAATTGCCTCGGATGATATTTTTGATACATACAGCTATTTCTCAATTAGCTTTGTTGAATTTATAAACGTTTTCTTTAATAAGAAGTACAATTGTAAAACGTCACATCAAATCTTAAGGAAATACAAATGATTTTGATATTTGTTGGATGTAAAAAGTTTGAACGGTTGCTGTGTAGGAGGTGTCGTTAATTTTAAAGTAATATGACATCTATTTATATCTACAGAGTGAGTTTTTTTCTATGTTTACTATGGGGATCACGGAAACTACAGCAGATAGAAAGATGGTTAAATGGGGAAAGATTTGAAGTTTTATGAGCCTAATTCAGTACACCTTGTTTTCTTTAAAAAGTTCAAATTTTGTTTGTTTCCGAGTTACGACATGAATATACATTTTTTTAATGAAAACTATAGTTGGCATGACTTTTCAAGAAATGGTTTTTCTGACCTTTTTAATGATATAACATTTGACAGTTATCTTGAAAAAATAGAGAAATACGGGCGTTTTTCCGGTTTAATTTTAGACTTAATAGTATGGTAGTCCATGGAAACCGTTGTTGATTGTAATTGCTAGTACGGTGAACCATGGAAATATATTTGATTTGAGGGTTCAAATCGTATCACCACACTTTGGATAATGTTTTATGAACTACATTGAAGGGAACCCAATATGTGTTAAAAAATAGAAAAATATTATTTGGTAACTAATAAAGTGTTAATGTGTGTAATTATTTTGACTCACGGGATACATGCTGCCGGATATATTGTGCGTAGAACGTATTTTAGATAACATATAAACGTGAGTTTTCACGAGAAATTTTTTTTTGTGTGTAAATAATGTAAGCCGGTGTAAATGCTACGCCACTGGAATTTTTAGTAAAACGTTGAATATGATTTAAAAGCACGTTTAAATGTGGTATCAATATTAAATTTGAATGCGAAATAATGTTTTAGTGACATCGCTAGTGAGGCGGTAATGAATACTTTTGTATTTGGGCCTCATTATTTTAAGGAATGTGAGTCTAAAATTCATTCTATTAGTGTACAGGAAGGATATGTAGGTATATTTTTGCTTTGCTCAATATAAAATTTTAGTTATAGTCAAGAATAAATGTTAAATTTATTAAATTTTGTGAAACTTTCTTAAAAATTTGCACCTAAGCCTGTACAGTATGTGGAGTAAATATGAATTTTAAATTGGGACGTTTCAAAATATTATTAAGCTTTCCGTAAAAATTTCAAAATGGCAGTGATCTGTTGCGTTGAGGCCGTTTTCCGCTTACCTTCCCAGGTAAAACCCATATTGAGACGATAATGGTTAAATGCTACCGGAATTTGTCACTGTGCGTTTTGGAATGCGATGTTAAAATTGTTGTAAATGGGCGAATGAGTAAATTTATGAAATGATATTGTATTAGAGTGTAGAAAATAATACGTATGTATATTATTGCTTGTATGAGTGTCGTAACATTACGTAATAGAAAAATTGAAAGCATGCTCAAGAACAAATCGTGTTAGAATACGCTAAACTGTATATAAAAGTTTCATAAAAGGTTGAATATAGATCTGGACAGTATATGCAGTGAATTTGAATGTAAATTAGGGTCTTTCGGAAGAATTGTTAGTGTGGTTGTAAAGAAATTCAAGATGACTGCGTTTTTATAGTACCGATTGCGTTAGCTCCATTTCAGATATTCCACTTGGCAAATATGCGCAATGGAAAGCTCCTTTCGGATAGGTTGATTGTGGTTTTATCACAAAAAATATGATGATGTTGGGCAAAACGGTTGACCGCAGATATAAGGAAAGACTGCTAGGGTACAAGAGAGAGACGCTCGGCAAACAGCTATATCTAAGGGGTGGTCGCGCGCGATTATTTTGTGAGATCAGAAAACGGTCTGTGTTGGTTTTTATTTGTAAATAATCAGTATCGCGGTGCATACTAGTTTATTGCAAAATCCCATTTTGGGGATGAGGTATTTAAGCATCTACGAATGAAAGCATTCATTGAGAGTTGGAATTACTAGTGTTTACTGAAAACAAACCTAATAATCCTTTAAGTAACAAGATACAGGTGTGTGTGCATGTACGGATTACGTTAAACAGTAGACAATAATGTTATTGATTTAAGTACATTAGCGAACAGGACTAAATCGACTGTGTAAAAACATTTAAGAATTTTGATGTCCAAGTGCGAATAAATATATTTTGTTACTAACATTTGTTTTTCGAAAAGGGCATATCGTAAATCAGATTGCCCCATTTAGTTTTGCACATCGGACATTTAAGTTAGCAAGTGGTGCCACAGTCAAATTACGTAAATATTATGGCAGTTTGTCAGTGACAGGTGTGGATAGATATTAAGGATTAATACGAATAAATCAATCCCATTGGGTAGCACAATATACCGGATAAAGAACTGCAGAATTTATTTATTATTTATTGTTTATTATTTATTTAGATTTTTAAATGGTAGAAATTTGATTATCTTTAGAGGTGTCATTGTTTATGTTGTAAGTTTCGTTTCAGGTAATAAGGATAATCAACCTATATTACCGTTATTATATGATTAGATTACAAGATTCATGGATTTTTAATTTATAAGAATTAATTTTTCTTTCTGTATGTGGCGCTTCTCTATGTACATATCTGTATATATTTTTGAAAAAATTGTAATACAGATCCATAAATTAATTTATTTTTTTTATTTGCTTAAGTTGTGATTCCTTAGTCTAAAGAGTTTATTGTTTCTTTGTGTGAAATTACCTAAAGGGTTACACCGTTTAAAAGTAATCAATTTGTTGATATTTTCTCTTAATGATTGATCTGAGAATTGTTTATTTTGAGTCAGATGGATTACAAAAATTACTTATTTTGCATTCATTAACAGTTGTTAAAGACATAACACTGATAACAAGATATTTATTAAGAAGAAATTTCAGATTTGAATTATTACCATTCATTCATTCTGGTTAATGTTTAAATACATTTTAGAGAGAAAGTGTTCAAATAGTATTGGATGAATGACGCACTGATTGTTACGTCTTCAAAATTTTTAAACAGGATGCAATCAACAAGTTTACGACGGCTCATATGCTCCAAAATTTTATTAAACCTTCGATAAACTTATTTTTAAGGGTAACTGGACTTAAAGATTTCCAAAATTGAATCAACGTGCATTAAGTTTTCTGAGACAAAATTTAACGTAACCTGTTAAAATGAAAGTGTGTATGAACTTGAGTTGTGTATGGTTTTATTGAGTGGGCTAAAATCATATTTTCTACAGTCAGTTAGGGTTAAATTAACACCTCGCCTAGGATTATTTAAATTTAGAAAAATTTCAGATTGTTAACAGCACTTAATTGACCGTTTATAGACAATTTAGAATTTAGTGATCAAGTGTAATTAAAATATTCTGTGACAAACATTTTTTTAGAAGGACGTTTAGTAAAGTAAATTGATGAATTTTTGTACGCGATGAAGGCGTGAGTTAACACTGACATTTAAGTTAGCGTGTAGTGCGAAGGCCAGTTCTTAGTGACGAGTGTAAATACATACTCAGGATTAATTAAAGAAAATCAACCCTAGTGGATAGGACATTACACTAGATAACGGACTACTGAACTTATGTATGTAAGAATCATTTTAGATTTTTTAATAGTGGAAGTTTGATTATATTCACAGGTGTCAAAATTTATATTGTGAATTTCATTCAGGCATTAAGGATAATCAATCTCCATTACCTGTTATTATACATTTAGATTATAAGATTTAGGAACTTTAATCTATACAAATTTATTTTTTTTATGTGTTGCTTGTCAGTAGCAATATATGTCAGTGTTCTGCAAAATTTGACAATAGGGTTCATTTAGTTAACTTATTTTTTTTTGTTTAAATTGTGATGGCCCTTTCTTACAGTTTAAAGTTTTAAAAGGAATCAAAATCATTTTATTGCATCTCATTGTTTTCTATGTGTGAAATTACATAAAGGATTACACCGTTTTTTTACATTTTGGCTAAATGATTGATCTGCAAAGTGTTCATTTTGAGTTCGATGGGTTACTGTGAAACAAGTTTTAACGAAGAGCTGAACCCGGGTGTGACAATACCGCATGACCATGACAAAGGCAACACTGAAAAATGTCCATTTAAACAGAATGGGTTATTGTTCACCATTTTCTCTCTCTTTCTCTCTCTCTCTCTCTCTATATATATATATATATATTTATATTTATATATAATTAAGCTCTTAACTTTGCAACGAACTGAGTTATATAATAGATGTTTGATATCTGAATATTTTGATGTACATTTTTACGCATTTTCCGACTTTCGTACTTAAAAATTTACCAAAATTATTATCGTAATTAGCCGTCTAGCTTAATTTCTAACAATAACTTTAAATATAAAGCAATCTAATTACGTAGAAAACATGCTTCGATTATTTTTCAGTAAATTTGGTTTCATTACGTCCTCAACACTTGGTTTGCTTGTTTAGGAGATTGCAACCGAATTTTGGTTGTTTAGTTGTTTGTCAGTTTTTTGATTGTTTGTTTTTATTGATGGTTAGTTTGCTCCCTCAAGTAGATTTTTATGGCTTGCTTGCTTGTTTTGGCATGCGTTTGGTTGTTAGTGTTAAGGTACTTTCTTTGGCTTATTTTGCTTCGTATGATTATTGACGAGTTTGTTGGTTTGGTTTTGGAGCTTGCATTAGTTTGGGAGTTGACTAGTTTGCTAGTTTCCTTGCTTATTCTTCGTTGGAGTAATTGCACCTTGGGCTGCTTGTGCATATTTGTTTTTTTTATGCCATGTTTACTTGCTAATTTCTTTGTTTTGAATTGTTAACCAGTTTGTTTGTACGTTTTGTTTTGGTTTGGTTTGTTTGGATGTAAAGTTTGTTTGGTCTGTTTGCATAGATAGTTTTTACTTTATAGAGAAATTGCGTTTGTTTTCTTGTGTTATTTATTGTTTGGATGACCTGTGTGTGAGTTTATTTGTTCGTTGAAAGTTTAATTGTTTGCTAATTGTTTCCTTGTTTTGATTAATTTTTGACTATTTCGTTTGCGAGTTTGGTTTATGTGGGTTCTTCCTGTGACTTTGTCATGCTTTGTCTCTTTGTGCATACGTGTGTGTATCTGAGCAGCTGCGTGCGTGAGGGCGTCGGCACGAGCGTGTATGCGTGCGTGTGTTTTAATATTTGCGTGCTATGGTGTTTGAGTATTCATATTCTTTTTGTTTGTGTATTTGTGTTTCTGTTGACTAATTGTTGTAGTTTGCGCATTTTTATGGATGAATGTCGCAATTTGAATTTCGCTATCTCCAATTGTGTCTGTAATCAAAATATTTTTATTATATGCTTTAATCTTCTGCAAAGAAGTACGCGAAATAAGAATTGTTTTACCAACTACCATAATTTGCAAGTAGAACACTGTCACTTGGCCCTCCTACTTATTGAAGTTTTTAATGACATCCACTTGACCCACTTATTACTTATCTTTTAATAATCTCCTTGATTGCTTATTAATAGCTTCAGAAATGGTCTCTTTTGTGATGGTTTTTGTACCCTTACTTTTTTATCCCCTGCACCTTTGCGATTTCTTAGCTTTCCATCGTCTATCTCTTTAGGTATCCGAAATGTGCCTTTTCGGATTTTCTCTATCTTGTTTTCCAACCTTCTTCACTACGTCTTAATTTCATAGGGTCTTTTAAGTTTTCGTCTTCTTGCTCCGCCACCTTATTTTCGTATGTTTTTTGGCTTTCCATCATCTTATTTCCGTGTTTCACCATATTGTTACCGTGCGCTTTTTTGGATTTACTTAAGAAACCCTTTTTTTTGCAGTTTTTTTTTCATGAATTATCCGCTTGCACCTATACCTAACAGGTAAAGAACTAAGGTGTACCTATCCCTGACATTAGGGATACCAATGCCCGTTTCTAAAAATGTCTGTTTAATTTAATAAAATAACTGGAGCCAATATAATTAGTTTATTTCAAAACTTAACCATTTTTCTGTTTATAAAATACATATGAAATTGAACCTTATTTCTCGAAAACAGCCATCATACTATTCTTGAAAACATCTTACCCTTTCACCAGCTACAACTATTTCAGGAGGGTCTAATCAACCAACAATTTGCTTGAAGCTGACAAATACCTTTTTCATTGGCTACATAAGTCTTTTTAATTGTATCTATACTATTCAGAGCCATAAAGCTGATTTCATAGTCTATAATTTCTTGAACAATACAGAAATATATGTACTTTTGTGCATTTCTTTTTCCCCTCAGAAAATTCACCAAAACGAAATCGCCCTGCTTTAATGTCTTTAATTTTCTTAATGTTTCAGTCACATTTGCTTCTTCTTCTTCTTCGTATGGCGCATCATCAGATTTCATATACTGAATGTTAACGTCTTCGTCGACGATTCTACGTCTGATTCTATGCTTTTTTTCTTATTTATTATTTTCTTTTGCTTCATTGCTTTTGCATTTTCTCGTTTAAATTTTCTTTCTGGTTTTTCTTTTTTCTTCTTCTTTTTCTTCTTTTTTTCTTAAAATTGTATTCTTGCCAACTTTCCGATGTTATTACTGAATGAATCTTTACTCCTTTTCTTTCCTTGGTCATATTTTCTTTTTCTTCAGGCCACAAGAACGCTTTTTTAAATGGTGTTGGAATAATCACAATAGGCGAGTTAGCTTTCTCTGCGTTAATGTTTATATTGATAGGCTTCAAACTTGGCCCTTATTTATTGAAATGGAGTGAACAATATTTCTAAAGAAGGGCAGTTCATTTTGTGTTTCTAGGTTTGTGTAATTATTAACGTGGTTTTCATTAGGTGTCGGGCTGAGGTTATTTTCATTTGGATTTGTATCGGTTTCACAATTGATTGTGTTTTCACTTACGGCTTTAAGCAAAAGTGGATGAAGCTTACGGTTTGTAATACTTCTCCAGCTGTATGCAAAGGAGTGTCTCGAATGTCTTCTTTCCAGATGGTTGCAGACTTCTTAAAACCTTTAATCTTATCTCACCCAATAAATTTCTCTAGTATATCCAGAACTGTTTTATGATTAAAGAGTTAGTGGTTCATTTCCCTTTGTGGTATAACATCAGCATTGTTAGGTTGGGTAGTTGTTTTTTCATAGGCTACTGCATCCGCGTTCCATGGACACAAACCACACTTTCGGAACCCGTTTCTTAATATTTGGGGCGTTATAAGTTATGTCAATACTTCATTTAACAATGGTGCAAAATTGTATCGTCTTAGCTCAGACTTGCTTTCCAACTTCCATGTTGAAACCGTTACTTTTCCAAGTTCTAACTCACACGCTGACTTATTTCTAGGTGTCTTCGCATAAATGCCAGAAACAAATTTCTTCCCGTCTTGCAAATTTTTATTGAGTTCTTTCGTTAATCTTCTTGCGCAAAGAATTAGACTATTTTTTTGTTATTGGAAATTTCTTTTTGGCCAATGAGTTTTATCCATATCACAATGTTAGACTCTTCTTCTTCCGGGAATAAAGATCCGGGACCCGTTTTCCTTTTTTCCGTATACTTTCCGTACAATTTAACCGACAAAGTTGATCTTAGCACTTCATATTGCTTCGTTGCTGTTCCAGTAGCCATTCCATTTTTACATGCGGCTAAGGCTCCTATCATGCTTGCTTATTTATGCTGAAGATTCCCTTTAGGTGGAATCTGAAATATTACACTTTATTTTAGACCAATATTGTATGCCTTTTAATATCTTGGTATTCCTGCTGAAATAGGTTTTGCTATTTCAGTTTACCTAATCAGCAGGATTATTATTAAATGTCTTTCAAGCACAGCATATGCCTGATGCAAAAGAAGCAAGCTGTCAGCTAAAGGTACCAGTGAATTTTATGAGATTCACGAGTAGCTAACATATAGTGTCAGGTATAGGATATATAGACAATTTTATGAACCTTAAGCTGACACCTTTGCAAATACTGTTTATATTGAGGTTATTTTAATTTGGGATGCAACACAATTTAGACCTAACATTAGTTATCATAACTCAGCAATAGAATTATTAAAAATTAAAAAGAAACACATTCAAATATAAATTTTTGTTAACTTACTTTGACAAGTTTCTTAAAATGAAATCTTCACATTCACAAGAAAGAAGCACATGAACACTTCAAACCATCAGTGGCCGTCTTAAATTATAGTAAATCTGAACTAATCAAATGTCAGTCAGTCAAATGGGTTTTTGTAAGTGACATCTTTCAGAAATTGGCATGCAAGATTCTTGTTTTAGGACATTTAATTTGAAAGTGTCAGGCATAGGTGCACTGTCAGGTACTGGTGCTGTTACCTTATTTTTATTACATGAAAAATTTTGGAAAAGGAAGGAAAGAAAAAGATTAGTTATTCAGTAGGGTCATATTCTACAATTCGGTAATTTTGTTTATATTAAACATTGTGGACGACTGCTTAATATTGGTGATAAATATCTGAAATATTAATGTCAACGAAATTTATAGATTTTTAATTATAAACTTTAGTCGTGAAAGTTTTTATTTTCATATTTTAGTAGTTTGGTTTGCAAAATAGTAGTAAAATAATAAAAATGATTGACTACATTTTTGGTGAAATCACATAAGACTAGTGTTTGGAATTTTGATTTAAAGTTTCGAACTTCGAACTTAGCTAGTTATTTTGCGATGATTAATTTAAGAAACTTTGATACGTACTACTGCCTAATTTTAGAATGACACCAATTATTCTGGAGTCCAAATTAAAATACTAGAACCTTAGCGTGATAATATTAACCTTATTTTACGTCGTTTATATAAACACTTATACGGAGGCAGCACGTGCAATTAATTAATTAATTAGGGATATTAGCACTAAACTATAATAACCAAGAACAAAAAAATGGAGAGCTGAAAAATGTTCTTTATAATAAAAATAGAATTCAGTTAAATATTTGTAAAACAAAACTGCTTAAGTGTAATTATTTAGAACTGCTAATTTCTAAATAAAGCTTGAATTTAACGTTTTGACTTCGAATTTGTGCAGTTATAGAATAATAGATGTGTATATTGGATCGCAGTAATCCGTATTTTTAATTCTGCCTATTTACCTGAAAAAAATCCGACACCATTGGATAATATCCTAAAGACTAGAGATCAGTTACCATCTTTTACTTTTGTTTTGTGTATTTAGTTATTAACTACTATCGGCGCAAAAAGTTTGTAGGCTCGAGCTTGAAGCTTAATAAAACAAAAAGCATTGGTCCGATTCGAAAGAACTTTGTAAAAAATTAAATCCGATTTGATTCTGCATTATTTAAGCGTAATAAGTAATTTTTTAAATGCATTTTAACAATCATTACTGGGCCCGAATGATGCAAGGTCCACTTTTTTTGGGGATTTCGGCGAGTAGAAGAGAGGCACCATGCGCCATCTTGGATTTTTCACCCTTATTTTATGGTTTCTTTTCGGTGGTCATTTCCAGCCCTTGATGAGAATTTCAACCCTGATTATTTTTGTTTGTATTAAGAGCCTTTTTGACAGCAATTTTTTTGTACTTGCTCACGTGAAGGGTGTATTTAGGGTTTGGTCTTGTGGTTGGTCTTGGGCTTGGGGTTGGACTTGGACTTGGGGGTTGGTCCAGGCATTGGTCTTGGATTTGGGGGCTGGGGCTGGGTGACGGTTTCTTTTCGGGGGATCTTTTTCAACCCTAATTAAGATCCTTTTGGTAATATTAAGAGCACTACATCTCCTGGAGGTTAGACAATTGTGCGTATTCTTTTAGTTCCTATCTACAGATTGTAACCTTACGAAATTATATTTATACATTGGGGTTGTGTTCTAATAAGGAGGCCTAATGCTATCTTGTAAGGCTGATATAGGGCTTCGCAACTTACTGCTGGGACTTAGCCCCGTGACCCTTGAAGTAAAATTTGAATTTGTATTCTAATAAGGAGGCCCTATTGCTATCTTGTAAGACAGGTGTATGAACTTGTGTTAGGGTTTGATCTTGCGTGGGGGAATTCGAATGACGGTAAAATTTAATTATAGAACACTTATTTTTATTGTAAATATCATAATTAAAAAAGCCTCAGTGAGTTATAAAAAAAATTACTGGCATTCAGATTATGCTCTAATGAAACTAAATTTTCTTATTAAGTTAATTAATTACATAACAGTTATTACAATATTGTTTTATAAACGAATATTAAAACTGATTGTTTTACCAGCAATGATTGCATTGAAATATGTTTAATATCCATCCGCTCGTTAAATTGTTGTATATTGTACACCTTAATATTTTTAAAGAAACTTGCTGTTACGTATAACTTAGATGTGTTTTATAACTGTAATTAAAAATCTGTACAAGTAAATTAAATAAATAAAATGTTAACAGCACACTTATCAGCTCTGCATTGAAAGAACATTTTTGAGGAACTGATTCACGAATGATAGTCACTGGTTTGTGTTACTCGTCTAATCAAACTAAAGCACTTTCTATGTTTTACGTTTATGAATAGTTGATGTAAAACTAGCTATTGGTTTCCCCATAATTAATTTTTAGAGTGTAAATATACAAACAACCTAATTATCTTTATCACACTTACTGCAACTCATATTTACCTTTCCTTTAAAGTAGTTAATAACAAAGCGGTTTGAACAAAATATTATATGTTGTCATACATACATACACACGCAAATTGGTTTTTATAAAAACCGCATTAAAAGTTTGGAATGTAATAATTACATGTTTTAAATTCCACAACAACAATATGTAGTCAGTTCATATTTCCAGCCATAAGCTGCAGAGACTGAAATACAAATACAAATTCATTGCCCTTCGGTTGGTGTATTACAAAGATTCGTACGGAATGTTATCAAATATTATTGATTTTGTAAATTGCGAACTCAACAATGTTAATGGAATAATGTTTAGAGATAAAATATCTTAATTATCTTATCATTAATTGTCATTGTGGTTACAAATAACCACATTGAGAGGTGGCACCGTCACTTTCAAGGCATATGCGATGATTCCCCAAATGTCTTTAAGTTCATAAACTCATTGAAAAAGGAACAATTACTGAATAACTTTCTTATAAATCAACTGATGGCTGGAGCACCTGCACCACCGCAAAATAAAACGTACGTAGCTCTTTTTCGGCGTGTGAAGGCTATTGTTTTTGGGAATAGGGCACCCTTAGAATATTTATGACGAATCGCACATAATTTCAATTTTTAACTTGATCATTAATTTTAATGTGTAAGTTGTTACTGTGAAATATATTATTATAAACATGTATTCCGAAATGAAGTTTTATTATAACACATGCACGGGGCGTATGGAAAGAAAAAAGTAACAGAGCTAGCCATTTTAATTTAAGCATAAAATTTGCACTATTAATCAATCCATGCCAGCCGGGGAGGTACCACCACTTTTACCATGGGCTCCTTAATATTGGGTCTCCGATTTTTTTACATTTTCCTTCATCCTTAATCTATTCTCATCCTTATTCTTCCTTCTCGCCCTCACTGTCTTCCTATCGGATTAAAAGTCTCAAATTAAAAAAATAAGATGGCTGTGGTTTCTAGGGTAATAAATTCCGGACGTAAAATCCTGCCCCATTCGGATGTCCGGGAGGGCAGGGTCCAAGCGACCTCGGTCATCGAAAGTATCAACTTTCTGATTGACTACTGCAACATCCGCCGTATCAGGTCTACTCTTAATGCTAGTCACCAACATCTTGAACAATTACAACCTGACATTTTGTTTCTATCTGAAACACAAGTCTCCTCTGAAAGCTCCGAGTCACCCGACTTGCAAATTCTTCAATACCACCTTCACTCTAACTTTCGACATAAAGGAGGCGTATGTGCCTACATTAAGGACAGAATTGCTTGCAAGAGGGTTTCTTCCTCAGAAAATAACAATTTTGACGTGATTTGGCTTAAACATTCTGGTCCTAATTTTGTTCATGACTTCTTCGATTACCTTAGTATGAAAGTTGACTATCTCCTGTCTCAGTTTCCATTTTGCGATATCTCAATTGTAGACGATTTCAATGTTCATAACTCTAATTGGCCTCAGTTTTCATCTACTACAAATCCTGCTGGTCATAGTGCAGAAACATTTGCTGTTTCATGTGATCTCACACAAATGATTTTTGAACCCACAAGAATCCCTGATAACCCTAACCATACTCCACGTCTTCTAGATCTCTTTCTTACATCAAACCCTCGTGTTTATAAAACTTTCGTTCATTCGTCTTTAGGCCTTTCCGACCATTATCTAATAGAAATCATTTCTACTATACCTAATTCCACTGTTGTTCGTAAAACCGATAGAACCTTGTGGTGTTTTAAGTCAGCTCGATGGAGTGATTTACGGGATTTCTTTGCAATCTTTCAATGGCGTGAATATTGTTTTAAGTCGTCCTCTCTTTCGGACATCGCTCTTTCAGTATCAGAAGTCATCCTCATGGGAGTGGAGTTATACATTCCCAAAAAATATTACCGTATAGGTCATTCACGTTCGCAACCCTGGTTCAATAAGGCTTGTGCTGATACAATATTTTAAAAAATAAATATTGCATTAAATGGAAACCTAATAAATCGGTCGACAGTCATGAAGAATACGTTGGTGCTAGAAATATCTGCAAAAGTGTCATCACTAAAACTAAAAATTTGTTCGAACAACGAAAATGCAATGAACTAGTTACATCTCCTTTAGGCAGTCATAAATTTTGGTCTTTAGATAAAGCCATTAGTAAAAACTTTGGAACACCTTCATTCCCCCCCCTGACATCTATTGACGGATCGTTAGTTGCTGATTCTGTAGAGAAAGCCAATGTTTTTGTGGATTTGTTTGCATCAAACTCGTATCTCAATGATTCTGGGAAAGATGTGCTCCTAGTCAACTCTTCTTTTTACGCTATGAAACCAATTCATTTTCGGTACAAGCTCTTGGAATCGATCATCAGTAGGCTTGATCTCAATAAGGCGACTGGCCCAGACGGTATCCCAGCTATTGTCTTAAAGAAATTTTCCCCCGAACTAGTACCAGTCCTAACTAAGCTCTATACGATCTCTATGTCTTCTGGGGAATTCCCTTCATCATGGAAGTTAGCAAATGTTCAACCAATTCCCAAAAAAGGTGATAAGACCGATCCCTCAAACTACCGACCAATTACCATCACTTCCGTTTTGTCTAAAATCATGGAATCAATCAGCAACTGCTCACGTACCTTGAAACTAACAAATTCCTTAGTGACCACCAGTATTGGTTTAGGCAAAATCGTTCAACAGGTGATCTTCTTTCATATTTGACCAAGTTTGGCATAATTGTTTACTTGCCAAACTCACCTCGTTTGGGTTAAATGATACGCTCATCAACTGGGTTTCTAGTTTCCTTGATAAAAGACGAATACGTGTCGTAGTTGATGGCTTTTTTCAAAAGAAGCTAGCATTAACGCGGGCGTACCACAGGGATCCGTTATAGCGCCTACACTTTTTCTGCTGTACATAAATGACCTTATTTCTTCAACAACTAACCCCTTCCGTTGCTTTACTGACGATAGCACTCTTCACTGTAGCTCATCTCAGTCTACTCATAGTGATAATCCACCTTCTATGTCAAATCAAGGAATTACAGCTGAAATGGCAAATTCAATCAACAAAGTCATTCAACGTATTCTCGAATGGGAAGCAATAATCTAGTTAAATTGAATGCTAACAAAACTTTGTGTCTTGTGTCCGCCAAAAAATGTCGATCATTTGCTGTTGATGTATGAATGGCTCAGTTCTTAAGTTTTCAGATTCTATTACTCTGTTGGGTATGATTGTATCTTAAAATCTCTCGTGGGTTGACCGTCTTCTGTCAGCTACCAAAACAGCTGCTCGTAAAATAGGCTTTTTGTACAGATCTAAGCAGTACTTTACCTCTCGACAACTCCTTCTGCTGTATAAGACCCAAATTCGGCCCCATCTGGTATATAATTCTCACCTCTGGGTTAGTGTTCCCCAATACGCTCTCGATATCGTTGATCGTATTCAAAAGAGGGCGAATAGGCTTATAAATGACCCGTCCTTAACTTCTCACATACAGTCCCTTGAGCATAGAAGGATGGTTTCAGTTCTTTCTTTGTATTATCGTTATTATAACGGCTATTGTGCTGCTGAATTATATTATTTGATACCATCTCGGGCTATCTTCGCGAGAAACACTCGGTTGGCTCATTCACATTATCAGTATGCAGTACAAATCTCCACTTGTCGTACCAAACGAACGCAATCCACATTTTACTACACGGCTTCAAAACTCTGGAATGATCTTCCTAGTTCCTGTTTTCCTCACACTTATGATATGAGAAAATTTAAGGTAGCTGTTCATAGGCATCTATTGGCAATTCGTTATCCCTCTATCCATCCTCCTAAGTGTTCCTGAATGCTTTAGCACAATAGGCCTAATTTAGCCAGTTCAGGTCCACACTCAAAAAAAATCCGGGGGCGGAATGTGTGGGGGCAAAATGTGTTGGGGCGAAATGTATTGTGGCGAGATGTGCGGGGATGGGATGTTTGGGGGAGATACTTGAGGGCGGAATGTCCTAGAACCATATAAATTATATACAACGGTGTGGTTAAAAAAACCATCACTCCATAAATACATTAAGATTAAAATTACCCACTTCTTAAAACTAAAAACAACAAAATTATTGAAGTTCGATTACCTTTTTTTTCTTTAAATGAATGAACCGTACTTCATGCAATAATAACAGGGAAAATAATGTATACCTAAAAGATAATCTTACTTGTTTTGGTTCAATACAATTTTTAAATCTAATTCTTATGTATTACATTAACTAATCCTTTTTCGGCGCGGTAGTTGTAGTCCATATGGTCTGCTTTCGGTAATCGTTTTAAAAATTCTTAGATGCACTATGCACAAACACAGGAGATATCCGTACTCGCACTACGCACTCGGCTGTAGTACTCACTAACGCAGTATCTATGGTTTGTTCACTCCCATACCGTGTTTAGGGGATCCTTAGCCTAACATCACGTCACCTTATACTGTGATGTTTGCCCTTCAAAAAGTTTACCACAATAAAATAATGGTTACTTCCATATACACATTAAAGTTCTTATTTGCTTTCATACCATCAATTTGGTATTGCTAACGATTGTACTCTTTCATTGTCAATGATGATCACCACTATTTTAACTAAATTTGACAAACTTATAGTTCGGTAGCATAAATGGTTACCTTCAGTTCTCTATATAATACACGCGTTTCACAATCGAACACTAATAACAAAATATTTGTTATTTTAACTTCTAATCTGCCTAAGCACTTTTTATTTCTTGAAGGAAATCACTAAAGTTTTCCTTGCAGTCAAAATATATTACACTAGTTATTTGTGAATGTCTATACGATATATCACTTTGTGGGTTAATGCAGTGGCTATACATGCACTGCTAAACTATAATTTTTATAAAGAAAGTCCAACAACTAACCATTCTGATGGTTATCACGCGCGCAACCCCGTACTCAAAACCTCTAACCATCTAGTTGACTTATCCCTACCCCTACAATTTGGGCACTCGCTTATATACCTTCTGCCCGCCATATTGCCAATACGTCACAATAAATTTTCGCAAAGATAAAAATTTACCTACATATCACCACGGTGTATTTCGTGTGTTTTTTTGCCGCGTCGAAAGTTCCAACGTGGAAGAAGACGCTAACAATGGGAAATAAACGTAGCCATCTTGAATTACTTTGTAAATTCACTAAAGACTTTCCGAAGAAATCATCAATTGCAATTACATTCACTCTGTAGATTAACCAGATTATATCTCAACTTTCCATGCAAATCTCACATGTGGGCGAATCTTGTTTTCGCAAAATCTAACAAACTCCCTCACATTCTATCATATTCATTCTTGAACATGCATTAATTTACCATGATTGCACCATATTACAAAATATCTATAAACAAAAACATGCATCCATATTCCTTACTGTACATTAACAAAATATTAATAGATCATAACTCACTCACAGATAAGTCTACAATCATTTTTTTTGGCTCAAATTCCTTCATATACAGTAGTAAAAAGAGAAGTAGTTTTACCAGTGCTGTATCAACAAAAAAAAATTTACTCAAAATATTATTTCTCAACCAAATTTAACGCTTTTAGCACGAAAATCTTTCTATAACACTCAAATATTCCTTCATTCGATAACTAAGGCTTCATTAAAAATCCAGTGGCGTATCATTTACACAACTTACATTACGCATACACACAAAAAAATTCTTTGCATGCAAGCTCACTTCAGCTACATTCAAAACACGTTACATACGTTATCAAAATATTACACATACACGGTGCGTCAAAATAACCTTACAGTGCGTGTGCGTGTGCGTGTGAGCGTGCGTGTGCGTGTGCGTATGCGTGTGCGTGTGCGTGTGCGTGTGCGTGTGCGCGCTCGTGTGCGTGTGCGTGTGTGCGTGCGTGTGCGTGTGCGTGTGCGTGTGCGTGTGCGTGCGTGTGCGTGTGCGTGTGCGTGTGCGTGTGCGTGCGCGTGCGCGCGTGCGTGTGCGTGCGTGTGAGTGTGCGCGTGCGTGTGCGTGTGCGTGTGCGTGTGCGTGTGCTTGTGCGTGTGCGTGTGCGTGTGCGTGTGCTGTGTGCGTGTGCGTGTGCGTGTGCGTGTGCGTGTGCGTGCGTGCGTGTGCGTGTCGTGTGCGTGTGCGTGTGCGTGTGCGTGTGCGTGTGCGTGTGCGTGTGCGTGTACGTGTGTATGTGTATGTGTGAGTGTGGTGTATGATAAGTGATTGTATTCACGTTTGCCGCAAATGTTTAGGGACTACAAAGGCTCAGCGATTTTTGGTGTTGATGGAGTAAAAAGGGTTAATGTAATATTTATTTCGGCTGCAATAACTTAACAACTTGTACGTATTCTGCATTCAAATTAAAAACAACTGTTTAAACTTAAATGTTACATCCCAGTAAAGTTTGGTGAGGATTGGTGTGTGTATTACGGAGCAATATAATCAAAATAAAAAAAATACGTTAAATCGGTTTGAACTGGGCATAAAGCGTGTCAGCAGTTACGCCAGTGTAAAATTTGTTATCATTATTATTAATTTGGTTAAACAAATTACATTAGTTTTCTAATTTTTTGGGCTACATCTTTTTAATTATACATCGATTAACACGATATTGATTGTCGCCATTTCAGTTGTGACAATACAAATCATGCAAAAAGTTAACCCAGTTGTTTAGATGGCCCATGCGCTAAGGGTGAATGTAATTTGTAAGTAATGGAATACAGGTTTTAATGTCAAAGGAGGGAAACTTTTTTGTTTAATAACAATCTGTGTTTAAGAAAACTACGAATGTAAGAAAGGTATAATATATGTGTAATAAATTTATGAAACTATTGTTTGTTTTACTTTTCATTTATTTGTTTTTTATTGAGCTGATTCAAATAAGTGAAAGTGAGGAGAGTCGGCGTTTTGTAAAACTGATTTTTATTTGAGAAAAATGCATACATTTGTTATTAAATTTATTTGGGTCGGTTCAGTGATTTTAAATTAACATTAATCATTTCCATGCGCACGTGGCTTATTTTTGTTGTTCTCACATTAAGAACCATTAAGACTACTCATTTAACTGTCTAGGTGGCGCCCTTTTACTTATTTTTCCATTAATTTCATAGATGTACCGTGATCACTGCCTAACCCACGAGCCTGCTAGCTTGATTGAAACCTTTGGGTGTTGCTTTCTACAACATGGCACTAGTACATCTTCTCACCACTTCAAGAGTGAGATCAGTGCTTTATTTTGTATATACTCCTGGATAAGCTCTTTGGAAAGTGTAGTAATACAATTTATTAGTTGGACTACTGTCACTCCAAATTATGCACTCTAAACACATCAAATTTATTCAAAGTTTGCTCTGCTGATGCTTAAACCAAATTAGTAAGTAATTTAAGAAGAAATAGTGTAATTTATACTTCTTTCTACACCAAAGAGATTCCTTAAATAAATGAGTTTATTATAAAAGTAATATGTGATAAGTAGACTAAACAAGAGAGGAAGTAAAGCGATTTTTTACTTTATAATATAAAGAAATACTGTTTTAAATGAGCGTTAAAGCTGCCACTTTAGCGAAAACAGCGTGAAAAGTATGAAAGGAAAAACAGTGTGTTATCGGTTCTTTGTAAATATCAATTTTAAAGGAGTTATTGTAAAGAGGGTACATCTATATGCTGTATGTAAACAACCCTATAAAAAGCTTTGTTTGTTTTAAATTAGTTTCTTTCGCTTTTCTTGCCGTTTTCTGCCAACATTATTTAAATATCTGCTCTAAAAGCTATTTTTTAAGTACTTTCTTTCTCTAATGTAATAGTAATTAATTAGATAACAACTAATGCTTAATTTTGCTAATTAAATTTGCAGTTTAAATACGATGTCACCCAAAATTATGCAGTAAATTATTTTGGTGTGACATTAACTGCCCTTATTTCCTTGTGTTGCATACCACTCTCTATTGATTTGATCTTAACTGTAATTTTTTGGATTATTTTTTATCAGGGATCATCTGAAACGACTTTATTTGTGATGTTTCTCATTTTTATTGTTTTAAACTGTTTGTCTTATTATTACTTTTTAATTCTACAACCGACTTGTTTAGTTTGATTACTATTGAGTTGTTAAAAAATACTGGAGTTGGTTTCCAAATGTCACGAAGGCAAGGTGAGTAAAGCTATACACCATAAAGTTAAATGTTTTCAAAATATTTTGATCTTTAAGCTCACATCATTGAGGTCAAAACAAACACCTCAGTTGGTATCCTATTAGTTGGAAGAAACTAAAAACAAACATTTTCTGTGGACACCAGCGAGCGAGTGCACGGACGGACGGACAGACGTGCCTAATCAGACTGTCGAGAATTGAACTCTGTGTATGCAACTTTCGTGTGAATTATATATTAATTGTGACCACATTTTTAATCTGTATTCATTGATAGAGGTTACCAATCATTTCTAGTAGAAGTCTAAGTATTGTAATACTGGGTAGTAGGACCAATATTATTTAGATTTGGGCCTAGTAGAAAGGTCAAGTGGTTATGCTAACTCCATATGTCTCTTAATAACTTGGGTGTAGAATGTAACATCAGAAGATCTATAGTAGTAAAAAAGCAAATAAAAAACTTGGTAGCGTATACTCAACACTTACAGTGGTTACTAGAACTATAGATGCGTTAATCAGAGCCAAATTTAGAGTTCAGTAAACCAAAAGTGCACCTACGGTTACAGACAACAAAAAATCTGGAGTGTCTCCACTCAACATTCCTGTATACATACATACATATAATAAAAATACTATCGGATTTATATAATTGCATAATAAAATTCTACGAACAACGCAAAAATGAACTTTTTGAGTTCATGTTTTACATGGCCCTCAACTCATTTATTCTACTCTAAAACAAAAATTATAATAACTTTTCAAGGATTTTCACTTTTTAGGTAATGTATTTAAAACAAACAATGTTTTGAATAAGTGCGCGAGTTTAAACATTTAATGCATATTAAAATAAAATTTAAAAACAATTTTAACAAAAAAAAGTATTTTCTCCGATGGGGATTAGAACTCTTATCGCTTACATTACCAGTCCATAATTCGACCGCTAGACCAACAGCTCCATTTATGTTTAATGTTTATTGTTAGCATAATTTTTATCATTTTTGTCTATTCTTAATTTGATATTTAATCCCAGTCGAAAATCTTGGTTACAAGTCTTAATTTATATAAAATAATTTTTATTTAAATAACATTTCTAGTGCCTCGATCAGCTTGAAATTTAATATCTAGGAGCTTCTTCCATGTGCGTGCGAAGTTTCAATCTAATAGCTCCATCTAAACGACTAGTTTACTTGAAAAATTTTGAAAACTGTGTAGGTTAACAGATATTTCCGGTGGTTCTATATGTCCCAAAAGTTGACGCGGATGTATGATTTTTCCACAATTCCATCACTCCAGCTCAAACGGTCTGACCGCTATCGTGCTTACATATAGACACACACAGAGACGGCATGCCAAAATTGGTCTAGAGATCCTCAAAACGTGAAGATCCGTCAAAATCTCGAGGTCGAATTTTTTCACGACCGCAATACTCTCCCAAATTCACTCTCAAATTGTAACAAAATTTCTCAATTATTTATTTGATTTGGAATAAATTTTACATTTTTAACCTTAGTGTTATACAACTTAGTATACAGTCAAGTACTTTTGGTTGCCTACCTCTGATACATAATAAATTCTAACTTTAAAATAACTATTTAAAATTTCTAATCTCTTGCTTTTGTTCAACACATTTTCTGGTTGATAGATAACACTCTCTTCTTTTCATAAAAGTTTTGCATTTGTTAACATTGCATGTTTGGTTGCTGAAGCATTCCTTAAAAAATTTCTTATTTAATTTCACTCTTCCCAAGAATGAGATTTAAAAAAGGAATTGCTTAATTAAGAAAATAAGTTTCTACCCGAGATTGCTGAGTATACATTGTTTTCTACGCCTAGTGCGGTTTTGAAGATTACCAATCATGTTGTCACGAAAACCTAGTATGTGGATTTATCATCTGTGGCCTTTTCTACTGCTTATTATAATTTTCAGCTTGTTGTGGGTGTTTCTCTTCTGGTTTTTGTCGTTATGATTCCATATTTTACAACTAAAAGAAGTTTAAGAATAGACCATCGGTACCTGTGTATGTGTAACTTATCCAGAAATTCTATCTTTATACATCTTTGGTTCATTTCGTATAATATCAACCACAATGTTAGAAATCGACGAAAGGTCAGACGATTTTAACCATATTCTTCACACCCATGTTTTATATCTGTAACCTATAACCTCTTTCTTTTCTACTCCATTCCATAGTACTAAAATAAGAAAAACTATTGATCTCACTAAAATATTATTTATCGGACACCTTATCTAAAATCCGTTTCTCCTCATCCTTTCCCTTTGTTTTTTTTCTGTTCTATAATTAGAACTGTTAGTGTATCACATTATTACTAAATTACTTACTTTTTTATTAGATCTTTAATAATTGTTGAGTAAATTGTTCGTTAATAACTAGCGACCATTTTTATCTTTTAACCTATGTGACGTATCAAACAAACCCGCGCACGTTAGTTTAGTTTTAAATACATCCTACATGTTTAAATTTTGAATCTGATGTGGCTGTAAGTGATTAAATTTTTCTCTTTTTTTTCCTTTCTCTTTCAAATTTAAAACAAATTATAACAAATATAACAGGTATTTTGAATATAATTATCGTTTTGAATCTTATCTTTTATTTATAGAAAACCTACGTTACTTTAAGAATACCTTTCGCAATTAGTCAGGTTTATATTTATTTACCTTTTAAATTGCTATAAAACGTTTACTATTTATTACTTTCAACGTTAAACTAAACAATTTATTAAACTTATGTTGTCATTTTGTTGCTTTATTTTAACTACCTGTTTAATTGTGTAGTTACCTTGTTTTGGACATTAATTTCTAATTTAATTTTCTTGTAGTATAAAATTGTCGATTTTGAAACACGTTTTATTTGTATAGGTATTTTTTACTTGATTTAACAATTATAGGTTTTGTTTTACACCGCAACATTCTTTTTTTCCCGATTGGTTTCTCCTTTCCCTCGGTTACCTACTCGCCTCTTGCAAACATCGGGTAACGGTGTTTCTTCTTTTGAGGAAGCGGTTCCTGGCGCCCTTATCTCTACCGGAAGTTTCTTGACCATCTGACCTCGAACTATCTGACCTCGGCGATTTCTTTCCAACAGCAGGTGAGTAGCGACCCTTCTCGCCGATTCCTGTTCCTGCATGTAGCAAATGTCATCATAGCAACAACAGATTTCATCGCCGAGTACGGTTAAAAAAAGTAAAGCACTCCTTCAATCTATTAAAAATCTCACAAAATTAAAAACTTCTTCCTTTCGCAACTATGAAAGTACTTACTAGATCCCAAGATAGGCGGCACACCAGCGTTCAACATCAAACAAAAGAAGTTTAGTATCTCCAAACATACATACATAATTAATTTTCGCAAATTCGTGCATCATACATAAACATGTAACTTTTACAAAATGCTCTAAACTGGCGACCTGTACTTTACACTTTTGAATAATACGCAGCAAGTTCAAAATTTTACGTAAAATAACAACGTTTCTCTTAATTCTAAACCAAAACAATAATAGCAGGTGAATAGGATTACCTTATGTTTTCAGACCACTAAGAAACCGTACAGATTTCCTCGGTCGGCACGGTGTTGGCTGCTCTTCACCAGTTATAGTCCTTACAACTCCCAAAATTCTACTGCATTAGCTGAAGGCCGAATACAATCGCCATCAGCGGGGTACTACGTAATTTTCTTGCAGTATTCATTTTAAAACCCAAAACAATAACCACCACGTGTGCTTAACTGATATCCTCAACATTCACGTTCCTTAACCAACTTCCTCCGAACTACTAAGTTTTTAACCAAGCTGTTCACGAGTATTTTCCTAGATGATTCTAGCGCGCCGGGAAAACAGAATTACTATAATAAAGAGTGTTCTGAAAACTCTACAATAAAATACGATTCGCGAAAAGTGATAGCAACCCCAATAAACTTCATCCTCAGCACGTTACTCATATACATACGAACATAAGTAAGGTTAACAACGCCACCGTTCTAACGGGTACTAGCGCACACCTGACTGAACTCAACGCTTGCCACCTAATCCTCTCGCGATTCTTCCAGACTTCGCTATATTAAATTTCACGCAACATAACCAATCATAAAGCTACGATTCTTTAAAGCCGTAAGCGCGGTAAAAACGAGGAAACTTTCGGGAATTAGAAAATACGTCATTATCATAAACTCGCACCGTCAAAATATCAGGTAAAAAATTGTAACCTGATCTGCTTTCATCGCCACTAAACTTTGGAAAATCAACTCCAATTTGACATATAAAAACCACAGATGTCTACTTATAATGTTTTATCAGCACCAAATTCTCAGTATCGCGTCGTTACATCATTTAACTACAAAAAAGCAATTTCCAATGACGTAACTTCCTCTCAAAGCTAAATTAACGATTCCTTAAAAATAAGATTATCCGGTACTTATTAAAAATGTTAAAGTACCTTCTTTAATTCTTCTACTACATTAAGGTTATCAATACGTGTAAACAACTATTCCTGTACTATGCGGCAAACATAATCGTAATTTTTCAATTTCAATCAGTTTACAAACAGAATAAATATACACGCCATTCATACAAATATCTTACACCAATTTATAATAAAACCAAATATTGCCAAATATACCAAAAATTCATAACTGAATCAGTACTTCCCAAACTTCTTAACGGAATATACCTAAATCTTCAATAATTTTTTTTAAATCTCGATTAACCCGTTCAGAAAGGTTTGCTTGTGGATGATAATTCGCGTTAAAATAATCTTAGGCTTGTAAGACGCTACCATTTTCGTAAACGCTATACTCTTAAATTGTGTTCTGTTATCACATAAAACATAGCACTACGCGAAACATCAAGCACACATTGTATTCTATACTTTCAACTGCACTTGCTGTCGTAGCAGTTTGCAATGGGCCAAATAAAAAAAGTTTGAAAAATAGTCCACCGCTACGAGTACGTAACTATATCTACTAGTTGACTTAGATAAGGGTCCAACAATATCTGTCGATATCATCTTCCGTGGTTTGTCAACAGTCGGGTGGTAAGCCATCGATCCTGTACGTCCTTTGTGCACTCGTTTATAACTAATGCATGTCTCACATCCGTTAATATGTCTCACTACATCTGCCTTAAGTTTCAAGCAATATATTTATGCATAATTGTTGCATAGGTCTTCAAATTCCAGCGTGACCCGCTGTTGGTTCGTCATGATATCGCATCAAAACCCTCTCCCGGTCATACTTAGGTACTACCTCTCGCCAGTTCTCCGGTTCCTCTCTCAAACCGACATACTAGCACTTCGCATACTTTAACAACTTTTCTTCCTCTATCCTCCAATGTAGATACGGTGTAGGCTTTCGCTCAATATTTGCCTTCATTATCGTCATCCAGCTATACATCCTATCGGGTTTATCTATTACGTTTCCCTTGTTCTCGCTCGGGATGTCATTAACAGGTCTATTCTCATTTACCATATCCAAAATCGGTACAGAACGCGACAACGTATCTTGGACTACATGATTTTTACCCTCACGATGCATAATCTGAAAATTATATTACTGAAATCTGACTGACCATCTCATTAAGCGTCCAGTTGGTTACTTCAAGTTGTGTAACCACACTAATGAAGCATGATCGGTCACTACTCTCAATTCGGTACCTTTAAAATACGGTCTCAACTTATCCAGGCTCCACAAGACAGCAACGTAATCCTTTTCCGTCGTTCAAAATTTCCTTTAATTCCTCATCAGCGATTTATTGTTATAATAATAAATCTATGTTTTGGATGAAAACCGAACCTGTTCCATAATTTGAGGCATCAGTCTGCACAACCAACGGTACGGTAAGATCTAGGCACGATAGGATGGCGGCTATGACTAAACAAATCTTAATAATCTCAAACGCTTTTTCACAATCCTCATCTCACTTAAATTTCGCATGCTTCTTCAGTTATTTAGCTAAAGGTGCTATAACGGTCGAAAAGTTATTAATAAAGCTACCGTATCAGGTCTCGACTCTAATCATACGTCTCACCTCCGTCACTTACATCGGTGTCGGAATCATTAAAATCGCATTAACTTTATCTGGGTCTACCGATAACCCATACGCATTAAGCTCATATCCGCAATAACTCAATTTCGCTTGCCAAAATGTACACTTATCTTGGCCCAGCATTGCGCTTGCTTCATCAAAACGTCGAAAAACTTACTTTAAAACTTCTATGTGTTTTTCAAAAGTCGGTATGCAGATTATCGCATCATCAAGATTCACGAACACGTAAGGTTCTAACTTGGGTCCCAGTATTTGATTAATAAAACGTTGCTATGGCGCTGGTTCATAAGCCTATTCAAACGGTAATCTCTTAAATTGTTATAATGCATGGCTCGGTACTGCAAAAGCTGTATAATGCTTGGACCCTTCCGCCATATGTATCTGACATTAAGCCGACTTAATGTCTAAAAACGAAACAAATGTTGTATCTCTAAATCTGTCCAAAATAGCAGATACGTAGGGCAAAGGATGCACATCTCGTTCTGTAACGCAAAAACGATAACTAATTTTGAACACCAAATCTCTTTACCCTTAATCGAATCAAAATAACTGTTAACTATGGTATCTAACTCCTTAATTTGCGCATGACTTAAATCTAATCTCGAATTAACAAGATGAACATTATTTTCTAAAATTTTGATAGTATCTAACTTTTCAAAACGAAATTCTCCCTACAATATTAGCTATCTTCCAAAAATCTAAGTTGTGCGGCATGCCCGTTAATTAACGCATTAATAACTACCATCTTACCTTGAATCCCAATAAGGATTGACGCAGACCCTATTCCTCTAACCGACTGACCGCTTGCCACTATACAATTCACTAATTGCTTATTATTGCACTTAATTCCTCACTGACCCAACTTTTCCCAACCCTTATGGCCAATCGTTCGAGTAGAACCGTTATCTAATATTCCCAAAATTTCTTGAATAAAAATCTTTACATAAGCGAATGGTCTTTCATCCGTGTCGCTAGAATCAAAGGCGTAATTCAAAATTACCTTATTTTTCCTAAATGTTGTTTAAGAATCCGTACGTAAACTATTATAATAAACTGCTCACTTAACATGTACTAAAAATGTTCTTAAAACAATGCCCCAACGGTGGGGGACAACATTATCAAGTGTAGCGGGTTCAAACGGCATTAGAACAATGCACAGAAATAACCAAAGGTGTCAACTGGCTTGTCGTCAGGTCGTGGATATTATTAAAACTTTGTTAATACGGTAATACGGTAATGTCTGATCGGGTAATAATTTGGACGCCACTCTGTCTTAATTCGGGTAAAATGTATGCAAGCAAAAGGGACACTAGCACAAATCAGGGCAAATTACTTGAACCTCACTTTTTGCTTGGCAAATACCAAAAAACCTAAATTTTTATTTAACTAATACGACAAAACTAAGAATATCCTACTACAATTTCTACACACGGTGACAATTATATTCATGTTATATCACTAGAAACCAATCACAACTCTGATCGTCTCCTATTATGGATTCACATTTGTATCAGAACCTTGACCAACACGAACATTCCATATATAGAACTACTAAACAGCTAAAGATCTGATTTTATATACAGGGTGCCCCGAAACTAATGGGACACACAGCACCAGTAGATTTCCTACAGGAAAATTGGTCTATTGAACCCAACATGCTTTAGTCCAAAATTTGATATTTACTGAGGTACGGGGTGTTTGTTAGTTGTAATGCACAGAATTGCAACATAAATATTAATATGGTGATAAAATACTGTTGAGTTTTGCAAATATTTCAACTAAAAATATTTTAATTCTGACTTGCACTTAATAAATTAATATTAATTAATTCTCCTTTATTATTTCGCAAGTTATTGGAGCCCGCGCACAAAATGTGGAAGTATTTGTAAATTTACGAAAAAGTACACCTGAATAGACCCGACAAGAGTGTTCCACTGCTATATTCAACAGTCTGCCATAACTTAGTAACTATTTATAAAAGTTGTGACCATTTTGCAGTTTTCAGAATTACTCATAAAAGCCTGTTTAATTTTTTTTAACCAGTTATTGTAACGTGCGATTCATAAAAATGTAACTATCCGATTTGGCCTTTCTACCAAAGGGCGTGTCTAGTGCTCGGGTTTTATAAGAAAGTGGTAATTAATGTAATTGTTAGTAAAAAGCTATAATTTGGTCCATTGCCTTATCCAATACAGTTATATGTAAAAATACGTTTGTCCGAAATTTTGAGTCGTCCGTACGGGTTCGCTGTCCGGCGTTTAAAAGTTGGAAGCGTATTTCAGAAATTGGACTTATTTGTAAATGTCGGACGTTCATACCCTTGATGTATAATAAGATTGTTATTATTTTTTTAGCTGGACGGCAAACACATGTTATCGTTTAGAGAATCCGACAAAGGAATATATAGCGTGCGTGCGTGCGTGCGTGCGTTCGTTGGTGTGTGTGTGGGTGAGGCGCGTGCTCGTGGGTGCGTGCGTGAGTGCGTGCCTGCGTACGGGCGTGTGTGCGTGCGTGCGTGCATGTGGGTGGGTGCGTGTGGGCGTGCGTGCGTATGGATGGGTGCGTGTGCGTCTGTGCGTGTGTGTGTGCGTGTGTGTTTGCGTGCGTGCGTGTTTTCGTGCGATGTGCGATGTGTGTTGTGTGTGTGTGTGTATGCGTGTGTGTGTCTGTGTGAGTGCGTGCGTGCGTCCGTGTGTGGGGGTGTGTTTGTTAGCCTGTGTGCGTGTGCGTGTGTGTGTGCATGTGCGTGTGCGCACTTAAAATGTTGTATTTAAGCTTGTTTTCATTTTGTTTGGAGTTGGTTAGATTTTGGGAGAAATCCAGAAGCGGAGAGGGGAGTTTATTAGGTGTACTTATCGGTTTTTTTTAAATATGTCTAATACAGCTGCATATTTGAAAGATATAAAAATACTTATAAATAGATCTTACACATATGCATTATAGTTTTTGATACGACGCGGTATTTAGCGGCAAAAAATTCGTAAAGTAGAATTTAAGTATTAGCTCAGATTTGTTCAATATCTAACGATTAATTTTATAAGAAAAAAAGTGTAGCCATATTTTTTATAAAATATGTGTAAAAGTGTACAGATGTTATTAAAGAAAATTTAATTTTACATAACTTTTCTTTATAAAGCTTCTTAATATGACGCGAAGTAAGCCCAAAAATTAATTAAATATGAACGAAACTGTGTTGTTGATATCTTATAGAAGCGGGCGGCTTTGGAATTTTTTTTAAGTTAACATGTATTTATGTCTAAAATCTCTATCTGACATGAAGTTTGAAACGTCATTCCGACATAGTTATTGCATTGTTTTTACAATGTAGCCTGTTTTCGTTATGAACGTATACAAGAGAGGGTGCATAGTTATCCTAAAATAGTTACGATTAAAATTATTTCATTTCTCTTAATTTTTTAAGTTAGCATCTAGTTGTCCATTTATTTGGCATAGATAATTGTATTTGTTTTTACAATGTTGCCTATTTTCGTAATGAACTATAAAAGAGATTGCACTATTATCTATAAAAAAATGTTATTAAAACTATTTTAATTTCCATTTTGTAGGTTGGAAGGTCGTGTGGTGTCCCACACCAGATATTTACATCATTTAGGCACATTTACATAATTTTTGATTGTTTTGTGTAATTTTTTTGTTTTTACAATGTTGCCTATTTTCGTAATGAACTTATTATAAAAAAATGTTATTAAATTTAGTTCATTTCTTTTAATGTCCATTCTGTAGGTTGGAAAGTCATATGGTGTTCCACTCCAGATTAGGAGCTTGCGTACAGAACTTAATAAGTCCAGTCAAAGTCATCTTTCAGAAACAATAAAAAACGTCTTGAGGGCTTATTTCATTAAACTTATTTATTATTTATTAAATTTGACAGCTTTTTTAGTTCTCCCACTTCACAAAAACAAAAGGTTGGGTTTATTTAATTTTGAATGAAAAAGTTTTTGAACAATTTGTGAGGTTTGTGAGGTTTTAATTGATACTGCGAAGACTGTATAAAAACGAACTGCACTAATTCAAACAATATAGAAATACAAGAAGAAAAAAAAACATTTAACTTATATGTTAAACATGTATACCAGCATCATCTTCATTGCAGTAACATTTATTTTCTTCTGTTTGGTTTTCTTCACCATCTTCTTGTTCTACCACGTTATCAGTTTTTAGGAGTTTAACATACCATTTCAATGCAGGATCTTCTTCCAACTGGTTCCCAAATTGTGCCTCTAAGAGAGTTTTAACATTATCAAGTATAATTTTTGTTAAAGGATGAATCGGTGGTAGTTGCTGTAACACAAAATCTGACAAACGTTTTCGTAGTTTAAGCATATTTTGGGCAACTTCGGTTGTAGGTTCAGCTTTGTAGTGACACATTCCTCGAAATGCCACTGTTTTTTATTGTTTTTTCATTTTGACCAGCAATATTCTTTTCATGTCACTGATGCCAATTGTTTTTTTATAAATCGACTGCAATTTTTTCACATCATATAGTGTCCGATTTATTCCTAGCTGCTTAACTTGTCTTACCTCCCCATACAAACAATAATACTCCTCTGCAGTAGTTACTTTTTTCCGCAGTTTCTTTTTCAATCTCCCGAAGACTCTGTCTGCAGGCATAAAACTATGTCCCTTTATTGGAAATACTATTAAACTAGAGTTGATATTTTGTGGAGATTCAGCAGTTAACCAATAAATAAGCGAATGGATTACGTGTGTATTTTATTCTACCTTACGCACCCATCGCAGAACAGGCGAAGAATTGTGATATCAGTAAGGTCAAGCTGGCGTAAGTAATTTAAAAGCGCCGATGACACTTCGGTCGAATCTCGATCTGCTTGGTCTTCTGACCAAGTATAGAAAACTGGATCCTTTGCTTGCATGTCAACGCAGCACAAGTTGTAAAACCCCACTTGCTTTAAGTACCTAATATTGTTCCTGATCAGGCGTCTTCAGGAGCGGTTGCATCTGCTGCAGATCGAAGCAAAATGTCTTTGGATTAGAAGGATCTTCTTTAGAAAGAGTAAAAAATGCATTAGTCTATGAATTCTGTTTTGCGTTACTAACTGTGAACGTTTTTCTTCATCTTTTTCCTTTTTAATTTGGTAAGTCAGGCGTTCGCACAAGCTACTGATATCGGATGCAGGTGAACGAAACCCAATGTTGAACTCATTGCTAAAAACTCTATGAAACATGGTAAAGCTCGACTTCATTTTGTCATCATTAGTGCTGTCGTTGTACATTTTATGTAATTTAGTACCGTCAATCGGGGTGAATCGGGACAGCGGGGTGAATCGGGACAAAAAGTTGTTGAATCGATAATTCGCGTCGATTTCGCAAGAGGCGATGTTTTTAGGATGCATAATAAATGTGATCTGCGCGGGAGGCATACGCGTGTTTGAGATCATGTTCAACGTGCAGTATTGTTGTAGTGGTGGTGGAGTACAGGTGCGGAAGAATTGTGGATCGTTTGTTTACGTGTTGCATGTGCTTGAAAGCTTCCTTAGGAAAAGGCATTTATACTAACAGGTTAGGTTCGGTTTTTTAATATGTTATACCTTGGAATAATCTTCACATGTTATGTGTTTGTTGATGTGTTTATTTCATTTAGTTTGTTTTTAATTAATTTTTTTATAATTTTTGTTACTTTTAGGGGTGAATCGGGACAATGCCCAGAAAATACAAAAAAAAACGACCTGGTAGTAGGGTTTACCAAAATTATGACCCAAATTTACTTCAAACGGCCTTGAGATAGTTTAGAAGAGGTCAAATAAGCCTCAGAGAAGCAAACGAAATATTTAACATACCAAAATCAACGTTGCAAAGACATGCTAGCAAGGATGTGAAGAAAAAAGGAGGACAAACTATTTTAAGTGCTAATGAGGAGATCAGACTTGTTGAATTAATTAAAATTATGGGAGAATGGGGCTATCCATTAGAAAAAAATGATATCCGCTATATAGTCATGGGCTATCTTGATAGAAAGGGAATTAAAGTCGCTAAATTCAACAGCAATTTACCAGTCACGACTGGGTCAACTTATTTTATTCTAGACATCAACAAGCCCTTATAGTCAGACTTTGTGAGAACATCAAACGGTCTCGTGCGTCCATAACTCCCGACATAATAAACAACTTCTTTGACAATCTGGCAGAAGTTCTACAAAACGTTCAACCTCAATCCATTATCAACTACGATGAAACTTGCTTCGTTGATCATCCAGGGAGAAAATATGTAGTGGTGAAAAGAAAAACACGACATCCAGAGCGCATTATCGACTCGACAAAATCTTCGACTTCAGTAATGTTTTCAATAAGCGCATCGGGCGAGATGCTTCCCCCTTTCGTGGTCTATAAAAGTGAACATATTTATGATACCGGGACAGAGAATGGCCCAAACGGAACACGGTATGGTAGAAATAAAACTGGGTGGCTTGATCAAGCACTTTTCGAAGACTGGTTTATAACTATTGCACTTCCCTTTCTAAAAAAGCAGCCAGCACTGAGAGTTGTAATTGGAGACAACCTATGCAGTCATTTATCATATACAGTGGTAGAACTTTGTGAGGAAAATAACATTTGGTTTTGTCTTCTACCACCCAATTAAACACATTTGACCCAGCCGCTTGATGTGGCTGTGTTTGGGCCCTTGAAGAAAAGTTGGCGCAAGGTCCTCCAAGAGTGGAAAAATAAGGGATCATTACCTAATCAGTATTTCCCTAGGTTGCTAAATTCTGCCATAAGCAGATTTGATACTATGCGTGAAAATATTATAAAATCATTTGCTGCTACCGGAATTAACCCACTAGATAGAACCCAAGTAACAAAACGTATGCCACAAAGAACAGGGTGCATGGAAGAAGTTGATCCTCAAGCTTGGACAGCGTCTGTTGAAGAATTACTGAACGAGAGTAGAAGTGTATGCAGGTCAACAGTCACAAGGAGAAAGAAAATTGCTGTTGAACCCGGAAAAAGTGTTGCCACTACAGAATTTCCACAAACGTTGCAAGCTGGACCATCAACCAGTACAGCTGTGGAAGACTTCGTGGACTTTTATGATCAAGATGAAGTTGAACCTGACATAAGCTCCGAATCTGAAATCGATAAGGAAAACGAAGAAGAAGAGGATAATCTAGGAAAAGTGGCCGCGGAAAACCTGTCTATTGGGGAGTTTATTGAAGTCCAGTTTGAAACCAATAAGGACAAGAAATTCTTTGTTGGTCAAATTCAAAAACTAAACGATATTGAAGTTAAATTTCTACGTCCCAATAGGAAAAAGAAAAATTGTTTTATCTTTCCTGCAATGGACGACATAAGCGTTACAAATTTACGTCAAATTGTAAAAAAACTGCCATCACCAACTAAACTAAGACGTGGTGGATATGAGTTCCCAGCTCATTTAAAACCTAATCTTATTATTTATAAGTGAATTTGTTTTATATTTTGTTACATAATGTGCCTACCAAAGAAACAACAAAAAGACCTTTTTCATGGAAAAATGCTTTTCTCCGATCATATTTCTTTTTTTTTAAAGCTTAGTGTCCCGATTGACTCCATTAGAGGGGTTACTTGCATTTTAAATGCAAAATAAATGGGTGTCCCGATTCACCCCTTTTGAGGGGTCAATCGGGACACTAACAAAATGTTTATTTACCTTCATCGGCAGACCAAAACAAACTTCTCTTCACGTTTCAATAGAGTCTACCATCTAGAACAATATTCACAATTTCTGATTTATTTCGTTATTTCTGTCAGAAGTTATCATTAAAAAATACTGAAAACCGTCCCGATTCACCCCGATTGACAGTAATACTTAAATCACAACTCAAGTAAATTCTTTTGAATTTGTTTCTCCCATAATGACCTTAAACGCCATGTAACTGTTTTATAAAGTTTGGAATGTTATCTTTAATTTCTTTTGATTTGTGAGATTGTCGATCTCCACCACGGTTTTCCGCTGGAATACTGCCATCTGTCAAATATTCGTTTTCGTATGTTGTTGGTATCAGCTAAAGTAACAGCTGCACATTCATAGTCTTTTTTGTTGTGTTTACAAGGGACAGTAAAGGATGTAAATTCACTCGTTACAGCATGCCTGTAATAGTATTATAAATACAATTAAAATTTTAAATTAAAAAGTGAGGTTAAGAATCTATCTTTCTTGCCTCGCAAAGGTTTTATGTTAGGTCTAATCACCAACCACTATGCAATTAACTAATAATAAAGTAAGCGAACAAACCTATTATTAATGCTAAACTAACTTTACCGCAGTTTACAGAAGATGTTTAACATACGAAAATAAAATTATGGACTTATTAAGTTTTGTATACATGGTGTGGCGCGAAAGCCTTGCATTAGACTTATTGGTGAAATTACTGATATTTGAAAATTGAAAATTTGTATTTTAATATTTTTGGCCATGCTGAATTCAATGAAAAGATTTGTAACTTTATAGCACTTCCGGTTATACCGGAAGTAACCATCAACTACCTTATTTTAAATAAAGTTTGTGAGTTATTGTAAGTTTTGTGAATTTTTTTCAAAAATCATTTCCATATTATTTACGATATCTTATCTAATTAATAATCGTTTACTTTCATATTTTGACCAAACAATATCAATGTATGACGAAACATTGTGGATAGGAAATGACTTTGTTAATTTATACAGGGTGTTGAAAATCGAGCGACCAATTGTAATAAATTCAAATACTAAAAACTTGCTTAATTTAAATGGAACACCCTGTATTTTATGGTGCTATGGCATTTATTATTTTATTTCCTTTCGATTTATGTTTAATTTCCCTATACCTAAATCGAGCCATTTTCAAGATATTTCGGTCTTTTGAATAAATGCATAAAACTTTATACTCAAATATAATAACATTTGCCATAAAGTGAAAACTCGTAGGCTGTCGAAATTCATTGTTACCCTTAATTGAGTTTTTATTGCTGTCAAAGCGGTGTAATTATTGTGACAAGCTATTTTGAACTATCAAAGTACTAATAAGTTCATGATCATTTTGAAAATGTCACATCGAAATGATACCAACAATGATTTTCTAAACTTGATCCTAATCTACGGAGAGTGTAATAGAATTGCTAGCCGAACATGTCGTGTATTTATAGAAAGATTTCTGGAAAAACGGAGGCCAACTCGAGATGCCATGACAAGACTTTTAAAGAACATGTCGCAATTTGGAGCATGCCGTTCAAAAATTGCAAAAATTAAACCATTAGTTGATGATGAAGTTAACGTGACAAATGTGCTGGGATTCTTTTCTGCATATCGAGATGCTTCTATTAGAGATTGTGAAATAAGCTTACGATTAACGACAAGAACAATTCATAGGATTCTTAAAGAGTATAAGTGGAAACCTTTCTGTTGTCATGTTGTACATCATGGTTCTTGTTGAGAATCCAGGAAGATGAGAATTTTACTCAAAGAATCATTTGGTGTGACGAGGCAAAATTTTGCAAAAATGTTTTGGTCTCACGAAAACCCTTACATTGTTAACAAGAGAGCGTTATTTTCAAACGAGCTGGTCGTTTAATGTTTTTTGTGCCATAAAATATGGCAGAATTTTCGGACTTAAAATATATGATGAAAATCTGACTGGTGTCGGATATTACAACATACTTCAGGGCACCATTTTGCCATTGTTAAACAATTTAAATGCCGAAGAAAGAAGTCTTGTATGGTGTCAGCAGGACGGGGCACCGCGACACATCTTACAAATTAATGCTGATTTTCTGTACCAAAATTTTGAGGATAGGTGGAGAGCCAATAGAGGGACCACATCATTGGCCGGTGAGATCCCCTGATCTCACACCCCTAGACAGTAGTATTTGGGGACATATTAAAAATCTAGTATATTCTTGGAACCAATTACAACAAAGAAAATTATTATACAGCGAGTATTACAGGCTTTTAATAATTACGATCCCCAAAAACTTAGTAAATCTACCAAACAAAACACTATTAAAAGGATTCATAAATGCTTAGAAGTAAATGGAAATAATTTTGAACATTTGTTGTAATTAATATTTTTGAAATTGTTGTTCTTATTACGTTATTATTATTATTACCCTCTGTAATTATGTTATGATGTTATATTATTGTTTTTTATTGTTATTCTTATTTTGAAAATGGCTCATTTAAGAGAAGGGAATGTAACTATAAATCGAAAAGAAATAAAATAATAAATCTTATAGCACCATAAAATACAGGGTGTTCCATTTAAATTAAGTCAGTTTTTAATTCTTGAATTTATTAGAATTGGTTTGCAACACCCTATATAAAGTAACAAAGTCATTTCCAATCCATAACATTTTGTCATACATTGATATTGTTGTTGAGATTGTTCATTATACCAGTGATTACTTACATATTTTAGACTTTGTTTTTTTAATGAATTGTCAATTTTTCATTTTTTTCTTTCAATAAATAAAAAAGTTATAAACACATCTGAATTTTGATCAGTTCTTAAGATTAGGTAATTTAAAAGGTTATGGGCCCAGCACATGCCAAAATTGTGTACTAAATCAATAAAAGAGATGTAAAAGTATATTATCAGGTGAAAAAAATAAAATAGTATTTATTACTAAAGTTGTCAAGACTGTCAACACAAAATATGGATAAATTTCCAAAATTTGAAAAATTACATGGTAAATCTAATTTTTACTCATGGAGAACGATGGCGTTAGCATATATGGACTTAAACAACCTTACAAAAATTGTTACTGGTGAAGAAAAATATCCATTTAATAATACAACTGAAGAAAAAAGTTAAACACATTTTTTAAATAAATGTGAGGATTATCGCTATAGACATTCTTTAAGTAAAGTTTTTATATTATTTGATGTGGATTCTGACATAGTTCCGCAAATAACGTGTTATACTGATGTTAGTAAAATGTGGAAAGCCTTAAATGATCTTTTTGATAAGAAAAATGAATATACTCTACATGCATTGGTAAAATCTACAATTGGTATTAAATGTGAATCGAAAAATACTATTGCCGAGCACATTTCAAAATACAATGAGTTATGGTCTAGATTAGTTGAAAGAACAGTAAACACATCTGAGGAAGATGAGCAAGATTCCTTGGAAGCTGCATTTAGACCAATGGTAAATTCTCTTAAAGCGAAAGCATCTTTATTTTTAACTACTCTTCCCGAAGAGTTGGATAATATTATAGACAATTCAAAAACAAAACAAAACTTAACTTATGATGATGTATGTTCTCCTTTATTAGAATTGTCAATTAGTAATTCGCCAAATGACGATAATCAAGCTTTTTATACTAAGAATCAGAAAGTTAAGAAAAAACAATTGGAATGTTCTTACTTGAATATTGCAGAAATAAGAAAGAAAAGGCTCACATTGGATACGCGTCTGAAGAAGATTCATCAGAAGAAAGTCCAGAATCTAATAATTTCGCATATACAGCATCAGTAACTACAGCCAAACAAAATAAATGGGTGTTTGACACTGGTGCCACGTCTCACATGACAGGAAATAAATCCAATTTACAAAATATTAGGCCTTTTAGTGGTTTTATTCGGTTGGGAAACAATAAAAAAGTAAGAATAACAGAAATTGGGGACGTAACCCTTAGAGCATATCACTTTGTATGATGTACTTTATTCAAACGAACTTAAACGTTACTTAATGTCTTGGGAAAAAGTTAAATCTAAAGGAATTAAAATACAAGGCAATAAAAATGAAATTCTTTGATCAAAATCAGGAAAAATTGTTGATTGGGTTATATCAGAAAATAAAGAACAAGTATTTCAAGAAGTAACAACATGTGACGTAAGTAATATCAGCGTTTCTACATGGCATAGAAGATTAGGGCATATATCATCTATTGAAGACACAAGAAAAGTAGTTGCAGATCCACACGTATTACCGGAAAGTTATTCAGAAAAAATTGAATGCGTAGCATGTAACAAATCTAAGATTTCGCGAAAAATATCAAGAGATGAAGGACATTCGTGTTCAGATGTATTAGAAAAAATTCACTCTGATATAGTTGGACCATTTTCAATCAAATCTTTAGGTAGAAAATGGTATTTTGTTTCGTTTATTGATGAGTTTTCCCGTTACACCAATGTTTATTTCATAAATAAAAAATCTGAGGTAGAAGAAATAATAAAAAATCACATAAAAAAAATTGAGAGACAAACAGGAAAGAAAGTAAAAAATTTTAAAAGCGATAATGCTGGTGAATATGTTTCGAAATCTTTAGAAACATTTTTCAATGAAAATGGCATAGTACATGAATATTCTATTCCGAGAGTCTACGAAACTAATGGATTAGCAGAAAGACTAAATAGAACTATTACTACTATGTCTAGAACTAGTTTAATTGATGCAGATTTACCAAAATATCTATGGGCTGAAGCAGTAGCATACGCAATTTATACAAAAAATAGGGTGTCACACTCTTTTCATAAAAAAAACCCATTTGAATTATTTTATGGGCATAAACCTTCAATAAACCATTTAAAAATGTTTGGAGAAACAGCATATATACATATTTCAAAAGAAGAAAGGAAAACCAGTAATAAGATGGGTAACCGAGCAAAAGAAGCAATATTTGTTGGATATGCAGAGAAGGTTGGCTGGTATCGATTCTGGATACAAAACAAAGTAGTCATATCAAGAGACTACAAATTCAGGTCCCACGAATCTAATGTAGTTTTAATCGAACCTATGAAAAAGTCATTCCAGTTCGATGATCAGTGTGAAAATTATGAAGACAGCGATAACGAAAATATTCAATTTTTAAATGGAAATGATTAAATTGAAGATGAAACCAATATGCGAAATAATGAAGAAAATATAGATAATATAATTGAAGAACAAAGAACTGCTACTAGACCAGAATGTTCGGTTGAACCTCGTCGAAGTGAGAGAATAAAAAATAGAATTAACTATTCAGAAGAAGACTATTGTAATATAGCTCTGGATGAACCAAACACATACAACGAAGCCATTTCTGGACCTAATAGTGATAAATGGATTGATGCTATACAAGATGAGTTAAATAGTATGGAAGAAAATAAAGTATGGGGAATTGTAGAAAAACCAGAAAAACAAGATCGTATAGTTGGATGTAAATGGATTTTAAAAAAGAAACTTTCAGACACTGGAGAAATAACTAAATTCAAAGCTCGCTTAGTTGCCCAAGGATACAGTCAAATTCCAGGTATTGATTTTACAGAAACATACTCGCCGGTTGTGAGGTATGAAACCATTAGGATGTTATTAGCGCACTGCATACAAAATCAAATGATTGCCCGACAACTTGATGTAAAAACAGCATTTCTGAATGGAGATATTGATTGTAAACTTTATATGAAAGTTCCGGAAGGAGTAAATGTGCAACCAGGGACAGTATGTTTGCTAAAGAAAAGTATTTATGGGTTAAAACAATCTCCTCGTCAATGGAATCCAAAACTTACAAGTGTGTTGAAGACAATTCAATTAAAGCAATCCCTAGCTGATCCTTGTGTTTTTGTTTCTGATGACGGAAGCCAAATCATAGCGTTTTATGTTGACGATTTGTTATTGTTGGCCTCAAATGAGGAAAAAATGAAACAACTTGAAAATGTTATATCTGAAAATTTGAAATCTACAATTTTAGGAACCCCATCATTTATTTTATCCTTTCAAATTAAGTGGTTAAACGACATTAGCATTTAATTAAGTCAAAAACGATATTTGGTCAAAATTTTAGAAAAGTATAATTTTTTAAATTGCAAAGGTGCACCAACCCCAATGGATAACGGTGCAAAACTTCAAAAGACAAAATTAAATGAAAAAAAACGGACAAAGATATATATCAATCGAAAATTGGAAGTTTACTTTATCTGGCAACAGGGACCAGACCGGATATAGCTTTTGCTGTTAACATGATGTCGCAGTTTTGTCAAGATCCGACAGAAATACACGCCAATATGGTAAATCATATATTTAGATACTTGAAAGGAACAATAGACAAATACAGAAAGGATGACCAGTGTAATCTCAAAGTTTATAGCGACGCCCCTTACGGAAATTTGTTATGTAGGTCTTTATGGAAATGCTGTTGTAACTTGGGCTGTGAAAAAACAACAAAGTGTAGCTGTTTCTTCAACTGAAGCTGAGTACATAGCTTTGTCACTAGCATGCAGACAACTGATGTGGATGATGAACATTTTAAAGGAATTAAAATCAAATAGTTTTCGGTCCTTTTTATTCTGTGATAATCAAGCTGCGATTCATATTTCTACGAATCCTGTCGTACATCAAATAAGCAAACATTTTGATATACATTACCATTTTGTGAGAGAAAAGATAGTGGAGAAGCAAGTAATTTTAAATTACGTAACCACAAATGAAAACATTGCCGATCTGTTTACGAAACCTTTGGGCAAACTACTTTTTAGTCGAATTATTTCAACATTGGGCTTGAAAGCAATCACTGAGGAAGAGTGTTGAGATTGTTCATTATACCAGTGATTACTTATATATTTTAGACTGACTTTGTTTTTTTAATGAATTGTCAATTTTTCATTTTTTTCTTTCAATAAATAAAAAAGTTATAAACACATCTGAATTTTGATCACTTCTTAAGATTAGGTAATTTAAAAATTGTTTGGTGAAAATATGAAAGTAAAGGATTATTAATTAGATAAGATATCGTAAATAATATGTGAATATGATTTTTGAAAATTCACAAACACCGTTCATTTTTTAGATAGGTTATCCTTACAAAAATTTGTTCAGAATTTTAAGTAGAATACGAATTTCAACCCAAATATCTACATTCTATTTAAAATAAGCAAGTTGATGGTTACTTCCGGTATAACCGGAAGTGTTATAAGGTTAAAAATATTTTCATTGAATTCAGCATGACCAAAAATATTAAGTTGCAAATTTTCAATTTTCAAATATCAGTACTTTCATCAATAAGTATAATACAAGGCCTTCGCTCTACACCCTGTATTTTTATTTTCTAGTTTTGAGTGAATAGCAGTACTTTGCAATTCGCTGGGAATGTCGTCTTATGTAGTTTTGTTCGAAATGCTATACTAAACGATGCGGTTTAGCATTGTAAACCCAAAGCTGTGCTTAATTCATTTTGTCCATACATTGGACTTGTGCGCAAGCTCCACAGATATATTAATTTTAGAATTTGAATGAAAAGTACAATGAGAAATTCAAATTGTCGCTAATTACAGCATAAACATTAAACCAAGGTTGATGTATCTAAACTTATGATGTAGTAGAAAACATTCACACTTTCAACATACAAACTTTACGTTTTAGCAACCTCTAGTTTCAAACATAAACGCTTTATAATGAAGAAGTATTTGACAAAGGCAAGAACTCTGAAAGAAACTTTTGATGTTTCGAAAGTTCCATTATTTCTTGAATAGGTAACAGTGTAAAAGGTAGACTCTTGTGTTAGTAATATCTACGTCTGCAGAAAGAGTCTTCGTTTCCTTTTAAATGTTTGTAATGATATCGGTGATTGTCATCTCACATCGTGATATAAAAAAGTGCCGGAACAAGGAATTGTGGCGATTTTAGAGGTGAACTGCAACGCGTTATATAATTAATTGCGCACTAATTTGAAGGCAATTATGTGCGTTATGTCTAACGGTAGCACTGTTTTGAATGCAATCTATAGAAGCAATATTTTATACTTTATGAATATTTTTTCTATTGCGATGGAGTTTTATATAGTGGAGTTTACTATTATTGGTGTTTTATAGTTGGATTGTATTACTACAAATGTTAATAAATCATCAATATATTCCATACAAAAATGTCGTTTGTACTTTGCCAAACAGTAAATGTAAGATGTATTATAGCAGTAGAAATTATTTCATTGAACAAGTACTGTCTGCGAAAGAATTATGATCGCCTTATAAATAATACTCCAATATTTTACTTCAGCGCGGAGTGTTGCGGACGCAATACTTTGGGACCTGGTTTTATGAGGCAAAGTTCAAAGCTTGCGCTTGAAGGGTACAGCTAAAGCTGTGGTGTATATAAATTGTTATGTAACATAATTTTTGTAGCGCTATATTGCTTTCTTTCGCACGCTGTACTTTATATTATAAACAGGCGGCGGATTTGTAGGCACAGTTAGAAAAGAAAGCTCATCTTATGAAATTTGTTCCACCAAATATACCTAAAAAGGTATAAAAATCCTTTATATTTCTTGACCTTTCTCTCCATTCTCCTATTTCAACAAAAAGTTTATATGTAGAGTGTAAACGTGAATGTCGTGTTTCACTAAAATATACAAGGGAAAATTTAGCGAAAATTTGATGTAAGCAGGGAGTTAACCAAAATGCTTTAGCAATTAAGTCTATCTTGACATTAAATCGTAGCAAACTATAGTTAAGACGGGATATAATAGGTGCAAATTAGTATAATTGTCGTCTCAGAATTCCTGGCATATTGCAGTAATTAGATTTCAGTAATAGTTTTGGTAATGTAGGCAATTAACACGATGACACAAGACAGCCTTCAACGATTACCACAGATTTAATCATCTGTATCCATTGTTTCAAGTAGAACAATGCTACAATCCTTTCTTTCAGAGATTGCCTGACAATTCTCCTTGAGCACTTTCATTACCATACTTTGATTTCAGAATTCTGCAACACAATTTTGTAAAAGATGTATATCATTAACGGTTTTCTTAGATATATAGTAAAAATTAAACAAAATTATTATGACTAATGTTAATAAGTTGAGACCCAACTTTGTTGAAATTTTAAGCACGAGATATGGCATTACCGCTATTCTCATCAAAGACAGTCGAGAGAAAATTCAAAGGCACTCTTTCTTTTATATGAAACAAACGAATTTATTCAGGACATTTGCTTGGCCAATTCAATGCACAATTACAGAGTTACCTGAAAAGGTACGTTCATATTTCTCTTGTACTAAAAATAGAAAGCTCAGTTAACGGTTTGGGCTTTGTAAATATCAACTTTAATAATACATATTTGTGTTCATCGAAAGAGCAGAATGAATTCATAACACCTGATTTAATTCAAATCATGATTTATTATCAATAACAAATGTTAATGAAAGAGTAAGGCTTCGAACATTCATATTAAATTAAATTTGATGGCGCCATCGTTTACTAGTAAATCAAAACGTTAACGTTAATCAGATTGTTAATGTAAATTTAATTATATTTGTCTGCTAAAACATTATATCGATAGCATTATAAATTTTCATTTTAGAACCGTAATATCGTTAATAACGTGTAACATAATTTCACCTGAAATTCTAGTTAAAAGCATTTAGCAAATGTAATCATTTTTTTACTATATATATATATATATATATATATATATATATATATATATATATATATATATATATATACATAGGGCAGATATTGTAATAATAATTGTTGCATGATACAATGCAGTATAAAATACATTTATATTCTTTAATCTTACTTAGTGGAATTCCATATTTAATTGCACTAATGTTTAAAACACAATATAATTCCACTTTTTTTATATAATTGTTTATTACTTAACGCGTTTCCACACATCATGTATCATTATCGTAATTATGGTTATGATAATAAATTATTTACGTCAAACAGTAAACCTGATTTAATTATAATTTTGTATAAAAAACGTCTGTTAAGGGGCTACACTACCTTAAAACATGAAAACAAAAAATTATTTTTAGTATAAAATATTTGGGAGTATAGAAGTACGTGTTTGAGGGTTCCCTAAAAAAATAATTATAAAATTATTTTGATAACAGGAGCTTCAGAATAATTGGATAAACGTTGAAAATCAAGAAATTTTCTACATTCACAACACGTTTTCTTTTGCATTAACAGCTATGAAATTGATAATACTGAAACAATATGCAGTTCAGTACGTCCTGTTGGTTTTATATTTTAAAATGTTATTGTTAAAAGTGTTATAACATTTGTAAAATACGAAGTATTTCGAAGCGTGCTATTGTAGGCTTTTAAAAATTATAAGTATTCTGAACAACAGGATACAGGCTATTATAATGAATAATATAAAATGACTATAAGCAATCAAAAAATATATGGATAATTAAGATGGGAAAGTAATTGTCATTAACAAATACGCCCTTCACAGGTTCACGCCTAACAATTCCGGCAATAACCAATAGGAATTAAGGTACTTATACAAGATAAATGTGCATTATAGTAAGCAGCCCTAATGACGCTCGAACTGACAATTTTAAAATGTACAAGAATGACTCATTTGTATAAAATGCTATCGATGTATCAAAGAAAAATAGCAAACGGCTATTTAAAAAATTTGTTAATTAATCTTATAGTTAACGGAAATTCTCATTAAATGACATCCGGTGCACTGTAAGATTAAGTTCTTAATACAAGGATTAAAATGCATTCATTACCGGTTTATTGTTATGCGTAAACCCATTAGTAATTTAGAATGAGAGTAGGTATACTTTGAATTTACCTATTTAAGGTCCTTCTTTTGGATTTATGTTTATTCTGTATCATCAGTGTAGTAAAGTGTATTCGTTCCTAGAGTTTCATAGTATTCAAGATGCCTTAAGCAAAACCTCTGGTCAAGACGCTCGTAAGCGACAACATGATCTGAATAATAAAAACTTGCCTGTAATAAATCGTAGTATAGATACTGATTTTTATCCTATTATTCTTTAAAAATTAAGATTTTCGTCCTATTGTAGAATTGTTTTCCAAACATATTTTGTTTTGTTAGGCAAACTATGTTGGATCTTTATACAACAAGAATGTAATGATGTAATGCAGCATTGTTGAAGTAATTTATTTTATTACATGAAATAGATTATATTTAGATAGCAAAAATTTTATCTTTACAAGTTCAAATTCTTATATACAGGAACAAATTAGCCTAAATGTACAGACTTATAGCTTGTCAAGTAAGCATTTTGTTATTATAATAACTTGCATACTAAAATACTAATCTTTTAATATATTATTTCCACTTCATGGATGATAAACCACTAATAATGACATATACAATGGTATAAGACACAGCATAATTATTGATTATGTACTCGATTAACCCTCTTGTGGGTTTAATTCCCCATTAGCCATAATTTTAAATTATCCCTTTTATATAAATTTATTTATTTTCACTATTTATTTTATTTTGCCACCATAATTTCTTTATACGCCAAATGGGGCTAATGTGTCTTTATAGCACGGAAATGTCATGGATGCTAAGCAGCATGATTGACAGCAAAACATGACATGATATATAATAGCAATATCACAGTATCTTAGTAACAACAAATTAGCCTACTGTCGCTTTATTTCACTGCATTTGCATTTAAAAACTTGCCGAAAATACTGAATCTTTTTAATATTTTTTCCATTTCATGGTGCAAAATAAAATAAAACATTGTATGTACAGTAATTTTAGATTATGCTCTCAGGAATATAAAGCCCTCGCTTCGCGTCGGGCTTTTAACATTCCCTCGAGCCATAATTTCTGATTATGCCCTTAATACATAAATATCTATTTATTACTTTTTTTTGCCCCAAATTTTCCCAAGCGGGCTAATGTGGTCTTTATAGCACGGAAATGTCATTGATGCTAAGCAGCATGATTGACAGCAAAACATGCATGATATATAATAGCAATATCACAGTATCTTAGTAACAACAAATTAGCCTACTGTCGACTTTATTTCACTGCATTTGCATTTAAAAACTTGCCGAAAATACTGAATCTTTTAATATTTTCTTCCAGTTTCTGGTGAAAATAAAATAAAACATTATGTACGTAATTTTAGATTATGACTCAGGAATATAAAGCCCTCGCTTCGCGTCGGGCTTTTAACATTCCTCGAGCCAAATCTTCTGATTATGCCCTAATACATAAATATCTAATTTATTACTTTATTTTATTTTGCCACCATAATTCTTTATACGCCCCAAATGCGGGCGTAATGGTCTTTATAGCACGGAAATGTCATTGATGCTAAGCATGATTGACAGCAAAACATGCCATGATATATAATAGCAATATCACAGTATCTTAGTAACAACAAATTAGCCTACTGTCGACTTTATTTCACTGCATTTGCATTTAAAAACTTGCCGAAAATACTGAATCTTTTAATGTTTTAATTACATGGTGCAAAATCAAAATAAACTTAGTTGTGGATGAGGTTGTCAAAGATTATGATCTGGATAATATCTCTGGGTTGTAGCTCTTAAAATTCTCAGCTCAATGTAAATAATGCTTTCATAAATATCTAATTTATTACTTTATTTTATTTTGCCACCCGGTTAAAATACCAATGCGGAAGTCAATTCTTAAAAGCACGGAAATGTCATTGTTGCTAAGCAGCATGATTGACAGCAAACACATGACATGATATGTCACGTAAGTTGAAAATTATTGAAACAACAACCTTACTATACAACCTTTATTAATAAAATAATAGCAATGAAACTTATTCTTTATAAAATTGAAAATACAGTTGGATGGATTTGAAATTGTAACTCCAGATGAGCCAACACCAAAGCTCCTTCGCCGTTTTGTGGTACACTTATAGCTGCTGTACCAGTAATGTTCTTTACATATGATTCGGCTACTTTATCCGATCGCCATCCACCAAGCTGCTTCAGTGCCCTTGTATCACCGCCGCTTTCTGCAAAGATCGTCGCCGCACTCCTACGAAAGCAGTGCCCTGTGTACTTATGGGCATCCGGTAGATTGAGGAACCCAATTTATCCTCGGCATTTTCCTAAGGTGTTTTTCAAGTCTGACCACTACATTTGCCATTATGATAGAAAACAAGATGTCAATTTTAGTATGTTCCGGTCGAATCAATATTTTCGGTACAAAGACACGTAATCAACCAGTCCATCGCTTGGTACAATGAATTGCCGAAGTATAAGTTTTGGTTTTGATCTTCACTAACAAACGTGCAGTTCTTGCGCGACAACTTTAAAAACCTCAGTTGTGGGTTAAAACACAGATAATTTATATGAGAATTGGAAAAAACTAAAATCGTTATACATTAACTAACAAGTATATTGCAGGCGCCTTCAACATGAATTCTTCAATTTGATGCCGTTGCAATACATAGGACTTTTAGCTTACACAAAATTATTCTTCATGAATTCTATAAGCATGGAAAAGGAATATATCAATATTCCTTCAAATTGAACATCTTTTCAATTTAGAACATAACACCACAGTGACGACGCTGTAATCTTTGACTGAAATTATCAATCCCTTACCATTTGGGACAAGTATGCCATTACAACTTTTTCATCACGTTTTGTGGACACATTTTTGTTCTCCGCCACGCGTAAAACTTTTCTGGTACTCTTTATGTATAAATATTTCGATTTACAATTAATTAATGGGCAGGTCTCAAATTCATCTAAAATTCTTGTGAATAAGTTTTGCGTTTTCACCTTCCATTTTAGAATGCAAATTATTTACAAACAAACAGTACCTTAGCAACAATTTAGCAATATCACAGTATCTTAGTAACAACAAATTAACCTACTGTCGACTTTATTTCACTGATTGCATTTAAAAACTTGCAAAATACTGAATCTTTTTAAAATTTTGTCCCAGTTATGGTGCAAAATAAAATGAAGCATGGTACCAAGGCAATTGATTATGGCTCCAGGAATATAAACTCTCCGCTTCGCATCGGGCTTTTAACATCCCTGAGAAAGTAAATTCTGATTATAGTTAATACATAAATATCTATTAACGCCTAAATGCGGGCATAATGTGGTCTTTATAGCAGGAAATGTCATGGATGCTAAGCATGATTGACAGCAAACACATGACATGATAATATAGCAATATCAGTATCTTAGTAACAACATTAGCCTACTGTCGACTTTACAGAATTAAAGGAAACAAATATTTCTATTGCCCTCTACAGGGCGATGAAAATGTAAAGAATATTGATTTTTTTTATATCATATAACATACCTCAAAATACTAGCAATCCAATATTTTGCAACAAAATGAGTATTTTTTTTTATCACTAATAAGTTCTGAGGTATTTAAACGCCAAAATTTACCCATATTAAAAAATAGGAGGAAATACCGCCTGTAGTGGCGCATGTTGTATTCCTTGACAATCTTGAGCGAACACTCGATCGAAGCACTGTCAAACAATATTCACGCGCTCTAAGACATAAATGAATTCCGGTTGGGTTTCAACATTTCCACGCGTAAATCGCTCAATTACGATTTGAATCTGATGATTACGACCTCGACACGACCATGCATCGTGAAACCAATCTGAGTCTGCCAGGTGCAGATACAAGCATATAAAGTGAGAAAATTTACAAATGAAAAAGACCTGAAGAAAAAGCCAAACAACAACGATTAATTGAAGACCTCCAAAAGTAATGCAGCCGAATGCACTTCAATCTTTTTGTATGATCCCCGGCCCGAGCATAAAAAGCCAGCCGCGCCGGAAGAAAAGAAACGCCACGGACGGAAAATAGAACCGACCGCGCAAACCTCTGATGGTTAAATGTAGCAGGACATCCGCGCCCCGCCAACAAACAATGATGCGGAACCAAAACCCAACACGACGACGACGGCTTCACTACAGTTGAAAGAATTTGAGCAAGAAACGCCCACGAACGGAAGCTGACCCACAGGAGAACCGAGAACCAAAGGGAACGAATCTCCGCTGATATTGCATCACGAATCTGATACTCTGAGAGCAATGTCGACACTCAACGGTCGAAACCTTAAAACGTCATAATTTCTATTCGAAACATTTATTATATGGAAGGACGTAAATACGTCATCATTTTATACGGTCGAACAAATGAGCGTTTAGCTAAGGAGTTATATATCTCAAAGATGAACAGCCATATTAGAGTGCGGATTGTTCTAGACACAGAACATTACATTTAGGAGCAAGTCTACGCGATGGGTTAATTGGCTGAAAAGGCATTGTAGAAATTAAGTGTTTGCACAGTATGAAGGGCAAAATTGTTGGACCCATATTGCAAGAAAATAGACGCGAATAAACTAGTTATGAAATAGTTGATGGAAAAACTAGGTAAGAATATCTATTTCTATGCGGCGGCAATACAATGTTTGTTTCAGATTAAAGAAACCAAACTATTTTACCAGGTTCAGGGTCAACTAAATATAAGCAGGAGAAATTTCGACTTTATCATATGTCTGCGAAACAGACTTTTCTATTGAAAGAATTACAGAAGAAGATAGAATAAGACCATTACCAAAATTAAACAGATTTTATATGGATTGCATTCTACCGAAATAATTGCCCAAGAATCTGTAGAAATATGCGAATACGAGATCCCAAATGGGTATTAAATACAATATAAATTCAATTGCTGCCATATTGCATTTTCATACATTTTTATGTATATTATATTTTCTATAGTTAATAGTAATTTCAACTCATTAGATTTCCTAAATAGAATTAAACTTACGTACATACTTTGTAAAATTTTATTTTATGTATTGTCCTGTAAGTGGAATTATTCTGTATCAATAAATATTATAACTATATTTAATTTGATAATAATTGCAACTTATTAATGTAACCTTGAAGAAACAAAATATCATTCTTACGGTCCGAACGATACCAATAATATTATATTACAATATAATTTAGTGAAAAGAATGTCCAGGACCGCCTAATCCTTCTTCAGGCGTTAAAATAAACCACCATTTCGTAAAGAACTTTATACATGAAAAAAGGACAAGCTTAAAGTTTAACTGAAATTTTAACTTTGTTTCCATCTGTTGTAAAAAAGTCCTAGGAAGTAGTGAAGCCAAAGGTGAGTCTAAAGAACCTGTTCGACATAGGGTGGCCTAAAATAAAAGTCAAAATTTGTAAACACAATAGGTCGCAAAGTGTATACACGGTTAGATCCCAGAAAATAAAAGACAAAACAATAATATCTATTGCCCTCTACAGGGCGATGAATTTGGTTAGAATATTCGATATTTTTATTATATCATACAACATACCTCAAAATACTAGCAATCCAATATTTTGCAACAAAATGAGTATTTTATATTTTTATCACAAGTTCTGGTATTTAAACGCCACATAATCTCGTTCCTCATTAATAGGATTACCGTTAGCGCTTGTTGTATTCCTTTCGTTAGTAGGAAGGCATCTTTACATCGCTACGGCCGACGTATTGAGTGATTGTGATTGTGATTTATTATTTTAAAGTAACGTGTGAAACTGAGTGCTGAAATGACAGAACCTACAAGAGCTACAATGAACTGCCCTATTTTTGGACCTCCTAGTGACCTAATTTAGATGGTGTTGCCAACTGTCAAAGACGTTTTAGTTCTGTACTCCTTTATAAGACATTCCATAAAAGACAAAAATCAGCCGTCAAAAAAGGAGCCAACATTTTTTGAAATATCTCGTTTAGTTGCAGAAAAAATTGAAATTGTTTGGAAACTGTCTTCAGTTCCTACAGTATCACGTAAACGTATAATTCAACTGTTGGAAAAGTATAATGATGAATATTTAAAGCTTATAAGATTTCCTAAAAAAAGACGTAATGATAATTATCAGTTAAAAGTTACGACTTTTAAAAACACGTGTGAGACTAATTTATTTGATATTGCTGCAAGCAAATGTCAACTATTTTCTAATTGTAAGTAATCAAAGATCAGTTAGAAGAATGGCTATCAGAGGTATTGATGTTGCAGAAAGTGCACGAATAAGAAAACTGGAAGAAAGAAAGTCTAAGAACAAGGAACGGAACAATAAGCATCTGATTAATATAGATCAAGCATCTAATAATAATTTACCACTAGCCAGCAGCTCATCTAACATTATTTCCGATGTAAATGTTACGACTAAGAGCACATTAGAAACAGCAGGAACCTCAGGTTGTATTTCAAATAAGCAAATATGTCGTAACATGCTACAGCTTCCAACACTAGCAAGAGTCTGTGACCAGTTTGGTATTTCAGACAGATCGGCTGCCGCAATCGCGTCTGCAGTCTTGCAAGATGTTGGAATTATAACAAGAGAAGGTTCATCAAAGATAATTGACAAAAATAAAGTAAGGAGAGCTCGCAAGAAGAACAGAGATTCCCTCCGGAACACATCTGCAGCTACTCTTGAACCAATAGAAAGTATTTTCTTTGATGGACGGAAGGATAAGACATTATACCAAGAGAAAATAGATAATCGTTTTCATCGCAGAACCATAAATGAAGAACATATATCTCTTGTTTAGGAACCGGGCTCGATATATATATATATATATATATATATATATATATATATATATATATATATATATATATATATGGGTCATGTTACCTTAACTTCTGGCACTGGAAAATCGATCGCTCAAAGTATTTACGATTTTTGTGTTACAAGTGATTTAGTGTTGGATCAACTTAGTGTTATTGGTTGCGATGGCACTGTTGTCAATATTGGCACCAAAAATGGTGCAATTAGGTACTTTGAAACACTACTAAAACGACCTTTACAGTGGTGTATTTGCCAACTACATGCAAATGAACTGCCCTTAAGACACTTGTTCCAGTATCTTGACGGAGGTACTGCAGGTCCCAAAGAATATTCTGGACCAATTGGAAAATGTCTTGAAAATTGTGAGCAATCGCCAATTGCTAATTTTGAGCCTATACCAGGCAATTCCTTAGAAGTCGATCCAAAAGATCTCAGCAATGATCAACAATATTTGTATGAGGCATGTCAAGCAGTTACCTCTGGCCATTGTCCCCCGAATTTGGCAAATCGCACCCACGCCAGGTGGGTTACGAAGGCTAACCGGTTGTTGCGGCTGTATCTTGCTACAGACAATCCATCGGTCAATTTGAAGGTTCTCGTTGAATTTGTTGTAAGAGTCTATGCGCCCATGTAGTTTTCGATAAAAGTACATTCTTCTTGTAGAAACGGTGCTCTGCATGTATTTAAGACAATTGAACTTTCGCGCTACTTAAATGATGAACTGAAGTGTGTTATCGATCCAGTAATTCAGCTAAACGCTTATTTTCTACACCACGAAAATATTCTTCTGAGTATGTTGAATGACGACCGTCATTTTATTAGAGAATTGGCATTAAGACGAATTGTCAAGTCAAGAAATCACCAATCTGTCAATAACACAATTCGTAATACCCGAAGTGAATTTCTCCGCAACGGACTACACTGACTTAATTGATTGGGTTGATCTTAAAGTAACTCCACCCCCGATATTGCATAGTATAACTAATGATACCCTTCAAAGGTTTATAAATAATCCTACTTAGACTTTGCACGCTTTCCATGTCACACACAGGCTGTTGAAAGGTCTGTGAAATTAGTGACAGAAGCATCGAGATCTGTCAGTGGTCAAGAGTCCAGAGACGGATTTATTCGTGCACGAATAAAGTACAGAAGTTGTCTTCCATCTTTTGAAAACAAAAGTGAATATAATATTGTTTAATTTTTCGAATACATTTATTTTCTATTGTTATTATACACTGCTGTACTTTATTTTTTGCAATTAAACTAATAAGCACGAAAAAAACATTTTTATACACAAACAATATGTTATTTTAAAAAATCCTAGTATTAAAGGGCTTGTAGAGGGCAAAAGGATTCAACTTTTTTCGTCGTTCTTTTTTAAAAACTTTTAAATGTTGCAAAATACATACTTTGGTACCTATTCCATAGCTGGATTCAAATAAGTTACATTTGCTAAGTATGACAATGTAAGTGGGTATTTTTTAAAAAAAATCTAAAATGTAAAGGCTTGTAGAGGGCAAAAGATTTTCACTTTTTTCGCCGTTCTTTTTTGAAAAGTCTTATAGAGTGCAAAAGGCATCTTATGCTACCTATTGTATAGCTTAATTAAAAAAAATAAAATTTGCCAGCTGTAAGAACGGCCCACCCTACAGTGTTCATTCATTAAAGGTGTGAGTGTGCGTGTGCATAAGTGTGTGCATGTGCGTGTGTGAGTGCGTATGTGTGCATGTGTGTATCCGTTATACAGTGAAACTCGGTTAAAACGAGATATCTGGGACTGCTAATTTTTGCTCATTATATCCGTTAAACGTTATATCCGAGAAACTCTAAAAATTAAAAAGGATACTACATTTTTAAAAATATTGTAAATTACGCATAAAAATAGATTATTTTGCAATAAAAAGCGGAATATCTCTTAAGCATTAGGAGAGTTATTAAAAATTTCATTTATTTTTAGCTTACGTTTTGGTTTAAATTTAACATCATTGAGACTACCTCTTAAAACACTTATAGATTTAAATATTTGCTCACTACTACCGTTTTCTTCAAAAAACCGCGTCAATAATACCAATGCGTCGCCTACTTTATCGAGTGTAACTGACATGGGTTTATCACACTCATTACTGTCTACATCACCTTCATCACTTTCTGCTTCCCGTTCTGTAATTTCTTCGTCAGTTTTTAAACCCGAAGTAATCACATCGGCATCAATATCTACGTAGTCATAGAAGGACGCGCAGTTTTGAAAATTATTGATGTCTCTACTTTCTAACCAAGTAGATAAAGGAAGATCGTCTTCTTCTTCGAAACTTTCATTTACAGTTCTGAATTGTTGTGAGGGTCACATTGTTCCACGCATCACTCATTAGGCGAATTGCATCTAACACGCTTATTTTAAGATCCTGTTTATTTTCCATTCGATCGATTAACTGTAACACTAATAAGGGATGGCAGAAATTTTTGAAACTCCTGATAATCCCTTGGTCCATGGGTTGAAGCATAGACGTTGTGTTTGGTGGTAAAAAAATAAGGGCGATGTTGGATAAATTTTGCTATTCAGGATGCGCTGGGCAATTATCAACCAATAATAAAGTCTTTCGATTGTTACGTCGTAATTTATCATCCCATTTTCTAATTTCCTCTTCAAAAATTGTAGATTTCATCCAAGCTTTCTTGTTAGAGATGTAGTCAACTGGTAGGCACTTAACATTTCTAAAACAGCGAGGATTTCGTGATTTTCCGATTACCAACAATTTTTTTTTGTCACTTCCCGCAAATTAAAACAGTGGTATCTCGCGTTAAATTGAAAAATAATCCGGCTTCGTCAGCGTTGTAGATGTTTTCATCTTTAAATTTTCGTCGTAATTTTGGCCAAACACTTTTTAACCACTCACCTGTAACGTTAATGTCCACTGATTTCGCTTCACCGTTTATTTTTCTATACACAATAGGGTGGAGCGAAAAAATCAATTTTTTTATTTCTTGATGTAATAGTGAAAAGAAGTTGTTACTAAAGCTCAATTATTATCCTGATTTAAAAAAAAAAATCGGAAAATATCTTCTGCCCTCTACGCACCTTTAAAAAAATCGCTGTATTACTGCATCAATAATATTTCTTAGATCCGGTTTCTAGTATCGACTTAATTGAATTGTATTCCAATATGTTTAGAACCATTTGTGCATGATGCATTAAACTTGATATTAAATCACATCGGTGCGTAGACGGTTTGAATAAACTGTGTCAAGTCATTAGGATGTGAACTCGGGTTCTTTGTGCCAATATATAGATTCAGTATTCTATTGGCTGTCGTCAACCATCTGGCATGAGCCAGTTTACCAGGGTTTACATTAGATAATTCCCAAAAACACTTACCACTGGAGATCGCAGAGCACATTTGATAGAGATATTTTTGATCTGTACTTAACTCGGAAACTACTACATCAGGAAGATTACAAGCAATTGGTTTAAAAGCTACAACTTCTAAGTTCTGACAGGTTTCTAACGATTTTCCAATAGCTCCCACAAATGCACGAGGTCCACTGCAGCAGACAAATAAACCACTGTAACGGAAGGTTAATATGTGCTTCTATCTGAGATATAACTCCGTTCTTTGATCCAGTATTAACCACTGTTCCATCACATCCTACTGCTAATAAATTGTCCAAATTAAAATAGTTTGAAGCAAAAAAAGTTAGTATGGACTCTGTAATACTTTTAGCAGAACCTGACGTAGGCGTGGTGTGCCCGATATACAACGATTCAGGTTCTTGGATAAGTGATATGTGCTCCTCTACTATAGTTTTTTTATGCCTTTTGTTTCCAATTACTTTTGTGTCAAGGTCTTATCTTTTCTTCCGTCAAAATAAAGAGCTTTGATTGGCTTCTCAATATCGTCGTCTTGCAAACGTTGCCTACTTTTTACTCTAGCTCTTCTGACTTTACTCCTATCTACAATATTCATTTTGTCTTCTTCGGAGATAATTTCAACATCTTTCACCACAGCTGATGCTATGGCTGCTGCAGATCTTTCAGATAAATTGTATCGATCACAAAGTTGAGAAAATGTTGGTAATTCGATGCGATTTTGCCCTGTGGTTTGTAGGCCATCTGTTCCTTTTGACGTAGATGGAAGATAATCGTTATATTCCTCGTTACAACTGGCTGAAATATCAAGCATTGTTTCATTATAAACTTCATGAGTACTATGAGTAGGAGGAAATTTTTCTATTTTCCTTTATTGTTCTCTCTTCTCTTTTCTGTATTTTTTTGCTTTCTACTAAGTCTACATTTCCGATGAACATTTTCCGGTTCGTTCTCTGATCAGTTAAGAAAGTTTGTTCTTGAACTGGTATTTTATTTGCTTTTTGGCACGAACAATTTCTAACGTTTTACATTTACAAGTACTTATATCAAACAAGAATCTGGAGTCATCTTTAAATGTCTTTACTTTTGATAAATATGTATTATTTCGTTTTGATTCTGGATGTCTGATAATTTTGATAAATACTTGTATTATTTTACGAATACATTGAATGACACGTGTACGAGAGACAGTCGAAAGTGATGCTTTCGACCACAACTTACAAATTTTGTCACTTAGGATTTCACAAATGTCAGACACTATTGGATCCTTTTTGGAATTAGGGGCCTTAATGTCATATCGTACATACAAAAAGCATTTAATTACATCTTTGTAAGTTGGCAACATATTACCACTAAAGTCACATGGTGCTCCGAAAATAGAACACTCCACTATTTTTCTGGTATTCATTGTTACTTAATTACTACCGTATTTCATAATTTACAACGATCACTAAATAAACCACTACTCACAATTATCTAACAATATTTGTGGCTTGTCGCTATGTCGCTTCTAGGAAACTGAGAATTGGGAAAGGAAGTGAGAGACGTCACACGCATTACTTCTTTTGACGACGTCATCATTGAACATGCAGGCAGGATCCGTTTCTCGAGTGCAGTAGGTTAATTATTTAATGCATGGAGGAGTGCAACTTTTTTAATATATCTGAAAAATATTTCTTGGGAGTTCCTTTCATTATTACGTAATAGTAATAGGAATATCAAAAATATTACCCTTTTAGAGGGTGGTAGAGGACAAAAGACGTTATTATATTTTAACAAAAATTTTGGGGTTACTTTTATGCTTTTAAGAATTTTGGTATTAGTCAAATCTTTAAGATCAGGGTAGTTAACAAGAATATTTGAAAATTTATGACCTAGTTATTCTTTACAATACATATTTTATAGTTGAACTTTCAGTACGCTTTCTCAAATGTCTATATGTAATACAGGCTTATGTTTATGTTTGAATTATATCCACCAATTATGACAAAATTGTTTATAATTTAACAATTTTCAGAAACATTACTACTGACGATAATGAATGTGTCTTATCGTAAACCATTTTAGTTGTATATTTAAAGTACACCATTAAACTATCCCAAAAGATAAGTATTTTACTGAGTGGAATGGTGACAAGCGTTCTACATTTCTCAATTATTTTATATGTTTTAAAGCCATTTTTGAAACGTATTAGATGTCAAAATTAAAAATTCAAAAATCATCCCTTTAGTGAAAACAAGGAATAGTTTGTTTTCAAAAAAATTTTAGCGCTATATTTCTAATATACAATAACATATTTTTTTTACTAATGGAACTTTCAGTAGAAACCTTAAAAATTTCGCCTATAGTTTCGCTCCACGCTAATACACAATGTTATTGCGGTTTTTAAAGCGATAAATCCACCCATTATTACACTTAAAGTCTGTATAATTTAATTGTTCCGCAAACTTCTCAGGCTGCGCTTTTGAAATGGGTCCATTAATGGGTAAACCGGCACTTCTTTGGTTTTTAAACCACACAATTAGCGCTTTATCAATATCATCTCTAGTACACTTTTTTAATTTTTTCACGTCAGTTAAATTGTTTCCGAATGCTGCAAGTGTAGTTTTTCTGTTTTTCCACAACGTTGAAACGGTAGATGATGGTAAATCATATTTTTTGCACGTCGCGCAATTTTGTGCACCATTTTCTAGTTCCCGAATTATCTCAACTTTCTCGCGAATTGAAAGTGTTTTTCGTTTTATTGAAGCCAGTTTTCAACCTCACGTCTTGCTGCAAAAGTAACAACTGACCAAAAACTACATACCCTGCATTCATTTGTAAAACAGGTACTATGTGTACAATTGGTAATCCGGAAGGCATAAGCGAATTCTAAGCAGTACGTAATCTCTTTTAATCTATTTTAAGTCTTTTAAAATGTGTCCATCTTTTCTGTGAAACGTAATTACGGAAATCCTAAAAATTCTTAACAAATATTTACTTGAAACGGCTTTTAGTATGTATATAAAAACTACTACAAAATTTGAAATTTGCTCGTTTTTACCGTGAAACGTGAACGTAATAAGCGAGAAAAATTAGAACGTAAACTAATACAATTTCAATCATTTACCTACGAAACGCTCATGATATCCAGAATCTCGTTTTATCCATGCTCGTCTTAAGTGAGTTTGACTGTATTTGTAACATCTAATGTGTTCTTTGTATCTAACATCAAAGTTCCTAAGTGTTTGTCTAAGATAAACAGAATTACAGGAAGTGCAATTCAATTTATAAATACCCGACTTCCAGACGTTATTTAAATCCTTACATAAACATTTAAGAACATCAGTATTAGTTTTGAATGCTACTTTCGCAATATATGAGTTACTTTTTCTTAATAAGCATTTATTTTATGTCGCTCCTGTGTTAACTGGGTAAACATTTTTGGTAGATAAATTGTTTTCTTGATTGTAATGGTAATGACTTTGTTCTATGCACTAATAATCTATATGCAACTAATTTCTGTCTTTTATGGTAACACACATCTTTTGGAATTGTAATGTCGGTATGTGTAGGTTTTCGGAATATGGAGAATTCAAACTTGTTAAGTGTATTAATTTTTATATTTAAATTGGGAAAAATTATGCCTCTATTCTGTTCTTTCTCTAGTATAGATTTTATGTTACAATGTTAATTGTTAATCTTAACTAAACAATAAAATCTGATGCACCATTAAAACATGCTAAAATATCATCAACACAACTTCTTAGCTTGCTTGGTGAGAAATTAGAATTTGTATTTAAGTCTCTACATTCTGATTGTTTATTGCGAGAAATTAGAGCTTGTATTCTAATAAGAGGCCTAATGCTAACATATAAGACAGGTATATTTTTAAAAGTACCTATAGGGCCCTGTAATTGTTATGGAGGAAAATTTGCAGTAAGGAGTCTAACACTAAGTTTTAAGGTCCTCCGCATACATCAGGATCCCAAACCACTGTTACGTACAGTATGTTTTGGTATTAATCATGAGCCACAATGTATCGTATTGTTTTAATTGAAGGGAAATTTGAATATGTATTCTAATAAGGAGTTCTAATGCCAACTAATACTACTTTATTATCGTTCTAACTCATAGTGTCCTTACTGATATTTGTTGTTTCGATAGGAAAGTGACTGATGCTTCCTTATTCATAGGACCTCTTTACTAACTATAACTGGCGCCCCTTCTTGTCTCTTAATTATAGCTACCACCTTCGTCACTGTAAGGACTCATACAATCTCCACTTTGACTGAGCTTCCGACACACCCTAAGACCATTTTTGCTTTGTTACGGTAATTTGGGTACAGCGTGGAGATTTGCACGTAATAAATGTCATAAGTAAAGAGCAAATTTAACAAAATTTAATCAAAGCGTGATGTAAGTGTAAAGTTGTGAAAAACTTTAATTTGAAACGAATTAAGGTACCTATAAGTGTGTATTGGCTTTATGCAAAACCTTAAATGATAGTGAATTATTAAGCTTTGACATTAGTAGTTTTGTTATTTGTGTGTCAAGAAATGGAAATCTTCAATTAGTTTCCTTTTCCGTGGTAAACTAGATGCTATGGTACAATTTACAAAAATGCAAAATTCATGTACTGCTTCTTCGCCAAATAACAAATGTGTAGTCTACATGTCTGTACCAAACTGAAGGTTATTTAGGTGTATTTTGTAATATTAATGTTTCAAATGTTTCCATGTAAAAATTAGCTATAATAGAACTAAGAGGACTACTCATTCCTATACCATCGAGCTGCTCACAGAATGTATTACTCCACTGAAAATAGTCTTAACAAGACAGTGATGAAAAAGAATTGTTATATCCTTTAGAAAAATATGATCAATATATATATATATATATATATATATATATATATATATATATACAGTATGTCCCCGGATCGACTTTAAAAGAGGGAAAATTCTTTTATTTTTGATTTCTCAGAAAATTTCATTTTTGCTGATTTGCCCTGCTTGTTTTCAAACCCCCGAATCACAAATTACTTGCTATTTAACTCAAACGGTTCTCGAGATAATATCATTTTTCTTGAAAAATTCGAGCTTTTCGTAATTTTTTGAAGTAAATTGATTTGTTTCAAAGGAAAAATCAAATTGGTCTCACAAGTTTCAATTAATAAATTTAACAATTGGTGGTAAAATGTAATGAAATTCTCAAAAAACTGAACTATTAATTTTCTATTCGAATAATGCTCCTTTTTCCGCACAGATTTCAATGCGAGCTCTGAATTCATTGAAACTGCGCCTTATTTCTTCGATTGATAGGGACTGGACAGAATTCCGTATCCTATTTTTCAATTGCTCTTCATCGTTGTCTAATGGCTCACTGTACATAATTTGTTTTAAACGACCCCACAGATAAAAGTCCATTATTGTGAGATCAGGACTTCTCGGCGGCCATAAAATGGGACCATCTCTTCCTATCCAGTTATCATGGAACTCTGTATTGAGCCACTGACGAACAGTACCGGTATAATGAGCAGGGCACCCATCGTGCTGGAAGAACATTTCAAATAGGTAGTTCAATGGAAATTCATCCAGTTTATCAGTTAAAAAATCTTGCAACATTTCCAAATATGAATAACGGTTTAAATTTTGATCAAAAAATATGGGCCAATAATTCCATGGTACGAAACCGCACACCACACATTAACTTTTTTCAAACATTGTCTGCGACTAGCAATTCGGAAGTTTGGATTCGTCCTACTCCCGTAACGGCAATGTTGGGAGGAAACGACTCCGTTAGTTGAAAAGGTCGATTCATCGGAGAACATTATTCGTTTATGAAAGTTTGAATCTTCCAAAACTCTATTGCCCATTTCCAAACAAAAATCCAAACGTTTGGCTTCATCACCGTTCTCTAAAGTTTGCCTAAATTGCGGCTTAAATGGTAATATTTTGTTCTCCTTGAAGATTCTTTGTAAATGAGATTTACCCATCCCAATTCGTAATGCCCTCCTTCTTAAAGACAACCTTGGAACTTCTGTTGCGGAATGAACGGCGAGAACAGTAGCAGCATCTTCTTCATCGAACAACTTCTTTGGCTCCTTTAGGTTTAAAACCGAGCCTGTTTGAAGGAATTTAGTTACCAAGTTTTTTGCTCCGGCATTCGAAATGGCAACCTCCGGGTATTTTTGGTTGAATCTTCTGATAACAACTCGGTAGCACTCTTCCCCAGTTCCGTAACACTGAATTAGATAAATTCTTTGTTGTAAAGTCAACATTATAGCATACAATTCAAATTAGCATGAATTAATTTGCAGTTCAACAGAATAATCACATTTGACATTTTCTGTCAGTGGTGTTTTTCAATGAAATCCGCCTACTAAAGTTACTTCTAAAAATTAGGAAAAACATTCTAAGTCCAATTTTTCAAGAAAAATAATATTATCTCGAGAACCGTACGAGTAAAATAGAAAGTAATTTATGTTTCGGGGGTTTGAAAACAAGCAGGGCAAATCATCAAGAATGAAATTTTCTGAGAAATCAAAAATAAGAGAATTTTCCTCTTTTAAAGTCGATCCGGGGACATACTGTATTTATATATATATATATATATATATATATATATATATATATATATATATATATATATATATATATATATATATATATATATATATATATATATATATATATATATATATATATATATATATATATACAGTCTGAGTCCAAGTATATATAGTTTAACATAAAAGATGATTTTTTTAATGGAACGGGAACTGTTTTTTTAATATTCTGAAAGAGCTTCAAATCAAATACGTTAAACACAGCTCCCGAAAACCTTAAGAATCTCAAAAATCGAATTACGGAGGTCTGCCGTCAAATAACTCCTTACATGTTACAAAAGGCACGCAGAAGTTTACTAAGAAGAGCCCGACTATGTGTTTAAAATAATGGAGGACACTTCGAACATCTCATCTAATTCAGGTTTTTGTCTTTTTTTACGTGATTCTAAGTTATAATGTAGTTATGTAGTTTGTATCTGCTACAGCTTTTTATTTGTTTCCCAAGACTACTGTTCCAATTTTGTTGCTTTTGTTCATATTTATAGGAATAAAGAAAACAAACTTTAAAAAAATATTGTGACTATAATTGCTAAAATAATAACTTATTTTAAATTTAAACCTCTTTCAGAATATTAAAAAAAAGTGCCCGTTCCATTTAAAAAAAATCAGTTGTCTTGCGATGCTCTTTTGTTTTTGTGTAATTTGTTTTTCTGAATATGTAGCGTTATTAATAAATGAATGCAGAGTATTGTTGCTTCTTAAACTTTTTTCTATCCTTTATGATAAAATATCTATATGCTTGGACACATAAAATCAATCAGACTGTATATATATATATATATATATATATATATATATATATATATATATATATATATATATATATATATATATATATCGCCTTATTCAATTTTGACATGTATTTTTCAATATACTCGGCAGAATTTTTATTATAATGGTGTGTTTTAGCTATATAAGGTAGCAGTACAAATGTAAGCTGCTCTGCAAGATTGTGTGTAGCAGAATCAACTGCATTATGCCTTAAAAATACATTTGGTTTATGAATTTTTGGTGAAAGACTTTCAGAGAATCAGTTTCCTTTGAATTTTTTCTGGAATAAAGGATGAATTAATCAGTTATTTAGTTTTCAAAATGAACCTTTTTGTAGAATCTTTTGGTAGTTTACGAGAGGTATGTGGTTCCAACAGTTGTACTTTAATGTTATAGTCGTTCGTATTTAATATAACAGTTGCATTACCTTTATGTGATTGTAATGTTATTATATTTTCATTACATTTAAGGTGAAATAAGGCACGTCGCTAACGAAAGGATAAGTTGCTCTTTGGAGCTTTGATTTACGTAATATGTTAACAGTTCTATATCCAACTTCATCCATAGCATCAAAAAATAAAAATTGAATAGGATTCTCAATATTGAAAATTATATCTTCAAACAGTATTACTCTTGATGTTATCGCAAAATTTCTGTCCTTATAAGCAGCTTCTATAGTATCATCTGAAAGAACATAATTAGAAAAGCTTGTAACTGTTTTTTTTGTTATCAAAAAATTACCTATGGTATTATTTTACCATTTCTAGATATACGAAACTAATAATAATTCACTATCTATTAAGCTTCACGTAAAGCCGACGCACACCGATAGATACCTTCATAATTTATTAAACCATCATCCACGCTAAAAAATCAGTGTAATTAAATCTTTAGTGGATCCGGTTAAACGAATTTGTGATTCTGAATTTTAGAAAGATGAGTATAACAAAATCACTACGAGCTAATGGATATTCACTTAGATATTAATAATGTTATTACACTTGATAGGCATAACCATAAAGAAAAACTAGTTAGTATTGGTACTACTTGTCTATCTTTAATATGACAGTTACGTTACTTTTATCTGATTGTAATATTATTATATTTTTATTACGTTTAAGATCAAATAGAGCACGGCGCAGACTAAAGGATAAGTTGCTCTTTGTAGGTCTTGATTTAAGTGATATGTTAACGGTTTTACGTCTAACCTTATTCGCAACATCAAAAGGTAACGATTTAATAGAATTCTCAGTATTGTAAATTCTACCTTCAAAAGGTGTAGCAAAATTTCGATCCTTACAAATCGCTTCAATAACATCATTTGAAAAAATATGATGCTCATATCTAAAACTAATAATTCTTTTAGGGTTTACAGAAAGCCGACACACACTGATAGATATTTTCATAAATTATTAAGTCACCATACACACGTAAAAAATTGATGTAATTAACTGTTTGTGGATCGATCTCAAAACGAATTTGTGATGCTGCATTTTTAAAAGATGAATATAAACATTTAACAAAATCGCTACAAGCTAATGGAAATTCACTTAATGTTATTAATAATGTTATTACACCTGCTACACATAACTATAAAAACCAGTACTTAATGTTGGTACTGATTTTCTTCCTTTTATAACTCATGTTCCAGGTAGAATTGAAAAAATCATAATTAGTCATAGCACTAGAACTGTTTTTAAACTTACAGGAGGAATTAAGCAACATGTAAGGCCACCTGTAGATGTTTAAAACCCATTATCATCTTTCGGAGTATATAAGTTATCTTGTTCATTTGGAAAAGTATACATTGGAAGCACTCAATTAGCTTTGACACAAGGCGTGAAGAACATATACGTAGATTAGGTCAATCAGAGAAATATGCGTTAGCTGACCATGCCATAAATAATTTAAATCATAAAATTCAGTTTGATAATATGGAAATATTGTCAAGACAAACTAATTATTATGTTGTGATGCTATTGAGATACATAAACATCCTAATGACATCAATAGGCAAGCAAAAACTTCGTACAATAGGTTTTGGTACCATATAATTAAAAAAGGCACAATGGTACGTCTTAATTTTGATTTTAGCTTTTAGTATGCCTAGATTTTTTGTTGTTTTTGCGTAGACCTTCAAGTAAATGATTATCCAATTATATGTTAAATTACAGTGCTCTGGTAATTTAACGTATAATTAGTTAAGCATTTACTTTAAGGTGTGGTTAAAATTAAAATTAAAATGAAATTTAACATATGTGGTCGAAATTAAAATTACATTAAACGTACTACATTGTGTGTTTACTGTAAAATAACACTTACAACTATTAACAATGCTATTTATTTGTTTGATTTGGCTAGACCTTTAAGTGGTATGTCAAGTTTCTATTTGTGAGTGATTTTATCTATTTCAAATTAAAGTTTTTTACAAAATTACACTTACATAATAATTGAATTAAATTTTATTAAATTTACTCTTTGATTATGACATTTTTTACTGTTAACCTTCGACTGTTAGAGGGTGTTGTGTTTTTTCATCTTCAAGCCAGTTTAACAATCTTTAATTTATTAAGGATCTAGTTATTTTTTACTAAAATTGCATTCCATATATGGCTTTATACGTTTATCAAACTGTCATACCAGGCTTATGTTTGTGTTTTCACTTCTTCATATCTCATAAATTTACGTCAACATCTTAAATAATTTCAAAAGATTATACTGTTACTGAAGACGATAACTGTAAGTGATATTAAAACGTATAGATTTGTGTAAAACGTAAACACAAAAATACACCATTAAAAACCCCAAAAAAGCAGTATTTTATAATATTCCACTTGGTTCCTCTAGCTTCCATGTGTTTTTTTAACTAATAGTATTCCTGAATAGACTAAGATTTGCCTAACGTGCTAAAGCACTCAGGAACATTAGGAGGATTTAGGGCCGTGTGGAACAATGAAGATTGCGCCCGTTTAGTGTGACAAAATGGAATTTGAATGCGTAATTATGGTGTGAATGGACAAACCGAGTGTTCCTAGCAGAGATGACCTGCGAAGGTATTAAGGAGTGTATTTCGGAAGCACACTTGCCATGGTAATAGCGATAGAACAAGAAAAGAACCTAAACTACTCTTCTATGCTCGAGAAATTTGGGTTAGAAGTCAGAGACGGCTCATTTATAAACCGTATAGCTCTTTTTTGGATCGGTTTACCATATCAAGAGCATATTGGGGACCACTGACTCAGAGGTGGGAATTGTATTCCATATGAGGTCGAATTTGAGCCTTATACAGTAAAAGGAGTTGAAGTACTGTTTAGATCTGTATAGAAAGCCCAATTTACGGGCAGCTGTCTTGCTGACTGACAAAAGGTGGTCAACCCATGAGAGGTTCTATGATACGGATACCCCTAACACAGAGTTTGAAAACTTGAGATCGAAGCTATTCATATTTACAGCAGGAAATGATCGGTCTTCCTTGGCGTACGCAAGGCAACACTGGGTTTTGTTGGCGTCGAACGTTAGTAGATTATTCCTTCCCATTCAAGGATACGTTTTAAGTCACTGTTGTTTGAGGTTCCTATTTTCACTTTAACGTCCTGACTAGACTTATTGTTGTGGAAAAACTGAGAAGAACTACAATGTAGTGTGCAGTCGTCTGCAAGGTAATGGATCGGGTTAGTTAATAGTAGTTTCTTTCGAGAACAAGCCATAGACGACAACGCGTATACGTCTTTTGTCGTAAGAAAGCTGGAGATCCAACTGATGAGCGTATAGGATAAGCAGAACGAGGTAAGCTTGACAAGTAGGCAATTGTGCTAAACCTAATCAAAAGCCTTTGAAATATATAAAGATACTACGATTGTTTCGCCAGACCTCTTTAATGTATTATTCCAAAGTTGGGTGACATATGAAATAAGATCACCCGTTGAACGATTCTGTCTGAACCCATATTGGTGGTCGTTTAGGAGTTTATTTGACTTGAGGAACGAAAGTAATTGGTGGTTGATGGCATTTTCCATGATTTCGATCAAATGGAAGTGATAGCTATTGGTCTCGGTTTTGTCGCCCTTTTAGGAATAGGTTGGATATTTGCCAACATTCACACTGAGGGAAACTCTCCAGATCGAAAAGAGTTTAGACAATACAGGTACTAGCTCGGGGTAGTATTTTTTAAGGAAGATAGCTAGAATACCGTCAGGGCCAGTCGCCTAGTTTGAGCCAAGTTCAGAGAAAATTGGTTCTAGGAGCTTTATCGGAAGTGGATTGGTTTCATAGCGTATGGGATAGATTTGGGCGACTGCACAATTGTACCAGAATTACTGAGATATGAATTTGATCCAAGTAATCCACAAACAGGTTGGCTTGGTAAGCAGGATCAGCTACAACTGGTCCATCTCGAGACGTCATGGTAGGAAAGGAAGCTGTACTAAAGCTTTTACTGATGGATTTAGCTAATGACCAAAATTTACGACTATCCAAATGAGAGTAATTCTCTGCATTTGCGTTCTTCAAACATCTCTTTGGCCTTGGTGACAGATTTATTTGATTTCCATTTGGCACAGAGTTTATGCTTTTGCGATAATGTATCAGTGCAAGCCCTATTAAACCAGAGCTGGGAACGGCATGACAAATACGATGATGTTTTTTGGGAATGTGTAACTCCATACCCATCAAGATATATTTCTGAGGCGCAAGTGTACTGAAAATGGCGGTAGGCGCATATGGGCCGGGCGCATCTGGGTCTTATTATTGAATGTGAAATAACTTTGTTTAACGCAGAGACCAAATAATTATAATTACTACAATTTTGTAATAATTCAACATTATTATTAAATAAAAAATACTTAATAAATACATACATTCTAGAAGGGGCACTTTAGAAATCGTACAAGAAACATTAAAACTTAGAAGTATACTAAGTAGTGGTAATTTTATATTTTGTGTTTATTAATTAGTTCTAAAGACTTATTAATAGAATGTTTTGATTTTTACTTTAAATTGTTAGATATTATGTGGTAAACATTACAGTTTTGTTGCGTTTCCATACAACAAATTAGATGTTTTGAAAGCATTAGAAATTTAAGAGTATAAACGGAAAATACCTTTAATGAATAAACAAGTTGATCTTATAGACTCACCTTCAACAAAAATTTTAAATATCTAATTCAACTTAAATCAAGTTTACTGTTTTACCTTAATGACTTGTTACCACCTTAACAGTTTGTTATTTTATTTTATTACTTACATAGTTTCTCTTGATAGTAATGCAGGTCATATTGAAACCAGTTGAGAAATAAATAATATGTGGAATTATGTTGTATTTAATACATTATTGCTAAACCGAATTGGTTTAATTATTAACAACATTGGGCTTCGTTTACATATGCCAAAGATCAAAATAATTGCTATTCCAATTAAATGTCAAGTTGTCGCCATTAACATAATAACATGTTGGGCATGTCTGAATTTAATTATTCCTGACCACAATTTCCTTAATTTCTAGAGAACGGTTGTCTCTCCTGTTTACATTTGGTGTTCTATACTTTCACCACATTCACTTCTTTCACATGGGCTACAATTTTCTATATGGTTCTTTCGGTGTTGCTTGCTGTTCTTCCGGTGGTGAGCACGGTGGGTGTAGATGATTCTTGCCAGGATGAAACTTTTCTTGTATGGAGATGTTTGAGGGGTTTAACTTCAATCTTCGATTGCGCCTGAACTAATTTCTGTGTAAGAAATTATATGCAGAGTTGAAGCATCAATCACAAAACTTCACAAAAACGCAGTCAAATACATACGACGTTTCCCAAGTATTGAGGAAAGCACGATCACCGACAAGGAATCTACTAAAAACTAAGCTTTACGCACTGCGGAAACTAAAATCCAACAAGGACGTCAACATTTTTCCAGTCGACAAAGAGAACGCCACAGTGATAATGGACAAGGCAGATTACGACATGAAGATCCCAATTCTCTTTTTTTATGATTGTAGACCTGAACAGGCTAAATTTGGCTTACCGTGCTAAAGCACTCAGGAACACTTAGGAGTATGGATAGAGGGATAATGAATTGATTACCGCGAGACCAACCAATGGGTACGGATTGCACAACTTTTCTTGGATGAGAACACCATGATCAAAATCAAGGACATAAGGATCAGCAACGAAAAGCAATTCCAACCGATACCACAGGAGATATCTTCAAAGTGCCCAAACTGTATGAGTTACCCAAAATCTATAAAGCAGACCCATCATTCAGATCAATGGTCAGTTCAATCGGATCGCCATTATAACCACTAACAACTGCAATCATGTGCGGAACAAGCCGAATTATACGTGAAGAACTCCAACCACCTCATCGAGGTATTGAAAGAGGTAAACTAGAATGATCCACCAGTGAGCTTACCCGTTGCTAGATATAATCTTGAGGAAACGCCGAATACCGAAATAAATCATGACACTCACGGAACATTGTATAAGGAGCACGTACATCATCTACGAGGGAGAACGATAGAGACAGGTTGATGGAGACCCAATGATATAGCCACTATTACCAGTGATAGGTATTATTATACAAAAGCCACTTGGAACGGAAATTACCAATACCGCTAATCAAACCGAAGTGATGGTTGACGGATTCTTCTTTATATGGCCATACAGTGGAGAACTTCTCAAGGAGTTCTTGGAACATCTTAACAGCGCCTATAACAAAATCAAGTTTACCACGAAAGTGGAGGATGACAACAACTTGCCATTCCTAGACGTGCTGATATACAAGAAAAGGGATTGGCATCTTTGTCACACAACGTACAGGAAAGCCATCTACCCTAACAGATACAAATCTCATCATCCTCCTTCGCAGTTGCAGGCAGTTGTAAAAACACTGGTGACGAGATGAACGTGATTCGCAGACTAAAGACCAGGGAAACTTACACCCAACAAATAAGGAGGAACCAATAGCAGCCCGTGTGTAAAATAAACTAAAAAACAAGATTGCGAAACTCTTCAGCAGACAGAAAGCTCAACATGGACAGTGCTTCCAACACTGAAAATCAAAATTGACTTGGAGGAGCAAGAAGTCTACACCACCTTTGTAGAACATGCGAGAAGCAGATAGGGAGATCAACGTTCGACGCGAGGAACACAAAGGACTTTAGGAAGGAAGACAACTGCATCATTTTTAGCGCAGCACTTCGGCAGTGCATTACACACCGCAGCGTTTGAAAGTATCAAGCTGTTAGCCAACATCAAGAACACGATAGAAAGGACCATACGAGAGGCCATCGGAGTTGAAAAACAGGAACAGACCCCTTAGCACATGAAATGACGTCATAGAATGCTCAATACGTGGAAGTTAATACTTGCCAAACATTGCCTCACAAGGAAATCATCATCCTAATAACAATCACTGACACCAACAGCGCCCACAACTGGAAGAACGGCAAACAACACCGAGAAAACGAAAAAGGGGAAAGTAGCCGAAGTGAAAGTGTGAATGCATACAACCTGGTGTTGTATGCATTGTTTATATCTGTATATAAACAGGAGACCGGACAGCAAGCCATCAGTTTGATTCGAGTAACATGGATCCGAGCCATGCAGTTAAAGAGAACACACGCACACACGCACACACGCACACACACACACACGCACACACGCACACACGCACACACGCACACACGCACACACGCACACACGCACACACGCACGCACGCACGCACGCACGCACACGCACACACGCACACACGCACACACGCACACACGCACACACGCACACACGCACACAGGCACACACACGCACGCACGCACGCACGCACGCACACGCACACGCGCACACGCGCACACGCGCACACGCGCACGCGCGCACACGCCCACACGCGCACACCCGCACGCACACGCACACGCACACGCACACGCACACGCACTCGCACACGCACACGCACACGCACACACACGCACACGCACACGCACACTAGCACGCACACGCACACACACACACACACACAAACACAAGCAACACACACACACACACACACGCACACTAACACACACAAACACATACGCACATACGCACACACGCACACACGCACGCAGGCTCGCACGCACGCACGCACGCAGGCACGCACGCGCGCACGCAAGCACGCACACACGCACACTCACACACACACACACACATACGCATGTACACCCACACGCACGCACGCACGCACGCACACACACACACACACACACACACACACACACTCACACACTCACACACTCTCCACACACACACACACACGTACATATGTGTATATACAGGGTGTCAATTTGAAAACTTGCCAGACCTAGTATCTTTGAAACTATCACAGGTAAGTGAAATTCCTCGAAAACGTTTCTAGAACATTGAGGAACCAATCTGATTCATATAGAAGTCTTCTGCAACTTACCCCTTACGCTTCAGCCATCCCGCCCCGAATGTTTTCAATTGCAGTACCCCAAGCAAAATAATACATCATTGAAAAGCTCTTTAAAAATGCTATTCATCAATAACAAAACAAAATGTTAGTTAATCGATTGTTTTTTTAAATAATACGAAAATAGTCGATTTATTAACATTTGGTATAGTACTGATGAATAGCATTTTTAAAGGTCTTTACATTGATATGCCACGCATGGGGTAGTGCAATTTATAAAAATAGTGGTCAGATGACTGAAAAGAGGTGGGTTGCAGAAGATTGCCTTGTGTGTCATAGTGGTACTCCCTCCATGTTTTAGAAACGGTTTCGAGAAGTTTTACTTATCTGTTACAGTTTTGAAGAAATGAGGTC